>CM033469.1:298257205-298857205 GCA_019447015.1 Hymenochirus boettgeri | reverse complement strand
ATAAAAGGCAAAGCCCATCACTCACTCATACTCACGTCACACACACAGACTACATCAATATCTGCAACTTGCCGTGGAGGCAGATGGCTGAATAATTGGAAGGCTCAGTCTTGCACCTTACTTACAACAGTTAAGCAGGGTTTTGTTCGAAAAGGCAAAGCCCCACTCACTCACTCACCACTCCACTAACTCATCACTAAATTCTCACAACTTGCCATGAGGGCCGACGGTTAAATTTGGCAGCTCATTCATTGCACCCTTACTTGACAAAGTATTAAGCAGGTTTTGTTTCGAAAAGGCAAAGCCCTTCACCCTCACCTCACTCATCACTAAACTATCACAATTCTCCAAATTGCGGTGAGGCAGACGGCTTAAAGTTGGCAGGCTCTCTCATTCATTGCACCTTACTTACAAAGTTAAGTCAGGTTTCTTTCGAACAAGGATCACAAGCCCTCACTCACTCACCTTACCACTACTAATTCTCCACTTCTGCCTCACTCATCACAAGTCTCCAACTTTGCCATGGAGGCGACGGCTTAAATTGGCAGGACTTTCATGCCACCTTACTTACAAAAGTTAAGCAGGTTTCGTTCGACAAAGGCAAAGCCCTCACTACTCTCACTGAACTCATCACTATTCTCCAACTTCAGTGGGGCAGCTTATGGATCTATGCTTACCAAGTAAATGTCATGAGCCTATTATCACTCATCATTCACTGTTCTCAAACTTGCCTGGGCAGGCGGCTTATTTGGCAGCTCTGCACCTGTACTTACAAAAAGTTAAGAGGTTTCCGTTTCGAAAGAGGCAAAAGCCCTCACTCATCACTCAATATCACTAACTCATAACTATTCTCCAACTTGCAGTGGAGGCAGGCGGTTAAATGTTGGAAGGCTCATTCATGCAACTTACTTACAAAGTTAAGCAGTGTCGTTTCGAAAGGAAAATGCGCTGTCCACCCACTCACACTCACTCATCTCACTGACAATTCTCCAACTTGCCTCACTCATCACTAGATCTACAACTTGTCACGTGGAGGCCACGGCTTTAAATGGGCAGGCTCATTCATGCACTTACGTTACAAAGTTCATCAGGTTTCGTTTTCGAAAGGCGCAAAGCCCTCACTCACTAACACTAAGTCTCACACTTGGCCGTGGAGGCGACGGCTTAAATTTGGAGCAAGGTCTGATTCATTGCACCTACTTAAAAGTTAAGCATGTTTCGTTTCGAAAGGCAAAGCCTCACTACTCAATCATTCATCACTAATTCTCCAACTTGCCACTCACCACTCACTCACTCATCATAATTCTCCAACTTGCCTCACTCATCCACGAATTTCGCCAACTTGCCGTGAGGCAGATGCTTAAATTGGCCGGCTCATCATTGCACCTTACTTACCAAAAAGTGAAGCAGGTTTCGTTCGAAAAGTCAAAGCCATCACTCAAGCACTCACCATTCATCATCCACTAATTATCCAACTGCCCACACTCAATCATTCTGTCAACTGCGGTGGAGCAGACGGCTTAAACTGGCAGGCTTCATTTCATTTGCAACTTACTACAAAAGTTAAGCAGGTTTGTTTCGAAAAGGCAAAGCCCTCACTCAATCACTCATCACTAATTATCCAACTTGCCGGAGGCAGACGGCCTAAAATTTTGGCAGGATCATCATTGACCTTACTTCAAAAGTTTAAGAAGGTTCGTTCGAAAAGGGCAAAGCCCTCACTCACTCACTCACTTCACTCAATCTCCACTTGACCTCATCATCATAAGTCTCCAAATGCCGTGAGGCAGCGGCTTAAATTTGGAGGCTCATTCATTTTGTTCACCCTAAACTTACAAAGTAAGCGGTTTTGTTTCGAAAAGGCAAAAGCCCTCACTCACCATCACCTCACTCTCTCACTCATCACTAACGCATCCACTAATTCTCCAACTTGCCGTGGAGGCGACGGCCTAAATTGGCAGGCTCATTCATTGCACCTAACTTAAAAAAGTTAAGCAGGGTCGTTCGAACAAGGCAAAGCCCTCACTCAGTCAGCACTCACTCATCCACTAATTCTCCAACTTGCCTCACTCATCATAATTCTCCAATTGCTGTGGAGGCAGACGGCTTCTTAAATTGGCAGGCTCATTCATTGCACCTATTACAAAAGTTAGCGGTTTAGTGGACAAAGGGCAAGCCCCTCACATCATCATCACTAATTCTCCAAACTTGCCTCACACATCACTATAAATTCTCCACCTTGCTGTGGAGGCAGACGGCTTAAATTTGGCAGGCACTCATTAATTGCACCTCTTACAAAAGTTAAGCAGGTTTTGTTCGAAAAGGCAAAGTCCTCATCACTCACTCAATCATCCACTCACTCATCACTAATTCTCCAACTTGCCGTGGGAGGCAGATGGCTTAATTTGGCAGGTCAGTCCATTGCACATACTTAAAAAGTTAAGAGGTTTCGTTTTCGAAAAGGCAAAGCCCCTCATCACTCACTCCACTCACTCATCAGTAACTCACCACTAGTTTCCCACTGCCGTGGAGGCAAAGACGTTAAATTTGGCAGGCTCATTCATTGCCACCTTACTTACAAAAGTTAAGCAGTTTCGTTGCTACTAAGACAAGGCAAAGCCCTCACTCACTCCATCACCCACTATTCTCCAACTTGACGGGAGGCAGATGGCTTAAATTTGGCAGGCTCATCATTCACCTTACTTACAAAAGGATTAAGCAGGGGGTTCGTTTCGAAAAGGCAAAGCCCCCCACTCACTCACTCACACTAATTCTCCACACTGCCGTGGAGGCAGGATGGCTTAAATTTGGCAGTCGATTCATTTGCCACCTTACTTAAAAGTTAAGCAGGTTTCGTTTCAAAGGCAAGCCCTACTCACTCACTTACTCATCACTAATTCTCAAACTTGCCGTGAGGCACCACGGCCTTAAACTGGCAGGCTCATTCACTGCACCTTACGTATTTTTTTCGGGTGGGGGTGAATGGGGGGGGAATAGACTTTTGAATCCTGCCACTAACGGCTGGACCATTTTTACCAAAAATTCATGGTGTGTGCGGGGGGACTGCTGTGAGGTGTAAGGGGGGAAGGGTTTGAGGGTGAAGAGAGGGACTGTGGGGGTATTAGGGGCGGCCCGGGAGGGTGGTGGGGGGGTTATTTCACCACAAAAAATTTCATAGTGATGAAATAAAGAATATAATATTAAATTAAAGTTAGTGAGTGTTTTGCCTATCGTAACAGCTTATTGAATTGTCTTTCTTTATATATTCACTAGTGATTACAGCATCTTGATACATTATTTCTTCTTACTAAAACGTTATTTCAATACATCTCCGCTGCGAAGCGCGGGGGTGATTTTGCTAGTAATAAATAAAGCACTAAAGAATTCGTGAATACTGTATATGTAAAGCGTGGTACACACAGGAATGATGATAAAGCCCCTATAACTCGGATTCTGATGGTATCAACGGCTGTATCGTTCCAGTGTGTGAGCAATCTTTCTGATGGCCGCCGAATGCTTACCATTGGTCTCGTGGTCGTTAGTGACAGAGACCGAAAATTTCCCTAGCACGGGTAGTCTCCGTATAGGACAGCCATGTTTGCTGGCAAACACACAGTCCCGAGAATCTTCCCTATCTGTGTATTAGGAAGACAGCTCAGCGGCTGTGTTATCTGATCTTTGAAAAATGACCAAAGTCTGCATGTGTGTACCCAGCTTAAGAGAGGTGTGAGAATGGACAGAGAGTCAATATTGTTAAATTATAAAATGGATTTATTAAAGTTTTGAGCCTGGAATGTCAGGTCTAATAACCCCTTTATTAAGAGAGACAACGCAAGCTATTGAGCTAGGGAGAGGTGGGCCAAAAGGAGCAAAAAAGCCCTCATTTCCCACTGGAGCATTACAATGGAACAGAGCCTTCTTATAACAGACGGATCGTGCCGTCTCATGCTATATGAAATAACATTGCCACAAAATCTAAGAAACAGATTATGTATTTCTTACTCCCAGATTTTGTGGGCAATTTGCTATAATGTAGCATGAGACTGCAAGATACCTTCTGTTTATAAGAAGGCTCCGGTTGCTTTTTAGTTCCTTTCCTGCATATTCTTAAAAACCTATACTGAAACAAAAATACCTTGTATAGGGCCCACAGATGCTAGCATGGGTAATATCCAATTGGGCTGTCTGTAGTAATATCCGTGAGGTGATTGTACAATCTAGATAAGGAGCAAAGGCTCCGAAACATGCACACAATAAAGAAAATATTTGCCAGTTTAAATGTTAAATCTCCCGCTACTTTTTTCTTCACTTTTATGGACTGGGAGTTTACCTTATTCAAGATATGTCCATTAAAGAATGTCCCATTCTACTCTAATTCTTATCCCTATCACTTTTCAATTTTTTTGGGGGGGGCTGGTCCCCTCTTTCTTTGATATATGCCTCGTGTGTAGATGGAATGGTGAAGTTTGGGACGTAAAGTGCAGGGTGGGAAAATTCCCTCTCCAATGCTGCCTCATAAGAGGATTACTGAAACTGAAAACTGAGTGACTGAGCTTGAACAACCAAGTATAATTGACGTCATGCATGCAACCACAAAACACAAAAGTGATGCTTAAAATGTTTGTATACGGCAAAACGCGTCAGCTGTTGTACTCTCTATCCCTGCCAGCCGACCATATCATCTCCTATTGGATAGGCAGACATATATATGACTTTGGAAATGAAAGTATACTTATAGTTTGTGCATTGATACTTTGACTATTACATCGGGGATGTAGGCAGGTATAGGGATTTTGATAATATAATATATTATATAGATATATTATATATATTATATATATATATATATCCTGTTCTTAATTGTTTTTAACCACATATGTTACCATACGGTGAGTGTCCCTATAGTTACACATTAAAGGGATTTTTATCTTTTCCCACGATACCTGGAGGTTGAGTGCTTTCTTGCTTTTTGCTTTATACTATTATTTATTGCACTCTGTGCACATGGTTAAAATTGATTATCCTGATTGTGCTCCCTACTTAATTTCTACTAATTTTCTACTAATTGGCTGTTGAAGGGGTTTTATTAATTTAGGGGGGGGGGTGTTGATTACGGGTCCCCCCATCGCGTTGTTGTTTTTATCTAAAGTGGGGACCTTGATTTATCAGGAAAGTGCTAAGGGGGTCAGTGTGACAGAGGGATTTAAAACAATGGCAGCCAAGATAGGCTTGGTTCACATCGGAGGTTATTTTGTCCTGACCGACCATTTGCCACATTACTAGCAGTGAGCCAGGACGAATCACTTGTACGTTAGCAGAGAAAGTCGAATTCGGCCCAGTACGCCACAAATGATTGTTAAATAAGGAGACTGCACGCGGCAGTGGAAAAATACTGACAAGGCAACAGCCACTGACAGGCAAAAAAACATCAGTTTTTTTAGGGGGGACCGGACGATACACAGAAATACTTGGTAGGGTTGGGCCTACTACTGCTTCTTGTGTGACTGAAGCTACGCTCCCACGAGAATAAAGGGGAAACATATTTAAGAAGGGGAAAAACAATCTTGTGCTTGCCCCTGTAAACATGCTCAGATCACTACTGCGCAACTGAATCAACCACAGAACTGAGACCCAACAGAAATAATTAGTGTGCGTGCAGCAGGAAGATTTGCTTTGGAAAGCAAATTTAACTTGTGATGAACATTTCTATTAAGTATGGTAACATACAGTTTAACACAATTGGTGTAATATGTGCCTATTTTAATTAGGGAAAATGCCTAAATATTTTATTACCTCAATGTTTTCAGTTCTTTTATAGCATAGCAAAACAAACTGTTTGCATTGCCAGGGAGGTGCGTGAAAGGTATGTTAGCAAGGTTACAGGGCCTGTACCAAAAACACCCTCATTTTTTAGAGCTTGCATGTGTGTCTCTTTGTACCCCCATGCCGCCCTTGAGCAACAATATAACTACTATAATTTTGTGTTAGTTCATAGCGTATTTAAAATTATAGAACAACATAATAATTAATGGTGCTAGTAGCAAGGGGGCATAGCTAGAAATCACAAGGGCACCAGTTAGCAAGATTTTAAATGGGGAACCCACTCCACATAAAAAAATTTTGGTTCAGGTTTAACCCAACCAGCAAAACTACAGCCAGTTGTTAAAATGTAGTATTCCACCCTCTAAGAAAAAAATGTAACTCACATAGTTCAGCCCCCCACCAACACAAACCCGTTTTCATTTTACTTTAACCTTTCAAAGATGCTCCCAGGCTCAAATCTACTTACAGACCTGATCCCCCGTTGGCATGGCCCATGCCCCTCTGCTGCTGTTGCAAGTTGGGTAGTTACACGCTGTGTGCACACAGCAGAAGGGAGCTCCTTCTTAATGGAGACAGCCATTGGCTGGAAACAGTCCCACCATCACAGGCCATGACCTGAACGGCCATTGCTAGGATGAAGAAGAGAGGAGCAGCCAGCAGCAGTTTTGTAAGAGAATATCTGAGCTTGGGAACATATTTCAATGTTGAATTTCAATAGAAAATGGAGTTTGTGTGGCTAAAATATGTAGTAAAAAATTTCTTAGGATGGGTGAACATGCCTACAGAGGACATGGTAGGGCCCAAATGTAATGAAAAATCCATATGCACACTAATCCCAAGGGTGGGTGCCGAGAGTCCAATTCCCTATTAGAGGGAACAAGGCAATCAAAAAGTACAAGGTGGACTGCACTCCAAAGTGGAACGTTTATTATAGCCAAAACATCCACCAGAAAATCCGACCTTTCGAGACCTGATGGAAAGGGGAGTGTTACCCTCGGAAACGTCCGATTTTCTATTGATGTTTTGGCTTATTAATAAACGTTCCACTTTGGCGTGCAGTCACCTGTATCCTTTTTGAAATGGTTGGCCCCCCCCACGCAAAGGATCAAAGTTCAAACTGGCTTACCTTATCCTAAAGCATATCCAACACAGTCCTCCATATATCTCAGAGTGATCCCGCGATACCGTCCAGGCGCAACCTCCGCATCCGGCAAATGATACATCCTTCTCATGCACCCAGTCACCTCTTCCCATGCCAGAATTCAGGAACTTTAATGTGCTGCCCCTATGATTGAACTCCCTTCCTCCGTCTGTCTGTCACTTCATCATCCCTTAACAACTTCAAACTAAACATTCTTTAAAACACATTTATTTAGGGCAGCAGATAAACGGTTAAACATTACCCCTCCTTACTATCCAATATGGTCCAACCCGCCTTTCATGCTCCACTGCCAATAATATTTACAGCCTACAATCCATTCAACTTATTCTCACCCCATATCCTCTAGTCTGGAGCCTCTTTGGGCGCGGGTTCCTCTTTCATAGTGTATAACGGTATGCTTTAGAAAACGCTTCACACTCTGTTTTCTTACTTATTATGTATTACCTGTGTAATTAATAAGTAGACTTTGTATAACATGTATACCATGTATGTAATGATGGACTATGTTAATTTTTAAAAGCCCACGAGAAAGATGTTGTGCTATATAAATCATATAATAATGTGGCTGCTATGGTGATGCCCATATTTGCCATGCTAGTAGGAGTGAGCCGGTCAGGGACAGCCAACAGCAAAGGGGCCCTAAGGCCCCCACTTTGCCCAGGCTAATTATAGTGACACCTTGATTTGTTAAATGGACAATTGATCTTTAGGGCAGTTCCTTTGTCTATTAATAAACTAAATGAAAACACTGCATAATATGGTTAGCTTTATATAGAATATATACTAATATATTATATATATATATAAAAATAAATGTGATAAAAAATATAGAAACATTATGAAAGCAAAACATGTGAGACAACTTTGTACTGAAATGTGGGCATCTTAAACCCAGGAAAATGTCGAACTATAATTCCCTGATTAACTTTTGTTCTACAGTCTATATTCCAGGGTGGTAGGATTGGAGAGTAGGTTCTAAACCCCCTTTTTGCTCTGATAAGGCAGCATTGTGGATCACAGCATCTTCCAATTGCCCCCAGTTTAAGTCACATTTCCCTCTATTAATATAGCTACGAAAAGATGGTGGGAATGTGTTAAAAGACTGATAAAGAAACATAAGAACTTTCAGCAGCTGCTCAACCGACTATTTATTATTATTAATAATAATAATGATAGTGACAGCTCCCCTCTGTTAATCAGTGATGTCAAACCTTGGCACAACTGCAAGTGGTATTTTTCAAAACATCTGGAGTAGTACCAAAGTTGGACCATCACAGTGTTAGTAGAAAAGGAGAGGAGTTCTATCTTTTACTATTGAGTGAGGAAACATAACAGACACACGGAGCAGTGCCCCTAGTGCCCCCTTACAAGAATAGAATGTAATAGAAAGCAGTAGGGGTACCAAGGTTGAGGGGGGAAAACATCACTGACTAATGGGTTCTTGGTCCTTGTCATGTGGTTAGCACCAGTGGATAGCTAATAAGTACAAAGGACAGAAACAATCTTCAACAGCCGTTGGTATTTAAGGTGTGAAAACACGAACAGTCACAATCTACTAACACAACACAGCCCTGCAACAAAGAAGATGGTTCCTGAAATATGGGAGCGCATGCGCTTCTTTAAAATGAACACTGGCAGGAACTGAGCATGCGCAACGGTATCGTCTCACAAGGGGGGGTGTAAGTTGGTAACTCAGTGGAAGGCCGCCTGGTCCCTTATAGCTCCGGTCACTGTCAGGCAGCGCATAACGCAAGCTCATCCCTTAGGCACAGAGGCAGGGGAATCCTATTCTGCCGGCCTAGAAGAAACAAGTCGAGTGGTCGCGGAGAAGCTTTAAGACCGAAGGTAGTTCGGTTGTTCACAGGTTGCATCATCTATCGTTTAACCACAATGTCAGTGAAGAGCCGATGGCCGAACGGGGCACCTGATCTGGGGTAAGGGAGACAACATACCCGTCCAGCCCGATCACAATCCCCTATTACCCAAGTAACATGCCTCAGGGAAGCCACAAGTGGAACAGCAGCAGCTCAGCAAAAGGACCCCAGGAAAACTCGATTTCAGGTGCCGGGAGGTTTGACAGGAGAAGCAGCCTACTGTTCCAGCAGGAGCCCAGGTCTTGATCCCCCTTCCCGTATTAACCATTGCGCATTCACCTGCCGTACCAGGGACCCCAACATGGAGTTCAGTGGGCAAGAGTTCGAATTCAGCAGGAAGGATCTGATCGGACACGGAAGCCTTTGCGTTGGTTTAAAGGCCGACACAAATAGGTAAATCATCTGGCTTACTGGATTCCTTCACCCTCCGACGGGCGTCACTGATGCATGCTTAGAACATGGCAGTATGGAAGGCCGCCAGTTTGGACCATCATGTCATTTCCCTTATACTAAAACTGAGGTGTGTGTGAGTGAATAAAAACGGGTTCTAATTAATGGAATCGACAAACATGTGGGGGATATGTATATCTGATCATGTGGGAATTTATGTTAGCATATAAATCTAAGCATTGTAATATATACACCCTGTACTGGATCACAATAACTGGGGGCAAGTGTGGCCATGGTTCTCTTACATACCTGAATGACAAGGGTTTGGTGATGGTGGGACATGTCTGGCAAGTGGGGATAGGTACCAGCGCTTTGTGTGAACAGGATCCTTTATATGAGACAGAACTTTCTTTGCTCATTCAGCCCACACGAGGATTTAATTATTCATTTTGTTTTCTACACCACAACAGAAGAAAAAGGAGTGGAATGGAAAGTGGCAGTGAATGTATCAACAAGAAAAACCTGAAAATCTCAGACCCTTTAGGAAAGGAAGTAAATTAAAATAATGAAGGTAACAACCAGTGTTTGATCTTGGGGGTGTATGTGGTTTATTATTGGGGAGGGTGGATTATTAGTAACTCCTTCTCCTTTTATTCTAGGGCGCTTAAACACGAAAACATTGTCGCTCTATAGGATTTCCAGGTAAGCACTGAATTCGTTTTACATGACTGAATACTTCACAAACAGGCGAATGTTCCCTTCCCCCATTCCGCTAGCTAAAGTACAGTTACAATGCTGTTCAATGAGTTAATGTGTTGGTTACATGTAGGGGAGCTAGAGATTACCAGCGTCCCCAAACAAACTGCATAGTCTTGATTGAAAACTTTCGATCACTCCAGACTGTCTGTCACACTTCCCGTCCAGTGGGCTTGTTACTGTTTGTTGACATTGTCCTTGTGAATCCTCATTGGTCTTGTTGCCATTAGTCACGGGAGATTCTAAGAAAAAGACCGCCCCCATTGTGTACCCGACTGCGTGATCTGGGGTTGTAGTTTATAGCGTGTCTTTGTCCTTTTCCTTGAAGGTGACCAATACAACCCCCGATACATACGCGTGTTGTAAACCAAACGACGTTGGTCTTTGTGGCATTGCGTCCCAGATTTATAAATATATATAAAAAATATACGGTCGATTCAACGTGCAGTTGCAGTCTGGTTGGAATCAGAAGTCAGAGGAGAGTGGAAAGCAAAGTCACCTGTGAGGGACCAATTGGTTAGACTGCAGTCGCTTTTAAAACCAAACGTGAATGCACTACCAAACGGATAGAAAATGATTTGATCGGCGGGGATGCCTAAGAAGAACCATCTTAGGAGTGTAAATTACAAATATGATAATCGTTGCCAGTCGAAGCAATACAACATTGTTCCCATCATCTTGTGTCCGAGAGTTCTCGCTATGCAGTAATATATTTACGTGATTACTGCATCGCGGGACAGAGCCCAGAAGGGCGCAGCCAGCAGAGCAGCAGGAACACAGGGACATTCAGTACAATTCCTTATCATGTAAAAATGGTGCTCATTTGCCCCCAACAAAGATTCTATTTAACATTTAAAGCCAACCTTCTGATTGGTTGTGGGGCAAAGGCCAAAATTAGCACCATTTTTAATAATAAGAAACTTTAGTTAAACCCCTTTAAGACCTCCATTTAGAAGGGAATAGCGCAAAAACTGGAGTTAGGGGGAGGGAGACCAAATGGGGTGGGAGAGGGAGGGGGGGAGGCCTGCAGTGCACATCCTCCTGGTGGCCCCTTTTTTGGACTTTGGGGGGATTACAGGAGAACCATTTGGAGCTGGGATGTAAGGTAAGGAGGCCAGTTTTGGGGGTGGACATGCCCTTTAAGAAAAGTTGATGCTCAGCATGAGTTACTTGGGCTACGTATGCTCTAGTACATATTTATCTCAGTCAGGACAATGTGCATGAATGTATTTTTTTTAGGTTCTCAGAAAAATTGAACATAGGTTCAAAATTATTCATTTTCAAGCCCATACACCTACCCATTTGTGCACAGTCTGGAAAAAGGCTGCCACTTCTGTTTCTTGACCTGTAATGCCTTCATACCTCATTTGTGCACAGCATGCCCTACTGCCACTACTGCTCTGTGACACAGGATTGAGATTGGATATAGCGGATAAGATGGTGTAGATCTACCATAACTGCTTGTGCCACAGAGATGGAATATGGATTATAGACAGGATAGAGATGGTGTGATCTGCCATAACTGCTAGGTGACACAGAGATGGAGATATGGATATAGACAGGATAGAGATAGTTTGGATTCCGCAACTGCTATGTGACACAGAGATGAGATAATGGTATATATACAGGCTATAGATGTTTTATATCTGCCATGCTACTATGTGACACAGAGATGGAGATTTGGATATAGCCAGGATAGAGATGTGGGATCTACCGAACGGCTATGTGACCAGATATGGGAGATATGGATAGAGACATGATAGAATGGTGTGGATCTGCCATACTGCTATGTGACACAGGATGGAGATATGGATCTAGACAGGATATGAGATGGTGTGAATCTGCCCATACTGCTATGTACACAGAGATGGCGATCTGGATATCGAAAGGATAGAATGTTTTAGATCGGCCATGCTACTATGTTATACAGAGATGGAGATATTGATATAGCAGTGATATATATAGTGTGGATCTACCGAACTGCTATGTGACACAGAATGGAGATACTGTGATTATAGACAGGATCGATATGGTGGTGGATCTGCATACTGCTATGTGAACACAGAGATGGAGATATGATATAGGACAGGATAGAGATGGTTGTGGATCTGCCATACTGCTATGTGACACCGAGATGGAATATGGATATAGACAGGATAGAGAGGGTGTAGATCTGGCCATACTGCTATGTACCAGAGTGGTAGATATGAATAGACAGGATAGAGATAGTTTGGACTCCGTTGGCTATGTGCCAACGAGATGTAGAATATGGATATAGACAGGATAGGATAGTGTGGATCTAACCTAATTGCTATGTGACACAGAGATGGAGATTGGATATAGACAGGATAGAGAGTGTGGATCTGCCTAATTGCTATGTGACACAGAGATGGAGATTGGATATAGACAGGGATAGAGATGGTGGTGGATCTGCCATATTGCTATTTGAACAGAGATGGAGAATGGATATTAAGAAACAGGGATATGGAGATGGTGTGGACCTGCCATACTGCTTATTTGACACAGAGATTGAGATATAGATATAGACAGGAAGAGATGGTGCAAATGGGTTTTGTCTGTGCATTACAACTGAGCCTTGGTATCGGGTTTTCAAAGTTTAGAAACAACGTATCTGACTTAATGTTTGACATAAAGTAACTTGAAGAAGTTTTAACACCTATTGAGAATCAAACAGCTACAGCACAAACTATTCCCACAGAATATTGGTTAACAAAAACTTCATTGCTCCTATAGCAAACAAATTCTTAATATTAAAAAAATTGAGAGCAATGTAAAAGTATAATAATTGTAAAAACTAAACAGTATATTATACAAAGATTTATTTTTATTGCCCCACAAACAACTAATTAAAAACAACATAAGACTTTACAAAAATGAAAATGCGTAGAAATAATGTACTTAACTCCTTTAATAAGAAGGATAGAAGTCTTTTTTCATGTAAAAGCTTACTTAATCTATATTTACAGACAATATAACAAATAGTAATAAATTCTAGAACGTGGTCCCATAGGTGGACTGGAAGCACGTGACTCCAGAGTCCATTTTCTTTGCTTCCTGTAAAACAGTACTTTACAATCTGTGTGTATAACAGTATCCCTACAAGTCAAAGGGGCAATTTACGGTTAGTATATATACATGGTCCGGTATTTTAGAGGTGATCAACTAGCCTCACAACATTTTGGTTGATGAGTCAAATTTGCGGCAGTTAAATGCAAAAGTACCATTGGTGACATATCGATGATACCAATTTTTTAGAACCCCTTGTGTACTGACATTGGTCCTCATGTCGAAAAATACACTAATATTTTGGGGCCGCCTTTTTTCTCACAATTGGAAATCATGTTTTACACAGCCCTAATACTACAGTATAATTATACTTTTATACTGGGCTTGTTGCCATACAATAGATATACAAAAATATATAAGCCTGGACACATTTGTAGGTCAACCTTATTATGCTTCATGAAAACTTTTCTTTTACTATGTACATAGCTGTCCATCTTTCTTAACATTAATTAATTAAGCACATATACCCAACATCCTTGCTCGAACCTGTTTGGCAACCTGTATACAAACATTAACTTACTTATCTGTTGTATTCAATTAAGATCACTGGACTTGAAGTTTAGTTCTTGAAACTGCATCTTAAGGATACGACATACTATGAAGATTGTAATGTTAACATATTGGCAAGGAACGTGACTGGGTTCAAGAGAGGTGTTACGGAGGCCCTTTATGTGAAAAATAAAGAAACCAAGAGCCTAAATGAGTTGTGGGGGTTTTGACACCAACTGTCTGCCAATGGACAATGCTTTTTTGACACCTTACTCTGGGCGTTCCCATAAACACCACTATCCAATCATGCCCTTAACACTATGATATGCTAATGGTAGTTTCCCAGGTAGCATAATTGCCACATGACTTCTTGTATCAGTCATTCTGAATTGAGAAAGCCAGTCGGATGTCTAGGAATGTTCATGACCTAAACTTCAAGTCCATGGATCTAATTGAATACAACAGATATACCATGATCCTGGATGAATAAACCTTCAGCAAGCATTTTAATTATTTCACCATTCTCATGTAATGAAAAATTCTTAAAGGTAAAGTGGCAAATGTACCAGTGTCCGTCAGCACACACCCACATAAATGCCCTCAGTCCATGCTTACTGACTGGCATATAGATACCTTCAAGCAAGTCTATCACAGACTGGATCCCATATTCAGACCCCATATATATTCTGCACCAGTGTTGCTTAAAGATGTTTTTCATTTGTAATGACATTGATATTTTCACCCTATTTCCAACCCCATACACCTACCCATTGTGTCACATCCTGAAAAAGGCTGCACTATTCTTAGCATTTTAAGCCCTGCATACTCATTTTTTACCGCAGCCATACTCCATAATGCTATGTGATACAGAGATAGATAATGGATATAGCAAATAGAGATGGTGTGGATGTACCATACATCTATGTGAAACACTTGAGCTGAAGTATTCATATAGGCAGGATAGAGATGGTGTAATTCTGCCATAGACTGCTATGTGAACACAGAGATGGAGATAGTGGATATATACAGGATAGAGCATGTTGTAAGATGCTGCCATACTGCTATGTGACCGAGATGGAGATAATGCATATAGGCAGGATAGAGATGGTGTAAGATCTACCATATCGTCATGTGACACAGAATGGAATAATGTTATATAGAGGATAGGATGGTGTGGATCTGCATCTGCTATGTGACACAGAGATGGAGATATGCATTAGGCAGGATAGAGATGGGTAATTCTACCCATACGGCTATGTGACACAGATATGGAGAATGGATATAGACAGATAGAGATGGTGTGGATCTGCCATCTGCTATGTGACACAGAGATTGAATATGCATAGAGGCAGGATAGAGATGTGTAGATCTCCATACTGCTATATGACACAGAGATGGAGATATGACTAATAAACATATATAGATAGTGGAATCTGCATACTGCTATGTGACCCAGTCGCGCCTCCATTAGTTCAGTTTTTAATTAACCACCATTCCCCAATCTTCCTACCCTAAGAACTGGCATTTCTGACTTTCTGGGTGTGGGGGGGTTGGTGGTGGACTGCCTGTTAGGAGGTGTGGACTGCAATACTCACTCCATTGAAATCATTTTTGCAACTTCGTTTTCTTTTTTCTGAAATAAATGCATGCTGCATTTCCTACTGACAGCACACATTGCTTCTCTGCGATTTTGCTTTTCAGCCTGTACACTCAGTTGCAAAGTTTTGTGGATTAAATCTCGCTATGATTGTGGAACTATTGCCCGGATTGCAAATCAACAAACAGACTTATGGCCATGCATATTGCCGCTGCCCAGCATGGTGTGGCCTCAGCCCGAAGGGTATTTGTAGTATGAATGGGGATTGGTTCACATAAAAATCTTTTAAATCTGTTATATAGTGCGTATAAAATCTACTACTTTCAAATGACAGGGAAAAAACGAACAAGGAAAATAAAAATTACATAGTTAAGACATAAGGTTGGTGAAAAAAGGGGTGTAAACGTGTCCTTTAAAAAATAAGAAATAAGACACAGCAAATGCTGTGTACACAGCAAATATTAGCTTTGTTTGCATTGTCAAAAATATTAAATTGGACAATCACTAAGTAATAAAAAAGACATTTTTAATCTTCACAACTTTATGTTTATCACCATAGGCAAATAGTAATTCCCATAGTCATCAACAATTGCTTCTGCACTTGGTCAATCCTCTAGCTTGTGTTTTTTTTTGTCCTTTATCTGTAGTTTCAAGCAGGGATCAGGTCAGTGTACTGTCTCATTCACGGGTCCTTCGTTATTTACAACCACACCAGGTCTAGTGAACTTTGCTTAAAAGGTGGGCATCAGTTCTACAAAAGCCTGCATGGTCTAGCTGTGAAAGGTTCCCTTTTCTAAGTCCAGCATTGGATTACTGAAGTTGCAAATACTGTAGTATTCAATTATATTCAGTCGCCTTTTGTTATAGCCATGTTTCAAAGAGCAAGTTACCTTGATCAAGTGCTTTCATATAAAGTAAAATTTTATTTCAGGTTATTTCTCATTATTGAAGACCTGTCTAAGTTTAAAAACACTATGACCGACCCGAGTCGACGGCCCACAGGTTACAGGGGATTCCCACCGGGGTGGACACAGCCCATACGGAGAGCTACTAACAATTTGAATAACAGAACCAAGGGAACATAAAAAATGCATTGAATAAACAAGTTCCATAATACGTCCAATAGGATATATATATTAGGTGGGCCCCCTAACTCGTCTTAATGGCCCTTGTCTCAGATTTCCTGGCAGGGGCCCATTACATTGATGTGCGGCCACATGGTATTGCAAAAGATGCTTTCTCTAGACGTCTTGCAGCTCATTTGCAGATTTATTTATATGCCTAGCTGTCTATAATTCAGGCTACAATTTACGGTTGTCCGTCAAAACACATCAGGATCCAGGTGTCTCCCTCGTGTGCTGTGTTTTTAAATGCTTGAATAAAAGTTAACTTTTACCCACAGTTTGGATCAGCTATCCCCTCTTCGATGTTTATTTAAGTTTGATTTGGGAGTTACCAGACTCTGTTTGGATGGACTCTCGTGCTGGGTTGACCAATGTAGAGGCAATTGCAGGTACATATACTTTCGGTGTATGTTCTGTTTTTAACGCAAGATATTAATATACCACAGGCATCCCAAGCAGCTTTTCCACAATTTTTTTTCTCCATTGTTTCATGTAGTACTGATCGGTAAACATTAAATAATTATATATTATTGAAAATAATACCACTCCATAATGAAATACACTGTGGAATAAATATTCCTAGTGGTTAATAAACTCCCTAATTACAGAGAGATAATTTTCATGTACAATATATGTGTAAAGAGACTTTCAATCTTAATCTAACCCACAAGATAGTGAGCGGTCCCCAAACAAACAAGCTTTCAAATATTTGTACAATGTGTATGCTGGCATGGGGTGTCTAAAATTACAAGTCTGTGTGTGGCTAGGCATGGGGGCACCTTATATTTACATGTATGTGGCCTTGACATAGGGGCACCTTAATTTACACAGCATGTGTGAGCGGTCATGGCGGCATCTTATATTTAGAAGTATGTGTGGTCTGGGCACGGCAGAGTCTTATTAAACAGTCAGGTGGGCTGGGCAAGGATGATCTTACCATGCCCACTTTCGAACCACAGAAGATACAGGGGTGGATTTTAATATTTGTTTCAGGCGACAACGGAAAATGCCCCTGCCCTGAATAAATAGACTTATGGCCTGCACATGCATTTGTGTTTATCAATTCTCACAGGACTAACTCTATATCATGAATTAGTAGCTGTTTTATAGACATATAACGTGGACTGCAATGCAAATGAAACTGGTACAATGATTAATAATAGCAGAAAAACAGGATGTTCTACAGGGATATACTTGAGTTGTCATAACCTAATAATCAGTTAACTTACTGATTAACAAATCAATTTGCTATACAATTTTGTTACCTTAAAATTAGCCATGTTGAGTATATTTATCAAACTAAACAAACAAGTAAAAAAACGTTACAAAATGTTCCTAGAGCTTAAGGAAATCTGTACTCGATAATATAATCTATAATATTGATTTGTGTTTGTATAAAAAGGCAACCTTAACTGCATATTTCCAGGAGAGGAAGGAGAGAGTTGGGCTCAACCAGTGGTTTCCAATCCATGATCCGGGCCGATTGTTGTGTCCCTTCGGGAAAACATAAGCAGATGCAGGACCCACAAGTGGGCATGTGTAGGGGGGGTGGGATCAGTGAGGTGTCTGGCTGTTTAGGGGTGGGGCTTACTAGGTCACTGGTCAGTGCCGGATGCCTATATTGAGGTCCCCAACTGGGGCAAGGTTGGCACCCCAGCTTTAAAGCAATCGTGGCTCACAGTTTCTTTACGACTCAAGAATATTGAAGTTTGAGAGAAGTGTGAATGCTCACAAGCCCAATTTAAATACTAGATGTAATGGAATTAGCCATTAAACATTATAGGGTATAGATTGTTCTTTTAATTCAGCACCCCTATTGAATTTCGATTTTGCATTAAAAAGTAGAGAACATGTAATGCCAAAAAAATATTAAACCCCCACAAAACAAATGCACTGGTTGGGTATAGTGCCTGAACTTGCATCCCCCCGATATCTAGAACATTAGATTTACTAATAATCCAGTAAATAAACATTCACAATGGACTACTAATTCTGGCATATACCCATTCTCTCATGCTTACAATGAGTTTTTGCAATCTGGTGTAGCCACATTATGTGCTTCGATTACAAATAGTAGAGTAATGCAGTGCAAATCTACGGTAACCTGTGTGACCGTACAGCATTGGGTTCAGCTTTTCACACGTGGCTTGCAGCCTAAAGGTAGGGAATTCATCTGAAACAATGGTGCCAATGTAATACAGAGTGCATCTACTCCCCGTCCCTTCTTCATTCTGTGATGCATAAACCACTTAACAAACGTTATAGCATGTCCGAAGCATGGAAGGTTCACCCTGTGCTGGTTAATTATATACACATAGCTAAACCTTAACTTCAATTTTATGAATTGGTAGGGCTGGTGCTCACTAAAACCTGTCACAGACCGTATGCAAACATAGCCGTGTGTTTTTTTTTACGTTTGGGGCAAGAGTGCATGGCCCTCTATTCCTTAACTGAAACACATATAGCGAGATTCACCAAAGCCACAGTCACTCTGGCTGAGGGTTTTTGTTGAATTCAGCCCACATAAACTACCACTATCAGCTTGCCGTTAATCTTACACGTTGCACAAGGTCTTCTCAGAGCGAAACGCGTCCAGTTTACTTTTTAATCTGCTCCCAAAGAGATACAGAATGTGACACACACTGGTGTAGTATCACTTTATGGTTGCTCATTTGTTCTGAGGCTTAGTGTAGCTGCCACAGAGCTATTCGGGTTTAATAATTTAATGGTTTTTACATGAATAATCTGATATCCCCTATCTATTAAGATATTTTATAAATTATACATGAACTTACCTTCTATGGCTGCTAATGAGTAATTTGGTGCCAGTTACTTGTCGGGGACTATTTTGAACCTTTAATATCTACTTACCCGATATGCTAATCTGGATGACTTAACTTGTTAATTGTATTGATGATACCAGACACTGCTTTTATATACATTAAAGCAATATAATCGGGATATTCCTCAGTATATAATGGTGGTACCTTGGAACGATATACCGGTCTATTTAATGGAATAACCTTTTGTGATTGTCTACGCTATATCCAGTTATTTACAGGCTGGCTCTATATGGGATGTGTGTTTTAACTCTTTTGGTTTTTTTATAACTAATATGATATTGTGGACACTCTTATCTATTTACTCCCATGAATGTGTTAATAAGGAGCTTTTATAAGAAGTGTGCCCGTGCCTTATATATCCATTACTATATCTTATGCTTTGTTTGTTATGGTTAAGTTTTCGATGGATGAGCACCTTCTAATTGCTTACATACAGCCTAAAAATGAGATTATTTCACCAGTTGCCCCTCTGGAATATTCCTTTCTATTAAATTTTACAATCGAACAGCTGTATAGATGCTGGTGATATGCTTGCAGAAGCTAACGTGAGGGTAAATTCATGCAAACCAAATGTGTCAGTGCTGCAGCCTCGGGGAATATTTAATCATTCCAATAATGTTATGCCAAATGTAGACGCTGGAATCTATAACTAATAAAAGGCAAGCCCTCACTCACTCTACTCACTCACTCACACACACAACTCATCCAATAATCTCAACTTGCCGTGGAGCAGATGGCTTAATTGAGGCTCATTCCCGCAACATTAAGCAGGTTTTTTCAAGCAACTCTCACTCCTCACTACCGCACTATCCTGAGAGTGCGGTAATGGCGCTCATATGAACCCGTTAAGTTAGCAGGTTTGTTTCGAAAAGGCAAAGCCCTCACTCACTCACCACTCTCATCACATACCTCACACTAATTCTCCAACTGCCAGTGGAGGCAGACGGCTTAAATTTGGCAGGCCATTCATTGCACCTACTTACAAAGTTAAGCAGGTTGTTTGAAAAGCAAAGCCCTCACTCACTCCCTTCATCACTAATTCTCCAATTCAACTCCACTAATTCTCCAACTTGCCTGGAGGCAACGGCTTAAATTTTGGCAGCTCTATCATGCACTTACTTACAACACAGGTTAAGCAGGTTTCGTTCGAAAGAGCAAAGCCCTCACTCACTCATCACTATATTCTCAATCCTACTATCTATCTCACAACTTGCCGTGGAGGGCAGAAGCGCTTAAATTTGGCAGGCTCCTTCATTGCACCCTTACTTACATAAAAAGTTAAGCAGGTTTCGTTTCGAAAAGGCAAAGCCCTCACCACATCATCACATATACTCATTCACTAGATTCTCCAACTTGCAGTGGAGGCAGCGGCTTAAATTTTTGGACAGGCTCATTCATTGCACTTACTACAAAAGTTTAAGCAGGTTCCGTTTCGAAAAAGGCAAAGCCCTCACTCACTACTCACACCTAATCCACTATTTCCAACGTGCAGTGGAGGCAGGACGGCTTAAATTTGGCAGGGCTCATTCATTGCACCTACTTACAAAAGTTAAGCAGGTTCTTCGAAAAGGCAAAAGCCCTCCACCCACTCACTCACTCACTCAATACTAATCTCTCCAACTTGCTCACTCATCCTAATTCTCCAACTTGCGTGGGCAGACGGCTTAAATTGGCCAGGGCTCATTCTGTGCACCTTAACTTACAAAAGTAAGCAGGTTTCGTTCGAAAAGGCAAGCCCCTCTCACTCCTAATCACTAATTCTCCAACTGCGTGGGGCCAGACCTACAATTTGGCAGTGCTGATTCATTGCACCTTACTTTCAAAAAGGTAAGCATTTTTTCGTTCGAAAAGCAAAGCCCTCACCACTCCACACTCACTCATCAACTATTCTCCAACTTGCATCACTCACTCACTCACTCACACTAATTCTCCAACTTGCCTCAACTCATCACAATTTCCAACTTGCCGTGGAGCAGATTGGCCTAAATTGTGGCAGCTCATTCATTGCAGCACCTACTTGACAAAGAAGCAGGTTTCGTTTCGAAAAGGCAAAGCCCTCACTCACTCACTCACTTCATTCACTCATCACTATTCTCCACTTGCCTCACACATCAATAACTCAACTCGTGGATGGCAGCTAAACTTGCGGCTATAGGCATTACAAGAGCAGTCAAAGAAGCTCACCATCAATCACCTTTCTCCAGGAGCTATAATTTGGCAGCTCATTAATGCCCACCTACTTACAAAAGTTAAGCAGGTTTCGTTTCGAAAAAGGCAAAGCCCTCACTCACTCATCACTCACACTATTCTCCAACTTGCCTCCAAGTTGAACTGAGGCAGACGGCTAAATTTGGCAGGCTCATTCATTGCACCTTATACAAAAGTTAAGCAGGTTTCTGTTTCGTAAAGGCAAGCTCCCACTCACTCACTCATCACTCTTCACTCAACTGCCTAACTCATCACTAATTCTCAAATTGACCTGGAGGCAACGCTAAATTTGGCAGGCTCATTCATTGCACGCTTACTTACAAAGTGTAAGCAGTTTGTTTCGAAAAGGCAAAGCCATCAGCTCACCTCACTACTCATTCACAATCTCTCCAACTCTCACTCAACTCATCACTAATTCTCCAACTTGCTGTGGAGGCAGGACTGCTTAAATTTGGCAGCTCATTCATTGCACCTACTTACAAAGTTAAGCAGGTGTTCGTTTCGAAAAGGCAAAGCCCTCACTCACACTCACTCACTTCCTATTCTGCCAACTTGGCTCACTCATCACCTAATTCTCCAACTTGCTGTGGAGGCAGTCGGCTTAAATATTGGGCAAGGCTCATTCTTGCACCTACTTACAAAAGTTTAAGCATTGTCGTTTCGAAAAGGCAAAGTCCTCAGTCACTCACTCATCACTAAATCTCAACTTCCTCAACATACGAACAACGTCTGGGAGCAGATGGCTTTAAAATTGGCAGGCTCAATTCATTGCCCGTAACTTACAAAAGTTACCGGTTTCTGTTTCGAAAAGGCAAGCTCCTACTCACTCACTCCGTCCATCATAACTCTCACTAGTTCTACCAATTGCGTGGATGCAGAGGCTTAATTGGCAAGGGGCTCATTCATTGTACACCTTACTTACAAAAACTGTAAGCAGGGTTTCGTTTCGAATAATAACAAGCCCCTACCCTCACCTCACTCAGTACTCACCACTATTCTCCATTGCCGTGGAGGCAGACGGCTTAAAATTTGGCAGGCTCATTGTCAATTGCACCTTACTTACAAAAGTTAAGGCAGTTTCGTTTCAGAAAAACAAGGCAAGCCCTCACCACTCCTATCCACTAATTCTCCACTTGCCGTGGAAGGCAGATGCTCTAATTTGGCAGGCTCATGCATTGCAGCTTACTTACAAAGTTAAAGCAGTTTCGTTTCGAAAAGGCAAACCCTCACATCACTCACTTACTCATCACTAATTCTCAAACTGCCCGTGGAGCGCCCACACGCTTAAATTGGCAGGCTCATTCATTGCACCTACTTATTTTTTTTTAGGGTGGGGTGAGTATGGGGTGGAATAGAATTTTTGAAACTCCTGCACACCTAACGGTCTGGACGATTTTTAACCACAAATTCAGGGTGTGTGCGGGATCGATCTGATGTGTATTAAGGGGAAGGGTTTGTGAGGGGGGGAACAGAGAGGAAAGTTGGGGGATATTAGGGGCGGACGGGGAGGGGTGGTGGGGTGATTTTCACCAAAATTTAATAGTTGAATAAAAAAATAATTTAAAATTAAGTTAATGATGTTGGCATTATCGTAAGCTTATTGAATTGTCTTTTCTTTAATATATCAAGTGATTTACAGCAATCTTGTACATTATTTCGTTCTTACTAAAACACGTTATTTCAATACATCTCCGCTGCCGAAGCGCGGTATTTTGCTAGTATATAAATAAAGCACTAACGAATTATTGAATAACTGTCATAGGTAAAAGCTTGGTACACACAGTAATGATAAAGCCCTATTCTGATTGATGGATCACGGCTTATCGCAGTGTGTTGTAGCATCTTTTCCTGAATGGCCGTCCGAATGTTCCCATTGGTCTCGGGGTCGTTCGTGAGAGTAGACCGAAAATTTCCCTCGGACTACGGTAAGTCCCCCGTATAGGGACACGCCCATGGTTGTGGAAACACACAGCCCGAGCAATTCTTCCCTATGCTGTGTATAGGAGAGAAACGCTCAGGTCTGTGTTTATCCTGATCTTTGAAAAATGACAAGTCTGGAATGTTGGTACCCAACTTAAGAGATGTGGAGAATGGACGAGAGTCATATTGTTAATGATTAAAATGGATTTATTTTAAAGTTTTGAGGCTGGAATGTCAGGTTCTAATAACCCCTTATCTAGAGACAACGCAGCTATTAGCTTAGTGCGAGGGTGGTGCTACAAAAGGAGCAAAACCCTCCACTGAGCATTAATGAAACGCTTGGAATACCATCTGATGTCCTATCAGGTTATTGTTAATAGTTTGCAGAAAAGCAAAGAGCTCTATCAGGGTTCCTGCAGTCTCATGCTATATGAATAACATTGCCCACAAAATCTAAGAAACAAGAAGTCATTTCTTACTCCCAGATTTTGTGGGCAATGCTATTCATGTAGGCATGAGATGCAAGAGTACCTTCTGATTATAGAAGGCTCTGCCTTTTTATTCCATTTTCCTGCTATTTTAACACCCTATCTGAAACAAAAGTACCTTGTATAGGGCCAATATATCAGAATTTTATATCCATTGGCTGTCTGTAGTTAATATCAGGAAAGTGATTGTACCAATTGATAAAGAGCACAAGGCTCCGGAAACAGCGCACACAATAAGAAAATATTTTGCAGTTAAATCTGTTTTAAATCTCACGCTACTTTTTTCTCTTCACTTTTTATGGACTGGGCAGTTTACATTTAAAAGATATGTCCATTTAAAGAATGTCCCATTCTACTATAATTCTTATCCCTATCCTTTTTCAATTTTTTTGGTGAGTGTCACCTATTTCTTTAGGAATATATATGCCTTAGGCTGTAGCTGGAAGGTGACAGTTGGTAACGTAAAAGTGCAATGGTTGCGAATTCCCTCGCCAATTCTGCCCTCATAGAGATTATTACTGAACTGAAACTTTAGTGACTGAGCTTTGAACAAAAAAGTACTAGATTGAGTCATGCACAACAAACACAAAGGGCTGCTTCAAATTATACGGCAAAACGCGTCAGCTGTGTACTCTCTATCCCTGCCAGCCCACCATATAATCCTCCATGTATATGCGACATATATACTGACTTGGACAGATAGTATACTTATATTTGTGCTTGATACTTTGACGTATACTAGGGTTACTGTATGGCAGGTCCTAGGGATTTTTTGATAATATAGATATATTATATAGATATATATAATATAGATTATATAAACTGTTCTGTAATTGTTTTACACATAGTACCATACTGTGAAGGATCCCTATAGTTTACACAATAAAGGGTATTTTATCTTGTTTCAACTATACCTTTGGAGTGCTGATGCTTTCTTCCTTTTTTGCTTGTATACTATTATTTATGCACTCTGTAGCACCTTGGTTAAAATTGAAGATCCGATTGCTGCTCCCTACTAATTTACTACTAATTTCTCTTACTAATTGGCTGTTGATGGTATATAGGAATTTTTAGGGGTGGGGGTGGATTACGGGTGCCCCATTCTGCGGTTTTTATTAAAAGTTTCTGGGAACCTTGAGTTTATCAGAAATGGCCAAGGGGGTCAGTGTGTGAAGGAGGGATTATAACAATGGCAGCCAAGATAGGCTTGTTACACATCGAGGTATTTTTTGTCCTGAACCGACCATTTGCCACATAACTACAGATGAGCCAGGACGGAATCACTTGTCCGTAGCCAGAGAAAGTCGATGCGGCCAACAGTACGCCACAAATTGATTGTTAAATCCATAGGAGACTGCACGAATGCAGTGAATACTGACAAGCAACAGCCACTGCAGGCAAAATAACTCAGTTTTTTTAGGTTTGACCGACCGACCGATCCAGAAATATTGGTATTTGGGCCTACTACTTGCTCTGTGTGTACCTTGAAGCTCTCCCACTAGAACTAAAGGGGAACATATTTTAAAGTAAGGGGAAAAAAAAATCTTGTGCTGCCCCTGTCAAACATGCTCAGATCACTAACGGAGCAACTGAATCATACACAGGGAATGAGACCTAACAGACATAATAGTGTTCTTTGCAAGCAGGAAGATATGCTTGAAAGCAAATTTAAGTACTTGTGATGAAAAACATTCCTTAAGTATTTTAAACATTTACAGTTTACACAATTGGTCCTGTCATTTGTCCTATTTAATTAAGAAAATGCCTAATATTTTATTACCTCAATGTTCAGTTCATTATATAGAGCATGCAAAAAATAACTGTTTGCATTGCAGGAGGTGGGAAAGTATGTTAGCAAGGTTAAAGGCCTGTACCAAAACACCCTCATTTTTTAGAGCTGTGCATGTGTTTCCTCTTTGTACCCCACCTATTCCGCCCTTCTTCCAAAAATAATACTATAACTATTCTGTGTTAGTTCTATAGCGTATTAAATTATAGAAACATAATAATAATGGTGCTAGTAGCCAGGGCTAGCTAGAAATCACAGGTCCCATAGCAAGATTTTAAATGGGGCACCCCAAAAACATCCACATAAAAAACATTTTGGTTCAGTTACACCACAACCCAGCACAAAAACTACAGCCAGTTTTTTTAAAAGTTATTTACCTCCCGCCTAAGAAAAATATTAACCTCAATAGTACAGCCACCACCAAAACAAACCCTTTTCATTTTACTTTAACATTTCAAAGAGGGGTGCTACCAGTCTACAAATCTTACTTACAGAAACCCTGATCCCTCGAGTGAAGGGCCAGCCTCCTCTGCTGCTGTTGGCCAAGTTGGTTAGTTACAAGCGTGCACATTCAGCAGAGGAGGCTCATTTCGTTAATGATGACAGCCATTGGCGTAACGGGGTCACCATCACAGGCGAGACTACCGGCCCATTGCTAGGATGAAAGAGGAGCAGCAGTTTTGTAGTAGAATAATCGGTTGGAGGGAACATCTTTC
Source organism: Hymenochirus boettgeri (assembly GCA_019447015.1). Classification (NCBI taxonomy): domain Eukaryota; kingdom Metazoa; phylum Chordata; class Amphibia; order Anura; family Pipidae; genus Hymenochirus; species Hymenochirus boettgeri. The sequence continues at coordinate 298,830,939 of CM033469.1, read as the reverse complement.
AATGGTTTGAATTCAAATAAATGGAGTTTGTGTGTGCTAAACTACTTGAGCTAAAAAATTTCTAGGAGGGTAACACTGCCTACCGAGGACTTGTTGAGGCCCAAATGTATAATAAAAATCCTATGCACACTAATCCCAGGTGGGGTGACAGAGAGTCCAATTCCTCCCCATACTGTCAGAGGGAACAAGTGCAATCAAAAAGATCAAGGTGGACTGCACTCCAAAGTGGAAACGTTATTATAAGCCAGAACATCAAACAGAAAATACGACCTGTCGAGACACTATAAGGGGTGTTTACCCTCGAAACGTCATTTTCTAGTTTGATGTTTGGCTTATCAATAACGTTACCACTTGGGAGTGCAGTCCACCTTGTATCTTTTTGAAATGGCAATATGGCCTCCCCCACGCAAAGATCCAGTTAAACTGTTACCTATCCTATAAAGCCTATCCAACACAGCTCCTCCATATATCTCAGAGCTGAATCCAGCGATACCGTCCCACGGCGCACACCTGCCGACCCGTCCGCAAATATACCCTCTCTCTCATGCACCAGGTCTCACCTCTCCCATGCCCGCATTCCGGACTTTTTACCTGTCTGCCCCTCTGCTTGGAACCCCTCCTCCGTTCTGTCTGTACATCATCATCCCTTAACAACTTCAAACGAACTTAAAACACATTTATTGAGTCAAGCATATAACCTGGTCTAAATTACCCCTCTTACTATCCATATGTTCCAACCGCCTTTCATAGCTCCATGCCAATCTATTTACAGCCTACCAATTCCATTCACCTTAGTCTCACCCCCTATCCTCTAGCTGGAAGCTCTTTGGCAGGGTCCTCTTTCCCTATTGTTATATCACGGTATGCTTTAAAGAACTTCACCACTCTGTTTAACTTACTTATTATGGATTACCTTGTATTATAAAGTATGACTTTGTATAACATGTATTACCTGTATGATATGTTATGACTATGTAATTTCATAAGCACCACTGAAGATTTGTTGGCTTATATAATCATAATAAAATAATTGGCTGACTATGGGTGATCCATGCCCTGGCTAGTAGACGTGTACCGGTCAGGGACAGCCACAGCCAAATGTGGCCCTAAAGGCCAACTTTGCCCAGGTCTACTATTATAGTGACACCTTGATTTTGTTAATGAGGACAAATTATCTCTTAGGGGGTTCTTTGTAATATAATAAACTAAATGTAAAACACTGACATAATATGGTTAGCATTATATATATATATATAATATATATATATATATAAAAATAAATGTGATAAAAAATAATAGAACATTATGAAAAGCCAACATGTTGGAGACAAAAACTTTGTAATGTAACTTTGGGCACCTAACCCGGAAATGTCTTACACTATAATTCCCTGATTAACTTTTTGTTCTCACAGTTCCTATATTTCCCCAGGGTGTAGGGAGAGGAGAGAGTAGTTCTAACCCCCTTTTTGCTTGATAAGGAGGCATTGGCTCACAGCTCTTCCACTTGTCCACCAGTACGTCCATTTCCCTCTATATATAGCTCGAAAGAGATGGTGGGTAATGTGTTCCACAGACGATAAAAACATAGACTTTCAGCAGATGCTCCAAGACTATTTATATTATTTATATAAATAATGATATTTGCAGCTCCCCTCCTGTTAATCAGTGAATGTCAAACCTTGGCACAACTAAAGTGGTATTTGCAAAACATATTGGAGTAACAACACAGTTGGACCATCACAGTGTTAGTAGAAAAGGAGTAGGAGTTTCTATATCTTTTACCTTTGAGTGAGAAACATAACAGGACACATGGAGCAGTGCACCTAGTGCCCCTTTACAAGAATAGAATGTAATAGAAGGTAGGAGTCCCAGGTGGACATCACTGATCTAAATGGGTCTTGGTCCTTGTCTATGTGTTTAGCACAGGATGAAAGCTAAGAGTACAAGCGAACAGAACAACTTCACCAGCCGTGTGGTATTTAAGGTGATGAACACGAACATCACATCTCTACATCAACATCACCCTGCTAACAAAGAAGATGGTTCCTGAAATAAGACGCGCGCATGCGCTTTCTTTAAATGACACTGGCAGGAACTGAGCATGCGCAAATGGTCCTGTCGTCCAAGGGGGTAACATCAGTGGAAGCCCGCCTGTGGGCCCTTAAGTAGCTCCTTCAGTGTCAGTAACTCATAAAAGCACTCCATCCTTAGGCACAAGAGCGGGAGACATCCTATTCTCCGGCTAAAACAAGTCGAGGGTCGCGGGTTAAGACGAAGGTTACGTTCCGGTTGTCCAAGGGTGCAATCATTAATCCTTTCAAACCACCATGTAGTGAATAGCCGATGCCCGAACGGGGCACCCTGATCTCCGGGTGTAAGGGAGAGCAACATCCCACCGTTCCAAGCCGATAACATCCATAACCCAGTACCATCCCTCAGGGAAGAGCCCACATAGCTGGAGCACAGCTTCATGCAAGTGACCCCCAGGAACCGATTCTCAGTTGCCGGGAGGTGACAGGAGAGCAGCTTCTGTCCAGCACTAGCCCAGGTCTGATTCCCCCTTCCCGTATTTTCCCCATTGCGCATCACCTGCCGCTACCAGGTGGACCCCAACAGGGAGTCAGTGGGCAATCGAATTCAGCAGGAAGGATCTGATCGGACACGGCCTTGCTTGTGTGTTAAAGGCCGAACACAAAGGGTAAAACAATCTGGCTACTGGATTCCTTTCACCCTCGCGGCCTTCCAGCTGATGCTGCCTTAGACATGGCATGTCTGGAAGGCCGCCAGTGGACATCTGTCATTTCCCTTTATACTAAAAACTGTTGTGGTGTGTGAGTGATAAACTGGTACTAATTACATGGAAATCGCAAAACATGTGGGGGATCTGTATATCTGATCACTGTGGTTAGTTTATGTAACATAAAATCTAGCAGTAATATATACACCTGTCCTGGATCACACTAATGGGGGCCAGAGTGGTGCCATGGTCTATAAATACTGACTGAAAAGGTTTGGTGAATTGTGGGGACTGTTGGGCAAGTGGGATTCATGGTTAAAAAAAACACCAGCGCTTTGTGTGAACAGTGTCCTTTATCTGAACGAATTCTTTGCTTCATTCATCCCACACGATGGATTACTACTTCATTCATTTTTTTCTCCCCCACAAAGAAAACAGGACGGTTGAATGGCAGTGAAATGTATCACAAGATAAAACCTGGAAAATCTCAGACCCTTTTAGGTAAAGAAATTAAAATAACTGAAGGTAATACCAGGTTTGATCTTGGGGGTGTTGGGGTTTAATTGGGGAGGGTTTGGGAATGATTAGTAAATCCTTCTCCTTTCTATTAGGAGCTTAAACAACAAACATTGTCGCTCTCTATGATTCCGAGTTAAGCACTGATCTCGTTACCGTTACTGAATACTTCACAACAGGCGAATGTTCCCTCCCCCCTTCCGCTATCTAAACGTCATTTGACAATTGCTGTTCAATTGAGTATTAAGTGTGCCTGTTTCCATGTAGGGGGATCATAGAAGATACAGCGTCCCAACAAACTGCATAGGGAAAAAACTTCGCATCCCTCCATTCCTGTTCTGTCAACCTTCCCCGTCACGTGGGCTTGTTACTGTTTGTTGACATTGTCCTTTGTTTGAATCCTCATTGGCTCTTGTTGCATTACGTCAGGGATTTAAGAAAGACCGCCCCCATTGTGGTACCCGAACTGCGTGATCTGGGCTTGTTTTATAGCGTTGTCTTTGTCTTTTCCTTGAAGGGTGACCGGAACTACACTCCCCATATACATACGCGTGGTTGTAAACAAACGCTCGTTTGGTTTGGCTGAGTCCCAGATTTATAATAATATAAAAAAATATACGTTCACTTACGTGCAGTCTGGTGCTCAGACGTTCAGAGAGACGGGGGAAATTGCAAAGTCACTGTGAGGCCATTGGCTAACTGCCAGTCGTTTAAAAACCAAACTGTTGAATGCATCTACCAAACGGATATAAAATGATTGATGCTGGATGCTAGAAACCTTAGGAGTAAATAACAATATGATACTCGTGCAGTCGCGCAATACTAACCTTCGTTCCTCCACTCTCTTCGTTCCGTCTCGCTATGCCAGTACATCCTCCTAGCGTGTATTTACTGCATCGCGGGAGCCAGAAGGCGCCAGAACAACAGGACGATTCATCGTAACATTCCTTATCATTAAAAATGGTGCTAATTCTGCCCCAACCATCAGATTTTATTTAACACTTTTAAAGCCACATCTGATTGGTTGGAGGCAAATAGACACCATTTTTAACAATAATACTTTAGTTTAAATCTCCCGTAGACCTCCAATTTAGAGGGATAGAGCGCAAAAAACGCTATGCTAATATCGCTTCACCCCCCAAGTTGGTAAAGTCACGTTTCTTGACCTTGGCCAGAAGTGAATAACCCTATCTTATTTATTAGAAGTGCGCAAATGTTTGCATGGCAATTAATCTCATTTAACCAATCATATGTGTTCCTTTATACTTGTTTACTACTGCCATTAAAAAACACTGATGACATCTGGTTTAGGCTGTAGATTATTAGTACTGAAAAATTAAATAAGTCCCCCATTTTTTTTTGTTTTATTAAAATTTTCCAGAACACATTATTATATAGGGTGTTTAAATATTATTAATTAATGCATGGACTGTAAAGAAAACCATGTGTTTGGGGCTTTTTAGTTGCAGGTTCTTTCACTAAAATGTAATTTAAAAGTTGAACTGTTTTAGTGAACAACTGTTTTGTCAATAACAATAATTGAAAGACATATAAGCCACGTGCAATGGCAGACTATCTGCGAACAGACGACGCGTGACCCCCCCAATTCGAATGGGCTGTTTGTGCAGTTAAACATGCATGTATGGCAGGTGTTGTAGAGGTATTCTAACCCACATGTGTGAAACGGTTGTTTGTGGGTCTTGCTTGCCACCTTAGGGTTAAGCGCATATCACACATCTGTAACCACCTTTTACAACTTTCAAAAAACACCCACCCCTCCTTTAATGTAATCAAATGTGTACATTAGATAGCCCAAAATACTTGTAACAGTCTGATTGGGACCAAAACTTTTTTTACATTTGTAACTAGTCATAACTCAATTTGTAAAATTGCTGAGCATGAAGAAAACTTTTCTTTAATGTTTTGGGGGGATACATTTATAACATCTTGTAATGTCATTTTTAAATTTGTATTCTTTCCTTTTTTTCTACTGATATGTATCATTTTGCACCTTGAACTGTGTTACCTTTAATATAATAATAAAAATGATGACGCTAATAAGTGCAAACAAAATAAGTAGATAGAGAGATTTACCTATCTAACAATGCCAAATAGAACTGAGAGTTAACAGTTCACAGGTTATAATCCTGGTAGTTTACATCAAGGAATTTTTGATTATTGGCTGTCTTGCAGTTCGCAGTTAATACCATGAATGATTTTAGAAAATAGAAAAAAGATGATTGGAACTTGGGCATCAATGTATTAGTCACCTGTATCTCCCAATATGTAGATATGGTTTTAAATTAAACCAGAAATCATGGGTCATAGCTTTAAATCAAGCCCTTTGAGGTTTCAAGGGAGTAAACTGACTGTTTTTACATACGGGAGATATGATCGAAAGGTCATCATGTGTATGGTTTTCTTGATTAGAGACTTACCCTGCAATACGGTGGACAGTCTTGAAACAGAAGGGGGATTGGATATGTTGGGGAAAAAATTTGTCCTTATCTGTTGCTGCAGTATCTTTCAGGCTGAATGGTGCAAGGTGGTGAAGCATTCACCACAGGTTATTTTAAAAAGGGGATAGAGGGAAAGGGAAAAAACAGTGATCTTTACACCCAAGTATGCAAAAAAGATCATCTATAATAAACTTCTTACCTTCATAGAATCATTGTAAGGTGGGAAGTGAGGTACTCCTACTACAGTCTTGATGCATGAAGAGCTGTCCGTCTCTGCACTAACCAGTTTTGAAAGTTCACAGGTTTTAGGGGCTAAACGTGAGGGTAGTAGAGGGTCTTTTTACCTCCCTGCTAAAGTTATTTTTATATGCAAAAAATTGGAAGGAGGCAACAATGATGCTTAAGTGAGATATGCCTTAGAAATGGAATCTCCTGAGGAGAATATGGGAAGAGGGGAGTGTGGATACTGGAGGATACACATCGGTTGTGCATTTTGAGAGAAAATTTCCAATCGAGCTACATTTAAATCCTGTTGGTAGTAAAATGGGAGTCAAACGCAATTACTCCTTGCTGCAAAATAACACATCTAATGGAGGAGGAAGTGATGCCATATCACACATACGGTAAATTCATTCAATTTAAGTCCATCCTTAAGCTGTTATTTGCTACCATTTTATTGAGATGGCTTCTTTAATAACACTTCAATCAGTAATTACTACATCACCGTATCTTCAATATATACCATGGTTGAGTGTGGTTTATAATGTGAATGAGCTTTTTGGAGCGTTATTGTTCCTGCATAAACATGGAAGGATTTTTGTTTCTGGTGAACCAAAAAACATGTGTCACATATTTTTTTAATTTTGGATTAGGGCCTATTGCATTAGGATGATATCACACTCTTTGATTCGGCTTTGCTAAGCTTTAATCAGTTCGAAATCCATGCTATTGTAATACTAGTTTATGCTAATTAATGCTATTGTTACATTTGGTTTGCTCAAGCTCAGTCCTCCAGCCCACCTGCCAGAACTGACACGGGAGGCAGCATGCTCATTAATCCCTATGAGGCTGCTTGAGGAGGGAATTTCCCACCATGCAGATTCTGTACAACTTCACCATTCCAGCTACGCAAAAATGTACCAAACAGACGAGTTTAATTTATCCTAAGGCACTATTGACAGTCTTGAAAGGTAAGATGTTTTCAGATATTGGATATCTAAAAATAGTATAGCGAAGTATTAGGAAGAATAATAGTTTTTCCAGTTAATGAGCGATTGGAAAAAAAAAAAAAAAATCCTCCCATTTGACATATCCTTTTAAAGAGAATTTAGGTTCAGAAATCCTATAAGCCTTACGGCTACTTTTTGACGAACGACAAATGCCGCCGCTTAAAGTTTTTCCTGATCAGTTCCCCGTGCGGTCGTGATAGAGGAAATTCTACATGTAGCATATTTACACGTTTACTTTTGTCAGGTACTGGCTCACGGCTTTATGGAAGGCAATTTTCAACCAACAAGCAAAATACTTTAATTGACTGGAAATTTCTAAAATATACTTTCATACTTTTGCCACTATTTTCGACCTGTATTTTATTATAATTAATTCAGGGGCTTACTGTGGCTTAATATTATCTCTTGTTGTCTTAACGGGAGTTCAAAACATGGTTTGGACTGTCATGTCGAAATATTTCAGTTATTTGCCACGTGTGCTAACACTGTGTTTTAAAAAGTGTTTTCACTACATATGGAGTAGCCAAAAATGTGAGTTGCTGAATTATTTTTCTGATCTTGTACTTTTTTGTAATAACGCAAATGAGTCACGAGCAGTCATAGTAGTGTAATTCACTTCTTAGTATGCCCTGTAACCAGCAGATACGTTTTGATTGTGTGGCATCACTTTTTTTGTGTCCTGAAATTCATCATACAAAGAAGGAGGGGGGAAAAAATAGTGTATGACAGCCAAGAAATGGGTTCCACCTGTTTTGTTCCCAATATAAAAGGAATAGTTTTTAACTAAATGTTTTTTTCTTTAGGATACAAAAATGCAGACAGGTTAAAGCATTCTATACACAGGCAGGGAGAGGTAATTAAGACTTATTGTTAAAAATGGTGCTAATTTGCCCCAACCAATCACATTTATGTACCATTTGAAAAGCTAACATCTGATTGGTTGGGGAAAAATAGCACCATTTTTAATCTATGAGACTTTTATTATCTCATTGAGGGTGTTTTATGTTTCTTATTTACCATTTGTTTGGACTGATAAAAAAACACCGTCCTGCAGCTGACTTTTTAAAATATTGTTTAATGAATTTGTAGCGAACAAGAAACCCATGTTTTTGTGACTATAGAGTTTTTAATACTAGACATAAAATAATCTAATTCGCTTTCCTTTAAACATCTGTTTATAACTACCAGACTTTTAGTCAATCATATATCTGATGATTGACAGTATTTCTGGTATACATAGAGCACACCAGTATATATCCATACAGGATTAGACAAGGGTGCTGGTGTTTGTCCTATGTGTGGCCTGCATAGACTATTTTCTATGGCATTATAGGTTTCGGTATATAGAAGCCACTTTCATGTAAATGTTCTATTAAATCATTTCATAAACTATAAGAAGAGCGTGACTGTGTGTACCTTCTGCTAGTTTTAGTTGGTAGATGTTTCACAAATATTGGGCTGAGATAAGTGCTATCTGTTGGGTTTGATTCCTGCTGCGCAGCTTAATGCATTGTTCCACAGCTTATCGTTACTTGGTTGCCCAGTACCAGCGTGACTGATTGCTTGGTGGGTTTGTGTGAGGACAAATGACAGAAGGTTTTAAGTCAGCTGAATTTAACATGCAACTGTTAAATACAAAGTTAGCTCTGATCCTAATAATTAAAGTCAATAGTATTTGTATAGGTTCCCACATATGCTTTCTGATTGGCTGGCATTTTTTAATTTTTTTTTGTCTGCAGGTGCGTATGTGATATTTTTCCTTGCCTTGCATTTTACTGACAGTGTCCTTTCCTGAAATTTCTCATTATGTATAAATGGTAGTAAAATACAAGGAATAGCTAGCTTGGAGTCTCTTCCTGCCTAGAATCAAGATGAAGATCTCCGAGCGCATAAGTGTTATCCCATACAGCCAGTTATAATATATCTTGTAACTAATCATTCTAAAGATTCTTAGCTATGGAAGTTGTTTTATAATCTGTTGCTACACGTGTCACCGGTTGTCCAATGACTATTAACTGTGTATTATAGGCAATATATTCGTGATAATGCACCCCCAATTGTAATTATAAGATTTAGAAGTCCCCAAAGAGTTCCGGCCTACCAAATTACTAGTCCGCCGAGCACAGAACTCCAGGTGACGTTAATACCCTGTAATTTACAATTCTGGGTGCATTATTTAAAATAACCTTATCCCCTTGGTGGCTTCTTGGTTTCCTTCTCCTCCTGGATCTCGCTCACAACAACAACACAACCCCATACACCTACCCATTTGTGCACAGTCTGGAAAAAGGCTGCCACTTTTCTTGCATGTAATGCCTGCATACTCATTTGTGCACAGCATGCCATACTGTTGCATGTAATGCCTGCATACTCATTTGTGCACAGCATGCCATACTGCCATACTGCTATGTGACACAGAGATGGAGATATGGATATAGACAGGATAGAGATGGTGTAGATCTACCATACTGCTATGTGACACAGAGATGGAGATATGGATATAGACAGGATAGAGATGGTGTGGATCTGCCATACTGCTATGTGACACAGAGATGGAGATATGGATATAGACATACCATACTGCTATGTGACACAGAGATGGAGATATGGATATAGACAGGATAGAGATAGTGTGGATCTACCAAACTGCTATGTGACACAGAGATGGAGATATGGATATAGACAGATTCGTAGATCACATATCTCTAATCCTGTCTATATCCATATCTCCCTCTCTTGTGTCACAATAGCAGTATGGTAGATATCACCATCCCTATCCGTCTATAAATCCATATCTCCATTCTCTGTGTCCATAGCCAATTTCGGTAGATCCCCTATCTCTACCTGTCTATACCATATCTCCATCTCTGTGTCACATGCAATATGGCAATCCACACTATCTTATCCTTCTATATCCATAGCTCCATCTCTCTCTGTGCACATAGCGTATGGTAACTCTACACCATCTCTATCCTGTCTATATCCATATCTCCATCTCTGTGTCACATAGCAGTATGGTGATCCAGACATCTCTATCCTGTCTTATCCATATCTCCATCTCTGTGTCCAATAGCAGTATGGCAGATTCCACACCCATCTCTACCTGTGCTTATCCCATCTCCATCTCTGTGTCATATAGCAGTATTGTAGAATCTACAAAACACCTCTCTTCCCTTGTCTTATCCAATATCTCCATTCTCTGTGTCACTAGCCGTATGGCAGATCTCAAACAACCATCTCTATCCTGACCTATATACCATATCTCCATCTCTGTTCCATAGCATGTATGGTAGATCTACACCATCTCTATCCCTGTCTATATCCTATTCCATCTCTGTGTCACATAGCGTATGGTAGATCTACAAACATCTCTATCCTGTTATATCCATATCTTCTCTCTTGTCACATAGCAGTATGGCAGTCCAACCATCTCTATCCCTGTTCTAATATCCATTCTCCATCTCTGTTCAATAGCAATATGGCAGATCCACCACCATCTCTATCCTGTCTATATCCATATCTCCATCTCTGTGTCACATAGCAGTATGGCAGATCCAACATCTCTATCCTGTCGATATCCAATCTCCATCTCTGTGTCACATGAAGGGTCAATATCATCTGTACAATTAGCACCGTTGGACATACCAACGGCAACTCTCTATCCTGTCTATTCATATCTCCATCTCTGGTACATAGCAGTATGGCAGATCATACACCTCTCTATACTGTCTATATCCATATCCTCCATCTCGTGTCACATAGCAGTATGGAGATCCACACCATCTCTATCCTGTCTATATCCATATCTCCATCTCCTGTGTCACATAGAGTAATGGCAGATCTACCACCATTCTATCTTCTATATCCATATCTCCATTCTGTGTCACATAGCAGTTCGAGATCCACTTATGCACTGCTATACATCTCCATCTCTGTAAACATACATCTGTCTAAATTATCCGATATCAATCGCATCTCTGTGTCATAGCAGTATGGGCTAGATCCACACTATCTCTATCCTGTCTAGTATGCCATATCTCCATCTCTGTGTCACATAGCAGTATGGCAGATCCACACCATATCTTCATCATCTCAAGGTCCTAGCTGTAATCCATCTCATTGCATTCCAATCTCATCTCTGTTTCACATAGTAGCTATGGCAGATATAACACTCTATACTGTTATATACCATATCTCCATCTCTGTGTCACATAGCAGTTGGGAGATCCACACTATCTCTATCCTGTCTATATCCATATCTCCATCTCTGGTCACCATAGCAGTTATGGCAGATCCACACCATCTCTATCCTGTCGAATAATCCATATCCCATCTCTGTGGCACAGCAGTATGGTAGATCTCAACACCATGCTCTAATCCTGTCTATTCCATATCTCACCTCTGTTGTCACATGCAGTAGTGCAGTAGGTGCATGCCTGTCACAAATGAGGTATGGCAGGCATTACAGTCAAGAAAAGATGGCAGCCTTTTCAGACGGTGCACAAATGGGTAGGTTTATGGGGCTTGAAAATGACATAATTTTGAACCCTATGTTTCAATTTTTCTGAGAACCAAAAAAAATACTTCATGCACTATGTCCTGCACTGAGATAAATAGTGTATAGAGCATACGTAGCCAAGTAACGCATGCATGATCAATCGAACTTTTCTTAAAGGGCATGTCCACCCCCAAAAACTGGCCCCTGTTAGATAACCTTACCAATTCCCAGCTCCAATGGTTCTTCTTAATACCACCCAAGTCCAAAACAAGGGGCCACCCAGGAGATGTGCACTGCAGGCCTCCCCCCCTCCTCTCCCACGCCCTTTTGGCTCCACCCCCATAACTCAAACCCTTTATTATAGGGATTGGTCTCCAGCCCCACCGCAATAATCTTATATCCCGAAAACTCCCCCACATCCTTACCTTGCCTCTCTCCCTCTGCCGGTTTCAAAAGCAGCCGGGGCCGCTGCGTCCGTTGATTTGGCGCCTCACAGCCATCAGCCAGAGCGAAGCTGGTCCGCCCACCCTGCTTGCAGTTCCGTGCAGCAGAGGGCCGGGCATTGTGTGACGTGGCGGAAAGAGGTAAGGTCATTAACTATGGGGGAATTTCTGGATATAAGGTTATTGTGTTTGGGGCTGGGGGAACAATACTAAAAATATCAAAAGGGGTTTGAAAGGGTGGACATGCGCTTTAAAAAGTGTCCCTATTTATGCTGGCCATACACTAGGTAGACTAGATTATATTACACTTTGTAGGACAACGCCTTATCTATCCAATGTCCAAATACGGATATTCTGGGTATATTCACTACTTTCAGACCATTTTTACACCTCCCGGTCTGGCCGGATCGCCAGGCCATCAAAAAAGAAGGGGGTTGTGTGTTTTGTTAAGATGCCATCACAAAATAGTGCCGCCGTTCAAGACACTGTTCAAGCACCTGGTAGTGGCACAATCCAAACATGCATTATTTGCATCCTCCAGTGTTTATTACAAACGTTTTTCAGATTTTTAGATCAATGTAGCAAAAATACATGTTTAATTAAGCATCATCATTGTGTTTAGTAGTACTTTAAACTGTCAGGAACAGAGGTCTCCAAAGGAAACAGAATTCCACATTAATTACAGTTGCTCTGGGACATGAAGGCCGCCATCTTACATTGAGTTTTAAAGGACAATAAAAAAGCCACAGAAAAACACTGACCAGAAGGCAGACCACATTGATATAAAGTAAAAACCGTAATCTGTTGGTTTACCCTTCATTTGAGGGGTGCTTGGAATACTATCATATGTTATGCTTCCAGCATTCTAGTATCACAAGTTTGGTCAACGACCATTTTGTTCTGCACCCTGATCAGCCTTGGCCAGAAAGACTTGTTACTGTTTTGGTCACATCCATTAATAATCTCTAGCCAATCCCTTTTACAGGACAGTAAAGCAAGAGCATGTGCTGAGGCAGGGTGTGGTCTGACATGCACATAAACACAGATACTTCTACCAAACTGCTATGTGACACAGAGATGGAGATATGGATATAGACAGGATAGAGATGTTTTAGATCTGCCATGCTACTATGTGACACAGAGATGGAGATATGGATATAGACAGGATAGAGATAGTGTGGATCTACCGAACTGCTATGGATCTGCCATACTGCTATGTGACACAGAGATGGAGATATGCATATAGGCAGGATAGAGATGGTGTAGATCTACCATACTGCTATATGACACAGAGATGGAGATATGAATATAAACAATATAGAGATAGTGGACCATCTTTTTTCAAATATCCACTAAATATTTTGGCCCTGCCTTTTTCTCACAATATTGGATAATGTTTACACACCTCCTAATACTACAGTATATACTTTTATAATGGCTTGTTGCCATACAATTAGATATACAAAATATATAAGCCTGGGACACATTTGTAGGTCAAACCTTATTATGCCTTCATGAAAACTTTTTTTACTATGTACATAGCTGCCATCTTTCTTAACATTATTAATTAAGCACATATACCCAAACATCCTTGCTAGACCTGTTTGCACCTGTAATCAAACATTTAACTTAATTATCTGTTGTATCATTAGATCAACTGGACTTGAAGTTTAGTTCTTGAACTGCATCTTAAGATAAAGGACATACCTATGAATTGTAATGTTAACATATTGGCAAAGGAACGTGACTGTTCAAGAGAGGTGTTGAGGGCCATTTTGTGAAAATAAAGAAACCAGCCTAAATAGAGGTGGGGGGTTTTGACACCAACTGTCTGCCATGTCAATGCTGTTTTGACACCTTACTCTGGGCTTCCCATAACACCACTATCCAATCATGCCCTTAACACTATGATATGCTAATTGGGATTTTCCAGGGTCATAATTGCCACAGATTCTTGTACAGTCATTCTGAATTGAGAAACCAGTCGATACTAGGAAATGTTCAAGAACTAAACTTCAAGTCCAGTTGATCTAATTGAATACAACAGATATACCATGACCTGGATGAATAGAACCTTCACAAGCATTTACTTAATTCACCATTCTCAATGTATGAGAAAAATTCTTAAAGGGAAAGTGGAAAATGTACCAGTGTCCAGCACACCCCACATAAGATGCCCTCATGTCCAGCTGACTGGCAAATATAAGATACCTTCAAGCCAAGTCTACACAGACTGGATCCCATATTAGACCCCATATTATATTCTGCACCAGTGTTGCTTAAAATGTATTTCATTTGTATTGACTATTGATATATTCACCCTATTTCCAAGCCCATACACCTACCCATTTGTGCACAGTCTGGAAAAAGGCTGCCACTATTCTTGCATTTAATGCCTGCATACTCATTTGTTTACAGCATGCCATACTGCCATAATGCTATTGTGATACAGAGATAGAGATATGGATATAAGCAGAATAGAGATGGTGTGGATGTACCATACAGCTATGTGACACTGAGCTGAAGATATGCATATAGGCAGGATAGAGATGGTGTAGATCTGCCATACTGCTATGTGACACAGAGATGGAGATATGGATATAGACAGGATAGAGATGGTGTAGATCTGCCATACTGCTATGTGACACAGAGATGGAGATATGCATATAGGCAGGATAGAGATGGTGTAGATCTACCATACTGCTATGTGACACAGAGATGGAGATATGGATATAGACAGGATAGAGATGGTGTGGATCTGCCATACTGCTATGTGACACAGAGATGGAGATATGCATATAGGCAGGATAGAGATGGTGTAGATCTACCATACTGCTATGTGACACAGAGATGGAGATATGGATATAGACAATAGAATGGTGTGATCTGCCATACTGCTATGTGACACGAGATGGAGATATGCATATAGGCAGGATGAGATGGTGTAGATCTACCATACGGCTATAATACCATACTGCTATGTGACACAGAGATGGAGATATGGATATAGACAGTATAGAGATGGTATGGATCTGCCATACTGCTATGTGACACAGAGATGGAGATATGGATATAGACAGGATAGAGATGGTGTAGATCTGCCATATTGCTATGTGACACAGAGATGGAGATATGGATATAGACAGGATAGAGATGGTATGGATCTGCCATACTGCTATGTGACACAGAGATGGAGATATGGATATAGACAGGATAGAGATGGTGTAGATCTACCATACTGCTATGTGACACAGAGATGGAGATATGGATATAGACAGGATAGAGATGGTGTAGATCTACCATACTGCTATGTGACACAGAGATGTGACACGAGATGGAGATATGCATATAGGCAGGATAGAGATGGTGTAGATCTACCATACTGCTATATGACACAGAGATGGAGATATGAATATAAACAATATAGAGATAGTGGATCTGCCATACTGCTATGTGACCCAGTCTCCCTCCTTTTCAGTTTTTAATTAACCACCATGTCCCCAATCTTCCCTACCCTAAGACTGGCATTTCTGACTTTCGGGGTTGGTGGTGGACTGCCTGGTAGTGAGGTGTGACTGCAATACTCACTCATTGAAATCAGTTTGCAACTTCTGTTTCTTTTTTCTGAAATAAATGCATGCTGCATTTCTAACTGACAGCACACATTGCATGCGCTGCGATTTGCTTTCAGAGTACACGCAGTTGCAAATGTTTTGTGGATTACATGCGCTATGATTGTGGACTATTGCACGGATTCAGCACAAACACGACTTATGGCCATGCATATTGCCGCCCAGCATGGTGTGGCCTCAGCCTAAAGGGGTATTGTATGTATGATGGGGATTGGTTCAATAAAAATCTTTTAATCTTGTTAGATAGGTGGGTAATAAAATCTACTACTTCAAATACAGGGAAAAAACGAACAAGAAAATAAAAATGACATAGTTAAGACATGGTTGGTGAAAAAAGGGGGTACTGTGTCCTTTAAATAAATAAGAAATAATACACAGCAAATGCTGTGTACACAGCAAATATTAGCTTTGTTTGCATTGTCAAAAATATTAATTGGACAATCACTAAAGTAATAAAAAAGACATTTTTAAGTCTCACAACTTTATGGTTATTCACCCATAGGCAAATAGTATATACCATAGTCAGCAACAAATGCTTCTGCAACTGGCTAATCTCTCTAGCGTTGTGTTTTTTTTTGTCTTTATCTGTAGTTTCAGCAGGGATCAGGTCAGTTGTACTGTCTTCATTCACGGGTCACTTCGTTAGTTACAAACCACACCAATTCTATGAACATTTGCTTAAAAAGTGCATCAGTTTCTACAAAAGCCTGCATGGGTCTAGCTGTGGATGTTCCCTTTTCTAAGTCCAGCAGTGGATTACTGATTTGCAAATACTGTAGGTATTCAGATTATTATTCAGTCTCCTTTTGTTATAGCATGTTCAAAGAGCAAGTTACCTGATCAAGTTGCTTTATATAAAGTAAAATTTTATTTCAGGTTTATTTCTCATTATTGAAGACCTGTTCTAATTAAAAACACTATGACCGACCCAGATTCGACTGGCCCACAGGGTTACAGGGGAGTCCCAAGGGGTGGACACAGCCCATAACAGGGAGAGCTACTAAAATTTGAATACAAGAACCAAAGGGACATAAAAAATGCATTGAATAAACAAGTCAGTAAATGACTGTCAATAGGGATATAAATATTAGGTGGGGCCCCCTAAACTCGTCTTATGGGCCCCTGTCTCTCAATTTCCTGGCAGGCCCCATTACATTGATTGTGCGGCCACATGGGTATTGCAAAAGATTGCTTTCTATACGTCTTTGCAGCTCATTTGCATGATTATTTAATGCCAGCTGTCTATAATTCAGGCTAAATTTACGGTTGTCCGTCACAAACACATCAGGATCAGGCTGTCTCCCTCGTGTCTGTGTTTTTAATGCTTGAAAAAAGTTAACTTTTACCCACAGTTGGATCGACTTCCCCTCTTCGATGTTATATTAGTTTGGATTTTGGAGTTACCAGACTCTGTTGGATGACTCTCGGCTGGGTGACCAGGTAGAGGCATTGCAGGTACATACTTTCTGTGTATATTCTGTTTTACGCATGATAATTAATATACAACAGGATACCAAGCACTTTCAATGTTTTTTCTCATTGTTGCATGTAGTACTGATCGTTAAACATTAAATAATTATATATTATTGAAAATAATACACACTCCATAATGAATACACTGGGAAATAAATATTCCTAGTGGTTATAACTCCCTAATTACAGAGAGATAATTTTCATGTAAAATATATGTGTAAAGAGACTTTACATCTAATCTAACCCACAAGATAGTGAGGTCCCAAACAAAAGATTCAAATATTGTTACAATGTGTATGCTGGGCATGGGGGTGTCTAAAATTACAAGTCTTGTTGGCTAGGCAGGGGGGCACCTTATATTTACATGTATGGGCTTGACATAGGGGCACCTTATATTTACAAACATGTGTGAGCTGTCATGGCGGCATCTTATATTTAGAAGTATGTGTGGTCTGGGCATGGCAGCATCTTATATAACAGTCAGTGTGGGCTGGGCAAGAGGATATCTTAGCCATGCCCACTTTTTCAGCCACAGGAAGATACAGGGGTGGATTTTAATATTTGTTTCAGGCGACACAAAGGAAATGCCCCTGCCCTTGAAATATGACATTATGGCCTGCCACTAGCAATTTGTTTTTATCAATTCTCACATGACTACACTGTATATCATGAATTAGTAGCTGTTTTATAACATATAACGTGGACTGCAATGCAAATGAATTGTACAATGATTATATATAGCAGAAAAACAGGATGTTCTACAGGAATTATCTTGAGTTGTCATAACATAATAATCAGTTAACTTACTGATTAACAAATCATTGCTATACAATTTTGTTACCTTTAAAATTAGCCATTTGATTATTTATCAAACTAAAACAACAAGTAAAAAAAAGTTAACAAAATGTTCCTAGAGCTTAAGGAAATCTGTACTGCTATATATAATCAAAATATATTTTGTTTTGTTAAAAAATGTCAACCTTAACTGCTATGTTCAGGAAGGGAAGGAGAGAGTTGGGCTCATCCAGTGGTTCCAATCCATGATCCGCGGCCGTGTTGTGTCCCTTTCGGGAAAAATAGCAGACTGCAGGACCCACAAGTGGGCATGTGTAGGGGTGGGATCAGTGAGGGGTCTGGGCTGTTTAGGGTGGGGCTTACTAGCAGCCTGGTCAGTGCCTGGGATGCCTATATTGAGGTCCCCAATCTGGGGCAGGTTTGGCACCCCAGCTTTAAGCAATCGTGGCTCACAGTTTCTTATTACAGACTCAAGAATATCTGAAGTTTGAGAGAAGTGTGAATGCTCACACCCAATTTAAATACCGATTGTAATGGAATTAGCCATAAACATTTAGGTGAATGTTCTTTAATTCAGCACCCCTATTGAATTTCGATTTTGCATTAAAAGTGAAGCAAAATGTATGCAAAAAAAATATTAAACCCCCACAAAACAAATGCACTGGTTTGGGTTAGTGCCTGAACTTGCTCTCCCCCTCTATCTAGTAACATTCAGATTTACTAATAATCCAGTAAATAAACATCACAATGGATACTAATCTGGCAAATATACCATTCTCAGGCTTACAATTGAGTTTTGCAATCTGTTAGCCACATTATGTGCTTCGATACAGAATATTAGAGTAATTGCGTGCAAATCGACGGTAACCTGTGTGACCTTACAGCATTGGGTTCATGCTTTTCACACACGTGTGCTGCAGCCTAATGGGAGGAATTCATTCTGAAACAATGGTGGCAATGTAATACAGAGTCATTACTCCTCCCTTCCCTTCTTCTTCTGTTATGCATAACCACTTTACAAGCGTTATAGCATGTCCGAAGCATGGAAGTTCCCCTGTGCTGGGTTTAATTATATACACATAGTACAAACCTTAACTTCAATTTTATGAATTGGTAGTGCTGGCCTCACAAACCTGTCAAAGACCTATGCTAAACATAGGAATGTTGTTTTTTTTACTGATTTGGGCAAGATTTGCATTGGCCCCTATTTCTATAATGAAACACAATAGCGAGATTCACCCAAAGCCACAGTCACTCTGGCTGAGGGTTTTTGGTTGAATTTCAGCCCACATAAACTACCACTATCAGCTTGCCGTTAAATACTTACACTGTTGACGAAGTCTTCTCCCAGACGAAACGCGTCCAGTTTACTTTTAATCTGCTTCCCAAAGAGTACAGAATATGACACACACTGGTGTAGTATCACTTTATGTTGCTATTATGTTCTGAGGCTTATGTTCTGCCACAGAGCTTCGGGTTTAATATATTTATGGTTATTTACATGAAATAATCTGATATCCCCTATCTATTAAGATATTATAAATTTAACACAATAACTTACCTCTATGGCTGCCTATATGATGTAATTTGGTGCCATTTACTTGTCTGGATATTTTGAACCTTTATACTACTTACCCGATATGCTAATCTGGATGACTTACTTGTTAATTTATTTGAATGATACCAGGACACTGCTTTATATACATTAAAGCAATATACATCTGGGATATTCCTCATATATAATGTGACCTTGGAACGATATACCGGTATATTTAATGGATAATACCTTTTGTGTTGTCTCGCTATATCCAGTTATTTACAGGCTGCTCTATATGGGGATGTGTTTTTAACCCTTTTTGGTTTCTTTATACCTAATATATATGTGACACTCTATCTATTTACTCCCATGAATGTTTATAAAGGAGCTTTTATAAGAAGTGTGTCCCGTGCCTTATATCCATTACTATATCTTCTTGCTTTTTGTTTATGTTTATTTTCTGATGGATGGACACCTTCTAATTTGCTTTACATACAGCTCTAAAAATAGATATATTTCACCAGTGCCCCTCTGGATATTCCTTTCTATTAAATTCTTACATCCGAACAGCTGTATAGATGCTGGTGAATGCTTGCAGCAGCTACGTGAGGTAAATTCATGCAAACCAAATGTGTCAGTGGCTGCAGCTCTCGGGGAATATTATTATTCCAATAATGTTATGCCAAATGTAGAAGCTGAATCTATACTCAAAAAGGCAAAGCCCTCACTCACTCATACTCACTCACTCACACACACACTCATCAATAATTCTGCAACTTGCCTGGAGGCAGATGGCTTAATTTGGCAGGCTCATTCATTCACCTTACTTACAAGTTAAGCAGGTTTGTTTCGAAAAGGCAAAGCCCTCACTCACTCACTCACTCACTCATCACTAACTCATCACTATTCTCCAACTTGCCATGGAGGCAACGGCTTAAATTTGGCAGGCTCATTCAATTCAACCTTACTTACCCGAGAGATGGAGATATGAATATAAACAATATAAGATAGTGGATCTGCCATACTGCTATGTGACCCAGTCTCCCTCCATTTTCAGTTTTTAATTAACCACCATGTCCCCAATATTCCTACCCTAGGACTGGCATTTCTGACTTCTGGGGTTGGTGGTGGGACTGCCTGGTAGTGAGTGTGGACATGCAATACTCACTCATTGAAATCAGTTTGCAACTTCTGTTCTTTTTTCTGAAATAAAGCATGCTGCTTTCTAACTGACAGCACACATTGCATGGCTGCGATTTGCTTTCAGAGTACACGCAGTTGCAAATGTTTTGTGGATTACAGCGCTATGATTGGGGACTATTGCACGGATTGCAGCACAAACAGACTTATGGCCATGCATATTGCCGCCAGCATGGTGTGGCCTCAGCCTAAAGGGGGTATTGTAGTATGATGGGGATTGGTTAATAAAATCTTTTAATTTGTTAGATAGGTGGGTAATAAAATCTACTATTTCAAATGACAGGGAAAAAACGAAACAAGGAAAATAAAAAGACATAGTTAAGACATAAGGTTGGTGAAAAAGGGGTGTACGTGTCCTTTAAATAAATAAGAAAATAATACACAGCAAATGCTGTGTACACAGCAAATATTGCTTTGTTTGCATTGTCAAAAAATATTAAATTGGACAATCACTAAGTAATAAAAAAATAAATTTTAAGTTTCACAACTTTATGGTTTATCACCCATAGGCAAATAAATAGAATATACCATAGTCAGCAACAAATTGCTTCTGCAATGGCTAATCTCTCTAGCTTGTGTTTTTTTTTTGTTTATCTGTCGTTTCAGCAGGGATCAGAGTCAGTTTGTAATGTCTTCATTCACGGGTCACTTCGTTAGTTACAAACCACAACCAAGGGATCTAGTGAACATTTGCTTAAAAAGTGCATCAGTTCTACAAAAGCCTGCATGGGTCTAGCTGTGAATGTTCCCTTTTCTAAGTCAGCAGTGGTTACTGAGTTGCAATAATGTGGTATTCAGATGATTATTCAGTCTCCTTTGTTTATAGCATGTTCAAAGAGCAAGTTTCGGATCAAGTGCTTTCATATAAAGTAAAATTTTATTTCGGTTATTTCTCATTTTGAAAGACCTGTTCTAAGTTTAAAAACCATTGAGCGACCAGAGTCGGATATGGCCCACAGGGTTACAGGGGAAGTCCACAGGGGTGGACACAGCCATAAAAGGGAGAGAGCTACTAAAATTTGAATAGAACAAAGGGCATTAAAAATGATTTGATAATAAACAAGTCAAGTAGTAAACTGACTGTCATAGGATATATATATTAGTGTGGGAAATAAATAACCCTAGAAATTTCCTAGGGTTAATAATCCCAAGTACAAGAGAGATAATTTTCATGTAAAAATATATGTTAAAGAGACTTTACAATCTTATCTAACCCACACAGGATATGAGGTCCCAAACAAAAGATTCAAATATTTGTACAAGTGTATGCTGGGCATGGGGGTGTTCTAAATTACAAGTCTGTGTGGGCTAGGCATGGGGGCACCTATATTACATGTATGGGGGCTGACATAGGGCACCTATATATTACCAAGCCATGTGGTGAAGCTGGTCATGGCGGGCATCTTATATTTAAAAGTATGTGTGGTCTGGGCAGGCAGCATCTATATTAACAAGTCAGTGTGGGCTGGGCAAGAGGATATCTTAGCCATGCCCACTTTTTCAGCCACAGGAAGATACAGGGGTGGATTTTAATATTTGTTTCAGGCGACAAAGGAAAAGCCCCTGCCCTGAAATAAATAGACATTATGGCCTGCCACTAGCAATTGTGTTTATCAATTCTCACATGACTAACTTATTCATGAATTAGTAGCTGTTTTATAACATATAACGTGGACTGCAATGCAAATGAAATTGTACAATGATTATATAATAGCAGAAAAACAGGATGTTCTACAGGAATTATCTTGAGTTGTCATAACACTAATAATCAGTAACTTACTGATTAACAAATCAATTGCTATACAATTTTGTTACCTTTAAAATTAGCCATGATTATATTTATCAAACTAAAACAAACAAGTAAAAAAAGTTAACAAAATGTCCTAGGCTTAAGGAAATCTGTACTGCTATATATAATCTATAATATATTTTGTTTTGTTAAAAAATGTCAACCTTAACTGCATATTTCAGGAGAGGAAGGAGAGAGTTGGGCTCAATCCAGTGGTTCCAACCATGATCCGCGGGCCGTGTTGTGTCCCTTTCGGGAAAAATAGCACAGAGCAGGACCCAAAAGTGGGCATGTGTGGGGTGGGATCAGTGAGGGTCTGGGTGTTTAGGGTGGGGCTTACTAGGCAGCCTGGTCAGTGCCTGGATGCCTATATTGAGGTCCCCAATCTGGGGCAGGTTTGGCACCCCAGCTTTAAGCAATCGTGGTCACAGTTTCTTATTACAGACTCAGAATATCTGAAGTTTGAGGAAGTGTGAATGCCACACCCAATTTAAATACCAGATTGTAATGGAATTAGCCATAAACATTATAGGTTAGATGTTCTAATTCAGCAACCCTATTGAATTGATTTTGCATTAAAAAGTAGAGCAAAATGTAATGCAAAAAAATATTAAACCCCCACAAAACAAATGCACTGGTTGGGTTATAGTGCCTGAACTTGATCTCCCCCTCTATCTAGTAACATTCAGATTTTACTAATAACCAGAAATAAACATCACAATGGATACATCTGGCAAATATACCATTCTCATGCTTACAATTGAGGTTTGCAATCTGTTAGCCACATTAGTGCTTCGATTACAGAAATTAGGGTAATTGCAGTGCAAATCGACGGTAACTGTGTGACAGTACAGCATTGGGTTCATGCTTTTCACACACGTGTGGCTGCACAGCTAATGGAGGAATTCATTCTGAAACAATGGTGGCAATGTAATACAGAGTGCATTACTCCTCCTTCCTTCTTCATTCCTGTGAGCGATAACACTTTACAAGCGTTATAGCATGTCCGAAGCATGGAAGGTTCCCCTGTGCTGGGTTTAATTATATACACATAGTACAAACCTTAACTTCAATTTTATGAATGGTAGTGCTGGCCTCACTAAACTGTCAAAGACCTATGCTAAACATAGGAGTGTTTGTTTTTACTGATTTGGGCAAGGTGCATTGGCCCCTATATCTATAATGAAACACATATAGCGAGATCACCCAAAGCACAGTCACTCTGGCTGAGGGTTTTTGGTTGAATTTCAGCCCACATAACTACCACTATCAGCTTGCGGAAATACTTACACTGACGAAGTCTTCTCAGAGACGAAACGCCAGAGATGGAGATATGGATATAGACAGGATAGAGATGGTGTAGATCTGCCATACTGCTATGTGACACAGAGATGGAGATATGCATATAGTGACACAGAGATGGAGATATGGATATAGACAGGATAGAGATGGTGTGGATCTGCCATACTGCTATGTGACACAGAGATGGAGATATGCATATAGTTCGTTTCGAAATTCAAAGGCAAAGCCCTCACTCACTCACTCACTCACTCTCTCACTCATCACTAACTCATCACTAATTCTCCAACTTGCCGTGGAAGCAGACGGCTTAAATTTGGCAGGCTCATTCATTGCACCTAACTTACAAAAGTTAAGCAGGTTTCGTTTCGAAAAGGCAAAGCCCTCACTCAGTCACTCACTCACTCATCACTAATTCTCCAACTTGCCTCACTCATCACTAATTCTCCAACTTGCCGTGGAGGCAGACGGCTTATGACACAGAGATGGAGATATGAATATAAACAATATAGAGATAGTGGATCTGCCATACTGCTATGTGACCCAGTCTCCCTCCATTTTCAGTTTTTAATTAACCACCATGTCCCCAATCTTCCCTACCCTAAGACTGGCATTTCTGACTTTCTGGGGTTGGTGGTGGACTGCCTGGTAGTGAGGTGTGGACTGCAATACTCACTCATTGAAATCAGTTTGCAACTTCTGTTTCTTTTTTCTGAAATAAATGCATGCTGCATTTCTAACTGACAGCACACATTGCATGCGCTGCGATTTGCTTTCAGAGTACACGCAGTTGCAAATGTTTTGTGGATTACATGCGCTATGATTGTGGACTATTGCACGGATTGCAGCACAAACAGACTTATGGCCATGCATATTGCCGCCCAGCATGGTGTGGCCTCAGCCTAAAGGGGTATTGTAGTATGATGGGGATTGGTTCAATAAAATCTTTTAATCTTGTTAGATAGGTGGGTAATAAAATCTACTACTTTCAAATGACAGGGAAAAAACGAACAAGGAAAATAAAAATGACATAGTTAAGACATAAGGTTGGTGAAAAAAGGGTGTACGTGTCCTTTAAATAAATAAGAAAATAATACACAGCAAATGCTGTGTACACAGCAAATATTAGCTTTGTTTGCATTGTCAAAAAATATTAAATTGGACAATCACTAAAGTAATAAAAAATAAATTTTTAAGTCTTCACAACTTTATGGTTTATCACCCATAGGCAAATAGTAATATACCATAGTCAGCAACAAATTGCTTCTGCAACTGGCTAATCTCTCTAGCTTGTGTTTTTTTTTTGTCTTTATCTGTAGTTTCAGCAGGGATCAGGTCAGTTTGTACTGTCTTCATTCACGGGTCACTTCGTTAGTTACAAACCACACAAGGTCTAGTGAACATTTGCTTAAAAAGTGCATCAGTTTCTACAAAAGCCTGCATGGGTCTAGCTGTGGAATGTTCCCTTTTCTAAGTCCAGCAGTGGATTACTTGAGTTGCAAATACTGTAGGTATTCAGATTATTATTCAGTCTCCTTTTGTTATAGCATGTTCAAAGAGCAAGTTACCTTGATCAAGTTGCTTTCATATAAAGTAAAATTTTATTTCAGGTTATTTCTCATTATTGAAGACCTGTTCTAAGTTTAAAAACACTATGACCGACCCAGAGTCGGACTGGCCCACAGGGTTACAGGGGAGTCCCACAGGGGTGGACACAGCCCATAACAGGGAGAGCTACTAAAATTTGAATACGGAACCAAAGGGACATAAAAAATGCATTTGAATAAACAAGTCAGTAAATGACTGTCAATAGGGATATATAATATTAGGTGGGCCCCCTAAACTCGTCCTTATGGGCCCCTGGTCTCAGATTTCCTGGCAGGCCCCATTACATTGATTGTGCGGCCACATGGGTATTGCAAAAGATTGCTTTCTATACGTCTTTGCAGCTCATTTTGCATGATTATTTAATGCCAGCTGTCTATAATTCAGGCTAAATTTACGGTTGTCCGTCACAAAACACATCAGGATCCAGGCTGTCTCCCTCGTGTGCTGTGTTTTTAATGCTTGAATAAAAGTTAACTTTTACCCACAGTTGGATCGAGCTATCCCCTCTTCGATGTTATATTAGTTTGGATTTTGGAGTTACCAGACTCTGTTTGGATGGACTCTCGTGCTGGGTGACCAGGTAGAGGCATTGCAGGTACATATACTTTCTGTGTATATTCTGTTTTACGCATGATAATTAATATACAACAGGATACCAAGCAGCTTTCAATGTTTTTTCTCATTGTTGCATGTAGTACTGATCGTTAAACATTAAATAATTATATATTATTGAAAATAATACACACTCCATAATGAAATACACTGGGAAATAAATATTCCTAGTGGTTAATAACTCCCTAATTACAGAGAGATAATTTTCATGTAAAATATATGTGTAAAGAGACTTTACATCTAATCTAACCCACAGATAGTGAGGTCCCCAAACAAAAGATTCAAATATTTGTACAATGTGTATGCTGGGCATGGGGGTGTCCTAAAATTACAAGTCTGTGTGGGCTAGGCATGGGGGCACCTTATATTTACATGTATGGGCTTGACATAGGGGCACCTTATATTTACAAGCATGTGTGAGCTGGTCATGGCGGCATCTTATATTTAGAAGTATGTGTGGTCTGGGCATGGCAGCATCTTATATTAACAAGTCAGTGTGGGCTGGGCAAGAGGATATCTTAGCCATGCCCACTTTTTCAGCCACAGGAAGATACAGGGGTGGATTTTAATATTTGTTTCAGGCGACAAAGGAAAATGCCCCTGCCCTGAAATAAATAGACATTATGGCCTGCCACTAGCAATTTGTGTTTATCAATTCTCACATGACTAACTCTATGTCATGAATTAGTAGCTATTTTATAACATATAACGTGGACTGCAATGCAAATGAAATTGTACAATGATTATATAATAGCAGAAAAACAGGATGTTCTACAGGAATTATCTTGAGTTGTCATAACACTAATAATCAGTTAACTTACTGATTAACAAATCAATTTGCTATACAATTTTGTTACCTTTAAAATTAGCCATTTGATTATATTTATCAAACTAAAACAAACAAGTAAAAAAAAGTTAACAAAATGTTCCTAGAGCTTAAGGAAATCTGTACTGCTATATATAATCTATAATATATTTTGTTTTGTTAAAAAATGTCAACCTTAACTGCATATTTCCAGGAGAGGAAGGAGAGAGTTGGGCTCAATCCAGTGGTTCCAATCCATGATCCGCGGGCCGTGTTGTGTCCCTTTCGGGAAAAATAGCAGACTGCAGGACCCACAAGTGGGCATGTGTAGGGGTGGGATCAGTGAGGGGTCTGGGCTGTTTAGGGTGGGGCTTACTAGGCAGCCTGGTCAGTGCCTGGGATGCCTATATTGAGGTCCCCAATCTGGGGCAGGTTTGGCACCCCAGCTTTAAGCAATCGTGGCTCACAGTTTCTTATTACAGACTCACAGAATATCTGAAGTTTGAGAGAAGTGTGAATGCTCACACCCAATTTAAATACCAGATTGTAATGGAATTAGCCATAAACATTTATAGGGTATAGATGTTCTTTAATTCAGCACCCCTATTGAATTTCGATTTTGCATTAAAAAGTAGAGCAAAATGTAATGCAAAAAAATATTAAACCCCCACAAAACAAATGCACTGGTTTGGGTTATAGTGCCTGAACTTGCATCTCCCCCTCTATCTAGTAACATTCAGATTTTACTAATAATCCAGTAAATAAACATCACAATGGATACTAATCTGGCAAATATACCATTCTCATGCTTACAATTGAGTTTTGCAATCTGTTAGCCACATTATGTGCTTCGATTACAGAATATTAGAGTAATTGCAGTGCAAATCGACGGTAACCTGTGTGACACGTACAGCATTGGGTTCATGCTTTTCACACACGTGTGGCTGCAGCCTAATGGGAGGAATTCATTCTGAAACAATGGTGGCAATGTAATACAGAGTGCATTACTCCTCCCTTCCCTTCTTCATTCCTGTGATGCGATAACCACTTTACAAGCGTTATAGCATGTCCGAAGCATGGAAGGTTCCCCTGTGCTGGGTTTAATTATATACACATAGTACAAACCTTAACTTCAATTTTATTGAATTGGTAGTGCTGGCCTCACTAAACCTGTCAAAGACCTATGCTAAACATAGGAGTGTGTTTTTTTTTTACTGATTTGGGCAAGAGTGCATTGGCCCCTATATTCTATAATGAAACACATATAGCGAGATTCACCCAAAGCCACAGTCACTCTGGCTGAGGGTTTTTGGTTGAATTTCAGCCCACATAACTACCACCTATCAGCTTGCCGTTAAATACTTACACTGTTGACGAAGTCTTCTCCCAGAGACGAAACGCGTCCAGTTTACTTTTTAATCTGCTCCCAAAGAGTACAGAATATGACACACACTGGTGTAGTATCACTTTATGTTGCTATTATGTTCTGAGGCTTATGTATCTGCCACAGAGCTATTCGGGTTTAATATATTTATGGTTATTTACATGAAATAATCTGATATCCCCTATCTATTAAGATATTTATAAATTTAACATAACTTACCTGCTATGGCTGCCTATATGATGTAATTTGGTGCCATTTACTTGTCTGGATATTTTTGAACCTTTATACTACTTACCCGATATGCTAATCTGGATGACTTACTTTGTTAATTTATTTGAATGATACCAGGACACTGCTTTTATATACATTAAAGCAATATACATCTGGGATATTCCTCAGTATATAATGGTGACCTTGGAACGATATACCGGTATATTTAATGGTAATAACCTTTTGTGATTGTCTCGCTATATCCAGTTATTTACAGGCTGCTCTATATGGGATGTGTTTTTAACCTCTTTTTGGTTTTCTTTATACCTAATATATATGTGACACTCTATCTATTTACTCCCATGAATGTTTAATAAAGGAGCTTTTATAAGAAGTGTGCCCGTGCCTTATATCCATTACTATATCTTCTGCTTTTTTGTTTATGTTTAATTTTTCTGATGGATGGAGCACCTTCTAATTTGCTTACATACAGCTCTAAAAAATAGATATATTTCACCAGTGCCCCTCTGGATATTCCTTTCTATATAAATTCTTACATCCGAACAGCTGTATAGATGCTGGTGAATAGCTTGCAGCAGCTACGTGAGGTAAATTCATGCAAACCAAATGTGTCAGTGGCTGCAGCTCTCGGGGAATATTTAATATTCCAATAATGTTATGCCAAATGTAGAAGCTGAATCTATACTAATAAAAGGCAAAGCCCTCACTCACTCATACTCACTCACTCACACACACACTCATCAATAATTCTGCAACTTGCCGTGGAGGCAGATGGCTTAAATTTGGCAGGCTCATTCATTGCACCTTACTTACAAAAGTTAAGCAGGTTTTGTTTCGAAAAGGCAAAGCCCTCACTCACTCACTCACTCACTCATCACTAACTCATCACTAATTCTCCAACTGGGCCATGGGGCAACGCTAAAAAAGATTTGGCAGGCTCAATTCATTTTCACCTTACTTACAAAAGTTAAGCAGGTTTCGTTTCGAAAAGGCAAAGCCCTCACTCACTCACTCACTCATCACTAACTCATCACTAATTCTCCAACTTGCCGTGGAGGCAGACGGCTTAAATTTGGCAGGCTCATTCATTGCACCTTACTTACAAAAGTTAAGCAGGTTTCGTTTCGAAAAGACAAAGCCCTCACTCACTCACTCACTCACTCACTCACTACTAATTCTCCAACTTGCCTCACTCATCACTAATTCTCCAACTTGCCATGGAGGCAGACGGCTTAAATTTGGCAGGCTCATTCATTGCACCTTACTTACAAAAGTTAAGCAGGTTTCGTTTCGAAAAGGCAAAGCCCTCACTCACTCACTCATTCACTCACTCATCACTAACTCATCACTAATTCTCCAACTTGCCATGGAGGCAGACGGCTTAAATTTGGCAGGCTCATTCATTGCACCTTACTTACAAAAGTTAAGCAGGTTTTGTTTCGAAAAGGCAAAGCCCTCATTCACTCACTCACTCATCACTAACTCATCACTGATTCTCCAACTTGCCGTGGAGGCAGACGGCTTAAATTTGGCAGGCTCATTCATTGCACCTTACTTACAAAAGTTAAGCAGGTTTCGTTTCGAAAAGGCAAAGCCCTCACTCACTCACTCACTCATCACTAATTCTCCAACTTGCCGTGGAGGCAGACGGCTTAAATTTGGCAGGCTGATTCATTGCACCGACTTTCAAAAGTTAAGCATGTTTCGTTTCGAAAAGGCAAAGCCCTCACTCACTCACTCACTCATCACTAATTCCCAACTTGCCACTCACTCACTCATCACTCATCACTAATTCTCCAACTTGCCTCACTCCACTAATTCTCAACTTGCCGTGGAGGCAGATGGCTTAAATTTGGCAGGCTCTTCATGCACCTTACTTACAAAAGTAAGCAGGTTTCGTTTCGAAAAGGCAAAGCCCTCACTCACTCACTCACTCATTCACTCATCACAATTCTCCAACTTGCCTCACACATCAATAATCTCCAACTTGCGGTGGAGGCAGACGGCTAAATTTGGCAGGCTCATTCATGCACCTTACTACAAAAGTTAAGCAGGTTTTGTTTCGAAAAGCAAAGCCCTCACTCACTCAATCCATCACTAATTCTCCCAACTTGCCGTGAAGGAGACGGCTTAAATTTGGCAGGCTCATTCATTGCACCTACTTACAAAAGTTAAGCAGGTTTCGTTTCGAAAAGGCAAAGCCCTCACTCACTCACTCACTCATCACTAATTCTCCAACTTGCCTCACTCATCACTAATTCTCCAACTTGCCGTGGAGGCAGACGGCTTAAATTTGGCAGGCTCATTCATTGCACCTTACTTACAAAAGTTAAGCAGGTTTTGTTTCGAAAAGGCAAAGCCTCACTCACTCACTCACTACTCACTCTCTCACTATCACTAACTCATACTATTCTCCAATGCCGTGGAGGCAGACGGCTTAAATTTGGCAGGCTCATTCATTGCACCTAACTTACAAAAGTTAAGCAGGTTTCGTTTCGAAAAGGCAAAGCCCTCACTCAGTCACTCACTCACATCACTAATCTCCAACTGCTCACTCATCACTAATTCTCCAACTTGCTGTGGAGGCAGACGGCTTAAATTTGGCAGGCTCATTCATTGCACCTTACTTACAAAAGTTAAGCAGGTTTCGTTTCGAAAAGGCAAAGCCCTCACTCACTCATCACAATTCTCCAACTTGCCTCACACATCACTAATTCTCCAACTTGCTGTGGAGGCAGACGGCTTAAATTTGGCAGGCTCATTCATTGCACCTTACTTACAAAAGTTAAGCGGTTTGTTCGAAAAGGCAAAGTCCTCACTCACTCACTCACTCATCACTAACTCATCATAATTCTCCAACTTGCCGTGGAGGCAGATGGCTTAAATTTGGCAGGCATTCATTGCACCTTACTTACAAAAGTTAAGCAGGTTTCGTTTCGAAAAGGCAAACCCTCACTCACTCACTCACTCATCAGTAACTCACCACTAGTTCTCCAACTTGCCGTGGAGGCAGACGGCTTAAATTTGGCAGGCTCATTCATTGCACCTTACTTAACAAAAGTCGTAAGGCCAGGGTTTCGTTTCGAAATTCAAAGGCAAAGCCCTCACTCACTCACTCACTCACTCTCTCACTCATCACTAACTCATCACTAATTCTCCAACTTGCCGTGGAAGCAGACGGCTTAAATTTGGCAGGCTCATTCATTGCACCTAACTTACAAAAGTTAAGCAGGTTTCGTTTCGAAAAGGCAAAGCCCTCACTCAGTCACTCACTCACTCATCACTAATTCTCCAACTTGCCTCACTCATCACTAATTCTCCAACTTGCCGTGGAGGCAGACGGCTTAAACTTTGCATGCTCATTCTTGCAACCTTACTTACAAAAGTTAAGCAGGTTTGTGTTCGAAAAGGCAAAGCCCTCACTCACACTCACCTCATCACTAATTCCTCCAACTTGCCGTGAAGGCAGACGGCTTAAATTTGGCAGGCTCATTCATTGCACCTTACTTACAAAAGTTAAGCAGGTTTCGTTTCGAAAAGGCAAAGCCCTCACTCACTCACTCACTCATCTATCTCCAACTTGCCTCACTCATCTAATTCTCCAACTTGCCGTAGGCAGACGGCTTAAATTTGGCAGGCTCATTCATTGCACCTTACTTACAAGTTAAGCAGTTTTGTTTCGAAAGCAAAGCCTCACTCACTCACTCACTCATCCTCACTCATCACTAACTCATCACTAATTCTCCAACTTGCCGTGGAGGCAGACGGCTTAAATTTGGCAGGCTCATTCATTGCACCTACTTACAAAAGTTAAGCAGGTTTCGTTTCGAAAAGCAAAGCCCTCACTCAGTCACTCACTCACTCATCACTAATTCTCCAACTTGCCTCACTCACACTAATTCTCCAACTTGCTGTGGAGGCAGACGGCTTAAATTTGGCAGGCTCATTCATTGCACCTTACTTACAAAAGTTAAGCAGGTTTCGTTTCGAAAAGGCAAAGCCCTCACTCACTCATCACTAATCTCCAACTTGCCTCACACATCACTAATTCTCCAACTTGCTGTGGAGGCGACGGCTTAAATTTGGCAGGCTCATTCATTGCACCTTACTTACAAAAGTTAAGCAGGTTTTGTTTCGAAAAGGCAAACCTCACTCACTCACTCACTCATCACTACTCATCACTATCTCCAACTTGCCGTGGAGGCAGATGGCTTAAATTTGGCAGGCTCATTCATTGCACTTACTTACAAAAGTTAAGCAGGTTTCGTTTCGAAAAGGCAAAGCCCTCACTCACTCACTCACTCACTCTCAGTAACTCACACTAGTTCTCCAACTTGCCGTGGAGGCAGACGGCTTAAATTGGCAGGCTCATTCATTGCACCTTACTTACAAAAGTTAAGCAGGTTTCGTTCGATACTAACAAGGCAAAGCCCTCACATCACTCACTCACCACTAATTCTCCAACTTGCCGTGGAGGCAGATGGCTTAAATTTGGCAGGCTCATTCATTGCACCTTACTTACAAAAGTTAAGCAGGTTTCGTTTCGAAAAGGCAAAGCCCTCACTCACTCACTCACCACTAATTCTCCAACTTGCCGTGGAGGCAGATGGCTTAAATTTGGCACTCATTCATTGCACCTACTTACTACAAAGTTAAGCAGTTTCGTTTCGAAAAGGCAAAGCCTCCCTCACTCACTTACTCATCACTAATTCTCAAACTTGCCGTGGAGGCACACGGCTTAAATTTGGCAGGCTCATTCATTGCACCTTACTTATTTTTTTTAGGGTGGGGGTGAATGGGGGGGGAATAGAATTTTGAACTCCTGCACACTAACGGCTGGACCGATTTTTACCAAAAATTCAGGGTGTGTGCGGGGACTGGCTGAGGTGTAAGGGGAAGGGTTTGGAGGGTGGACGAGAGGAATAGTGGGGGGTATTAGGGGCGGACGGGGAGGGGTGGTGGGGTGTTTTTCACCAAAAATTTCATAGTTGAATAAGAATATAATATTAAATTAAAGTTAATGAGTGTTGCATTATCGTAAAGCTTATTGAATTGTCTTTCTTTAATATATCAAGTGATTACAGCAATCTTGATACATTATTTCTTTCTTACTAAAAACGTTATTTCAATACATCTCCGCTGCGAAGCGCGGGTATTTTGCTAGTAATAAATAAAGCCACTAAAGAATTAGTGAATACTGTATATGTAAAGCTTGGTACACACAGTAATGATAAGATCTGATGGTATCACGGCTTTATCGTCAGTGTGTGTAGCATCTTTCCTGAATGGCCGCCGAATGTTCCCATTGGTCTCGTGGTCGTTCGTGAGAGACCGAAAATTTCCCTCGGACACGGTAGTCTCCGTATAGGGACAGCCATGGTTGTGGCAAACACACAGTCCCGAGCATTCTCCCTATGCTGTGTATAGGGAGAAAGCTCAGGTCTGTGTTTATCCTGATCTTTGAAAAATGACAAGTCTGGCATGTGTGTACCCAGCTTAAGAGATGTGAGAATGGACAGAGAGTCAATATTGTTAATTATAAAATGGATTTATTTAAAGTTTTGAGCCTGGAATGTCAGGTCTAATAACCCCTTTATTAAGAGACAACGCAGCTATTTAGCTTAGGGAGAGGTGGGCCAAAAGGAGCAAAAAGCCCTCCACTGAGCATTAAAATGGAACAGAGCCTTCTTATAACAGAAGGTATCTTGCAGTCTCATGCTATATGAATAACATTGCCCACAAAATCTAAGAAACAAGAAGTCATTTCTTACTCCCAGATTTTGTGGGCAATGCTATTCATGTAGCATGAGACTGCAAGATACCTTCTGTTATAAGAAGGCTCTGCTTTTTAGTTCCTTTTCCTGCTATTCTTAAACCCTATACTGAAACAAAATACCTTGTATAGGGCCACATATGCTAGAATGGTTAATATCCAATTGGGCTGTCTGTAGTAATATCAGTAGGTGATTGTACAATCTGATAAAGGAGCACAATGGCTCCGAAACATGCACACAATAAAGAAAATATTTGCAGTTTAAATCTGTTTAAATCTCACGCTACTTTTTTCTTCACTTTTATGGACTGGGCAGTTTACATTTAAAAGATATGTCCATTTAAAGAATGTCCCATTCTACTATAATTCTTATCCACTATCACTTTTTCAATTTTTTTGGGTGATGTGTCCCCTATTTCTTTAGATATATGCCTTAGTGCTGTAGCTGGAATGGTGACAGTTGGTACGTAAAGTGCATGGTGGGAAATTCCCTCTCCCAATGCTGCCTCATAAGAGATTACTGAACTGAAACTGAGTGACTGAGCTTGAACAAAACAAGTACTAGATTGAAGTCATGCAGCAACACAAACACAAAAGTGCTGCTTAAATGTATACCGGCAAAACGCGTCCAGCTGTTTGTACTCTCTATCCCTGCCAGCCCGACCATATCATCCTCCTATGTATATGCAGACATATATACTGACTTTGGACAGATAAGTATACTTATAGTTTGTGCTTGATACTTTGACTATACTATGGGTTACTGTATGGCAGGTCTTAGGGATTTTTTGATAATATATATATATATATATATATATATATATATATATATATATATATACTGTTCTTAATTGTTTTTAACACATATGTACAATACTGTGAAGTGATCCCCTATAGTTACACAATAAAGGGATTTTTATCTTTTTCACTATACCTTTGAGTGCTTGAGTGCTTTCTTCTTTTTTTGCTTTATACTATTATTTATTGCACTCTGTAGCACCTGGTTAAAATTGATATCCTGATTGCTGCTCCCTACTTAATTTACTACTAATTTTCTACTAATTGGCTGTTGAATGGGTTATAGGAATTTTTAGGGGGGGGTGGATTACGGGTGCCCCCCATTCTGCTGTTTTTATCTAAAGTTCTGGGACCTTGAGTTTATCAGAAAGTGCAAGGGGGTCAGTGTGAAGAGGGATTTAAACAATGGCAGCCAAGATAGGCTTGGTTCACATCGAGGTATTTTTTGTCCTGACCGACCATTTGCCACATAACTAGCAGTGAGCCAGGACGAATCACTGTACGTAGCAGAGAAAGTCGATGCGGCCAACAGTACGCCACAAATGATTGTTAAATCCATAGGAGACTGCACGATTGGCAGTGAATACTGACAAGCAAACAGCCACTGCAGGCAAAATAACTCAGTTTTTTAGGTTTGACCGGACCGATACACAGAAATATTGGTAGGTTGGGCCTACTACTGCTTGTGTGTACCTGAAGCTACGCTCCCACTAGAATAAAGGGGAACATATTTAAGAAGGGGAAAAAAAATCTTGTGCTTGCCCCTGTCAAACATGCTCAGATCACTACTGAGCAACTGAATCAACACAGGAACTGAGACCCTAACAGACATAATTAGTGTTCTTGCAAGCAGGAAGATTATGCTTGAAAGCAAATGTACTTGTGATGAACATTCTCTTAAGTATTTTAACATACAGTTTACACAATTGGTCCTGTCATATGTGCCTATTTTAATTAAGAAAATGCCTAAATATTTTATTACCTCAATGTTCAGTTCATTATATATAGCATAGCAAAATAACTGTTTGCATTGCAGGGAGGTGAGTGAAAGGTATGTTAGCAAGGTTAAAGGGCCTGTACCAAAACACCCTCATTTTTTAGAGCTTGCATGTGTTTCCTCTTTGTACCCCCATTCCGCCCTTCTATCAAAAATAAATACTATAAATATTCTGTGTTAGTTCTATAGCGTATTTAAATTATAGAAACATAATAATAATGGTGCTAGTAGCCAGGGGCATAGCTAGAAATCACAGGGCCCCATAGCAAGATTTTAAATGGGGCACCCCAATCCACATAAAAAACATTTTGGTTCAGTTTAACCCAACCCAGCAAAACTACAGCCAGTTTTTAAAATGTATTTCCACCCTCCTAAGAAAAAATGTAACTCACATAGTTCAGCCCCACCAAAACAAACCCGTTTTCATTTTACTTTAACCTTTCAAAGATGCTCCCAGGCTCAAATCTACTTACAGAACCCTGATCCCTCGCTGGCATGGCCATGCCTCCTCTGCTGCTGTTGCAAGTTGGTTAGTTACAAGCGTGCACATCAGCAGAGGAGGCTCATTCTGTAATGGCTGACAGCCATTGGCTGTAACGTCACCATCACAGCCATGACTAACGGCCATTGCTAGGATGAAGAGAGGAGCAGCAGTTTTGTAAGTAGAATATCTGAGCTTGGGAACATCTTTCAATGGTTGAATTCAATAGAAAATGGAGTTTGTGTGGCTAAACTATGTGAGCTAAAAAATTTCTTAGGAGGGTGAACATGCCTACAGAGGACATGGTAGGGCCCAAATGTATAATGAAAAATCCATATGCACACTAATCCCCAGGTGGGTGCAGAGAGTCCAATTCCCCTACTTCAGAGGGAACAAGGCAATCAAAAAGATACAAGGTGGACTGCACTCCAAAGTGGAACGTTTATTATAAGCCAAACATCAAACAGAAAATACGACCTTTCGAGACCTGATGAAGGGGGTGTTACCCTCGAAACGTCGTATTTTCTGTTTGATGTTTGGCTTATAATAAACGTTCCACTTTGGAGTGCAGTCCACCTTGTATCTTTTTGAAATGGTATGGCCCCCCCACGCAAAGGATCCAGTTCAAACTGCTTACCTTATCCTATAAAGCACTATCCAACACAGCTCCTCCATATATCTCAGAGCTGATCCAGCGATACCGTCCCAGGCGCAACCTCCGCTCCGCAAATGATACCCTCCTCTCATGCACCCAGGTCACCTCTTCCCATGCCCGCATTCAGGACTTTACTCGTGCTGCCCCTCTGCTCTGGAACTCCCTTCCTCCGTCTGTCTGTCACTCATCATCCCTTAACAACTTCAAACGTAACCTTAAAACACATTTCTTTAGTCAAGCATATAACCTGGTCTAAACATTACCCCTCTTACTATCCAATATGGTCCAACCCGCCTTTCATGCTCCACTGCCAATCTATTTACAGCCTACCAATTCCATTCACCTTATGTCTCACCCCCATATCCTCTAGTCTGGAAGCTCTTTGGGCAGGGTCCTCTTTCCTATTGTATCACGGTATTGCTTTAAGAAACTTCACACTCTGTTTACTTACTTATTATGTATTACCTGTGTATATAATAAGTATGACTTTGTATAACATGTATTACCCTGTATGTAATGTATGACTATGTAATTTTAAAGCACCACGGAAGATGTTGGTGCTATATAAATCAATAATAATAATTTGGCTGCTATGGTGATCCCTATGCCCCTGCTAGTAGCAGTGAGCCGGTCAGGGACAGCCAACAGGCCAAATGTGGCCCTAAGGCCACACTTTGCCCAGGTCTAATTATAGTGACACCTTGATTTTGTTAATGGGACAAATTATCTCTTAGGGGCAGTTCCTTTTGTATATTAATAAACTAAATGTAAAACACTGCATAATATGGTTAGCATTATATATATATATATATATATATATATATATATATATAAAAATAAATGTGATAAAAAATATAGAACATTATGAAAAGCAACATGTTGAGACAACTTTGTACTGTAAATTTGGGCATCCTTAACCCAGGAAATGTCTACACTATAATTCCCTGATTAACTTTTTGTTCTACAGTCTATATTTCCCAGGGTGGTAGGAGAGAGTAGTTCTAACCCCCTTTTTGCTCTGATAAGGAGCATTGGCTCACAGCTCTTCCACTTGTCCACCAGTACGTCACATTTCCCTCTATAATATAGCTACGAAAGAGATGGTGGGAATGTGTTCACAGACTGATAAAGAAACATAAGAACTTTCAGCAGCTGCTCAACAGACTATTTATTATTATTTAATAATAATAATGATATTTGACAGCTCCCCTCCTGTTAATCCAGTGATGTCAAACCTTGGCACAACTACAAGTGGTATTTTTCAAAACATCTGGAGTACCAAAGTTGGACATCACAGTGTTAGTAGAAAAGGAGGTAGGAGTTCTATCTTTTACCTATTGAGTGAGAAACATAACAGACACATGGAGCAGTGCACCTAGTGCCCCTTTACAAGAATAGAATGTAATAGAAGCAGTAGGGAGTCCCAAGGTTGGACATCACTGATCTAATGGGTTCTTGGTCCTTGTCTATGTGTTTAGCACAGGATTAGCTAATAAGTACAAAGGAACAGAACAACTTCACCAGCCGTTGGTATTTAAGGTGAAACACGAACAGTCACATCTCTACACAACATCAGCCCTGCTAACAAAGAAGATGGTTCCTGAAATATGACGCGCATGCGCTTTCTTTAAAATGACACTGGCAGGAACTGAGCATGCGCAAATGTCCTGTCTCCAAGGGGGTAACTCAGTGGAAGCGCCGCCTGTGGCCCTTAATAGCTCCGTTCAGTGTCAGAAGCTGCATAAAAGCAAGCTCCATCCCTTAGGCACAGAGCAGGGAGACATCCTATTCTGCCGGCCTAGAAACAAGTCGAGGTCGCGGAGTTAAGACGAAGGTTACGTTCCGGTGTCCCAGGTTGCATCATTATCCTTTAACCACCATGTCAGTGAAGAGCCGATGCCGAACGGGGCACCCTGATCTCCGGGTGTAAGGGAGACAACATCCCCGTCCAGCCGATCACATCCCTATACCCAGTAACATGCCTCAGGGAAGCCCACATAGCTGGGAGCAGCAGCTCATGCAAGTGACCCCCAGGAACCTGATTCTCAGTTGCCGGGAGGTTGACAGGAGAGCAGCCTTACTGTTCCAGCAGGAGCCCAGGTCTTGATTCCCCCTTCCCCGTATTTCCCCATTGCGCATCACCTGCCGCTACCAGGGACCCCAACATGGAGTCAGTGGGCAAGTTCGAATTCAGCAGGAAGGATCTGATCGGACACGGAGCCTTTGCTGTTGTGTTTAAAGGCCGACACAAAGAGGTAAACATCTGGCTACTGGATTCCTTTCACCCTCCGCGGCCTTCCAGCTGATGATGCTTAGAACATGGCATGTCTGGAAGGCCGCCAGTTGGACATCTGTCATTTCCCTTTATACTAAAACACTGTATGTGTGTGTGAGTGATAAACTGGTTCTAATTACATGGAAATCGCAAACATGTGGGGGATACTGTATATCTGATCACTGTGGGTATTTATGTATACATATAAATCTAGCATGTAATATATACACCTGTCCTGGATCACACTAATGGGGGCAGATGTGGCCATGGTCTATAAATACTGACTGACAAGGTTTGGTGAATTGTGGGACATGTCTGGGCAAGTGGGGATCATGGTACCAGCGCTTTGTGTGAACAGGATCCTTTATCTGAGACAGAACTTTCTTTGCTCATTCAGCCCACACGATGATTTACTTCATTCATTTGTTTTCTCCCCCACAAAGAAACAGGACGTGGAAGTGGCAGTGAAATGTATCAACAAGAAAAACCTGGCAAAATCTCAGACCCTTTTAGGAAAGGAAATTAAAATACTGAAGGTAAATACCAGTGTTTGATCTTGGGGGTGTTGGGTTTATATTGGGGAGGGTTGGATTATTAGTAACTCCTTCTCCTTTCTATCTAGGAGCTTAAACACGAAAACATTGTCGCTCTCTATGATTTCCAGGTAAGCACTGATATCGTTACCTTTACTGAATACTTCACAACAAGGCGAATGTTCCCTTCCCCCATTCCGCTATCTAACGTCATTTACAATTGCTGTTCACATTGAGTATAATGTGTCTGTTTCCATGTAGGGGGATCTAGAGATACAGCGTCCCAAACAACTGCCATAGGGAAAACTTCGCATCCCTCCATCCTGTTCTGTCACACTTCCCCGTCACGTGGGCTTGTTACTTGTTTGTTGACATTGTCCTTTGTTGAATCCTCATTGGCTCTTGTTGCATTACGTCACGGGATTCTAAGAAAGACCGCCCCCATTGTGTACCCGACTGCGTGATCTTGGGGCTTGTAGTTTATAGCGTTGTCTTTGTCCTTTTTCCTTGAAGGTGACCGAACTACAACTCCCATATACATACGCGTGTTGTAAACAAACGCTCGTTTGGTTTTGGCATGCGTCCCAGATTTTATAAATATATATAAAAAAATATACGGTTCAGCTTACGTGCAGTCTGGTTGGCTCAGACGTTCAGAGAGAGTGGAAATGCAAAGTCACTGTGAGGCCCATTGGCTAGACTGCAGTCGTTTAAAACCAAACTGTGAATGCATCTACCAAACGGATAGAAAATGATTGATGGCTGGGACTGCTAAGAAACCCTTAGGAGTAAATTAACAAATATGATACTCGTGCAGTCGCGCAATACTAACCTTCGTTCCCACTCCTCTTCGTTCCGAGTTCTCGCTATGCAGTAATCTCTTAGCGTGATTTACTGCATCGCGGGAGCCCAGAAGGGCGCAGAACTAACAGGGAGATTCAGTAAACATTCCTTATCATTAAAAATGGTGCTAATTTTGCCCCAACCAATCAGATTTTATTTAACATTTTAAAGCCAACATCTGATTGGTTGGGGCAAAATTAGCACCATTTTTAACAATAAGAACTTTAGTTAAATCTCCCTGTAAGACCTCCATTTAGAAGGGATAGCGCAAAAACTAACGCTATGTATATCGCTCTCACCCCCCAAGTTGTAAAAGTCACGTTTACTGTGGCCAGAAGTGAATAACCCTATCTTATTTATTAAGAAGTGCAAATGTTTGCATGTGCAATTAATCTTCATTTAACCAATCATATGTTTCCTTTATACTTGTTTACTGCCATTAAAAAACACCTGATGACATCTGGTTATTGGCTGTAGATTATTAGTACTGAAAAATTAAATAAGTCCCCCATTTTTTTTGTTTTATAAAATTTTCCAGAACAACATTATTATATAGTGTGTTTAAATATTATTAATAATGCATGGACTGTAAAGAAAACCATGTTTTGGGGCTTTTTAGTTGCAGGTTCTTTCACTAAAATGTATTTAAAATGGTAACTGTTCTTAGTGAACAACTGTTTTGTCAATAACAATAATTTGAAAGACAATAAAGCCACGTGCATATGTGCACTATATTGCCCGAACAGACGACGCGTGCATCGAATGGCTGTTTGTGCAGTTAAACATGCATGTATGGCCAGGTGTTGTAGGGTATCTAACCCACATGTGTGAAACGGTTGTTTGTTGGGCTTTCTTTGCCCACTTAGGCGTTAAGCGCTATATCACACATCTGTAACCACCTTTACACTCAAAAAACACCCACCCCTCCCTTCTAATGTATCCAATGTGTACATTAGATAGCCCAAAATACTTGCTAACCAGTCTGATTGGGACCAGAACTTTTTTTTACATTTTTAACTAGTCATAACTGCAATTTTAATTTCTGAGCATGAGAAAACTTTTCTTTAATGTTTGGGGGATACATTTTAACATCTTAAATGTCATTTAAATTGTATTCTTTCCTTTTTTTCTATCTGGATATATCATTTTGCACCTTGAACTGTTTACCTTTAAATAATAATAAAAATGATGACTGCTAATAAATGTGCAAACAAAATAAAGTAGATAGAGAGATTTACTATCTAACAATGCCAAAATAGAACTGAGAGTTAAAGGTCACAGGTTATAATCCTGGTAGTTACATCAAGGGAATTTTTTATTGGCTGTCTTGCAGGTTCTGCAGTTAATACCATGAATGATTTTAGAAATAGAAAGAAAGATAGAATTTGAACTTGGGCATCATAGTATTAGTCACTCTGTATCTCCCATATGTAAGATATGGTTTTAAATAAACCAGAAATCATGGGTCATAGCTTTAAAGTCAAGCCCTTTGTAGTTCAAGGGTAAACTGACTGTTTTTACATACGGGAGATATGATCGAAAAGTCATCATGTGTATGGTTTTCTATGTGATAGACTACCCTGCAATACTGGGCAGTCTATGAAACAGAAGGGGGATTGGATATGGTGGGGAAAAAAATTGTCCTATCTGTTGCTGCAGTATCTTCAGGCTGAATGGTGCAAGGTGGTGACATTCACCACAAGGTTCTTTGTAAAAAGGGATAGAGGGAAAAAAACAGTATCTTACACCTCAGTAGGCAAAAAAGATCATCTATAAAAACTTCTTACCTTCATAGAATCATTGTAAGGTGGAAGTGAGTACTCCTAGCTCTAGGTCTTGATGCATAGAAGAGCTGTCAGTCTCTGCACTAACAGCTTTTTGAAAGTTCACAGGGTATAGGGGGCTAAACGTGAGGTAGTAGAAGGGTCTTTTACCTCCCTGCTAAATGTATTTTTATATGCAAAAAATGTGAAGGAGGCACAATGAATGTCTTAAGTGTAGATATGCCATTAGAAATGGAAATCTCCTGAGAGAATAGAATAGGGATTGATACATCATCAGGTGTGCATTTTTGCAGAGAAAATGTCCATATCGAAGCTTAATTAAAAGAAGCATCTCAGTAAAATGGAGTCAAACGCATATTACTCCTGCTGCAAAATAACACATCTAATGGAGGAAGTGATGCCATATCACACATACGGTAATCATTCATTTAAGTCATCCTGTAAGCTGTTATTTGCTACATTTTATTGAGATGCTTCTTTTAATTAACAACTATCAATCAGTAATTAATAACATCAACAGATACATTCAATATACATGGTTGAGTGTGGTTTTATAATGGAATGAGTCATTTTTGGAGCTTTATTGTTCCTGCATAACATGGAAGGTATTTTGTTTCTGGTGAACCAAAAAACATGTGTCACCATATATTTTTTTAATTTTGGGATTTAGGGTCCATATTGCATTAGGATGATATAACACTCTTTGAATTAGCTTTGCTAAGCTTTAATCAGTTCAATATCCATGCTATTGTATGACTAGTTATGCTAAATTCATGCTATTGTACATTTTGTTTGCTCAAGCTCAGTCCTCCAGCCCCCTGCCAGACTGACATTCTGGGAGGGCAAGCATGCTCATTAATCCCTATGAGGCTGCATTGAGGGAGGGAATTTCCCACCATGCAGTTCATGTACCAACTGTCACCATTCCAGCTACAGCAAAAATTTACACAACAGAAGAGTTTAATACTAAGGCACTTAATTGACAGCTGAAATGTAAGATGTTTCAGATTGGATATCTAAAGAAATAGTATAGCGATAGTTAGGAAGAATAATAGTTTCCAGTAATGAGCGATTGGAAAAAAAAAAAAAAACTTCCCATTGTACATATCCTTTTAAAGGAGAATGTTAGGTTCAAGGAATCCTATAAAGCTACGGCTACTTTTTGACGAACGACAAATGCCGCTCGCTTAAATTTTCCTGAGCAGTTCCCCGGCGGTCGCTGATAGAGAAATTCTACATGTAGCATATTTACACGTTTACTTTTGTCAGGTACTGGCTCACTGGCTTTATGGGAAAGGCAATTTCACCAACAAGCAAAATATTTAATTACTGGAAATTTCTAAAATATACTTTTCATACTTTTGCCACTAGTTTCTGACCTGTATTTTATTATAATTAATTCAGGGGCTTACTGTGGCTTAATATACTCCTTGTTGTCTTAAAGGGAGTTGTCACAAACAGGTTGACTGTCAATGTCGAAATATTTCAGTTATGTTGCCACGTTGTGCTAACACTGTTTCTAAAAGTGTTTTCACTACATATGGAGTAGCAAAAAAAATGTGAGTTGCTGAATTATGTTTCTGATATTGTACTTTTTTGTAAGAACGCAAATGAGCACGAGCAGTAATAGTAGTGTAAATTCACTTCTTAGTATGCACCTGTAACACAGCAGATACGTTTTGATTTGTGCAACACTTTTGTTGTGTCTGAAATTCATCATACAAAGAAGTGGGGGGAAAAATAGTGTATGACAGCCAAGAAATGGTTCCACCTGTTTTGCCCAAATAAAAAGGAAA
Organism: Hymenochirus boettgeri; assembly: GCA_019447015.1. Classification (NCBI taxonomy): domain Eukaryota; kingdom Metazoa; phylum Chordata; class Amphibia; order Anura; family Pipidae; genus Hymenochirus; species Hymenochirus boettgeri. The sequence goes on along the minus strand of CM033469.1, from coordinate 298,786,757 downwards.
TAGTTTACAAATGTTTTTTTCTTTAGGAATACAAAAATGCAGACAGGTTAAAGCATGCTATACACAGGCAGGGAGATGTAATATAAGATCTTATTGTTAAAAATGGTGCTAATTTTGCCCCAACCAATCACATTTTATGTACCATTTGAAAGCTAACATCTGATTGGTTGGGGAAAAAATAGCACCATTTTTAATGATGAGAACTTTTATTTCATCTCATTGAGGGTGTTTTATGTTTCTTATTTTACCAATTTGTTTGGACTGATAAAAAAACACCTGTCCTGCAGCTGCTTTTTAAAATATTTGTTTAATTAATTTTAGCGAACAAAGAAACCCAATGTTTTTGTGACTATAGCAGTTTTTAAACTAGACATAAATAACTCTGAATTCGCTTCCTTTAACATCTGTTTATAACTACCAGCACCTTTTAGTCAATCAATATATCTGATGATTGACAGTATTTCTGGTATACATATGAGCACACCAGTAATATCCCATCAGGATTAGACAGGGTTTGATGGTTTTGTCCATATGTGTGGCCTGCATTAGACTATTTTTCTATTGCATTTAGATGTTCGCTATATAGAAGCACTTTCATGTAATTGTCTATTAAATCATTTCAATAAACTATTCAGAAGAGCGTGACTGTGTGTACCTTCTGCTAGTTTTAGTTGGTATATGTTTGCACATATATTGGCTGAGATAAGTGCTATCTGTTGGGTTTTATTCCTCTGCTGCAGCTTAATGCATTGTGCCACAGCTTTATCTTACTATGGTTGCCAGTAACAGCGTGACCTGATTTGCTTTGTGGGTTTGTGTGAGGACAAATGACAGAAGGTTTTAAGTCAGCTGAATTCACATGCAACTTTAAATACAAAGTTAGCTCTGATCCTAATAATTAAAGTCTATAGTATTTGTATAGGTTCCCACAATATGCCTTTCTGGATTGGCTGGCAGTTAATTTTTTTTTGTCTGCAGGTGCGTATGATATTTTTTACCTTGCCTTGCATTCTACTGACAGTGTCCTTATCCTGAAATTTCTCATTATTGTATAAAGGTAGTAAATACAAGTGAATAGCTAGCTTGGAGTCTCTTGCCTAGAATCAAGATGAAGATCATCTGAGCCATAAGTGTTATCCCATACAGCCAGTTATAATATATCTTGTAAACTAAATCCTTCTAAATGATTCTTAGCTATGTAGTTGTTTATAATCTGTGCTTAACTGTCACCGGTGTCACATGACTTATTAAACTTGTGTATTATAGGCAATATATAGTGGATAATGCACCCCCAATTGTAAATTATAAGGATATTAGAAGTCCCCAAAGAGTTCCGTGACCATACAAAATTACTAGTCCGCAGAGCACAGAACTCCAAGGTGACTTCTAATATCCCTTTAATTTACAATTCTGGGTGCATTATTTATAATAACCTACCCCTTTGTGGCTTCTGGTTTCCTTCTCCTCCTGGAACTGTAAGATTATAGTTCCTCTTACAGTTCCTCCCATAATAATCCACTACAGGGGTAGGTTTTAGAGAATATTACACGTTACCTTGGAATTCCAAAACCTGCATAAAAAAACTGCCTGAGTTTTAATATCTTTATATTTTAAAATAGGGTATACATAATTCATTCATATATTTGTCCACTTGTGGTACAATCAGACATTTTATAAATATGTCCCATAGATACCTGAAACAAATTAAATAATTATATCTCCCACTTATACACATGTCTGATCTTGGCACTGACCTCGCTGCACACCTGCGTCTAACGCCCGTTTTGGACGATAATCACATGTGTATGCATTCGGTCTGGGGGTACATCAATGTATGACCACCCACAACCAAATGCAGACAATGGCCGTTCAAAGCTCGTGTAAATAGGGAACCGCACAATCGTCCGTGAATTCAGGCCGATTCAGCTGGCCGCCCCACACCATTAGATATTTCCGGCCGACCGATCCACGGCACTAACGGACAGTCGTCCGGAAATGTTGTATAAGCATCTTAACTATTAATGTGGCACCCAAGGTCTCAAATTGAGAAACAGTATCCAGCATATGTATATGAACAAAGAAGGAAGATACACAAACATTATCTTCTTAACTAGAAAAAAAGCTCTCTAGCTTTACAGGTGGCATTTTCAGTATATAATTTTTGGCTCAAAACATAGCTAGATATTTGTCTTTACCTTTCCCTGCAAACACAGAGGTTTATTTGACCAAAAGTTAAAAGGCAATAAAACAATATGCTAATAAATATCTTATCTCCCGACCACCCCAAAACGATTCAGAAATTTAAAAGCAGTAAAGCTAGGTACACACAGTACCGATAAAGCCCCAATACCATCTGATAACATAAACCTTATCTTTTATGGGAAGCAATGTTTGTTTTGTCCGGTGACAGTATTTGAGCAAGTACAGAAGAGGCAGTGCAGTTAGCCATTGGCTGTAACCTCTGCTGTCATGACCATAACTGAGCATTGTCCTCCTTGCAGAATAGGGGCAGTGCTTCCTGTAAAAGATAAGGTTTATTTTACTGCTTAAAGACATCTGAATAGTGTTTGGGGTAGTTGGGTGATAAGGTATTTTTAAAAAAAATATTACAGGTTTGACCCTTTAATTTTGGTAAATGTAAAAAAAAAATGATCAGTATCAATATTAATTGGCAATTTTCCTTATTTACCCCAGCAATGTAGCAACAGCAATGACCCCCAACACTTGACTAAACTATAAGTTACTTTTTTTTGTACACAGTACACAGTTTTCTTTAGATTTAGCTTTATTAGAGGTGTTATTTAAATTGTAAAGTGTATGAAAGCTACCAGTGCAACTGAGGAAAAGCTCATATTCACAGGTGTGTATTGTTTGATCTAGTATCATTCTTGTGTTCAGTAGCAGCTTCTGCCTTTGTTCCAGGTTTGCACAAGACCATACAGAATTTTAAGGTTACAGTTGGCACAGACGAACATTTTAGCAGCAGTCTGTAATGGGCTTTGTTAAAGCTAAATCAATCTGTTTGTGATAAAGATTTATATACTTTGCCAATGCATAATTTACTATCTAACACCATTTGTAGTGCACTGCAGTACCATGGTTCAGTTTAGCTAACTAAACTATGTTGGGATAGAAACATCACAAACATTTAACATATTTTAAAGGGCAATTCCACCCCTTAAACCCCAAAAGTGCAATATGAGAATGCTAAAAGACTAACCTGAAATGATGAACAATGTTCCAGTTAGCAACTGTCATTCATGGATATGACAGTTGACATCATAGCCAATTACTAAATGCTATTCCCCTAGCTAACTCCGGGGAGCATGTGGAAGCTCATAATGAACTCAGAAAGATTGGAAAGTAGGCTTGAAGGCTTTTATATATATATATATATATATATATATATATATATATACACTTAATTTTTCGGATTTTAAATCTGTGCTGTAGATTCTGAGAAATCATCATTTGAAATCACAGAATTTACAGGGAAAGACCTGTCACTCCAGAAGCAGAAATTATAATATGTTTCTGACCTTTTACTAGGATCTTTGTCTGCCTGGTAGCACACTTTCTGCAACAATTAGGAGAAACAGCATAAAAAGGAAGGCAAGGGGGAGGGGGAGATGTGTAAGCAGAACAGTGTCCATGGTGAGGTTGTGCAGAACTTATAAGTGTCACAGACACTTCAAGGAGGCAGTGAGTAAGGGAGGGTGGGGACAATTAGGAGCACTTACTAAACATTAATAATTTAATGACAAAGCAAGCACAGATGAATATGCGAATACCACCATTTTACTTCTCTCAAATTGTAGTTTTAGATAAAGTTGTTTGAGTGAGTATATTGACCCTTTAAACCTTTTGAGAGGCAGAGACTTGCACTTTAAAGTTCCCAGATTTTAAACTTCAGCTGTATTGTAGTGACAGTCTCTTGTTCCAAAGTTACTGTAATATCCAATCTGAGCTTGCTGTGCATTCTCATTATTGTGTATTTTATTTTGCATCATGGTGTTTGTTAGCAGAAATAGAATCTATACCAGAAAATGACACCTACAATTTCAAGAACAAAGGGATATGTATTAATTTCTACTTTTCATTTCTAAGCCCTGTAGTTACAAAGCATCTACTATATGCTTTGGCATGTAATATTAACAGTTGATTTGTACAACCTTTTTAGCGTCTTGTGATTTCTTCTTGTTATCTTTACGATTACATTGCAAAATTAAAAACTTTATATGGTAATGTTTTAAAATAGTATTGGTGGGTAAAATTCAACTAAAAGTCTGTTTACCTGAGTGTCTAATATTATTATCTGTAATTTCATATTGTGCTTTTTCTATGTTAAAGGAGAACTAAACCCAAATAGTTACACTCCAGAATCTGAACATCTCCCCTCTAAAAACACCAATGAACTGTAAAATAACAATACAGTAAATGGCATTAAAGTAAATGTTACCACTAGAAGAACTGGATGAAATAACTGTGTATGTACAGTGACTGGCCACACCCCTGATCTCAGTCACATGCTCCCTTGCCTATTCTGCCCTGTAAAAGGATTGGCTAGAGGCTACTAGTGGGTGTGACCAACTGTAACAAGTTTCTGCAGTATCTTAGGATTGAGCATGTGTACAGAACATAATGGTCAGTGACCACACTGTGCGATATTGGAACACCGGCAAATAGGACAAAACCTCATGTTAGAAAGTTAAATTTCTCAACAACCATATTAAAATGAGAGGTGAGACACTGATTACTGCTTTTATAATAAGGAGATCTACATTCTAATTCAATCTTGTTCTGAGGCTTTACTTGTCCTTTAATCAAATCACTGGTTGTGATAACCAGCAGGGATTTCAGCTGGTTTTGCTCTATGTGTTTATGCCTCATACTAAATCATAGGATTAAGGGAAGACTGTAATTCTGTCTCATCCTAGATTATTTGGAGGCAGAATACAATATATGAATGTTGTTGTTCTATTTTTTCAGCAGTTGCAGTGCATTGCTTCTTTCAAACAATTTTCTGCTTGGGAAATGGACTATGTAAAACTTAAAACTTATTGGTTCTTCTTTGGGGTAATTTTTCTTTTTGCATTGGCAGCCTAAAAATATTCACCTCATTAGAAACTGACTTGACATCAAAGGGCTGTTACTTGATTCCTTCCTTTACATTGTTTTTATTTTTTCTCCTTTAGTGTAGTTGTTCTGGCTAATTAAAATAAGCATGCATGGTTTGTATGTATGAGCAACCTTGTCAGATGGCACATTAGTCAGCTTGTCCTGGGTAGCCTTTCAGAGCTTTGGCAGTTAGTCCTCCTGTCTGTTTGCATTACATAGGCAAGGATATTACCAATGCAGAAAGTGTAGGCTAGACTTAACCTGGTATTCCCTAGATCTTTTGTCTTCAGTCAAATAAAAGAAAAGCTGGTCTACGTGTTCCTTTACACAAACAGATGGCCTGCATTGGCCCTTATCATTAGCAGACAGCTGGCTGCTGATCAGCTGTGGAGAGAAAGGCGTTCCTATTTCTGTGTATTCTACTGTTGCTAGCCAGAACAATAGAGAGAAAGTGCTTAGACAAATGAGACCTGTACCAACAGGTCTTGGAAAAATATACTTTTTAATGTTAATATGTTACTTTTTATTTATTTGTCAAAAGATTTGTCAAAGTAAAGGGAATGCAAAGTTATAGTTGGCACATAATACCTAACCCATAGTTTGTGTTTTTATTAAAAGTCTGCTAATTTGAATCTATGATGTTATGGTGAAAGTTGCAGTTCAGTAATTACTGTTTGATGCCTGTTCATTACCCTAGCTTCTAAGTATTTATACTTTGTTTTAAATGCAACAAGTCCTCATTGTGCCCCAGAGCAGCTGAATGCAAAGTGGCTTGAGGAATTTACATAGCAAGTAATAGGTCAGTAAAGCAACCAATCAAGAAAAGTATCTTGCCTTGTTTCGTATGTTATTAAAAAAAAAAAAACAATTCCTTTCTCGTCTGTTTTCCACAGAATATGCCATATCTGGCAGGTTCACCAATGGGTTAAAACTAATAAAACATTATAGAGCACTAAACCAGATTTAAAAGTTTAATACAACAAAGAACAATATACGATTCTGTAAAATAAGTTGAAAGAAAAAAATATAATGTGAGACTTTCTCTTTTCCTATTATTGTACATTGCCCTGGGGGTGGTGGTGGTGGGGGGGAGACTTACAATTACTATTTTCCATATTTGACAAGAGAGAGACAGCATTTCCACAATTTATATAAAATAGGACAATGCTCATATAGAACTATGGCTGTGTACACAGTGTTCAGTATTTAGTCCAGTCAACTGACACTGAATTTCGATTGGGCTGAAATATTGGCAATCAAGGTTTTCAAACGATTAGTTCGCCAGAATCGGACAAAAAGAATTGGCAGAAATTTGGACCTGATTGCGTGGTTTTAAATGTACCACGTTATAGGTTGGACCAAACTAACGGCAGCTCCACCAGGTTTAATGATCCATAGTCTGTCGAATGTGAAAATTGTATTGTGTGTACACAGCCTAAAGGTTCATACACATGTACAATTTTGCAGCAGACCCCCAATCATGATTCACACCCTTGCCGAACGGTTGTTTCAGGCGATAGTCGCACATGTGTATGCCTTCGGTCGGAAGTCTGCTGCAAAATCGTACATGTGTACGAACCTTAACAGTTCGACTAAGATCTTTTCATTAACAATGCTGCAGTTCGGTCTGTCATTTGACCTGACTGCTGGGGTCCTGGGAACATGGAGGGGGGGGGGGGTTTACAGTGGTTGCTGTAAAAATGTCCTGTGTAGTCACTGCCCTGTAAGTATTTACCCAGCAATAAAACTAAGAAGTATTGTGGTGGTTGTTGCTAGTGACTCAAGTTTAATGCAGATTTTTATTTAAGTTGTGTGGCCCATTTAGTTTTCTATACATGTTAAATCTGTAAATGTAAAAAATATATATATATATTTATTTTTCTCATTGTTTTCCCCCCATCCAGGAACTAGCCAATTCAGTCTATCTAGTCATGGAGGTAAGTTTAAATATTTTGGTTTGGTATAGATGTTTTGTTTAGAGTAGACCATACCTATTCCTCTTTTCAGGAGAATGAACTATACTTACCTTCTTACTCTTAAGGCTAGGCATACATGGCCCAGTAATCCTGACATGTTACCAGTCGATACACAGTTTGGTAGTGTGTCGGAAAGTAAGGCAGCAGTACCCAATCAATCATCCTGACAGATTGTGCTCAATTGACCTTTATTTTCAACAACATGTTTGATCACGCTGACCAACTGATTTTGGTCAGATCAGAAGTCATGGCCAGTATATCAGCCATTTCAACCAAGTTTATCTGGTTGATCAGGCAGAATTATTGATCCATGTATGCTCAATCTTAATCCAATTGCTTTTGGCACAGCAGGTCACTACATTCCTAGCATTTTGCATTGCTTAATGCAAAGCAAAAAAAAAATGCAGCAAAAAATATTTTAGCTTATTATTGGTCAACTGCTGTTAAAAATGAACAGCACAGGTAGATTTGCACCTCCTATGTCATAGACCCCTTTGTGTCTCTAAATACATTTGTGTCCCCTTATTAGTTGTAGGCATCCCTTCTGTTTAACAAACCTTACTTACCAGAATATTAGTGAGCACACAATATTTCTTTAATTGCAGAATTTCCAGACATTAAGCACAATATTATCTCCTCTTGGCATGCTAGAGAAAGCTCATAAAGCTGATTGTATACACTTCAGCCTGGAGCTTAAGCCAAGATTTTTACGGATTCATGTGAATCAGAATCAGAGGTCGGTGCCTTTTTAATTTTCATGATATCATGGCAACTTAATCAAAATGTCTTACAAATACTGTATGGAGACAAAAGTTGCAATTTTTTGGTTTAGAAATCCAAGACTGGATTTACTGTGTTGCAAGCTAGGGGTGTGTTTAGGCAGCAGAAGGAGGAGAAACAGCGATATGTTAATGTTGCAAACTATGAGGCTTGAAGGAGTATGCCATTTTAACTCCGGGTTATCATTTTGACATCATTTCTGTACTTGGTTACCTGGCCTATTTTTACATGTTGTTTTATTTATATTTTACAAAATATATTAGTTGATTATTTTTTTAATTTTTTTTTTCAGTATTGCAATGGTGGGGATTTGGCTGATTACCTTCACGGTATGTAAATAAACGTTGTTTTGCAATGTAAGGCAAAGACAAAAAAACTGAACCTATGAAATAATTTTGGTTGGTCAAGATCAGAATTTTTTTTTTTTAAATATAATTTGTTTAGGTGGCAGTTTGTAGCCAATTACAGACAGAAACTAACAAAATCTGTCTAATCTTATTCAGATTGCTGAAGTTTGCAAATTGAATATTGGTAATTAAAAAAAGAATATAAGACTGTAATCGAGTGATGCAATATACGGTACTACACAATGGCTAAATGAGTGCAAAACTCATGGTACCAAAAGTAATATAAGGTTAATGTAAGTTTAACACTCATTTTATCGGGCCTACAATAGCTATGTAGCCTGAAAATTAACATGCAATATTTAACCCTGCTATGCCCTAAGTGTTGCAAATTGATTATTGCATTGTGGTAGCATTGTAAAGTTTGTTGGGGATTGTATATTGCATCACCCTGTATGTAACTGCTATATTTATGTTTGTGTGTGCAGCACATATAGAATCATGCATACAGAAAAATAAATACTATTATCCCCTAGCTGATTTCATGTTGCATTACTGGAATTTAGGAACCCCCTCCAATATTGTTTTTGCAGTGTTTTGCAATGTTTATTCCAATCTAATTACGGTAGGTTGTGTTTCTATTATTTCGAGAGAGAAAAAATCTAACCCTGAAACATGGCAGTTTAGGGTTCAGAACAACAACAACAATACTAGCATATCCAAACATGCTACAATTGTGTTTGAATATAACTGTAAGTAGACTAATCACACAAATCATCATGACCACAAGAACATTACCCTAGAAAATATGCAGTCTAAATGTGTCAAATAAGAGAATATTGTAGATCACTTTTACAATGTATGATAAAGGTTTTCTAAAAGCAGAATAAGATAAAGCACCATCTGCTATGTTATAGAACACATTGATCTCTAGATAAACAACAAGGGATTTATTAACTTCAGTTGGCAGATTTGTACCGTGGGAGCAAACGTAAATAAATATACTCGGGGGAGGTGAAATCCATTATATTGTGAGGAAATGTTAATGTAAAATAAATCATTGCAAAGGAGAAATGGTGATGAATCACTACATGCATTTATAGAATGACCAGCATCTCACTGCTAACCTGTAACTGAACAGCAATAAGGCTTCAAATAAATAGTAAAAGAAAACTAAAGAAGTGCCCTGCCCCAAACTATCTGTAGGTAAAGTGTTCTTATTTTTATTAAATCATCACCTGGTCAATGTAATATAGACTTCCAAACCTCAACTTAATTGTGATAGTTTGGTCGATAGGGTCGAAATATTGGAGGACAAATGGACTGCGGTTGCATTTTGACGCAACTGAAAATTACAGGCCTGTTCAATCGAAACTTTTGTCTGGTTTGGTCTGGTCCGACAAAAATGACTGCATATATTTTGCACACTTGGCTGAAATTTCAGTTGCGGCAGTCGATCAGGTTGAAATATCAGACAAGGTATAATTAGCCTAAGCTTCAAACTTTAGAAAAGATATGTAAAATATTATGGCATTCGACAGGTTGTATTAAGTAACAGCAGCCAGTGTGTGTAGTCATAGTAAGCATTCCACTCTTGCCTCGCATTATTTGTGATCAGATCTTACAAGTTAAGGGTAACTCACAAATGGAGAAAAACTGCAATAGCTTGTGATAATTTCAGAGACTAAAAGCAAAAGCTAGGTACACACAGTCCAGATTTCTGAAAGATGACAGACAGGATCTGCAAGATCCTGTCTGCCATCTTCCAAAGATCTGCATACACACAGTCCCACGTTTTCCCTATGAATATCATAGGGAGAACGCTTGGCACTGTGTGTTTTCCATCGGCCGCGCTAGACTCCTCTATAGGGAGTCTAGCGTGGCCGATGGAAATTTTCGGCCTTCCCGAACGAGCGTTCGGCTGACCCGATCGTTTGGCGGCCGCGCGCTCGTTCGGGAAACGAGCGTACACACTTAACGATAAAGCCCCAATACCGTCGGATCCGACGGTATCTGAGCTTTATCGTTACTGTGTGTACCCAGCTTTACTCTCCGTACACATGGCAAATCTCCTTAGGCCGTAACGCCTGATCGCTCCGGTGGTTGTTCATTGATCCAATAACTGGTTTAAAATTTTAAATGCGGTAGCAGTGGCATTGACTTGACTTTTTGTGTTTTTTGTTTTGTATAATACATTAGTATTTGCTGTCAGTTTATTACACTGTAATGTTTTAGATGTATGTATGCATCTGACTTCCTAAGATTGTATTGGTGACTGTTCTATTTTAATTTCTTTCCGTAATTGCACAGAGAAAGACAAACAATCGCCCCCTGCAAGGCCAGCTGCCAATTTTAAATGGCTTGTGAAACCTTTTTTTAGCGGAATAAAGACAGGCTGTGCAGCTCTTCCAGCTGATGAAATCACAGGCTGCCATTTCTGGGAGATGTTTTATTTAAAAGTATTAACGTCAGACGTTAAATATCCAGAAGCCAAATTGGGCTGATAATTAACGTCAGACGTTAAATATCCGGAAGCCAAATTAGCCTTTAGGGGAAAAAAGCATATTTTTTCAAGTTCAGAAAAGATACAAAAATTAGGCCATTTAAATTCAAAGGGTACAGGTGTAGGTAGAGGGTGATATTTAAATTGGAATGGATAAAACAATGTCTGACATATTGTTTGTCCTTAGGTGCATGTTTAGGTCCTCCCCTCCAAGATTATCATCTACCTCCTGATTGGTAAGCCTCAATAGGTAAGGCTCGTACACTCAAGTGCGCGCATGGACATGTTCACGCATGACGTCAGTCTCGTCACGCCCGTGGAGCGCACGGTGCGGACAGGCCTTACCTATTGAGGCTTACCAATCAGTAAGTAGATGATAATCTTGGAGGGGAGGACTTAAACATGCACCTAAGGACAAACAATATGTCCGCAAATTTGAATCTAAAAAGTTAGGCTCTGGGGGGGCTTAGGGGAAAAAAAATATGCCAGAAGCATTCTTAAAGCTGCAGCTTCCAATTGGGCATAACTTCACTTTACAGTGCCATTTAAGAATGGCACATGGGCATATAAATAACAACTTCCCGTTTTCAGTGGCATAGGAAGAAACAGAAATTGTGATACTTCTGACTCTCACATGTAGAAATCCATGCTCTTGCATTTAGAATTTCAGAATAAACCTGCTGAATAAGATAATAATGAGTAATGAGGATTTAATGAGCTTTTAACATATTTTTAGCTGAAACACAAGAACATGTAGGAGGCCTCTAAACGCCTGAAAACTGACATTAGTTTGTACAAAATGATGTATAGGTTGCACAAAACGATTATTTCCTAATGACATTCTAATATGACCATATACTTTTCAAGGGTAGGAGGGGTTAAAGCCAAATTATTTTATGAATTGGGTATGGCGAACCTTTTAGAGACTAACAGGGCGATGCAAGATCCCGCGCCAACGAGAAAATAAGCGCTAAAATCACGCTAAACTATGTGCTAACGTGTTAGCGAAGGTTTTTGCTCTAGTTTTTTGCCCGACAATTAACGCCTCTTCAATAGTGTCTTTAAAATACACGCAAAAGGTCGCAACTTACCGCGAGCACGTAGGTTGTGATAGCGAAATATATTGCATCTCCCTCTGAGTGCTCAAACTGCAGCCCAAAACCCACCTATATATTGCATAGTGCCAACACGATCGTTTAATATGAATACTGAAGTTTTATATCAGAAAAAAACAACTCAAAACAGAGACAGATACAGTAGATAGAATTGATTATAGATAAACATTGAATGTTGTTTGCAAAATACATTTTGATACACCGATGTAGTGTGCCCCTCTCGCTTAGATTTGGGGCTGGGTCAATCCCAGGGTAGGGGGTGTTTGGAAGATTGAACCTACTGATTATTGGCAATTGACAGCCTTGGTGTGCTAGAGTGAATCTATATTTGTTTTGACCTCTCTTGTTACCAGAAAGGCTGTGCATGAGTGCCCACAGAAAGGGCTCTGAGTGCTACAGGTTCACCTCCACTGCTATACAGTAAATGGTTCAACATTTTGTGCCATTTTAGCTGTTAATGACTGCCTATTTTAACACCCCAAGTAAAAGTAGGTTCCAGACATCTGCTCTGCATCTCTTCTGACATTAAAGCCATTTACTGCGCTACTTTATGTGTCTCAGATGCACTTTTTTTCACCTTAAAGGAAGCAGAGGTACTCTGTGTCACTGGCTGTGCAGGAGAGCTGTCAGATCTGATTTATTGCCCAATCTTTAGTTACATGCAGCTTGGACTTGACTGCATACTAGGCACTAAAAATACAAACCGGCATCTTAAAAATACTGAAATTGTCCATCCTGATTAGCCTGCTGTGTTCACGCAATTGCCTCCTCTTCCTCCACCCAGTTAAAACCCCTGACAATTAAAATGCAATAAAAACAATACAGGAGACAAACACAGTCAGCAGAGACATTCTATCTTGTCTCATTAAAATTTTGCTGTTGTTGTATGGAAGTTACAGAACAAATAAAAACTTTTTTGCAAGGTATCTGATTCACATTGGGACAGCTAGTCTATCTGAAAGTCACTAGTGGCTTCCCTGAGCCTGTATTCAAGGGAAAACTTATTGTCCCCTCTCTTGGAAATATTGTCTAAGCACCACCCCATTGTCAGTGGAGCAAAATGGATGAACTTTTCCCCTGGATATATATATATATTATTGTGTTAAAAATAATTGTGGATGTCAAACAATGAAGGAATAATATTTTTTTAATTCTAACAGCCATTTTTCTTTAGTGAGAATGTAAGTTTATTATTCATTGTCTGCCTGTGAATGACCTGGGCAGGCAACTTGTTCTGACCCTGTGAATTAGGATATGTGCCAGAAGAGATATAAAAAGATCTAAACAGACTTCTACATCCCAAGAGAATCATTTCATCACAGTGCCTGTTCAGAGAAACAAACTTCCCAGCGTGTATATACACATAATGTTCTGGGACTAAATGTATTCCCATTTAGTGAGAACTACAGAGCTTTCTGGTGAACACTACTGGCAGCTAATGTGGAGAGTTAAACATATTTGACTAAGTTAACACACTCTGTATATGTGTGTTCTTTGCACACTTGTATGAAAGCTTATTTTTTCATTTTGTGCTCTTTCTGACTGACAGCAAATATTTCTAAATGTAAAACCTCCTAATATAGCATCCATTCTCCTTGCCTGTACACCTCCCCTGTAAGATTCTGGGTTCTTAACATGCTTAGTAGACAATTACAGACTTGTCTAAAAAAAAAAAAAAAAGACACAGCCTGCGTCTGGGACTTTTTTATTTGAAGGTTGAAACCAGTGAACCTTATTTTAAACAAAAATGCTCTCAAAACATTCATATCTAGGTTGTCCTACAATTTGGGTGATTATCTGCACAATAGTCATATGTAATATAATTGTAAAAACACGTAAAACAAATATTTCCATAAAGAAGTAGTAGCAATCGTATCTCGGGTTCATAGCAGAAGTAAATTTTCTAGTAAAGGTTTAGGTGTCAGGAACTTACCTACCGCTCCGGATTCCGCAAGGATTCAAATGCCAGCATCCTTCTGGACCCCGCCCCCGATCTAGGGTTTGCTACCCCAGGCTCCATCTGTTCTTACCTCTCCTGTTTCCAGCGACCTCCTTGCCAGTTCCAGAGTCATACTTACCTTGCCAGTTCCAGAGTCATACTTACCTTGCCAGTTCTAGAGTCATACTTACCTTGCCAGTTCCAGAGTCATACTTACCTTGCCAGTTCCAGAGTCATACTTACCTTGCCAGTTCCAGAGTCATACTTACCTTGCCAGTTCCAGAGTCATACTTACCTTGCCAGTGCCAGAGTCATACTTACCTTGCCAGTGCCAGAGTCATACTTACCTTGCCAGTGCCAGAGTCATACTTACCTTGCCAGTGCCAGAGTCATACTTACCTTGCCAGTTCCTGAGCCTACACTTACCTCGCCAGCTCCAGCTGTTTCAGCTTCCCAGCTCCCAGCAGCATTTTCTCCTTGGTTTCCAGTAGTGCCTTAGTATCCTGCATACAATTCCCATCAGCCTCATCTGCTCCAGTATCCAAACCTACGACTTGGGTCTCCTCCTGAAAGAGTACTTGTGAGTACCTCGGCCATCCGGCCGTATTTATTTCAGTGCGATCGAGCCATGAAAACGCCTGAGGAGACAGATTTAGGCAAGACACTCCAGGCATTGTCTAAATGCATGGATGTATTTGAACATCATCAAGGGCAGTTGGCCCAATACATGGATTCTCTTGCTGCCCGGCTTCCGCTCCTACGCCAGCTCCTGTGTTGTCTGGTCCTGCCGAACCTGCTCATCATAGAGAACCCCGTATACCTTCACCTTCTCATTTTGACGGTAACGTCCAAGCATGCCGAGGATTCTTAAACCAGTGCCGGATTCAATTTGAACTTCAGCCATCTCATTTTGTTTCTTTGTCATAACAGCTGTAACCAGTAATGGGAAGTCCATATGTTCAAGAAATAGTGGCTCTGAGAGCATTTGTCACATTCTAAAATGAAATGGAAATGGAAAAGTATCTCTGTGATATGAGAAAAATACTTAATGAATTAATAAATATTATCCCATCAAAGCTTTGGTACTGGTGTGAAAGAAACTAATAAAATGTTGGTTAAAGGGACACTATATACTGAAAAAATGACTTTGCCTCATCTATAATTGAATACATGTAAGTAGCACTTACTCTGATTTGTGTGTGTTGCTGCATACCTTCAATCCAGCACACATTTTGTTTAGGAGCAGTATCCCCCCTCCCTCTTTTAACCACTCCCACTTTCATCCCCCCTGACTTTTTCCCGACAAACCAACTGTCCAGCCTGCACACAGCATACAGCATTCCAACTATCAAAACTCTGTCCCCATTCCAGCTACAGTAAAACTACTCACAGAAGAATAGTTTTTGAGAGCAAGGAGCTCGATTGACAGCTGAAATATAAGAAGTTTTAGATTGGATATCTTAAGAAATAGGATACAGATCAACAAAAAAAATGATACAGTGGTGGTTGGGAAGAATTATAGTTTCTAGTTATGGTCAATTTAAAATAACCTATTTTTCGGTATAGATACCCTTTAAAGCATATTGCAGATTTTTTTTCTAGATTATTTCCAAACATTTACCACACTTGCTGGGAAGGGAAAACTATTTCCTATGTTGATGCAACATGACAAGTAATTTCACAAGTATTAAACCCACAACTACATCACAATATTGGCAAGACTTATTCTTGATTTTACCACCAAATTTGCAGATTCAGAGGTGATAACAGGTTTGTCCAGGCCCTTCTAGGGATTTATGCTCTGAGACTGCCTAGATTTTTTTTAAACATTAACATACTTTTTAATAGGATCTGCAGGATTCTTAAAACATTCACTTTACACAATCATGTCAACAAAGCATTGCTTAACAAATGTAAATAAATAAAGCCTCATTGCCAGAATTGTGTGTAAACAGTTACTGCTTATAGCATTTAACACAGGCTTAAAGGGCAACTGTGGTCTCAAAACAAGTTAGGATTAAATTAAAGCAGTATTTCCATTACACTGAGCCAACAATCACATCTCTGGCTTCACCCTGTGAGAAATGATATAGAGGTGAATTTTCAAACTTCCTGCTTCCAGTAGGTTGAGTGACATCACCTTACCTCTGCCAGCCCTTTTCCCCCGGGGGAGAAGCATGCTCAGTAAAGACTTCTTGCTGGGGAAATCAGGAAGTACCTGAAGAAAAAATTGACAGTTGAGAAGGGGAGCCTATTAATGTAGGCAGAGGCTGGTCACATGACTAAAAGCTGGTCACATGGCTAAAAACAGAAAGATTTTAACCAGGAAGTTACATTGCTGAACTTTGGCAGCAATAACTTCTCACAAATTTTATCTAGAGATGTGAGTTTAGGTTTTATTTTGAAGGTTAAGGTGTGATGGAAGACTTTTT
This sequence comes from Hymenochirus boettgeri, assembly GCA_019447015.1. Classification (NCBI taxonomy): domain Eukaryota; kingdom Metazoa; phylum Chordata; class Amphibia; order Anura; family Pipidae; genus Hymenochirus; species Hymenochirus boettgeri. The sequence goes on along the minus strand of CM033469.1, from coordinate 298,770,550 downwards.
ATATCATTCTTAATAGTTTGGAAGAATTTGAGACCACAGTTACCCTTTAAAGTACAGAATTTACCCAGCATTCATATATAAGTGATCTACGGATTATTGGTGCCTAAATGGATGTAGATTCTCTCTTAGTCTTGACTGTTACTTGTAACTGGCTCACTAAGCTATACTAGTTCTAAAGCTGTCTTAAAAATAAAAGGTTAATAATCAGTATAATTCTCTCTGCAGCAGCTCCTTGCATGTATGTATGTATCTTACATAGCATTGAATATAATACACATCGCTTTACAATCAAATTATCTATTCCAATTAGACGCTTCCCGAAAAGCTTACAATCTAAGGTTGCGTATATGCCATGCAATTTTTGGCCCGATCGACCAACAGCTCAGGGTTGGAATGGGTGGGCCACAGCCCATTGTAAGGTCCTCTATGGATCGTGTGCTCAGACTTGGAAAACTGTCAGCCGCGGCTATTTTGCTGCGACTGACAGTCTTTCATCCCGGCTAACCAGTCAGTCTGGATGAAGGATCTAAAGGTGACCAGACTTAAGCCATTTATCTTACACATATACAACTTCACTTTTAACCATCATTATGTCTTTATGACTGTGGAGGAAACCACAAAAGGAAAAGCACACAAGCAAAGTAGGATATACTTGAAGAGGGATTTGGATTTTAACCCCGGACTTAATACTGAAAGGCGCGTTATAAGGGATAATACGCTACCTACAGGGAGGCCGCAGGCCGAGTGCTTTTATACAGGTCATGGAACTCCGAGGTGAAGTAAATCCATATATTACACTGTAGGTAGCGTATTATTTCTTATAATACATAAGGCCAGCCAAAAAAAAATAACCTGCCCACTACCACTGTGTCTTCCCCCCCCCCGTATAAGTCATTTATATAGGAATCCCTGTTTAATGTATAAATAGTTAATTACCTTTCCTATTGAAAAGAGAAAGAAGGACAGAACATTGTCTGTCAAGAATAAACAGGGATTCCTATATAAATTAATAATACAGGGAGGGGGAGACAGTGGGAGGGGCAGTAGAATACAGGAAGTCACTCAGTGACATCACTGAGTGATTGTCATATAGATTCTCGCCACTGCACCTCCCCATTGAAAATGCCTAGCCTTATGTATTATATACATATATATAAACATGTATAAAAGTGTGTGTTATGTTTGTGCTTGCCCATGCAGTTTTGTTTGATTAACAGTGGTATGGTGTCTATGTAAATGAAATGAATATTATGTGCCCCTAATTCACTTTAATTATGCGTTTGTTTAGCTATGCGGACACTTAGCGAGGACACAATCCGCCTGTTCCTTCAGCAGATAGCCGGAGCAATGAAGATGCTGCACAGCAAAGGCATCATTCACCGTGATCTGAAACCTCAAAACATTCTTCTTTCTTGTTCTGGGGGGCGCAAGTCCAACCCTAACAATATTCGCATCAAAATTGGTAAGAATTATTGAGATTAAAAACTATATTTGAATTGCGTGAGGAGTGAGGCTGGTGTTTGTGCAAACAAGCAGGGGATTTATTAGTTTTTCATTTAAAATGGAATCAAATTGTGCTCCTCTTATCTCCTTTTTATTTTTACCCCATTTACACTACAGCTGGCAGTTTTATTTATTTGCCTTCCCTGTATCTGAATTTGATATAATTGTGAAATAGTAGGTGATCTCAACACAGATATATTTTCTGCTCTTGCATCAGCGTGTTGGTAATTAGCTTTGTTCATACTAGTGCGTTAACACAGTTAATGTTCACATATACTGCTCTTAAGTTAACTGGGAAAACAGTGTCCGTGTTCCTAGTTATGTCTCCTGCACAGAAACTCATGGTATCTGTTTTAAATGGCTGGCTGTCATGGCAATATGTAACATAGTTGTTTTTCTATGTAACATTTAACATTTAAGTAGCTGCAGATCGTGTAGCATGTATATGATAATATTACTTTTATACTTTTTATGATTGCGAGAATATATTTAAATTGTTAGCTGTCACAATTGTACAGTGCCCCAGTGATGAGAGGGATAGTTTGCACCATTAGCGCCATCCTGGAACCATGATTATTATTCACTCTGACTTTAAATATGATTATATTTGAAGACACTGTGGAAGGAACAAAACTATGTCGTTATGATGCACTAAATTTTCAGTAAATAATATAGTGAAACATCCTCTTCAGAATTATTTGAATATTGCCATAGTCAGGTCGATGAGCACTGAAATAATGGTATTTACAATGTATGGCTGATATATGATAAGTCAATTATTTATCATTGGAATATCCACAATATCAGTTGAGAACTATTGTCTGTTTAGCACAAATTTTCTGTTGGATCCACCCAAAAAATTGCCACGTGTGCCAGGTGTAAAAGTCAGCCTGTCTTTTAAACAAGACTGTAGAGTCCCAGAGAACTAGGTACAATATGTAAACATTGTTTTCTAGAGGATGGTGCTGTGTTTGCGCATTCTGCAGAACTTGATCATGTGTAACATCCTCATCCTGAAATATTGCTTAGAACTTCAAACATGTTAAAATTCCCTAAATCTCATTATAAAATCAACTTAAATTCTGCTTGCGGGTAATATACAGCTCTGTAGATGTGCGTTTTGTGTTTATTGGTCCCTGATGAACTTTATCTAAAACAGACCAGCTAAATTACTTAGAGAGGGGTTGGTGTTGGTCAAAGGTACATAGCTACATTAAACTGCTTGGTTATCTGCCTTTTGTACAATCTTCCCCTAGCTTTAGGGAGAGGTTTGACTAAAAATCTTGGTTTATAAAACCGGGCAAGCCAAAAAAAGGGCAACGTTTTGTTAAATGATCATTTTAGAAAATTAGTTACTACAGTAATTTCAGGGTTTTGATACAGAATAGAGGGTATTTGTGCACCTAAATGCCCCCCCCCCCCCCCACAATATTAGCTCAGCATTGGAGCACATCCAAGCAACGCTATGTAGCTCGTGTAACTACCAGGGGAGAGGCGGGGGGGGGGCAGGAGCCAAGGGGGCCCCCTATCTTCTTATTTTTCCTATGACAGATATAGTCTCCTCCCAGAAAACAACTGTGGATAAAGCACGGATAGGGACCCCATTATAGTTTTGCCGGGTGGCCCATTGATTCCTAGTTACGCCACTGCTGGTGCACTTTACTATAACTATAAGACATTGTATGTGGAATACTGCTCTTTGTAACAAAGGTATCTATAATATTTCACAATATTGTGTCATTTAAAAGTTTGTTGTTGTTTTATTGTGGGTGGGTCTAGCAAATTGTGCAGCAGGTGCACTTGAGCCCAGATGCCTTTTAGTACCTGTCAGCTACAGCTTTGAAAATGGAAATGTTTGTATCTTCTAGAATTTTTGCTATTAATTTTCAGGCCAAATAAATAATAAAACCGACAAGGAAATTACCTTACCCCATTATTTTTTGTTCACAGCTGACTTTGGATTTGCACGATACCTACAGAATAATATGATGGCGGCTACTCTCTGCGGATCTCCAATGTATATGGTAATAACCTTCTCTGTTAGGGATAGATAGATAGATTTATTTAATGCTTGTAATAAATAACCATAATAGCAAAACCTAATTTATGGTACTAGAATTCACATTTCAGTATTATGTATACACTAAGGTCTGTTTTGCCTTGAAAAACACATTTGGCCATTGATAGAGAATTTGTTGATAGTTTTTGTACAGAGAGTAGTTGTCCTTCAAATTGAGTTGTGTTTCATAGAATTTACATATATTAGCTTATCATTAAAGAAATAGTTGACTCAAAAAGTGAACTATTTCACTTTTGATTGAAGACCAGGATATAAAGCACCTATTCCTTACCATCCATTCTTCAATCACTTCACCAGGATCCAGGACCAAAGGTAAGTATATTTACCTCGCGCACGATCCACCACGGCTCCATTGCCAACTGCATTGTGGTTTAGTTTACTATAGTGCGCATGCGCGATATTGTGCACTATAGTAAACCAGAGAAGGAAGGTAAGGAATAGGTCCTTTATATCCCGGTCTTGAATCACTACTTTAAAGGAATAGTTCACTTTTTGTGTTTGACCCCCAAAGTAAAATTTGTAGAAATCTAAATTACCCCCTCAAACTCACAGACTGAAACAATTACCTTGTTCCCCAATCCACCGTTAAGGGAAGATACCTCCTGATCCAGATCTACTCCACAGCTGTATCCTCCACTGTGCCTAAGAGCTCTTTTATGAGCTTGCATATTGTACATGCAGATAAGGCTCCTTAGAGAACAGCTTTCAGTCATGCATAACATCAGCTGTTCCCCTATCTTCCTCCTTTTTTGCTCCCTGATCCACTATAAGTTTTGGGGGGTGGGGGGGAGGAGAGTGTCTTTTCCAGTATACACGCAGCTGCCGCAAACCACCCGCCCTCTGCCTCCTTGTAAATGACCCTAAGTCTTTGTCTGAACCCAGTATTGAGTCATGAACCATAAATGTGCAAATCCTGTTGTGCATCATTACTACTTATGCCTTCATATATGACACATTGCTAGAAAAAAATATTTGACTAATGTATGTGCTTTGTTTCAATAACAATATTCTGCTGAGCAATGAAGGTACATGTTAAACTTGTATCTTAGATCTACACTAGTCACCTGACGCTCAATGTGAGGTTAAGGGACTCTGCTGGGAGAATTAAAATATCAGTGTTTTTATAAGTGTGTCCTTGGTTGCTTACTGACAGAGACATTTACATTTAGCAATGTTAAATGCTACGTGACTTCTGCCAGTTGGGCATGGCTTTACAAATCCAGCAACTGGCTCATATCCAAAATTCACCAGATTTACTGTGTTCTGGAAGCCTTCATTGTCAGTCAGGTGTTGTTTTGTTTGTGAGTAGTGCTGTAAATCAGTTTTTGTGATTTACTTGATATAATAATTCAAATAGCCAGTGCTTGTAGCAGATTTTGTTGCTTCTCATCTGTCATTTTTAAGATCACTCATTTTTTTGTTACTTTGATGACAGTTTATAGTGTATCAGTGCTCATAGTGGAATAATTATTTTGCTATTGTTATCATTAACCTGTTTGCAGTTCATTGTAGAGTGGAAATCGGAGATATTTGGTAGGTGTATAATAATGTATTGTGTGTTCCTCCGTAATGTGTCTGTAAGCTAAATGAATGTATGGTCTATTTGATTTTACATGCTATAACTAGCAAACATGGTTTTGAGACAGGAAGAGTTCATGCAGTACTTTGTAAATTTGCTTTAGGAAGCCTACACCTATTTCTGTATGTGTGTGGTGCCATAAACCCTGCTGTGCATATTTTCCGAATCAGGTTTTTTCCTTGTAATGACTTAACCTGCTATTAAGTTACAATAATCCGTTTTGTTTAGCTAAAAACTAACTATGCTTTCATCCCCTAAGCAAGCCTTCCTTTATTATGTCTGTTTTTATAACAAACTATATTTTATTTATGTTGCATATATTCTCTTTCTAAAGCCAAGTACAGAGATAGAAAGCTAAGATTCCTCCATGGCTCCCTACAGCCCAACATACGTCCATCATGGCTGAGAATCGGTTTGTGTATGGATGATCAGTGACATATCAATGACATACGACTTGATCTTCCATACACAAACCGATTCTCAGCCAAGATGGATGTGAGTCGGTGGTTAGGAATCTGTCTTGTGGAGGAATCTTTGTGTCTGTACTTGTTGAGTGATTTTTATATGGTATGTGGGATGAATATTGCAATACTGCAACAGCTCAGTTTATACTTATGACTGGACATTGATCTACTGTTTTTCTTTGCCAGCTATAGTTTTTGAGAACTACAATACAAAAGTTTTTTGTAGTAGTTAAGATGTAAAGTACCTGGTGTACGGAGATAGGATTGAGAACCAGCGCCAAGAAAATTGGTTTGTACCCTTCTAGTTTTACATCTGCCAGGCTTCACCCGCTATCTTTAAGCCCTGGACACTAATCTGACAGACGAAATCCAGATGAGCACTTAGCGGGGTTCTTCATGCTGGTGCTCCTCAACTAAATTATATTGGGAGGTAGTCATAATCAATCCTACCTCCCTGTCCCATGTACCTCATTTTACAAAAGTACATTTTCACAGTGTAGTTGCCTTTTTATCTAAAGCTTTGATCATTGCCTTCAGTTATGAATAATGCTATGAATATGAAGGAAAGGATTGTCGTCTGTATGAAAGAATCCCTTTCCTTATACATTTACTATATGCTGTAAAATAAATCGAAATGGAAACTAAATATAGGAATGAGGTATACAATCTCTTTAAAAACAGTAGTTGTGAGCCATGTCTCTCTTTATGTTTATATTACCGTATATACTTGAGTATAAGCGGACCTGAATATAAGCCAAGGTACTTATTTTTAACTGATAAACCAGGGAATTGATAGACTCAAGTATAAACCAAAGGTTGACTTTTTTCCCACACACAGCCCCATAGAAAGTCCCATAGACAGCCCCATAGAAAGTCCCATAGACGGCCCCATAGAAAGTCCCATACACAGCCCCGTAGAAAGTTCCATACACAGCCCCATAGAAAGTCCCATACACAGCCCCATAGAAAGTCCCATACACAGCCCCATGCAAAGCCTCATAAATAGATGTGCCCTGCATATCTTTTCTGTGCAGCCTGAATATTTAGTTTGCTGAATCCTGTTACTCTTTTTTTCCCCCATTTCCCAGTCTGGGCTGATCTATGAGTGAGCAGGACAACAATGGCCTAATCAACCAAAATCAAGAGGATTCTCTGTGTTACAGGGTACAGCTTTTGTTTTCCCAGGGTTATGTGTTTTTGTCCAGCTGCTTCAAGCATCCAGATCAGCCCAGACCCTAGTATAAGCAGAGGGGAAACTTTCAGGGTGGTTTTAAAGGTAACATTTCTTGGCTTATACTTGAGTATATACGGTATGTATGCTTTCATTAATCCACTACATGAAGAAATAATTTACTTTTAACTTTTTTTTGTTTGTTTTTTTTGACAGGCACCAGAAGTTATAATGTCACAGCATTATGATGCCAAGGCTGACCTATGGAGCATTGGTACCATCATATACCAGTGCCTGACAGGCAAAGCACCATTTCAGGTAGACTTTAGAAATGTTAATGCAGTTAATAGCTGATATATTTATAACAAGGCCTACACATCATACTCCTATTGTTGTTATTGTGTATACAATGTTTAAAAAAAATAGTTTGTTACATACGTTTTCAAAGTAGTATTTTTAAAAGTGCAGTGAAAACAAAGCCCCAGGCCTGTGGAGCTTTGTAGATGGAGTGTAGAGTGTAGAAGTGTAGAGGAATGTAGATGTAAGAGTGAGTGAATATGTGTAAATGAAATGCATGTGAGTAAAATTGTGTGCATAAATTGTGTGAATGCCCTTATGCTTTCCCATCTTGACTGCTCTAAGATTCTTCCACTTGGTTTCCCTGGCCTGTCATCTCTCCCCTCTCCAGTCTATTTTACACTCAGCAGTTTGGATTCACTCTCTTTCAAAATAGAACCCACAACCCCTATACTGAAGTCTGTAGGGTGGCTTTCCATCAAGCAAAAATCCCTTCTTTTAACCTTTAAATCCTTCACACTGCTGCGCCTCCCTACTTATTTCTTGGTCCCTTATTTTCATGGACATGCCCTGCGCTCCTCACAATCTTCTCTACAAACCCCCAATGAGCACTGCTTCCTCATGTCTTAAACCATTCTCTCTTGTTGCTTCTTACCTTTGTAACTCTCCCTCTCTCACTTTGCCAGGTGACATTCATTTGCTCTTTTATATATAAACTGTTATCCTACCTTTCTGATAACCAGCACTATAAATGATAGTTAGCTGCCTGAGCATTTTTTATCCCTCCCCCCACTTGTCCCTCCCACTTGGATTGTAAGCTCTTTGGGGCAGGGATTTCAATCCTGACGTGTCAAGGCACACACCACACTTGCATCCCCTTGTTTGTATTTCATAATATACAGTGCAGCGTACTCTAGTGGCGCATAATAAATAAAATTATGCATACATATTTGTCTATCTTTAAGTATGTAAGTTTGTACATGTTGAATCTAGAGGCAGGGGCGTAGGAATCACTATAGCAACCATAGCAGTTGCTATGGGGCCCCTTCCAGGTCCCCTGCAGGCATGTCCACCCAGAAAAAATGTTACCTCACAAAGTTCAGCCCCACAAACCCCATTTTCGTTTTACTTAATCCTTCCAAAGATGCCCCCAGGTTTAAGTAAAATGAAAATGGAATTTGTGTGTCTGAACTAAATGAGGTAACATTTTTTTGTGATCTATAATTTCCGGGTTAGGTTGCTGCACCAAACTGATTTTATGTGTGTGTGGGGCATCTAAAATCTTGCTATGGGGCCCTGTGATATTTAGCTACGCCACTGTCTAGAGGGGATATTTAAAAAGGTGCCATTGTTTTTGCCAGAGTTGGGCTTCAAAATGTCAATAATCAGTGGCATAAACAATTCCCGTTTTATAACGCTGTTATGAATATTGCTGAATATCGCAACATAAAACCATCAGTGTTAAGTTCAGCCTCAAAAAATTCTGAGGTGGCAATAATGCATTAGTTTACACATTTCACATTGGTCTTTAGAACAATTACTGCTCAAACTATTTATCTTCTTTCATCATAAATGTGTTCTACTGCTCACAACCTCCATTCAAAATCAGCTAGTATTTCACATGTAGCCAGTATTCCTGATTAACATTTCTAATGCAGCTGTTATTTGATTATGAATTTTTGTTGTTCGCTTATTTGCACATGTTCTTATCAAAGATTAGCAAATATAGTTTTCCTAATACCCATAATGTTTTGTTAAGGGCTTACAGCACCTAGACGTGGCACACATCAGATTTACTGAACATTTTATATCAATGGGTCTAAAGATTGAACTTAAAGTTATATTTTGACCAATTATGTGGCTTACTGAAGGCATAGGTATGTCCTGTTGTCTGGATCAACCTATTTCGTTAAGGACAAGTAAAAAATGGTAATTATTTTTAGAACTCAACATTGAACACCTGCCCAATCTGACCAAAATTAAAGGGGTGTGATTGTGTTAAAATCTTGACTCCTGGGTTTCAGACCTTACACAATAAAGAGTTAGCAGTAGGAATGTGTGAACCTTTCAGTGGGCCTCTGTGCTTTTCTGAAAATCCATCTCCAGAAAATTATGTAGCCACCCTGGGTCAGGTTAACTCTTTCACTCTTTCAGTTTACTTTTGTGAACTGAGTAGCACCTGTTTAAAATTATGCAAAATGGCTTTCTATTATTTTTTTATTTTTATACTAGATACCATCACATATAGTATACAATAATGTTGCAAAAAATCAGTGATAGAGGTAACACTTCAGGCAACAAGCAGGATAACTGCAACCGACAACTTTCTCACACTTGAGAAAGGGCCCAGTGTGGCTCGCAACATGTCGTGTCTGCACATGTAAAATTAAAGTTGCCAGTTGCAGTTATCCTGCTTGTTGCCTGAAGTATTACCTCTATCACTTTGGTTTTTTGCAACTTTTTTCTTATGCCTGTATTATGATGGAGGCATAGATAGAGGTGACTGGATTTACCCTACTTACCTGCTGTGTGTAGCACTATAGATTTTCTAGTATACAATAATATAGCTGGTCACAAAATGGAAAGGTCGATACTTAGCTGTCCAATAGTCAACAGTCACAAAGTCAGCTGTAAACCTCTCTGTACATAAAGGAGAGTTACGAACAGCATAGCTCAGGCAGAGTATAAGCAAAGGGGGACTGAGGGAAACATGGACGCCCACATGAGGGATGCTGGACGCGTTTAGCACGATGAGTTGTTTCAGCAGCGTAAGGGAGCAGAAGTGGGGTTGCGTCATAAATACAAAGTAAGCATCGCAAGCACCGTGTGCTTGACTATTGTCTATGCGATGTTGCCATAGTGATCAAAGACTAACGCAAAGCACTAACCCACTTCTGCTATAATACATGTCATGCAAGTTAGATGTGTTAAATCCTGAACAAATGAACAGACAAACTTATACATAATATATCAAAGATCTTAACTATATACAGAAAATGAGTGCCAATTATTATCATACTTTATATTGCAGGTCACATGTTCTTGGACATCAGTAATATCACTTAGAGAATATTAAGTAAATCTAGTAATACAAGGGAAAGTGATTCTTCTTTTCAAGTAGTCACAACACACCACAATGCATACCACAATGCAGAATTTGCTCACACAACAGACAAAATGAAAAAATAGCATGTGCATAGTTCTCCTATGAGTGTGGTAAATGTCAATACAATGAAGTTGAAGCATTCCTAAATATCTTCTATATCCTAATTGGTAATTAGACATTCAAGCACTCAGCATTCAGCACCACTAATCTAATAACGCAAAGTTTACAGAGGAATTATATGAGAGTTCTGGAGGAAGGACCATTTTCCTAAAAGTAACTCCACAAATATTGTTATCAAATCCATAGCTTATCAAGTGCGGCAGTCATCATCCAATATATACATATCTAGAAATGTTGCCCATCCAAAAGGTATAAAAAAAATCAGGTCCCAATTACGAAACATCATCAATCTTCACTTTAATCTTAGGAAAGAACTCTTATCCACGTCATTGTCTATTCCAGAGTTAAGTGGCAACCTATGGTGCAGGAAAAAAGGTCTGAACATTTTCCCAGTGTTTATGCAAAGTACCTCATTAGCATTTTAGTGTGCGATGTTCTGTGCTCTGGCCTATAGTTCTGAAACATGAGCATATGCTTAGGAATGTGCCTTAAGTAATATTGGTTTTTGGTTTGGGTTATTTTGTTTACTATCTCTGATTGGAGCTCCCCCATACACATGTGATTGGCAACATATAAATGACAATAGATGTAATTGGAATCTGTTGGCAATATGCATACACTAACCTGACCAATCAGGCCCCCTATACTCATAAATATTGTATCAGCTCTCTCTTCTTGAAGTAAAGGCAGCTGATAGACAGACATTTTTTTTTCTTTTAGCACTTTTAATTGAATCTAAGTTGACATAGATTTTATACGTGTTTAAGTAAACTTGCTTTTCGTTTCAGGCCAGCAGCCCACAAGATCTGCGTCTATTCTATGAGAAAAATAAGAACCTGACTCCCAAGTAATTATTCTCCCAGCATTACTGCTTTTTTCCATTGACTTTCAGTTTACACCTGTTAATTTTTACTTCCTCTCCAACTTGCCTGAAGGAAGGCACAGATTATTTGGAAACAATTTTAAGAATTCATTTATTAACAGTACAAGCACCAGGTTTAAACAATACCTACCGGTAGGTATATGTAATCCTTTCAGCATAGGTTATTTGAGGAAGCCATGTTTTGAGGCAATTTAAGGAAACCATATTAGAAAAATCGAAAAAATTAGTTATTCAATAAAAGTTCCTATTGTTAAAAATGGTGCTAAATTTGCCCCAACCAATCAGATGTAATTTAACATTTGAAAGCTAACATCTGATTGGTTTGGGCAAAATTAACACCATTTTAAATGATAAGAACGTTTATTGAATCTCCCTGTATGTCCTTGTGCTACTTAAACATAGGGAACTTATTTTATATTTTGTATCCCTTATTATAGGTTCATTTTAAAAAAGAAAGACTAACAAAGACTAATAATTCATTTGCTTTTAGTGCTTTATTTTTAAAATAATAGGGATTTTTGACAGGAAGTGGTTTTCAGAAAAGCTCAAAAATGATTTTAACACACTGGCTGGTGACACAGTGTATCATATAAGGACTTAATCTAAACAGTTATATTAACTGAATGTTCTGGTTAGGGCAGCTCCCTGTAGAAAGCATGCCACATGTTCTAAATAGAGTCTTTATTAGCTGGTTAGTAAACACCTCTCAGACACTTCTTTGTTAATCTGGGCAGTAATATGTATAGCAGTGTGGAAGCAGAATGCTCTGGAACCTTGCAACTGTTAAATTTAAACCTGCTAAAATGTACCTCTCCCTTTTTACCCAGACATGGGTACTGAGACTGCCCTATCTCTAAAATCTCTAACTGACATTTTTCCATGTATCATGTCTGTTGCTATTACAGTATTCCAAGAGAAACTTCATGCCATCTCAGACAACTGCTTTTAGGACTTCTGCAACGAAACCAGAAGGATCGAATGGACTTTGGTAAATATTTTTTCTAAACATTTCCTGGAGACAGGGCCATTTCTAGCCATCTTGGTGCCCTAGCATGATCAGATCGCAATCCCATCGCAATTAAAAGCACAGTAGTGTGGCTTTGCCCTCCAATCCAAGAATACTGGCATTTTGCCATTACCACTTTCAGTGCCAGCAGAGTATTACCATTAACCCTTCAGTGCCAGCACTTTCGTATTAATAATTTCAGTGCCAGCACTTTCCCAAGATATTGCCATTAACCCTTCAGTGCCAGCTTTTTACGAAAGTATTGCTATTAGCACTTTCAGTGACACCTTTAACCCCTTCAGCTGCCAGCATTGACTTGATTGACATGATTTACAGTATGTACCTGCTTTCCATGTCTCCACCATTGAATTATTCACTCCTCACCTACTTTAAGTTCTAATTGGAGAGTTGGGTGGAAGGAAGAAAGAGGCAGGGATAGGGATCACATGGCTGCTAGTCACAGGGGCCACTGTTATAAAGTCTGCAGCAGCTTTTACTTACCCTTTTAGAACTGTTCTCCTCAGTACTATTAGCTGAGTGCATCCTCCCCTCTCCTTCCTTCACCTTCAGTCAGGGGAGGACTGGCCCAGTAGGTTGAGGGGCAAATCTCCCCCCAAAATTGAAAAATTTGGGCTGCCACAGAAGCTATTAATAATTAAGGCGCTTAAATGGCACAGCGTGCACCTTTAGCTCTAACATTGGCAAAGAACCAGAAACTCCTCCTCTGCTGCTGAACTTCTTTACTGATACTGGGGGCAGACATGCACCACAGCCTAAATTAAAATAAATTATGAGAATGGGAGGACAGTAATGAGGTTTTGGAGACACTGCCTCAGTTTAAAGCTTAACTATTTGCTGCCTGCCTTGGCTGACATGTTAAAAGGTGATGGGGGGGGGGTTATCTATGTTGCTACATATATTGTTCTCCTCTTGGCTCCCTTCAAACTCCTGCCCAGACTGTCAGATTAATAGAAGCATCACAGCAATGTCTAAAGTTTAACAGATTACTTACTGACAGTCTGGGCAGTACACTGAAGGATGCTGAGTGCAGAGCAATATATGGGTTTCTCAGGAATATGATCAACTTTATTATTAGTCAGCCCTCCCATTCATTATCCAGTGCTATCAGCTCTCCAGATCATTACCCAGTGTTATCAGCCCCCCTGATCATTACCTAGTGTTGTAAGGCCTCCAGACCATTACCCAGTGTTATCAGCCCTCCAGAGCATTAGCCAGTGATATCAGCCCTCCTGACCATTACCCAGTGTTATCAGCCCTCCTGTTCATTACCTAGTGTTATCAGCCCTTCAGATCATTAACCAGTGTTATCAGCCTTCCAGTTTATTACCCAGTGTAGTAATCCCTCCAGATCATTAGCCAGTGTAGTAAGCCCTCCAGATCAGTAGCCAGTGTTATCAGCCCCCCAGAGCATTAGTCAGTGTTATCAGCCCTCCAGATCATTACACAGTGTTTTCAGCCTTCCAGATAATTACCTAGTATTGTAAGCCCTCTAGATCATTAGCCAGTGTTATCAGCCCTCCAGATCATTACCCAGTGTTTTGAGCCCTCCAGATAATTACCTAGTATTGTAAGCCCTCCAGATCATTAGCCAGTGTTGTAAGCCCTCCAGATCATTAGCCAGTGTTATCACCCCTCCAGATCATTAGCCAGTGTTGTCATCCCTCCAGATCATTAGCCAGTGTTGTAAGCCCTCCAGAGCATTAGCCAGTGTTATCAGCCCTCAAGATTATTAGCCAGTGTTAAGTTAGCCCTCCAGTTTATTAGTCTTGTTAGTTATCTTAACCACATCATACACTTGCAGGCAACCTTGTAAATTGGCAAAAGTAGTCTTAAAAAATGGGCGTAACTTAAATTATGTGTGGCTGTGAAAGGGCCACTTGGTTGTATTTTCCCCCCAGACCAAAAGGTCCTAGTCCTCCCCTGCCTTCAGTTCATTTGTAACATTGTTTCCAAGTAGAGTGGGCAGAGTTCAGGCTCTCTACTCATTACAATGTTACAAATTACTGCAGAACAAGGAGAGCAGATCTAACACAGTAAGTAAAAGCTGACAGGGAGATGTTAGGGCAGTGGTGGCGAACCTATGGCATGGGTGCCAGAGGTGGTACTCAGAGCCCTTTCTGTGGGCATTCATGCACAGCAGAGTTCCCCAGAGTTTTTATACCCAAAATGGCCGGATCTGCTCCCCCCATCTGCTCTGCATAGTTTGAAGGGAACTGGGGTATTCTCACTGAGTTTCATACAGGGGGGGGGACCTGACAAGCCAAGAGAAAGATGATTTTTTACCCAAAATAAAAGTAAATTAATTATATATTTGTACTTTAAACTTCAGCTCTTCTTGAGTCACTGTTTTGGATCTCAAACTCTTGTCTGGTAATATGGCATTAATAGGTAATCTATATACTGTATCAGTCTGTGTCTGAGATGTTTCAATCAAATCTCAGTATTTAGTTAAATTGTCGTATTGGCACTTACTATAAATAAGTGGGTTTTTGGCTGCAGTTTGGGCACTCGGTCTCTTAAAGGTTTGCCATCACTGTGCTAGGGCGAACACTGGGCGCTCTGATTTAACATAGGTGCCCTAGATCTTTGCCTAGGTGGCCTATGCCTAAAAACAGCCCTGCCTGGAGAGATTAAATGGAAGAAATGGCAAGTATATCTCCTTTCTATGATCAGAATTCTTAAATAGGAATTTGCTTAGACAGCCACTACAAAAGAATAAACTTTGCACGTCTGTTAAATTTCATCCTGATCACAAATATCACTAACCATTAGAGCTTTGCAGTTCAATATTTTGTGGTTTATTTTTCCTTTTTGGGACAATATATATACTTTGCTAACTGCATACACCATGATCATTTTGTTTATGTTGTCATTGTTATGTCTTTGAGAACCAAATTATGGGTTAATCCATCTTTTAACTTCTCTTACAGATGAGTTTTTTCACCATCCTTTTTTGGATTCTGGTTCTTCAATGAAAAAATGTAAGTAGCACCTTTATTATCGTACTACAGCTAATACATATTTAATAAGATATTGGGACAACTTATACCATGAAAATACATTCCATTATTCCTGCAACATTCACATGATGCTGCCACCACTTGGCCTAATCCTTTTTGATCAACTTCTATAACCACCTGCTGGTAATAAAAATCACAGATCGAAAGTCAAATCTGTCTAATGTCTAATTCCTGTGTGGCGAACATTACCTACTTTATTTTCAGTATCAATACAGTTTGGAAACCACCAACCGGACATTGCTTCTTGTGTCCTATTAATTAGTAATGGGCTGCTTACTGTGTCCCCAGCTAGAAATAATACTTTGAGTAGAACTTGTCTTTAAACTAGATACATACCATTGTAATTATTTAGCTACAGATGTTCCTATAAATAAAACAAAGTGATTTTACTGGTGTTAGACTATCTGCATATAAGAAAACAACACATTCACACAAAAGTATATGGGTGAAAGCAGTCTCTGAGGAATAAACTAATTTGAAGATGTTTTGGGTAGACACTTACTAAGTGCCCCTGGCTTCCAGAGGATCGGGGGTCTTGTTAATGAGGTTCTCTAACATTTGCAGAGTGTATCTTATGGATTTATTTTTACTTTGTATAGCTGTGCCAGTGCCAATGCCTTCCTATCCTAGTTCAGCATCTGGAAGTTCATGCAGCAGCTCCTCCACATCACATCTGGCGTCTCCCCCAGTAAGTACATAACCTACTGTTTGGTTTTATCATCTGACATTGCTAATCCCTTATTAATAGATTCTTCAAAAATATGATGGCCCGTGGAGTTCCTTAAATTGACCCCCCACACACACCATTAATAATCCACCCCCACACCTGCTTATGGTGTAGGCAAAAGATCGGAGCACTTGTCTGGATGTTTGATGCACTTTATTCAAACAATAGTGGTCACATCGACATGTTTCGGCCATCTTGTTGTGGCCGTCACCTGGATATACTATGATTGCTTTACCTGTACTCATACTTGCAATGGTACTCACTAAATATACTGCTACACACATTCACTCACAAATAAACATTACTACTCCACACATACATACACTGCTACACACTAACAATTAAATACTCCGTTACACACTCAAATCACTGGGAAGACTGGCACAAGGACCCCCCCACCCCTCCTATAAACACCACTGCTGTGAAGGACTCTAGAAAAGAGAAGCTAATGGTGCACCTATTTGCAGCCTGTGGTAAAATGCTGCAATTTTGGTTTGCATCCCTATACCATCATTACTGTATATGACGTGGTCATTTTCTGCCATTAAGTACTTCATTATCATTTCTCTGATGTGCTTAAAGCAAAGCTCAAAAATATACTACGGTTTCTGGCATAAATGGGAAAAACAACACAGGTGCACACTCTACGCTCTTGTTTATCTTTTGTATTATAATGTAGCTATTGTCCTTTTTGAGTTTTAGAATCATATATCAAGTGAGCAAAGAAGCCAATGATGTCTGTGACCTCGCTCCAAGAGTTTGCACTTGCACATTTTGATGATGTAATAGAATGTAGGCTGTTTGCCAACTCTTTCCATATCATATGGGTCTCTACATCTTTGTTCTTACTCTTTAGCAGTCTGTGGGAGAAATTCAGCAACTTCAAGGGAAAATACTGTCTCCAGTACCGGATTCTCCAGGCTTCCTCCAGAGGTCGAAGGAATCTGCTGAAAGTAGCAGTAAAAATTCTTCTTGTGACACTGATGATTTTGTTATGGTGCCTGACCAGTTCCCTAGTATTCCAGGTGTGTTTTGGCTCTTTGGTTAGTACCCAAAGGCCCTCATTGTAGAAATCTAAAGAGTGCAACTCTAAAAAGTTTTTGTGGTCATTTCTGTTAGCATTGCAGTTCAAATAAAACATTGTCCCTCAAATATTTATTTTTGGTATATTAAACATTAAGCTTTGTTCTTATTTATTTAAAGGAATAGTTGACTTAAAAAGTGAACTATTATTTTAATGTATTGATTGAAGATCGTGAGGTTAAGGAGCGATGCCTTACCTTTGTTCTTCAATCAATTGACCAAGAGTCACAGAAGAAGATAGTAGATATTTACCTTACATGTGATCCTCCTCCGCATCATTAAAAATTACCGACCACTTCCTGGTTTAGAGTAACTATAGCACGCATTGCACGCTATAGTTAATCTGAACCAGGAAGCGGTCGGGAACTGTCAGTGCTGCTGCGGAGGATGACGTGTAAGGTAAACATCTTCTATGTTTGTCAGTTGCTCCTGGTCAATTGTGTGAAAAACAGAAGGCAAGGCATGGCTCCTTAACCTCCCATACTTTTCAAGTGAACTATTCCTTTAATCACTTTTTAATTCACAAAAGACCCAAATTTATGCATTCAGTTCATTTAAATGCTATCTGGGTTTTTTTCCCACTCCCCCAATTTAGCCAATCAGGATAAAAACTCTGAGAGGTGTAAAGTAAAACATACAGGTCAATAAGCCTATGTCGTGTTTCACCCCTGCTCCTATTATGTGTATTAGTTTGTGGTATACTATACCAATAATTACTCTGCTTAGTCTAAACACAATAATTAAAGTCTGGTCTGTTTGCCTGGCAATGAAAACAAAACATGAGACACTATTTTCCATTTCCCCTTGTCCCATAAGCAGTGTTGCCAGGTGAGATTTTCTAGGAATGACAGATCTGCCTAACAGAGGCTTTGGATGAATTCCAAGTGTTATTTAGCTTTGTTATGTGTTAAGATTGGAAAATAGAAATGGGATATTAAGGTGATGATCTCAAAACTTTTAGAGGTACTAAAAATTCTCAGCCAATGGCTGGATTGTGTGTCTTTATCAATTTGATTTACAAAATACAAATCTTGCCAAGTGAATTCAAAAGATTACATGGATTTATGATTGTGACAGTCATTTTCTGGTATTTCAGGGGATCTTACGAATGAAGCAACTTCAAGCAAACCCCTCCAAGACACTTTAATGTACAGTGGGTAAGATAATTAAATACCTGTGTTACCTACACTTGTTGTCTTTGTTAAAGTTACCATAATCCTGCAGTCACAAAACAATGATAGACTGTAAAGATCTAAGTAGGGTTACCTAGCTAGGGACACATTTCAGCAAATTCCTTGGGATGGTTTTAGTGTTTAGCCTAGCTTATTACTTCTAGCTAGTTTCTATACTTTCTATACTGGTTTTTTTTTTAACCCCTGCTCATTGTAGAAATATGTCCATAAACCATATTGAATATCCTTGACAAATGCCTGCCTGTAACATTTTGTCATTTATTAGATCACTGCTAACATCCACAGCCCAGGAAATACGCGCTAGAACACCTTCTCCAACCCCTAACTATAGCTGTTCTCCTGGCCTTTCTAGGTAAGGGGAGTGCAATGCATTGTCAAGGAGCATGTTGTGTTAAAGGTTTATGTTGTTGGTCATGCAATTTCTTGACAACTACAAACACTCTATATAATTTATCTACCCTGCAAGAAATTGGCAGTGCTAAAATTATCTTTTGATATGTGGCTCCATTATTGTTTGTTTTAATGGGTATCTGTTATGTCTATAGCCATGCACTGGCCTTGTAGTAGAACTTCACTTCATGTCTGTAGGCTTTCTTTATAAGGTTAAATTCATAGGAAATCAAACAAAAGTCATGGCCTTGCAGGGCTGTAGTGCTTTTCCCTTATGTGCCCAGTCCTTCCTCTGTCTGCTTATGGTAATATCTATTTGTTTCCTCGTATCTTCCATAAATCAATAGTGTCTGAATATAGCTATTTCCGCTTCTTATTTAAATAAATGTGATTTACAGTAATATTAAAGTGATGTTACTTTTTGTATTGTAAACAATGTCACTTTGTATGCAGCAGAGGAATTACCATTCCTCGTGTCTATTTGACCTACATTTCCCACAATCACCTGCTACAATCACATGTGTGAACAAGCATTAAGATGGAGCCTTTAACAGATATTAAGCGATGCAATAGGAATGGGGAATGTTAGTCTTCCAACACCATCAACTGTGCCTCACTTTGCTGTGTGCTGACTTTACACAATGTACATCAGTCCACACACAGCAGAGCCTTACTGGTTTCTCTGCACTTTGAAGAGAGCCGCGACTGCTGATTCGCTAGGGGTGGCAGGTCTCATGCTCTCACAGACACCTTCTCTTCGAGTCTTGCCTTATTTTTTAAACTGTATGGGAGCTTTTGTTTAGCCAAGTAGAAGCAAGGAAGGAAGTCTGCAAGTGGGGTCCGTGTCTGTCTTCTGGGCCAGCCTCTGCTCTGCTTGACCTCCTTAAGTCAGTTAAAATGTGCACAAATAGTAATCAACCAGCACTATGGGTAAAGATTTACTGAGCCACAAAAAACTACATTGTGGCTCAGTAAAAATATACAATCCTGGACACCTCTTAGAAAAGTAGTTATAAGAATGATTTTACTTTTATGCAATCAACCTATATGGCTGGATACCACTCAAATAGAAGGAATCCTGGAAGCACACTCAAGTGTTTTTTATTTAACATGTGTTAAATAAAAAACACTGTTGATTTTCAAGACTGGTGTGCGTCCAGGATTACTTCTATTTGAGTGCAATCTACCTTACTATTGGCTATGGGATTTCCTGGGCAGCACCCAGCATATCAACATATATATGTGTGCGGAAGATCCTTCAATACCATTTGAGTATATGGCTGGATACACAATCTATTTTCCAGACATGCATATTCATATCCACTTGGGTGCTGATATGCTACCAAAGCAATAGTCAACTATGAAGCTGGAAAATTCGAGTCATGTGACATAGGATGTGTTTTTGCATTTTTTAATATTCATTTTGGCTCTTTGGGGTTATCTAAGAATAAACACGGACACCCTTAGCACATTATGTCAGCTTTTCTGTAAATAGATGAGCTTTACACTGTAAAGTGACACTGTTGTAGTGGGACAGCCTAATTGCTGCCAAATGATTCGTTCTATTCATAACATGTCAACTAAAATTAGCTTTCCAAGAGTTAGCTGTCATGTTTACTTATATTATATATATTATTATATCAGTCAAAACTTGTGATTGCACTTTTTTATTTGTGTTTGTTTTTGTTGCCTTTATGAATGCATGCTTTTAATATCTGTACTTACAAGGGGTTTTATTTTGTTGCAGGGTTATTCAAACTTGTAACAGTAGGTATGGGCAATCGGTCCCTATTCCAGTCCCAACCCAGATCCATAATTACCGACGTATTGAACAGAACCTACAGTCTCCCAGCCAGCTTACCCCACCAAGGTGAGACACTGATTGAAGAACACAAAGATTAAGTCAATTATAGATTGTTGATTTTCATAACATTGTTTTGGATGCATGATTTTTTTGTGAATTACAAAGCAGATTACAAAACTATGCATTATTCCAGTTATGGAATTTTTATCAATAACATTCTAGTGGGGAAAAAAATGGCCATTTAAAATATGAAACACTAATCCCTGATCACGGTTCGACAGATCTTTTGTAAAATATTTTATCCAACCGATAGCATTTAGAATGCAAAAATAAAAATGGTGCGTGCTAATTACACAATAATTGCATTCCAGAGCACCAATGTGTTTGAAGATATTTTTTTAGAGGGATGCAAATGTGATTAAACAACCAATATTCTAAATGTATGAAATCATATGAACACTTTATTCAGTGGTTGCAACACATTAAAATGTTATATATATTTTTATATGAATGTGACTTAAAACATAATTTGGTTTTCAAAAAAGTCCTTCTAGTAGTCTTTTCCTTTTAAAAAGTCTTACTTTAAAAAAGTCTTTTCCTTTAGAATTCTCTTGTATAGTTAATAATTAATTGTTTTGTCAATTGTGGAATGCAGTACAGGCCCAGATGCAGCAAAACAGGCCTAAACCAGAACCACCACCCTGTTTCACAGATGGAATATGGTTTTTATGCTGGAATGCAGTGCTTTTCTTTCTGCACGTAATGCTTTTTTGAGCTAAAAGTTATGTTCCAGTATCCTTCTGGTTTTTCCACATGATCTTTGGCAAACTATAGATGGTTAGCAATATGTTTTGGGAAGAACAGTGGCTTTCTCCTTGTTACCTAGCTATAAACAGCATTGCTTATTCAGTGTTCTCCTGATGCTGGACATTCGCCAATGTGAGACAGGCACATGGGTTCTTTTTGTAGCCTTTTAGACAATTACACATCTTGCAGTTAGAATTTTCTTTGTTACTCTACCCAGAAGTGGTTGACCATTAGTGTTCTTGAATTTCCTCCATTTCTGCACAATTTGTCAGACTGCTGATTGTAATCTATTCCAGCTTTATGACCAACAACAACTCTTTTTCTGAGATTCTCGGCTCCTTAATGAGTGCCATGATATGTTGTACATGCGATGCCACTTTTCTGGATTGCTGTTCTTTAAATAAAACCAGGGCCTCACACTCAATCAAAATCAAACACAAGATGGGTATGGGAGCACTCCAGATTGAACTGCACACAGTCTCACAGGTTCGTACTGGTGAAGGCCTTTATTAATCAGTGTAACATCCTGGCAGACTTGGAGGTCCCTGACGCGTTTCAGGCTGAACACCTTAGTTATAGGGTCTCTCACTCACACCTGATTGTCATCCCATTGATTGAAAACACCCATGGTATTATAGCAAATTATATTATAACCATAAAACCAATATACAGTGAGGTTTAGTTTAGCCTAGTATGCTACTATATTCTTTGCTTTATTTACTTGAATGTTCAATAGTGTATACAGATGCATCGTCTGTTACTGTCGTCACTTACTTTTGACACATGCAGGTATTGTGTCTTTCTTCCCCCTAATTAATACCTGATAAAATATATATTATTTGTTTAACTATGTTGGTTTACTTCTTCTTTAACACATGTTAATGATGCTCCTGGTCACATTTATATAAAATTATTTAAAAAAATATTAACTTTCATGCACCACTGTACTATATATATGTTTATGAACACGTTGGCTAATGTCAACTTTTTTGTTTATTTGTTTAGCTTTCCTACATTTAAAAGGCTAACTTTACTTATCCTTTCAATAGATCTGGGATGGTACGGAAGTCAAGTAGCACAAGTCCTATAAACTTAATGAAAGCTGGGACATCGCCCCCTTTCCACATGGAGAGTACATCTACCCTCACACCAAGGAGGCTTTCATTCGGAGGGGCAAAGCCATTCATACCCTCTCCTCAAGGTAAATCATATAATTGAAGTTGAATTTTGGAACCATAAACATACAATATAGTTTATACTTTTTAAGAAGGAATTGGTACTTTCAACCAATGAGTTCCCAGAGCATCTTTTGCCTTGGGTCACTGTTACTGCTTATGATATATTTCATGCATTTCCCTTGTGTGTGCATACTATCCATTAGTTTTATTGGAAAACTCCATGTAAGGTGTTGGCACTATATAAATCTAAATTTTTTTTACTCCCTTTTTTTACTCATTTTTTGATAAAATATTCATCATTTTAATGTTTAATCATTTAATTTTAATTGCTTTTAGTGGGAACTATCCCAGAACAACCTGGACAAATCTCGACTACAAGCCCTGCTGGGGCTGAGACCCGAAACAGAAACACAGTCTATGGTAACTTAATCATCTTTATTAGGATTTTGTAGGCTTTTGTCTCATTTTACACACAGCATATGGGGAATATGTCTGCACTTTTGAATATATAAGAACTTCATTATATTTGCTACATTGTATAAACCAGTGACAAAGGGGCCTCCTAGTTAAATTTGACTGTTTTTCAGGGCAACCTGTATAACTGTGTAACTGTGTACAGCAACCCATGTACCATTCCAGAAACACACTACTTTATTTTCTTATGGTTTTTTTTAAAGGGTATGTCCACCCTTAAAAATTTTTTTGATATATGATTCCCCCTTGTCCCCCCAGCCCCAACCGCTCTATTTATATTCTTAGAAAGTTCCCAAAACTTTACTTACCTCCCCTCTTTCCTCCGCTGCGCTGCTGACCCTCTGCTTGCGAGAAAATGCAAGCAGAGGGGCGGGACCGGCAGCCAATCACAGACGCGGCTGCCGGGAGTTCATTGCGGCAGGGGAAAGAGGGAAGGTAAGTAAAGTTTGGGACACTTTCTAATAATAAAAATGGAGCAGTTGGGGCTGGGGGGACAGGGGGAATCATATATCTAAAGGGTTTTACGCTAGGGGGAGGGAATTCTGAGAGGGAGGTGGAGGGAGGGGGAGAAGGGCTGCAGTACGCATGCCAAACTTCTCCCGGAGGCCAGGTAGGAGGCAGAGTCCTATATGGACTCTGCTATCCTCCTGGTGGGCAGTTTTTGGGATTTTTGGGGGGTACTACAGGAGAACCTTATGGAGCTGGCATGTGA
This sequence comes from Hymenochirus boettgeri, assembly GCA_019447015.1. Taxonomy (NCBI): domain Eukaryota; kingdom Metazoa; phylum Chordata; class Amphibia; order Anura; family Pipidae; genus Hymenochirus; species Hymenochirus boettgeri. Next base: position 298,746,932 of record CM033469.1, on the reverse strand, counting down.
GGTAAGGATCTACACTACACAATTGGGCCAGTAGTGGGGGGGGATTATAGTTTTGGGGGTGGACATGCCCTTTAAGAGGAGAAAATGCAGAGGAAAAGAAAGAGGAAAGGCATCAAAGAATTCCCAGTAGTACATGATCAGTCTAATTACTACTAAATACAGTTACTACTCTATAAAATAGTTTATGTAACTTTTATCACACCAGGTGGCAGCTAGTTATTATTTTCAGTTACTGCTCTTTTTTTTTTATTGGAAAGTATTCTCATCTGCTCAAAGCCTTGAAGCATTATTAGATATTAAAACAGAGGTAACACTTGATTTATGGGGGTAATTTGTAGATTTTAGTCCCTAAACAGGTAAAACAGTTGCTTTCTTTTCCTTAAGTGCTTTAAAGCAATTTGTAATTGCATTTATTTGTCTGTGTCCACAGGTGCTCCCGTATCTGCTCAGAGCTCCCATGGAATGGGAACCCGTCTGCACAGTGCTCCAAACCTCTCTGACATCCAGTCATGTGCTCAAAGAATTAAGAAACAACACTCTGACCCCATGATGCCTGTTTCTTCCTCGCCCAGCCAGCCACAGCACATCAACAGCCTGCAACAAAACCGACCTCTCAGATCCTCCCCAAAGTTATCAGACTTCATGCAGAGAAACCCTCTACCTACTATATTAGGCTCACCCACAAAGGTACTCGACTTTGTGACAAATTGATTAACATTTTAGTGAAATCTCACCATCCTATAAATTAATAGCTTATTGCTAGTGTGTGTATTTTCCTATAAAGGGATTATTACAAATAGTTTATTAATCCACCTTCTATCCTGTACTGATAAAGCTACAACACTTTACCTATTAGTATGTTTTTATGATTGAGGGTATAAATCAGAGATCCTAGCCAACCATATAAGTTACTTTAAGATGCAGTCAAGGGATGATTTAAACATGACCCAATGCTATTAAGCATTAGTGCTAACCAATAAGCTGCTATACTGATTGTATACTAGCTAGAGTCTTTAAAGCCCTAGCATGTTCTGCTATCAGAGACAGGGCAAGATCTGCTAATTAGAATCATTTACTTAAAGTAAAGCCTCAGAACAACACTGAATCAGAAGGCAGAGCACCTTTATATATAAGCAGTCATGTGTGTCTCACCTCTCATTTTGATGTGGTTGCTGGAAATTTACGTTACTAACATGGGGGGTGTGTTTTAATTCCCAGCACACGAGTATTGCAGTTTGTTCACTGGGCATTGTATTATGTTTTTACATTTTAGCTGGTAAAGTTTTTTTTTGGTGAAGCAAAGTTAAATTTTTTTTTTAAACTTGTTTTATTTTTGAACCATATAGGATAACACAATGTAGATCATGCAGATTATTGACATGGTTTACAGTTTTGTTTTATGTCGAGGGTAATTGGAACATATTAAACATAAAAGAGAAAACATTGTTGAATTATATTAGCAACTATGTCTATTGTCTATCTGGTTGATGGCAGTTGTAAATCAAGGATTTGCCTATTTCTGGTAGAGTAGGGGGAGAGAGGAAGTAGGGAGGGAGTGGTGTGTCCGTCACCTGGTCCTGGTTTATTTTTTTATGCTTGGAGGGATATCTTGAGGTGTTTTTTAGTCTGTGGCTTCTGAGGTTAATGGGGAGTTAAGCCAGGGGCTTCATACTTTTTAAAAACAAGCAGGTATCCCAGCGGCTCACTACTTATCTCATGTCTGCTCGTGCTGTGTGGCCGTCTCCACACTTAAGAAATCCATCTAACACAAGGAGACACACTATCGCAGGACTTCAGCTTGCAAACAATTTAATTCACAGCAGAACACACGGCATGTTTCTAACGCTATGCGTTCTTTCTCAAGTGCAATTGAAATACAGTGAACAGAATTTGACAGGTGCCATAAAACTCCTCCTTTGTGAGAGCGAAAAGAGTATCGAGCTCTGATAAAGGATTTAAATTGGCGGCTTATAATTGGAATAATAGATTCCTCAGAAGAGGTTATAATAAGGATAAAGTGGAGGCTCTCCAGTAGAAAGAATGGAGAGGAAGGAACTGTTGGGACCTAAAAGAACAATGGGTCGTAAAAGTAATAGGGATATGGTTTTGGTCTCCCAATATAGTCATTTGGGTGGAAAAAGTAGAACAAATAGTTTGTAAATTTTGTCCCATCTTACAGACAAACAGCTACAAAAATGGTGTAGAGAAAAATGATGTTTCAGTTATAGAAGGGGGAGAACGTTGAGAGATCTAATATGTCCCTCAGAGAAAAAAGACTAAAAGAAGCCGCTATTCTGTGGACCACCCAAATTTGGGACTTTTCCCTGTCTGCAGTGTAACTACTGTAACAGTATAATTAAGGGCCCATCATTTAAGGGCTCCATACTTTTTGGAATTTTTGGGGCACTTTCTGTGTTTATAGATCAGGTTGTGGAATGGAAGTATATTGTTAATTTGGGCTGTCCATGGATTAGTGGGAGGTGGGTCAGATGCCATCCACTTGAGGATTATAGTTTTCCTTGCCCAGGGATTCTCACAGAAAGTTTATTTGGTAGGAGTCTTCAATTTCTAGCGTGTTTATTCCCAGTAAATATACCATAGGTTTGGGCCTAGGCACTCCTTGTTGGCAACATGCCACCAAAGTTGAAGGTGCAGCTCCCGTTCGTCCTCTACCTGTAGGACTCCCAGCTATAGCACAAGCAATTGAAATGGAAGCGCACACTTATCCTCAGATTAAACTGTTTACTTTGTTGCACAAACAAATGATGTTTCGGAAAGCACAATGTACCTGATGAAGGAGACATAGTGCTCTCCGAAATGTTGTTTGTTTGTGTGACAAAATAAACAGTTTACTCTGAGCATAAGTGTGCGCTTCCATTTCAATTGCTTGTGTTTTTCCCAGTAAACACTATTTCAGATCTGGTGGAATCTGAACATGGGAGCATCTAAAGCTGGGTACACACAGTAACGATAAAGCCCCGATACTGTCTTGGGGCTTTATCATTACTGTGTGTACCTTTGTTTCCCGAACAAGCGCACGGCTGCCGAATGATCGGGTCAGCCGAACGCTCGTTCGGGAAAGACTGAAAGTTCCCATTGCCGCGCTAAACTCCCTATAGAGGAGTCTAGCGCGGCCGATGGAAACACACAGTCCCGAGCATTCTTCCTATGATGTTTATAGGGAGAACGCTCGGGAATGTGTGTATGCTGATCTTTGAAAGCATCTGCAAGATCCTGTCTGTCATCTTTCACTGATCTGTACTGTGTGTACCCAGCTTTAGACAGAAGTTGTGTAATTTCATGCCAAAAAGTCTGGACTAGGGGACAATCCCAGATGAGGTGCCAGAAGTCAGCGAGTTGTTGGTGACATTTCGGACAACGGTTTGTATTGGTTGGGGAGATGCAGTGTAGTTTCTTTGGAGTAAGATAAGCTTGGTGGGTTATATACAATTGGATAAGTTTGTTGTAGGTGGAGGGGGCTGCATAGATATGAGCAGTGACCAGCATTGAAGTCTTCTATTGTTAGGTCGAGCATGTTGCCATTCCAAAGTTGAATAAGGTGCTCTGTTTGTTGGGGGGCTTTGGCTGTAATGAGTTTGGTATAGATACGTGATATACGGCCTTGAAGCCCTTGGGTTTTGAGAATCCCAATGATGGGATGTTTGTTCAGGTGTATTATTTGGCTAGGGAATCCGGTGAAAGTTAAATTTTTACTAGATTTTTTTTTTTGTACCATTGAACTCTACAGAATATCTCAACATTTGAAATTCCCCATGGTTCCAGCTCTCAGAATCTACTGGCTCTTCTTGCTCATCAAGGGATGGTGGTTCCCCCCACAAGGAATAAAACCCTTCCGGACCTTAAGAACATGGGTCACTTTCACTGCCAGCAAGGCAACCTAGGCCTGCGTCCTTTTGAAGAAATTAAAGGAACTTTTGGCAGGTAATATAGACCTAGACCCTTACTCTTAATCCACAACCAAAAGCTTTTGTACATAACAAGATTGCAGCAACTTAAAGAGTCTCTCCACTGAAATACCCTTTAAAGGACAATTATACTCACCTTCCCTCCGCTCCTCTTCTTTGGTCAGTACCTTTTACCCAGGGTGAGGACCTGAACCGCTAGGTCCTCACCCCTGGGTTCGCGTAACTTGCAGCAAAGCCTTACTGAAACGCTGCTCTGGTAGGCTCCGCCCCCTCCTCTCCTTGGAGGCAATAGGAAGGCATTCTCGTTGCAGAGCGTGCCTTCTATTGGCTCTTGCCGACGGGGAGGAGGGGGCGGAGCCTACCAGAGCAGCGTTTCAGTAAGGCTGTGCTGCAAGTTACGCGAACCCAGGGGTGAGGACCTAGCGGTTCAGGTCCTCACCCTGGGTAAAAGGTACTGAACAAAGAAGAGGAGCGGAGGGAAGGTGAGTATAATTGTCCTTTAAGACTTTATTTTTTTATTCCTTAATGTGCTGCATATTTTACAGGTCCCTTAGTACTGGCAAACTGACAGATCTGTTGCTTAAAGCAGCATTTGGGAGTCAAGCAGCTGAAGCTGGCAGCACCGATAGCCTCAATGCAGAAAAACCTATGGAAGTAGCAGGTGAGTAACTTTTACTAGATTTACGCCCTTGTGAGCAAACACAATGATGTATTTATAGACTTTATGATGTCACCTGCCTGTTTGAAAACATCATAACATCCTTTAGTTAATTGGTGGATTACATGCATCATTTTGTGATGTCTTTAGAAACTTTTATGGTGGTGTTTATGTAACAAATCCTCAAATAACCTAAAAATTTAGTTTAGAGTATCAAATTCAACTTGTGTTGCACACCGCTCACCAGGTGTAACAAATGAGCCCACATCTTCCCACTGACCAAACAATTAACAGGTACTTCATATATATAGAATAAGGAAGGGGCACCAAGGCAGTTCTTCTAACTGCAAAAAAAAGTTTTAATGCAACGTGTTTCAGATTATGCAATTGCTTGAAAAAGAACTCTTCTTGTCTGAAACATGTCGCATTAAAGATTTGTTTTCCCTTCCTTATTCTTATATATATATTGTTTAGTGAGAGTACAATGGAAATGTAACTTGTTTTTAATTCTGTGTTATTACAGGTCCCTCGGTTGTTTTTGGAGGTAATATGACTAGTGGTGCCCAGGCTGGAATTTCCACTAGCCCTGCTCCAGTTATTTTCACTGTTGGTTCACCAACTGACGGGACAACCCCTCCTCAAACAACACGAACACGAATGTTCTCAGGTAATTTCATGGCTACTTTTAGTTTATTTGTTTCTTTGTGCTACATCTTGAGTATTATAGCATTACCTGACATTTGTTTCCTTCTTTAGTTGGATCTTCTAGCTCTCAGAGCTCAGCAGGTTCCTACACTGGCAGACATCTTTTGCCTGGTGCAGGTGGTGAGGCTTTTGAAACCCCACCCAGCCTCAGGTGCACTTATCCTGATCCTGGGCCATCTAACATTGAGGGGATTGTGATGTTTGAAGTTCCTGAGCTACCCGAGGAAACTCTGATGGAGGTAAAAGGATTGTTGCACTTCATAAGGATTTCAACATAAAGCAGTATTTTTATAGTGTCAAAGGACAAATTTTAAAGAAAATCAGACACTTATTTAATAATAGGTGTAAACCATTAACCCTAACAATAGGGATACATGCTACCATGGAAAGTGCAATATTTATCTGAAAAGAAACAAGCTTCCTTGGCAATGGGCATTGCTACACATTAATTTTAAAACAAATATAAAAACTTTATTTATTAAAACACAATATATCATGTTTTATCCTTTTGTGGATATCTGTGCACACCGATATTTTTGTGTTGGCTTATATTGAGGGACTGTGAACTATGTTTAAATGAGAGAGCGGGGTGTGCACAGAGTATATATTTGCATATTGAAATGTCTGGGATAGCTTTTGCAAGATCAGTAAAAAGCTGAGTTGGCTAGGTACTATTGGCAGACCGCAAAAGGATTTGTAATATCGGCAGAAGGCCCATAATGACACTGGACATGCTTTGCAAGACCTTCAAGAAAGAAGCGTTATGTTAAGGAGCTTTCAGGCTTACTCAAGGTACAAAATTGGCTAGCAAACGCAGCCTTGTGCTAACCTTGGTAAAGCTTACCTAAACCCCTTTAAGGGCATGGCCACGCTGCAACGCAAACACAATCTCACACGGAATCGCATACGATTTCGGTGCGTTGACGTAATTCCAATTATTTGAAAAAACGCAAACGCAGAAAAATCGCAGCAGTGTGGCCTAGCCCTTACAGTCACTATTCATTATTATTTGGTTTATTCATTATACTTATGAGTATGTCTTTTAGGGGAACCACAAATAACATTTATGGATTTATTTCCTTGTATATAAATGTGTAGCAGTGAACCTTCATAGAGAAGCTTATTTGTTTATTTAGTTATCAAGGAATAGACCGATTGGCATGCAAATCCTGACAAATTCCTTGGTGTTAGATTGGAAATTCTTGGAAGTTCTACTCATGTGTTCCCAATATAAAAATAGGGATTACACAAGCAAAATAGAAAGCACTCCTGAAATAGCACTAAAAACAAAGCAGCAATGGCAGAGTAACTTTACTGGGATAAAATCCATTACAAATCTGAAACCAGAGAGCTCGGTTTATTTGAGTTTATTAAAGTGCAGATCCACATATTTTCTTGGTTACATTTCTTTTTCTGTAATAGTAGCATTTTGTATTACTCTTGTTAAGTTAAATCATGTTTACATTTTGTGATAGTGCTTGTCCTGTGGGTTTTTTTGTAAAATACATTTCTCTTAAAATAGTTTATTAACTTAAGGCCAAAGTAAAAGTAAATTAGGACTTGGACTGCTGTAATTAAAGGACAACTATACAGTAAAATTAATTTGTGAAATGTACCTGGGTCAGGGAAGTAGGTTTGATTATACCTGCCTCCTAAAATTGTTCAGTTAGGGTTATGTCCCTGGGCCTTTCTGTTTTAGTGCTGAAGCATTCAGGAAGACTGTCAGAATCAGTTTTCCTCTTACTGCTGCACCTAAAGAAAAGATATTGGGAGGTAGAAAGTACCAACCCTACCTTCCTGCCTCAGGTACTTTTCATAACATGTTTCTGAAAAAACTTTATCTGCACTATAGTTCTCCTTTAAAATTTCTATAAGGCTGCTACTATACAGTATGTAACCACTACCAACTTTGGATGTTTCTTTTCATCCTTTAACACTGTAGCTGATGTTGTCTCCCAGTGCAGCCAAATAAGAATAGGCGTAGGTTAAAAAATATGAATAAGGCAGATGACAATGAGCGTAAGTGACAATGGTGAACATAGGCAGCATTCACAGTCAGATTGTGGTTAAGATAAACAGGTTTTTGAAATTTTCAATGTTAGCAGTTCAGGTGAAGGATCACATGAATTTAAATTATTTCCCTTAGCAATAAATGTGGAAGTCTGAACTATTGAGCTACTAATTTAAACATCCTTACTTACAAATTGCAAACTTATAGGTTTAATGATGATTCTGCAGTTTACATAGTTAATTCCTTACATTTGTTTTGCAGCAAGAGCACACAGACACTCTGCGCAATCTCCAATTTACCCTGATCTTCGCCCACTCTGTCATGGAGATTGCAGCTTTAAAAGGGAGCACTGTAGATGTTGGTTCATCTGTTACTTCTGAATATCAAATGCAAGAAAGTGTTGTGGCTGATCAGATCAGTCTACTAAGCAAGGAGTGGAGGTGTGTTTGTTCTAACAAATAGTAGCAAACAATAAAACTAATTTGAAAATATAGGAAGATTGTTTCTTTTAGAGTTTTAAAGCTGGATACACACAGTACCAATCTTTTCAAAGATCAGGCTATACAAAGTTCAGTTCTCCCTGTATATAGTATAGGGAGAACATTCAGGACTGACACTTTTTCCCACAGAGGAAAATATTTTGAGCGCAACAAGCGATCCCAAAGCTGATGGTGAACGTTTGCAAGTGCTGGAAATGCTAGTTTGCAGGGCACACACATTGCCGAGAAATCACTTTTACGTTCCTGTGTGGACCCAGCTTTAGATCTGTATATATTAATATAATCAAAATGTAAGTTTTTCTCTTTTGGCTCAAAGGCTTCATGTGGTACAAAGGCGAGGGTAGAGCCCTTTCATCAGTCATACAAATATTAATCTTGTTTGTAGACTATGTAAAAAACATTTGTTTTTAGGCTTATAATGTTTTAGTTTATGAATGATTGATATTTTTATTCATATAGTGCTACTTTGCTACAATACAATACAAAAACATACACACTGCAACACAATTAAATGCCTAAAAAAACTAATAAATGTATAATTAAGTAATTACATATAATATAAGCACTGGGCCTTGAAACTTGAGGAATAATGTCCCTACCCAAACAACTTGTTGTGATTTAGTCATCAAAGGTTAGAAAACCATTTCTTTTTTTCTTTCAGCTATGCAGAGCAACTTGTTCTCTATCTAAAGTCTGCTGAGCTCCTGTCCTCTGGGTTACAGACAGCTGTGGAACAGATCCGAACTGGGAAGCTTTTCCTCTCTTCTACTGTCAGACAGGGTATGATTCCATTTATGTGGAAAAGCATGTGTATGTTTGTGTGTGTTGCTAGATTTACATGTGTAACTTTATTGCAGAAATGCTATTTTTGCGCCATCCAGTGAGTGGCTTTAAAGGACAACTCCACCCCCATGAGAACATCTTTTAGAAAGAATGGCCTCTTTAATTTAAAATATGCTGATATATCATACTTTGTCCTATGAATTCCTTACTGTATGCCTGCTATGCTTCTGGATGCCTCATGGAAACTGAGCAATTTAGAAACCTGTACTGAGTCTGGGCATGCTCAGAAGAGGCAGACATGAGATTAACATTCAGTTATTGGCTGTGATGTCAACTGTCAAATCCATAACTGACAGTTGCTAACTGGAAGAACCAGGAAGCAGAAACAGGGCAAACAGGACATTGTGCAGGATTTCAGGTTAGACTTATATATTTCAGGTTTCAAACTATTACCGTTTTGGAGGATGATTTACCTGTATATAAGTTTTCATTTTGGGGCTGGACTTGCCCTTTAATGATGGCCTCACTATATTTAGCAGAAATTATTGTTACTTTCCCATAGCCATTAAACATTATTCTATTACATGTGTTTTTTTCTAGCATATCTATGTTATAATAATCTCTTTTTTTGTGAAATTTGATTATAACTCAAAGAACACTGCCTTTAAAGGACAACTCCACCCTCATGAGAACATCTTTTAGAAAGAATGGCTTCTTTAAAATATGTTGATATATCATAGTTTGTCCTATGAATTCATTACTGTAGGCCTGCTATGCTTCTGGATGCCTCATGGAAACTGAGCAATTTACAAACCTGTAAAATAGCATAACATCACCTAATAAAACATTAAGCTCATAATTCAAATAAACAAAAATAGCTAGTAGGGTTCAGTATAGCGTATGACTCTTTACTTTATAATAACTAAAATAACTATAAGTAGTCTTTTCTAGTTTGGCTTCTGTTTCATTTAGCCATATTAAAGGGGAAGTTCAGTGTAAATACATATACTTTTAAGAAAAAAGAGCAGTATTTTTCCTAATGACCTTAACTAGAGATGGACTAGAACTCGAACCGAGTCCGAAGGCCAAACTGTCCGAAATTGCAGACTTGGTTTGAAAATCCTCGACTGTTTGGAAATTACCAAGCGTCCGAGAATCCTGCGGCAGGACGTTCGTGGGTCCCGCAGCTCAACCCAGGACCCCCTTTTGGGTCCTTAGAAGGACCATTGTGACCCTGATAAGGGCCTTTTGGGGCTTAAGGTGTCCTGCAGCTCGAACCAGGACCCCCCTCTCCGGCACTAATAAGTGCCTTTGCAGCCCTTAAAAGTGCCCTTGTGGCCCTGGGAAGGGCCTTTTGGGGCTTAAGGGGTCCCACTGCTAGAACGGAAACCTCCTCCCCAGAGGAAAAGAAAGAAGACGTTGAGATCAAGAGGTCGGCGACATTGGCTATGTTGATTTCACCAGTCAATCAGCAGAGTTGGTGTCACCGTCGATCTCGGCAAAGAAAGAGAAAACGCTAGAGACCTGAAAAGGTTCTTTTTAGGACCAAGTGTCGTCCTGGTTTCGAGCTGCGGGTCCCTCTTATCAAAAAGTATCTTATTACAACCACAAAGGCTCTTCTAAGAGCCAATTGGGGTCCTGGTTTCAAGCTGCAAGCCCCCCAACAAAGGCACTGTTTTCGAGCTGTGGGGCCCCAAAAGGCCCTTCCCAGGGCCACAAGGGCACTTATCAGTTCCCGGAGAGGGGGGTCTCGTTTCGACCTGCAGGACCCCTTAAGCCCCAAAAGACCCTTCCCAAAGCCACAATGGTCCTTATAAGGACCCGGGAGGTGGTCCCGGGTTGAGCTACAGGACCCCCGAACGTCTCGCCGCGGGATCAAACAACCAAATTCAAGATCCTCAAATGATTTTCAAATTCAAACGTATGAGGATTACCGAAAATGGGCAGCGGAAGACCAGAAGAAGTGCGCATTCGCGGCATGTCGTTTTTTTTTTGCTGTTCGTTCCATATGCATTTGTTCCCCATATCATTTCCCAGGTCCCAGCGGCATTTACAGTAAGTTACCATTGCTATTTTAACTTTATTTTAGTAAAACTTTTAGAACTATTTTTCCCCATTTTTCATTTTCGAACTATAGAACTTTTACAAAGTTCTATAACAAACCGAATCTTAGGAAGTTCAGCATCTCTGACCTTATTCTTCCCATTCAGCATTTTGTCTGTGTTAAAATAAATGCCTCCAAAATACTGACTTCCTGGTTGCAGGACCCCTAATAGAGACCGTAATGGTCTTGCCCTTGATGCAGAGCCTGGGTTGATTCAGTTGCTCAGTAGAGATATTAGCATGTTTGACCCATTCAACAGCCAATCAGTAGAAATTACTGCTTGTGAAGGTTCTCATTCATCCAGGTCATGGTATATCTGTTGTATTCAATTAGATCAACTGGACTTGAAATGTAGTTCTTGAAGACGTTTCGCTAGTCATCCACTGGCTTTCTCAATTCAGAATGACTTGTACAAGAATCTGTGGCAATTATGTCCCCTGGAAAATCCCAATTAGCATATCACAGCCAGGTGTTAGGGTGTGATTAGATAGTGGCTAAGAGGTTTTATAGGAACGCCCAGAGTAAGTGTTTAAAACAGCATTGTACATGGCAGACAGTTGGTGTCGAACCCCCCCACCTCTATTTAGGCTTGGTTTCTTTTTTTTCACATAAATGGCCTCCTTAACACCTCTCTTGAACCAGTCACGTTCCTTCGCCATTATGTTAACATTACAATCTTCAAAGGTATGTCCTTTATCCTTAAGATGCAGATACACGCTGGTCCTGACCCGAGGAATTGGCTCTTCTGTGCTGGGCCATACGTTGATGCAGTTGCTGTTTGTGTCTCCCCCACATACAAATCAGAGCATTCTTCACTGCACTGCACCGCATATATGATGTCGCTTTTCTTGTGTTTTGGTATGGGTCTTTCGGATGTACCAATTGCTGCCTCAGTGTGTGTTCGGTTTAAAGCAGACAGCGATACATGTTTTTTGAAAATTCTTCTTAATTTCTCGGAGACCCCTGCTACATATGGGATGACCATGTTCTTCCTCCTGTCTGCTTTTTCCTTCACGTTGGTATTTGTTTCTTTTCTTTCCTTCTACTTCTTTACTTCTTTTGACAAAGGCCCAGTCTGGATATCCACAAGTTTTAAGGGCTCCTCTGAGATGTTTCATTTCTTTAGCCTTCGCCTCTGTGCTAGTGGGATGTTCTCGGCTCTGTTTTGCGGGTTCTGATGACACCCAGCTGTGATCTAAAGGGTGGTGGGAGTCAAACACAAATACTGATCTGTGTGTGTTGGTTTTCTGTAAACCCTACTTCCAGTTTACCATTTTCCTTAACTTCTACCAAGCAGTCCAAAGAAGCCAGTTTGTTGTTTTGTACCTCTTCCTTTGTGAATTTAATGTTTTGGCCCACCGCATTAATGTGTTCTGTGAAAGCTTGTACTTCCTTCTGGTGGATTTTAACCCAGGTGTCATCACCATATCTGAACCAGTGGCTGGGTGCTATGCCCTTAAAGGTATTAAGCGCCTGTGTTTCTACCTCCTCCATGTAAAGGTTGGCCACAATAGGTGAACACTGGAGATCCCATAGCACATCCATGTTTTTGCTTATAGAACTTATCCCTGTATTTGAAATAGGTGGTATTCAGGCACAAGTCCACAAGGACACACACCTGTTCTGGGTTGAGATCATTTCTGCTGGTAAGATTGCTGTCTTGGCCCAGCCGTTTTCTCACCATGTCAACAGCCTCCTTGGTGGGTATACAAGTGGATATCCACCATATACTTGTGGATATCCAGACTGGGCCTTTGTCAAAAGAAGTAGAAGGAAAGAAAAGAACACAAATACCACAGTGAAGGAAAAAGCAAGACAGGAGAAGAACATGGTCACCCATATGTAGCAGGGGTCTCCGAGAAATTAAGAAAATTTTCAAAAAACATCGTATCCCTGTCTGCTTTAAACCAAACAACACACTGAGGCACAATTGGTACATCCAAAGACCCAATACACAAACACAAGAAAAGCGACATCATATATGCGGTGCAGTGCAGTGAAGAATGCTCTGATTTGTATGTGGGGGAGACCAAACAGCAACTGCATCAACGTATGGCCCAGCACAGAAGAGCCAATTCCTCGGGTCAGGACTCAGCCGTGTATGCATCTTAAGGATAAAGGACATACCTTTGAAGATTGTAATGTTAACATACTGGCGAAGGAACGTGACTGGTTCAAGAGAGGTGTTAAGGAGGCCATTTATGTGAAAATAAAGAAACCAGCCTAAATAGAGGTGGGGGGTTCGACACCAACTGTCTGCCATGTACAATGCTGTTTTAACACCTTACTCTGGGCGTTCCTATAACACCTCTTAGCCACTATCTAATCCCACCCTTACACACTGGCCGTGATATGCTAATTGGGATTTCCAGGGTACATAATTGCCACAGATTCTTGTACAAGTCATTCTGAATTGAGAAAGCCAGTCGGATGACTAGCGAAACGTCTTCAAGAACTACATTTCAAGTCCAGTTGATCTAATTGAATACAACAGATAGTAGAAATTACTGTTAGGAACATTCCAAGGAAGTGTGCATTCTGAGAAGAAGGACCGTTACAGAACATGAAATGTCAGCTCCCTTATGTATCAGCAGGGAACAGCAAGAGTATAAATTTAACTGATTTTTCAAAATGGAAGAGATTATGTAAAATAACTAGGTATGCATAATATAAACTAAGAATTTTTAACACAATGATATTTTCTACTGAACTTTCACTTTAAACTTTTGTTTGTGTCTGTCTTTTTTGTGACTATACAACTCATTATTTGAAATCTCTGTGCACCTGTAGACAGATTCCCCCCCCCCCCTTTCTGTACAGTTTCCTTTGAATATGTTCCCTAAACATATGAAGGAAATGCAGTTGTACGTATATTGTTGGCTTTTTAATTTTTGAAAACAGGCATGTTTTGTTTTACTTAAAATGACATGTTCCTTAATACATTATATGTGTGGTTCCAGAACATAGAAGTCAACACTTGCTAATGCTGAGAATATTGCTTTTTTGATAGTGGTAAAAAGGCTGAATGAGCTGTACAAATCCAGTGTATCCATATGTCACTGCTTGAATGGACGCCTACAGAGGTTCTTTGCTGATAAACAGAAACTGATGGATCGGATAAACAGTATCACCGCAGAGAAGCTTATATTTAGTTATACTGTTCAAATGGTGTGTAATGAAAGCCATGGGTCATAGAAAAAAATGCATTATACTGTACTCTTCTTTGCAGGAAAACATGAGGTAGCATGTCTAATTCAGTTTCCAGCCAGTGGAGATAAAAACCATGTGTAAATGCCTGCACATTTTGCTTTTAACAACCATCTCTGTTTGACAAAAGGTTGTTGTTAGCACAAGTTCAGAGTACAGAGCACAATTTTTGGATCAACTTAGTGATGAGTATTTTATATATAGCTTCCAATAACTATTAATAGATTATACTAGTTCATCTTTATTCCTTAGTCCCATCTTGTTTTGCTCTTTGGGGATAAGAATACACATCTGTTTAGAATCTTACCTGTTGGCCAAAGGATAAATGACTGTCCTTTTACTGTCATGTTTAAAAAAGTTCAGCCTTCAACGTTTTTCTTGAAAGCTTAGGAAATCCTGAGTAATCCTTTTTAAGGGCATGGCCACACTGCGCCGCAATCGCACGCTATTGCGTGTGCGATTCCGTTGCACATGGATTTCTCCTTTTGAGATACGATATCGCATGCGATTGTGCATTAAAAAGGTGATCGCATTGCGTATTGCAAATGGAAACACAATTGCATGCGTTGCTGCAATTGCAATGTTAGAAAAAAAATCACATGCGCAAACGCAAAGCCCTAAGTAATTCCAAACTAGAGATACACACTGCTCTATAAAGTCAAGCCCTTCAATAACTTCTTAATGCTCCTCCTATCCAAGCCAGTGGTTCAGGAGCTATCCAATAGGATACAATTAGGGGGATTTACCTAGAGCTACAGCTGCTCTGGGTAGATCTCCCTTACTGAGATTCACCAGCACCTGTCTGGCTTTGGTTAAATCAATCAATCTTCCATAATTGACCCTTAAAGAGCATCTCCACCCCTTTTTCTCAATTTTGATATAGTGTAGGGCTTCCTCCCCCAGCCCCAACCGCTATAATAGTTTTAGCAGAAACTCCCCCGATCATTACTTACCTTACCTCTTTCCTCCAGCGTACTGTCCCGTCCCTCTGCTTGCATGAAACTGCAATCAGGGGATCGTGAATCTTTGGGCTGTCCCTTTATCACTAGTGGAAAAGTAGCTTGTTTTAAATCTTTGATCTGTCTTTTTATCACTGGAAATAGGAAAAGGTAGCTAATTTGATTTTCCATGTGTTTCTCCCTAAAATAAAGTAAGGAATAAAACTAGTTTTAGGGTGCAGTTCTTAGTTAAGCAGTTTGTCACTCTTGCTGTGCTGTACTAATTGACTGTTTTACCCTTGTAAGGAAAGATGGTGCTTCATAAAAGTGTTTGTGTGCAGGTGCAGTCAGCTGCCTTAGATGAGATGTTTCACCATCGGGAAGACTGTGTGCAGAGGTACCACAGAGCATTGTTACTGATGGATGGATTATTAAGCTTCATGACTGAACAGGGTGATATAGAAAACATTACCAAATGTAAGAAATCTTAATCTCTGCATGTGTTTTTTTTTCTTCTTTACAACAGCACTGTGATCTAGCTGTGGCTTGGTAAAGTTAGTACTCCTGGTGCTTCTATTATTAAAGGGTCACTATACTCACTCAAACAACTTTACATTATCCAAAACTACAATTTGAATGAAGTAGAATGGTGGTACTCACATTTATCTGTGCTTGTTTTGTCATTAAATTATTAATGTTTAGTGAGTGCTAACTGCCCCCACAGTCCCTTACTCACTGCCTCCTTGTAGTGTCTGTTACATTTTCTGCACACCCTCACCATGGACACTGCTCTGCTTACACATCTCCCCCTCCCTCCTTTACTCTGCTGAATCTCTTAATTGTTACAGAAAGTGTGCTGGCAGAAAGCCAAAGATCCTAATAAGAGGTCAGGGATGAGACACATATTATAATTTCTGCTTCTGGAGTGACAGGTCTTTCACTGTAAATGCTGTGATTTCAAATGTTGATTTCTCAGAATCTACAGCCAAAATCTGAAAAGAGTAGTGGGATCTTGCTGTATCTTTGTATTTTTACCTCCATTCTGTCAGAGTAAGCTGGCTCCTCCCTTCATGCAATCAATCACGGCTTGGAATGGTGACATCACAGCCAATGGTTGATTGCCATTTCCCTTGCTGCCTCCTCTGCACATGCTCAAGCTCATAAAAAAGTAATTGAGCTGAGGGAGGAGGTGGATACCATTGCCAAAATGGAAGAAATCTTATCATTAAACATCCGGTAACAAATGCATGTAATAAACTAGTAAAAACAGTAATTGGTGTTGCTGGGAAATAACTGATAAATCATCAGTTTGTGTATTAAAGGTGGACATGCTCTTTAGTCACCCTCACAATGTAATGCTATTTTTCCATCTTTTGGTTCACAAGACTCCTTTAGGCTGGGTACACACGGCCGGACTATTTGTCCTGACCGAGGGAGCACTCAGCTGCAGCCAAATTTACGATCGATCTTGCAGTCCCGTAGGGAACTGCACGATCGTTCAAAATTTTCCGACGCGTCTGACCGACAATCAATGTCAGTCGCGGCCACCCACACCAGCCGATATTTCCGGCCGACCGTCTGAAAGTGCCGTGAATCGGTCGGTCGGACGAAAATATCATCTGGTGTTTACCCAGCCTTAGTACATAAATGTTAGGACTTAGCAGGAGTATATGTTCATATGACTTACATCTCATTATCCTAATTCTTGCTTTCTCCATGGCAAATGCTGCCAATTCCAGTCAGCATTGAAGGTCCCATGTCCTTTTAAAAATTTATGCCAGGAACCATATAGACCTATAGAGGGAAGACCTTTAAAACACAATGTTAAGGGTGCTTCTTTCTTTCATTAGTTTTCATTCAACATGTGCTTTAGATAAAATATGTAATGTTATTTTGATAAGAATCCTACTGCACCAACTGCCTTCTTTCTAAAGGACAACTATAGTCCATTTAAAAAAAAAAAAGTTTAAATGAAAAGAGAGGTGGGATTAATAATTCCTACCTCTCAATATTGTTTCTGTAAGGAGCAAGGAACCTTCAATATACCTATGGGATTGGGAAAACATGCATTGCAGGATGCTCCTCCTCCTAAAAAAGAAGTGGAGATAAAAGCAAAACTTTCTGGCTTATGTGGCCGTTCTATGGTAAACCCAAATTGCAGTTACATTGTATAAGGTGTAGTTTAATTGTGAATAATTAGGTCATTTGAGTATCCCTTTAAAGTCATACTCATATGTTCCTTTTTTCTTTTTTTTTTAAGGTAAACATTGCATTGAACGAAGACTGGGTGCTTTGCAGGGCAGCATTTGTGCATAACGACTCATCAAACTTCAGTCAAGTCTCCTTCTCACCACTTAGCTTGAATGGATTCTTCTAAAACTTGCCAGGGAATGCATTTGGCAGTGTTATTAGATACTCATTCCAGAGGTGGTAGTTCACAATTTGCAAACATGATGAAGATCTTTTATCTATATAGTACCTTTTAATTCATATCCCCCTATTCTGTGCACTATGCTCACAGTGGCCTCTACCTCTTAGGGGCTAAGAAAACGACTCTTTCAACCATAATCCGCATACTATACTTCTGGTAGTATGGTGTATATATAGGGGAGGTGTTGTCCTATATGCCTAAAGTGCTATTTTTTCAAAGAAGAAATAGAGATGAAATATCTCATCTATTTAAAGTGGTTAAGATGGACACCTCTCTAAACCAGAGTTCAAGGACAGACGGTTTGGAAAAATTTGAACATAATATTTCAGGGAAACCAAAATGGAGCCAAAGATATTATGTTCCTATAGAACAGAGGATAGCTTGAACTAGCGTTTTGAACGTACTGCTAAAATTTGCTATATTGGAATTACCCTTGAAGACAAGACGCATGTATGCAGCTGGTTTGCAATGTGCTATGTGATTCCTTGTACTTTGATACAGACTTGCAATGTTGCTTTGATATGGATATTGGTAAATCAACAGTTGTTCCCTCTTTCTAAGACTACAAAAATGACTGCAGAGTTTGCACAATGTATACACTTCAGATTATAATGTTCTCTTATTAACTGGATTATAAATAATTTTAATGATAGGAATTCCAAGGATTCCTTGTGATCTAAAGTGGATAAAAGGAAATGTTAAGGAAAGTGACAGAACTCTTGCTTTGAACTTTTCTAACTTTCCACCAGCGACCTTCTTTAAAAGCTTGATTGTTACCATGAATTTTCCAGCACTAGAAGAGTTCTTAGTAAATGGGATAGATTCTAATTTTCTCAGTAAGCAAGATCTCACTACAATGAAAATTCTACGATCTTACTACAGTTAAATGAAGACTTGGAGGTCTTTTTGGTTTATACACTTTTCAGGTCAATAGTGTAAGCATGAGGAACTTTTCAAACTAGTAAGAGCTTAGTAGGGGTCTGCTCTGTTGGACAGCTATTTGAAAGAAAAAAAAAGTTTTAAGTTGCACTTTATTTTCTACTTTCCATGACAAGTATCGCAACCAAAGCAGTCAAAATTTAACAAAGAAAGTGACCAGGAACATGTGCTTACTAAGCTATTCGTTTTTTGTTTTTGTTATGGAGTCCGTACATTCAGCCAATCTTGTGAGCTACACCAGAGCAGTCAATGTTTCCTAGTTTGCCTTTGTTTTTTATACAATATTGCCATTGTACATATACTAATATGTATATATCTATATAAATACCTTGTATATAATGTATATTTCCTGAAATTGTATATTGTTGCTAAGCTAAAGTGGTGGGACTGCACACAGTTCTCTACTGCCTTGTCTTTCCAGGGGAGAAGGTATTTGCTCCATTTTTGAGGAAACATACAGGGTTATTCAATAAAAGTTCTTATCGTTTAAAATGGTGCTAATTTTGCCTCAACCAATCAGATATTAGCTTTCAAATGTTAAATACGATCTGATTGGTTGGGGCAAAATTAGCACAATTTTAAACGATAAGAACTTTTATTAAATCTCCCTGTTAGTGTTTCTAATTTGGGGCAGCAAACAAGAATTTGCTTTTATTAATTTGCTGCTCTCCCTCTTTCTTCAAGTGCACTGATGGGTGCTGTAGAATGGGCACAGATTGGTTGGCATTAGTAAATAGAAAACAAATTCTTTGTGCCTAATGGCTGCAACACTGGTCCTGCAAAACATGCATCAGAAATATTGACCAGTTGGATCCTGTCACTGTTATACCACCGGTAATTTCTAGAACGTATAAGTTCTCTAACTTCGCTCCCGGCTCCTGCACATTTTATTGAAGAATGGGAGTTAAGAGACAGCTCTTTTACCCCTGTTCTTCAATAAAACAGGCTACAAAAAAATTATTATACCAGTGGAGATACCCCCTTAAAGAGAAATTCCTCTTATTCATGCTTCCAATTACCTTTCTTTTTGTGTATTTGTGAGGCCTGTGTATTCAGACCTTATTACTACAGGGTGTAAGGCCCACTCTGTTGGAAGTAGTCTATAATTTACCTGCTTTGTCCTTTTTTCTAACCTTTCTGTTAAATGTTTACCTTCCTTTAAAAACTCATATGATCATGAAGACTACAGTGTGGTGTTACTTGACTACAGCTTTTATAAACACGGGCTGAAATAGAACCACTGGAAAGGAAAGGTTATGATGGGGCTGCAATGTGAACTGAGTGCAGCTGCCATGAGAGACTTGGATTTTGAAGTATTACTCCACGGTTTACAGGTGTATTAAAACAGCTGGTCATGTTCAGAGTGGAATTATTTGTGCTACCTAAGATATTAATATGGTAATTGCACATATGAATGTTATATTGGCACACATGGTTTAGAACACAACATGCTTGTGTAAGTTACTCTGAACACGAACAGCTGATGACATGTTTAGTTTTTTCACAGTACTTGAAACTATTATTTACTGTTAATGGTCAATAAAAATGATTAACCCCTTTGATGCCAAGAGGATAAATCAATGCATGTAATTTTTGCAGCTCTTTAATGCATCGCAAGGTTGTGGGCAAGCAAGGTATTAAGGGGATAAGTTTTTGTTATACGTTGGTTGGAGAGCTGTATTGCTTTTCTGTGTTGTACATAACATTTCAGAGACTGTATAATATTTATTGACTGGTATATAAACAAAAAGTGTCCTTTTAATCCCATTGGTAGAAGAAGTCACCTGAGTATTAAAATAACAAATTGTGCTATTTTGGGATCTGCTGCACATTGGGCTTCCTATGATTAATTGTTAAGTTTTTATGTGTGTGCATGTGTTGTATGGGTTTATTTTAGATTTTGCAGTGTCTGAGGAGGCTTATCCTTACAATAGAGTGCAATGTAGGATATTTCACAGACTTACTTTGGATACCACCTTATAATGCTCTTCCCAAATATATGAAGCAAAGGAGTAAATGTATAAATCCCGCTGTGGTCTTTGTATTTTTATTGAGGAAAAGGTTTAAGATGTTCAAATACTGGATTATTTATTTGTGTACAGCAACATTAACTTAAAATAGTTTAATTCTACTTAACTTATTTAAAGGAATAGTTCATTTCCAAATTGAACTATTCCTTTAATGCAGTGATTGAAGCCTGGGAGGTTAAGAAACTATGACTTACCTCCTGGTCTTCAATCAATAACACAGGAGCCCCGACCAATTCCTAGTTCTAGTTCTAGTTCTCTTTAGTGCACATGCACAATAATGTGCGCTATAGAGAATTAGAACCAGGAAGCGTTCAAGGATTTGGAGTTCTGCATCGGTGCATCACGCAAAAGGTAAATATACTTACCTTTTGTCCCTGGCTCCTGAGTTATTGATTGAAGTGCATAGCAAGGCATAGCTCCTTAGTCTCCTGGGCTTCAATTAATACATTAAAGGAATAGTTCACTTTGGGAGTGAACTATTCCTTTAATTGATAAGATATTATCCTTAGATGTCCTATACTTATGTCAGATGAATAATTTTAAGGCTGATGTCTTCCCCACTTCCAAAGACTATAATGGAAATATACCTGTGGCTGTGATTGGCTCACAAAATCCTAGCATTTTTGGATGATATTTGTGTCCACAGGCAACTTTTGCTTCTGATGCCATTTACAGTAGTCCTTGAAAAGCTGTAGCAGATAAATAAATGCCTTGAAGCAATCCATCCAATATAATCTTTTATATTGTAGCTATGGTTATTATTGTTGCAATCTCTCTTCTCTGTTTTACTACCCGTATATACTCGAATATAAGTCGATTCGAGTATAAGTCGAGGTACCTATTTTTCCTGAAAAATTAGTAAAAAATTATTGACTCGAGTATAAGTCGAGGGTAGAAATTAGGATCACTGCTGCCTTCTGATTCTGTATTGATTTGAGGCCCTGAACTGGAAGGGCTCTGGGGGGAGTGCAGTGCTTGCCACAGCAGATGTTAGGGAACTACAACTCCCAGCAAGCAAAGCATGCTGGGAGTTGTAGTTTCCAAACATCTGCAGTGGCAAGGAATTGGAGGTTACTGTGTGTGATTCCACTTTATTTAAAGGGCAACTAATGCTTTACAACTATACAGAATCAGGAGGATGATATCTATTGCCTTCTGATTCTGTATTGTTTTGAGGCTTTAGCTGCCCTTTAAATGGACAGCAGAATTCCCATTCGCATACAGTAGTCCTATACAGTAATAGCCAAATCCAATATGGATATTACTGTATGGGAATTCTTCTGTCCATTTAAAGGGCAACTAAAGCCTCAAAACAATACAGAATCAGAAGGCAATTGGATACTGGATACAGTGGATACTGGATACAGTGGATACTGGATACAGTGGATACTGGATACAATGGATATTGGATACAGTGGATACTGGATACAGTGGATACTGGATACAATGGAGAACAAGGAAGGTCCAAGGAACAATGAAACAACTAACAGGAGCAGGGAACCCAGCAAGCAACAACTGACAAAAAGTTATGCTATCTTCGGGCACCGGCCCCAGCATCTGGCCATTCTTTTAAACTTTCGCCCCTTGGTGACGTCACGAGCTGTGCGCAATGACATACGGGCGTCGGCATCTTTCCGTGGCGTCACGCGTCTTGTGTGACGTCGTCGGAGCACCAGAGACATGGGCACCGCCATCTTGGATCGTCCGGACAGGTAAGTATTGCTGACATCAGCTTCTAGGAAGCAAGAATGCAACTTCCTTGTTTTGATCTGTTGAGCACTACAGAGTATGTGCCTGTGTGCAGACACTTAGCTGAGGGTTTACCCAGCTAAGGTGGATTGTGGGAGCTGACCCATAGTACTCCCAAGTTGTTTCATAAATCACCCAATGGCCACAGCAAAGGGAGAGGTGAGACACAGCTAGTTGTATGTTTATGAATGTGCTCTGTCTATTGGGACAATGTTGTCTGGAGACTTTAGTTCTCCTACCCAATGTACAACCAGAAGGCTCTTCCATATTTACCTTCCCAATGTACAACCAGAAGGCTCTTCCATATTTACCTTCCCAATGTACAATCAGACGGCTCTTCCATATTTACCTTCCCAATGTACAATCAGACGGCTCTTCCATATTTACCTTCCCAATGTACAATCAGAAGGCTCTTCCATATTTACCTTCCCAATGTACAATCAGACGGCTCTTCCATATTTACCTTCCCAATGTACAATCAGACGGCTCTTCCATATTTACCTTCCCAATGTACAATCAGACGGCTCTTCCATATTTACCTTCCCAATGTACAATCAGACGGCTCTTCCATATTTACCTTCCCAATGTACAATCAGACGGCTCTTCCATATTTAACTTCCCAATGTATAATCAGAAGGCTCTTCCATATTTACCTTCCCAATGTACAATCAGACGGCTCTTTCATATTTACCTTCCCAGTGTACAACCAGAAGGCTCTTCCATATTTACCTACCCAATGTACAATCAGAAAGCTCTTCCATATTTACCTACCCAATGTACAATCAGACGGCTCTTCCATATTTACCTACCCAATGTACAATCAGAAGGCTCTTCCATATTTACCTTCCCAATGTACAATCAGAAGGCTCTTTCATATTTACCTTCCCAATGTACAATCAAACAGCTCTTTCATAAAAACCTGTGGCCATGTCTCCATAATTGCTGGCAAGATAACACGCATTGCAGCCTAATTTTGTATGTCTTCACCTACTATTCTGGGAATTGCTGATACCGTATATACTCGAATATAAGTCGATCCGAGTATAAGTCGAGGTACATATTTTTCCTGAAAAATTAGTAAAAAATTATTTACTCGAGTATAAGTCGAGGGTAGAAATTAGGACCACTGCTGCCTTCTGATTCTGTATTGATTTGAGGCTTTAGTTGCCCTTTAAATGGACAGCAGAATTCCCATTCGCATACAGTAGTCCCATACAGTAATAGCCAAATCCAGTATGGCTATTACTGTATGGGAATTCTTCTGTCCATTTAAAGGGCAACTAAAGCCTCAAAACAATACAGAATCAGAAGGCAATATTTAACAATAGATATCATCCTCCTGATTCTGTATAATTGTAAAGCATTAGTTGCCCTTTAAATAAAGAGGAATCCCACACAGTAACCTCCAATTCCTTGCCACTGCAGATGTTTGGAAACTACAACTCCCAGCATGCTTTGCTTGCTGGGAGTTGTAGTTCCCTAACATCTGCTGTGGCAAGCACTGCACTCCCCCCAGAGCCCTTCCAGTTCAGTGGACTTGCCTTGTGTAGCCTGCAATAAGACTGCTCTTGATGCTGCCATCTGGATTTCTGGCAGCCGAATGTCAGGTCCATAACCACCACCTTCCAGCAAGGCCCTGCGCTTTGGCCTCTGACCACCAGAGAGGGGCTCTGTCTAAGCTGTTGCATCAAAACTTCTGCTGCCCTAAGTCCAGTAATCGGCCGGCTGCTTGCATCCGCATTAACTCCTCTGGTGGGTGACGTCATTACTCAGCGCCGGTCTCTTCACGGTGCCGAGTAGTGATGTCACCCATCAGAGGAGTTGATGCAGAAGCAAGCGGCCGGACGATTACTGGACTGCAAATGTGAGTGACTCGAGTATAAGTCGAGGTACGATTTTTAGGCTATTTTTATAACCTAAAAACCTCGACTTATACTCGAGTATATACGGTAAATACAAAAAAATGAAGAAAAAACACTTATGCAGATTGTCTTCAAATTCCATGTTTTATATGATCTCAGTATTATGTTAAAGGTTATTATGGTAAATGTACCAAGATGTTGTACATAACAAAGGAGAAACATCACACTTCCACCTGAATTGAAAATATATTGCACATAACTTAGGTAAAATTCCCCAGTAGAATCGTAACATATTCTTCCAGCTGTAAACTCACACAAATATCTACCTTTATATTTATGGATCTCTAAACATGAATAATTTAGACGTACCAGGATGGGAACTTGCTACTTAAAATGCAAAAAACACATGTGTTTCTAATAACAGCAATGGAATAAAAGCAAAATAAGGAAAAACATTAAACCTAATACACTGGCATTTCATGTACATCCAACACTTAACCCTACAGGAACATGTTTGGAGTTAGATGCTTCTATGAAGCCTAGAAAGACATCCAATTCAAAGACCCAATAAGTGCTGAATGATTAACTTTAACATATCTACAGGATCCACTAGGGGCTCTTCATGACCCCTCATTTCAGATCTTGGAACTTACTGCCAAAGAATCAAATTGAAATACGATTTATTTGGGTTTGAATTGTATTTTTGGAACTTTATCATCTTAGTTCATTGCTTAGTGCTGGGGTTTCTTTTTGCCCCTTTCAGATTGGCTATAACCTTGGAATCCTCTGTTGCCTTTGGAAAGACAAATAAAAGTTTAACAATCCCCAGACTGTCAATATATTAAATTCCTGCAAATGTCGTGATGGAAAGGAGCCAAATTCGACAAACATGTCAATTTAATTGATAAGCTCAGCTGATAGTGTATGAGTGACATTTCATTATAGAGACAGCTAATACTTAGAGGTGGTATGGTAGTTATGTTTAGAAATATTGTGATTTTGAACAGTAGATTTACAGGACCTGGTGTTGAATCCTGAATAAAAAAATGGATATATTAAAAACAATCTATTTCTGCTGCTCCCAACAAATGAAGGGGTCTTAGAGGGGCTGCTGGGAAGGGTGGCCACTGCCGCTGGGGGGGGCAGGGTGCACCATGTGGCACGCCCCCCACTCCCACCCAAACTTTAACTTTAAGCCACTCCCCCTTACTATACTATTCATTCATGTGATTGTATCAAAACAAACTGTGCAGTGATGGATCATAGCCCCACCCCTTTATGCAAATAGCTAGTGATGATGTCATAACTGTCACTATTTTTTTTTATAATAATACTTGGGCAGCACAGTGGCTCCGAGGTATGCTAATGCCCTGCAGCACTGAGGTCCTTAGTTCAATTTTGTCCTCAGACCCCATCTGTATGGAGTTTGTTTGTTCTCCACGTGCTTGCGTGGGTTTCCTCTGGGCACTCTTGTTTCCCTCACAATCAAAAACATATGGCAGCTCTGGTCCTTGTGGTGCATACCCCCCTTGGACACATCTGCAATTGAGTTTGAATGTTCTCCCAAAGCTTAAAGTGGTTTTCCGCGTTTCGGTTCCCTTCAAGTAAAAACATTCTTAAGTGGGTTCTTACATTGGTGAAAGCTGGTGAGTCAATCACTTAATAAACCAAAGTGGGTTGTCACGTTGGTTTTTTTTTTTTTTTAAGTTATGATTTTAATATTTGACTTTTGTTAAGGCACACTGAGGGCTAGGCCACACTAGCGCGTTTTTCGCGCGTTTGCGCACGCGTTTCGCGCTCGCGTTTGCGCCCGCGATTTTCGCTAAAATGGAAATCGCGGGAACGCAAAAATTCCCGCGATTTCCGATGCGCATGCGATTGCGCGTCCGTTCGCGTTATGGTAACGCATGCGTTCACCATTTTTGGTGCGTTAACGCATGCGTTTCCATAACGTGAAAAGGCGAAAACGCATGCGCAAAACGCGAGCGCGAAACGCGCAAGAATCGCGCACACAATCGCGTGCGATAACGCTCGCGATTTTGTGCGCGATTCCTGTGCGTTGCAGTGTGGCCTCACCCTTAAGGTGTAAAATTCAGAAATGATACCTACGCCCTGCAGACAGATTTAAATAATTAAAATTGTTCTCGAAGAAGATGATTTGTGATTGTAAACTTAAAATGTAGGCTCCAAAGAATTCCAAAACATATTAATTTTCCACAGAGATATGGCTAGATGAGTCCATGATCCCAGAACAGGAAACCAACAATGCAAGTTCCTCAAGTTACTGTACAATGCACAGATAAAGAAATCACAGGGACAGACCCCTCCTCTTGTAACAAAACAACTAAGGCTGGTTACACACCATGTAATGTATATGTTCTGACTAACTTTTCACAACTAGCAAATGTCAAAAGTAGCCGCGGTTGTGGCTGGCCAAAAAACACATTTCGGTGTGATCGACCGATTCATTGAAATGATGGTCAGTTGGCCCAAAATACTGGATGTTGTGTACCCAGTTTAAGGCAGGGTACACACCATCTAATATTGGATGTTATTTTCAGGCAGCGGCCAACGATATCCGACTGCCCGTTCATTTGAACCGGACATGCTGAAAATCCACAACGGATCATGAGGTTATTATTATTGCAAATAATCTTTTTAGGAGCAGTATCCTTTTTAACTGTAAAGAAAAAGGTGATTAGTTAAAAGATCAGTTTGAAAACCTTTACAGTTTGTACCATATCACATATATTGCTAAAGAAATAGGTTAACCAAATGTACAAATTAATGTAAATAGGTGCATACAATAGGTCTTCCTAAAATGTTAAGTGAAATTGCCTTTTTTTTGTTTTTTTTTTTAGCATAATCACAACAGATTCTA
This sequence comes from Hymenochirus boettgeri, assembly GCA_019447015.1. Lineage (NCBI taxonomy): Eukaryota > Metazoa > Chordata > Amphibia > Anura > Pipidae > Hymenochirus > Hymenochirus boettgeri. The sequence goes on along the minus strand of CM033469.1, from coordinate 298,720,208 downwards.
TGTCAGTCAACCAAATAAATGTAATCTTCTGTGCACAGATGTATAATTCAGTATTTCTTCTCAATACCTGGCATCATTCAACAGCCAAGTGCAGTTTAAAGATCTTTTGTTAAGGACCATGTACTGACAGGTGTTACCTTGTCTTTACATTATAAGGTTAGATCTGACTTGCATTTGTGTTCCAGTTGTAAGAAATGGGTAAACAGTGCTGTTACCTATAGAAACAACCTTCTTGGCTTCTTTGTTGTCTGCCTCTTTTTTTTCCGTACACAGTGAAACAACAAAATCCAGTCTTTAGTAATAAACATATTTTAGACACTTTCTAACCACAGGACCTTTTAAATAATTTTTAGCTTCCCCTGCTATAAGGTTGTCTTTGATTGACCTAAATTGGAAGTATGTCTGGAGTGGTAACATTTTAAGATGACTAGTTATCATGCCTGCTGTTATTCCAGAGCACACAACTTTGTTTTTAGTTTAATACACTTTGTTTTTATCATGATCTTGTTGTGTGTTGAGTTAATTTTTTTCTTTCATTTGTATAACTGAGGTAAGAAAATAAAATTATTAAAATACTAGGCATGTTATGAGTATATATTTCTAGGAAAATTAATTCAGACACACGATTGTGAATGCACATACCTCAAATTAAAAATTATATATATGTAAGTCACACTTCCCTGTAACCACAAATCTGCAATAGTAAGAAAGCTGAGAAATATAAGTCTAGCCTGAAATGCTTCCTGATGTTAGCTCTCTTTCTGCTTCCTGATTCTTCTGGTTAGCAGCTCTCAGTCATGGACGTAACCGATGACATCACAGCCAGTTACTGAATGCTAGCTGCCTCCTCCAAGCATGTAAAAGCTTCAAAAGCATGAAAATGAGGCAAAAACTTTTGAGAGGCAGAGGTAAAGATGAGAGCATTATTTTGCATAACAGATTAGCCCTGTCTTTTAGTATGCTAACTATTGTACAGTTTGACAAAAGTCTTGTCGCTTATGTACAAATAGACCTGAAGGTGCCACTTAACAATTATTCTAATGCAGATTTTGTTTCAAGAAATGGTTCATTTTACCCCAAACAGCTTTTGTAATAATGTTTCAATGCAAACGAAACTAACAAAAAGTATTCTAATATTCACAGCTTGGTAAAGCCCATTGAGTCAATTTTTGCAAAGACATAAGTGTTGGTGCCTTGTCATGTGGGCTTCACCTGTGACTAATATTGGATCAATTAGGTGTCAGGTGTGTAAAGAACCCCAGTACACTAGACCTTCACATCAACTGCAAATAGACCTCTGCAAACATGCCTAAGATTCACTGAGACTAAAGAGTTGATTATCAAGAGGCTGAAGACCAAATCCACTGCTGATGTGGCGCACACCTTCAATGTCTCTCAGCGTTAAGTTCAGAGGATAAAGAAAAGATTTGAAGAGACTGGAGAAGTTTTTGACAAGCCCAGGTCAGGCAGACCCCGCAAGACAACTGCTCAAGAGGACCGTTTGTTGGCTCGAAAATCCAAGGCAAGCCCATTTTCAACTGCACAGAGCTCCAGGATACCTGTACACCGGAAATCCCTGTGTCAACCAGAACAGTTTGTCGGATTCTGTCTTGAAATGGCCTCCATGGTCGAATCAGTGGGCATAAGCCAGCACAAAACAAAAGACAATTGAAAAACCGTGTGGCATTTGCCAAGTCCCACAGCCTGCTAAAAGATGGACGTTGGAAAAGTGGCAAAAGGTGGATTTTTCAGATGAATCTTCTGTTGAATTACACCAGTCGCCGCAAATATTGCAGGATACCTACTGGAACACGCATGGAGTCGAGATTTACCTAGAAAACAGTGAAGTTTGGTGGAGGCAAAAACATGATCTGGGGTTACATTCAGTATGGGGGTGTGCAAGGGATCTGCAGGGTGAAAGGCAACATCAATAGTGTAAAATACCAAGAAATCTTAGCTACCTCATATATTCCCAACCATAAAAAAGGCCAAATTCTGAGGCAGGATGGTGCTCCATCGCATACTTTCATCTCCACATCAAAGTTCCTTAAGGCGAAGAAGATCAAGATGCTCCAGGATTGGCCAGCACAGTCACCTGACATGAACATCATTGAGCATATGTGGGGTAGGATGAAAGAGGAAGCATAGAAGACGAAACCAAAGAATATTGATGAACTCGGAGGCATGTAAGACTGTTTTCTTGGCTATTCCTGATGATTTCCTCAATAAATTGTATGAATCCATGCCAAACCGCATGGATGCTGTCCTTTGGATCTCGCAGCACCACTACTTAATTTGCGGACATATTTTTGGATTGGCTGTAGATCATTTTCTGTATAGGCGACTACACTTTTGTCTTACAACATTTTGACCTTTCTGTCTTGATTAAATGATAAATCTTTTTTCAGTGAAACTATTTTTTACCAGTACATTTAATATTATTTGGGAGGGCTTTAGCTTTTCATATGAGCTATTTCTAACACCAATTAATCAATTAAAAATCAGGTTAATAGCAGAAGTTACTGCAAAATACACAGGCGACAAGACTTTTGTCAGAAACTGTAGTTTTTAGGTGGTGATTTTTTTTATTTGGGTGGTCCTGTAAATTTCACGAAATGTACATAAAGTACTAGTAACGACAGAAGCCTTTTTTCGGTGAGCAATCAATTGCCACAAAAATCGACACAAAATTCTAACACATTATTGTGGAACTGCAGCAAGCATGTTACCCTCAAGCTTACATTATAAATTCTGTATGCCTCACGCTTATCAGTCATTGTGACTGTCACGAACACCAGTTCGCTGGGCACGTGATCTGACCAATCGATGGGTACTTGCTGCCACCACTTCAAATTCTTAAGGCTTTGAAGATGCCCACAAACACTCTTGAATCTCACTGATTATGCACACCCCTGTCCTGGCATCTAAATAGTTAATGTTACACTATTCACTCCAGCAACTAACTGGTTAATTAGCATCAGTCCTTCACAAGCAGTCACAGAGTTAATTAGCATTTACACTGCCAAGCACTCCATACACTTAAAAACTTATAAGAGAACTGAATTATTTTAGAGCATTAAAGACAAAACTTGTTAAATTTTAGATTAAATATTCCAAAAGGTGGACAGTGAATATAAGACAAAAATAAAAGAAAATGGTGTTACACTAAAATGACATACAATAGGTACAACAGTTATATAAAATAAAAAGGATACAAATATTCACAGACCCTAACTTACTCTCTAGAAGTCCTGTGACTCGGGGCAAGAAGAAAATATGATCCATACACATTTGGCATGTCCCCTGAGTATGAACACAGGGGCTACAAGGATTTTTAAACCCCTTGTTGAACCACCCCCCTCCTGGGCTATGCATGAGGTGGGATTGTCTAGGAATGTCCAGATTTACAACTAGCCAAAAGCATACATTCCCCCTCAGTTAGGCAGATTCCATATAACTTTAGATATGTACATTGTACTGGGATATAGACCACATATTCATCTCCTGCATTAATTTTCAATTCCTACAATACCAAACATGACCTGTGTGTAATACATATTTCCCAAGATATTAATAACTCGCCTTGGCAAGGGAATAAGGTCTCCATGTTGGGTATCATTTTAATGGGCCTACCTTCCCATTCACAAATATAATATTGGTTTCCGTCTCACATATTCCAATACCAAAATATATTTATTTTGCATGTATGGCTGTCCTTAAAATTACCTATTAAGGTACCCACCAGACCTCTAGCTAAAGAGAATTCCAGATACACGGTTTGGCCCCACATTGTCTGGAAAAGAAGATCTGGTTCCATGCTTCAATAACCCTAATATAACACTGGGGACTGTTTCCAGGGTGGAATGGCATTTTTAATGGTCCTTTGAAAGAACTAATACCAATAGTTAACCCATTCATGCCAAGTCACTACACACTTTCCTGACACCTCCCCCTTTAAAAATGGCGCACGGATGTGACTCACAGGTCACCTCCACTGCGTCCATAATCCGGTGGTTCTGATAGACATGAATATCCACCTGCATTCCCTTGGTTCGGTGAATGTAAATCATATTGCTCCAAGATGTGATTCCATCTGCACATTTTTACAAAACCACCATCCACTTTACTGTGGTTATGTGAACTGGGTTTGGGTTCACATTCACTCACCCAAGTAGACTGGTTAACCTCTTGATGCCCAGTCTGTACACACTTTGATATAGAGAGAAAACCACCCACACTGCCATCTGTGTGACCACTCTGTGTGCTGACAGTTACAATTCTGTATCCACCACCTGGAGTACAGTAATATGTAGGTGACTGTACCCAGCCACTCCTAAACTCAGCCATCTGTCCTGCCTCTGCTACACACTCCTGCTGGACAGATCCTCCTTTATCCTCACTGCTACCTGTGTCCTGTGGGTCTAAAGTTCCCCATTCCCTGGGTCTGAACTCAGACAGATACTGGCCACTCTTAACCCCTTCTTTGCACTCCTGCTCACCATATCCCTGTTCCCTCTTAGATTGAGACAAACCAGTGATTGGTATGGTTTTGTCCTCGGAAAAGCTACCTTCTTTTCATCTACCTGGGACACTCCTAGCTTGGTAAGCTGCCCCTCTTTAACCCTTGTTCTTTCTTCACTGAAGTTGGAACTGGCGCTACCGCATGCCCACATCTACCTTCTTCTCCATCAGTCTGAGTGGAAACATCCATTAGGACCCTGCTCTGAGTCCTTACCACCTGCCCCACACACTCCTGCACTAATTCCTGACTTCTATCCAGGACCTCAGGCAGATTGGGCACAGGATCAGGGATCCTACTCTGAAAATCCCTCTCTACTACGGGTACTTTACCCAGAACATAACCTTGGGGATATTTTCCCTCCCCCTCTACATTCACACATATAGACAGTACTGGTTCTGGAGCTGACTGACACCTGCTCTGGTCTCTCAGCCTTCCCTCCCAGCTACTTTGACAACCCCTACCTACAGGTTATATACCTGATTCAACCAGAGAGTGGCCTTGGGGATCCCCCTCTCTCTCCATTCACACAGGCAATACTGGTTCTGGCACTGACTGACATTGGCTCAGGTCTCTCAGCCCTCCCTCCCAGTTACCTTGCCCCTTGTTACCTGTTCCTTTTACTGATTGCAGTGGGTGGTCACACTCCAGCACGGCTGGATTTAGTGAGATCGGATGATTTGGCACAAAAGCAGAGGCCATTCTCCCCAAAGTACCCTTGGATGACTCCCACCCACTCCCTTTACCAATAAAGTCTTCCCAGGAATAAAGTCCCCAAAGTTAATCATCTCTGGACACACCAAAGACAAGTTAGTTCCTCAGTCTCGTAACCCCTGGGTAACTTTATCTCCCACAGTCACAGTCTGCATATGGTGATATAAATTATCTGTCTTACCAGATACGAGCATTACCACTGGATTGACAGGTGACACTGGTCCCTTTCTTTCTGGATAGGAAGCTTTTACATGTCCCATCTGGTTGCATATAAAACACCTGCGTGTATCTCCATGGTTTACGCTCACACTGGGGCTTTCAGACAAATTCTCACCAGCCTTGACATTCTGCTGTGCTGCTTCCCTGTGGTGACGCTCCTTCCAGCTTGGTGATCTTTGTAAAGTTGTACCTTTTGGATATGTTGGCACCCTGTTGGCTGCATAGGTGTCTGCAACTTCTGCTGCTTTTTGCGCTGTTTTTGGCTCCTGATCCAATACAAACTGTCGCACATCTCCAGGACAGATGTTGAGGAACTGATCCATTACCATAAGATCCTCCAGCTCCTTAAATTTGGTAACCGACAGTCCTTTAATCCATTGGCGATAACTGGTTCTCAAATTACTCACAACATCTGAGTAGCTGTCAGTGGGACCTCTCTGCAATGCTCGAAACTTTTTGCGATACACCTCTGGTGTGAGGTTAAACTTTTTTAATCAGAGCCTGTTTCAAAGCATCATAGTCCCCATCAAGCTCTGGTGGTAGTTCAACAAAGGCATCTAAAGCTTTGCCTTTTAATCCAGGTATCAAGTATCTTGCCCACTGCTCCTGTGGCAACTGATACTGTCTGCAGCACTTTTCAAAACTCAACAAAAAAAGTGTCCAAATTGCTATCATTGTCCATGACAGGAAACTTGGGTGAACCATGCAAAGCAAAAGGACCGTCTCTGGACTCACTGGACTGTGGAGACTAGGTCTGGTGCTGGAGCCAATTCTCTCTGCGCTTGCCGTTCAGCTGCTTCCATTTCACGCTGGGCTTGCCGTTCAGCTCTCTCAGCTGCGGCTATCTCCCACTGCATCTGGGCATCTCTCTTCTGATGCTGCAAGATCAACTGTAGACATATCTGTCGGTCATCTGAACCCAACAATTGTAAATCCTTTTGCAGGGAAGAAGTACGATCTTCCTGCACTGTAGTATTCTCATGCTGACAAAATTCCAAGGTTAGCAGTCCTTTCTGGGATAGCTAAATCCACATTGCTTCCCGCTCAGTTGTGTAGTTCTGCTGCTCCTGGTCACTCTCCAACAATGCTTTTATCAATAGCTACTTGGACTTGTCCAGGACATCAATACCTCTTTCCTCACAGAAGTTGATCAGGACCTCCTTGGTTTGTCTCTTATAAAAGGTTGCCATTCTTAGCTAACCTTGCCAAATAAAATAAAATAAAAACAGAGAAGGGGGGGAACTGTTTGTACATATGTCTTTTAAAAATAAATGCACTGAGTTTGTCTTTGAAGACTGATACCCTTGCAAGGATACATTTTTTTAGTACAAGGGTTAAATAGCTTAAGCCAAGCACTAATGCTCTAATAAAAAATAATTTATCCCACAAGCCACCAGCCAATTTGTCACGAGCGCCAGTTAGCTGGGCATGTGATCTGACCAATCAATCGGTACTCACTGCCACCACTTCAAATTCTTAAGGCTTTGAAGATGCCCACAAACACTCTCACTGACTATGCCCCCCCTGTCCTGGCAGCTAAATGGTTAACACTACACCATTCACTCCAGCAACTAACTGGTTAATTAGCATCAGTCCTTCACAAGCAGTCACATAGTTAATTAGCATTTACACTGCCAAGCATTCCATACACTTGAAAACTTAGAGGCTAACTTAATTCTTTTAGAGCATCAAAGACAAAACTTATTAATTTTTAGATTTAATAGAAATAAAAGAAATGGTGTTGCAATAAAATGACATTCAATAGGTATAAAATAAAAAGGATAAAAATATTCACAGACCCTAACTTACTCTCTAGAAGTCCTGCGTCTCAGGGCGAGAAGGTAATGTGATCCATACACATTTGGCATGTCCCGAGTATGAACACAGTTAAAGGGGCTACAAGGATTTTTAAAACCCTTTTTGAACCACCCCCCCTCCTGGGCTATGCATGAGGTGGGAGTGTCTAGGAATGTCCTGATTTATGACTAGCCAAAAGCATTCATTCCCCCTCAGTTAGGCAGATTGCATTTAACTTTAGATATGTACATTGTACTGGGATATATACCACATGTTCCTCTCCTGTATTAAAGGACAACTAAAGCCACAGAACAACACTGAACCAGGGGGCAGAACACCTTGATATAAAGCCAGTAATCTGTGTCTTACCTCTCATTTTGATACGGGAGCTGGGAAATGTACCTTAATAACATATGGTTTGTGCTTAACTTCCCAGTATTCTAGTATCACAGTTTGGTCAACGACCATTATGTTCTGCACATGCTCAGTCTTTAGCTATGGCAGAAATTGTTACAGTTGGTCACACCCATTAATAATCTCTAGCCAATCCTTTTACTGGACAGATGCAGCAAGGAAGCATGTGACTGAGGTCAGGAGGTGTGGTCTGACACTGCACATACACACAGATACTTCATCCAGTTCTTAACAGGCTTACATTTACTTTAATACAATTTACTGGAGTGGGATTTTATAGCTTATTGGTGTTTTTAGGGGGTTGTTTTCAGATTCTAGAGTATAAAAAATTGGGTTTACTTCTCCTTTAATTATCAATGACCTGTGTGTAATACATATTTCCCGAGATATTAATAACTTGTTGGGTATCATTTCAATGGGCCTACCTTCCCATTCACAAATATAATATTGGTTTCCGTCTCACATATTCCAGTACCAAAATATATTTATTTTACATGTATGGCTGTCCTTAAAATTACCTATTAAGGTACCCACCAGACCTCTAGCTGTAGAGAATTCCAGATACACTGTTCGGCCCCACATTGTCTGTAAAAGAAGATCTGGTTCCATGCTTCAATAACCCTAATATAACTAATATGGGGACTGTTTCCAGGGTGGAATGGCATTTTTAATGGTCCTTTGAAAGAACTAATACCAATAGTTAACCCATTCATGCCAAGTCGCTACACACTTTCCTGAATGAATACCACACACGACAAGCATTAAGTAATTAAGATGGTAGTGCCAAATTGTAGATCAATAGTTTTGGGGAATATTAAGAAAATCTTGTGATTTGAAATGTAAAACGCTACACATCACTCCTAACATTAAAGGCTAATATAATGGCTTTGTGTCAGTACACTGACCTACACCAATTTAAAAAAAAACTGAAAAATTGATTGAACTTTAGCCATCTATTATCTGGAGTTAAATAGTCACATACTTAAGGCCAGACATCCCACCCTGCAAAAACTCATTTCAGGGAGGGTACCCACACATTTCAGGGAGGATACCCACCATCTAAAGCCCAACCCCAAGATTAATCCATGCATACAGACCCACACATGTATACAGTCAGACACACACAAACACATACATCTCAACAGACACATGCATACAACAAGTCATTTCACTATTAAGTGTTTTTGTCACTTGTTAACCGCTAAAAGACTGACATCATTGTGCTCCCTCACTCTAATTCAAAACAACACATTTCAGGGAGATTGTATATTATTTCAGGGAGTCAGGGATCTGCAATTAAAATCAGGGAGCCTCCCTGAACTTCAGGGAGAGGTGGGATGCCTGCTTAAGGCTGCAGAACCACTTATAATTAGCTTGCGGCAGCTTTTACAATCACTTTCCGAATAATCACACAGCAAAAAGGATTACTTGCCACAACCGGAAATCTGCTTTCCCCCTTTTCTCTGACACTCCTTTCCATTGTTTTCAGCTGTTGGGTGTTTTACTGATGTGTGTGTGGGAGGAAGTGTATTCTATGAAACTAAAGCCTTTTCCTTTGCATGGCTGCATTGGATATTTGATTCAGCATTATAATCCTGCAGAGAAAATAAGCTTTGTGTGATTGTTTCTGGTCTCTCACTTTGCCTGCAGCCAACACTCTATCATGTAGTTAGCTACTCTCTGTACTGTCTGTGTTTGTGGAGCACAGTCCCAACAAGCACTACATCTAAGGAAATCAATTCCAAATCCCCCTCCATTACACACCTACACCTATAAACTCCTAACTGAAAGAAAATCATATGTTCTTGAAGCAGTAATAACATCTGCTGTCATTTCACTATAACATATAACCGCAGGGTGAATGCTTTTGGCTGTAGCTCATTGCTCACTGTTTTCAAACACTGTTCATCTCCACAGAACATGCTCCCTGTGAATAACAGAACACCTGGGTTACAGAGTTAAACTGCAAGTGGAGCACCGGCAGATAAGTTTCTCACTATACAAAATTGTCTTTACGGTTTTCTTCACTTGCATAGTAAATCAACAGCAATTCATTATCACTTTTGCTGGATAAATTCTTGCCGTGCTGTGCTTAGGCACGGAAAGATGACATGCGCATGCACGTTCGCGTGCACACTGACGTCATGTTTCCATGTGTGAAACAACCAGAATTTAACTGTTGAGACCAATAAAGCTGGAGGAGCCAGGAGATCTCGGCGGGCAGGGTGGAGCTACAAATTCCAATATACAGGATGATGAAGCCAGCAACATTAAAGCAGTAAAGGTAGGATCTGGTTGGGGATAGAAAAAAAACAAAATAGCCAAAATTGTTTTTAAAGGGCAACTGTGGTCTCAAAACAAGTTAGGGTTAAATGAAAGACTGCAGTATTTCTTTTAAAATGAGCTAAAAATCACATCTCTGGCTGGAGCCTGTGAGACATTACATTGGGGTGAATGTTCAAACTTCCTGCTTCCAGTAGGTTGAGTGACATCACGTGAGCTTTGCCCGCTTCTCCGCCCTGGGGGAGAAGCATGCTCAGTTAAGACTTACTGCTGGGGAAATCAGAAGGTACCTGGGGAAAAAATTGACAGTTGAGAAGGGGAGCCTGTTAATGCGGGCAGAGGCTGGTCAAATGGCTGAAAACAGGAAGTGTTCAAGCAGGAAGTAATATTGCTGAACCTTTCCAGCAATAACTTCTCACAGATTTTATTTTGAGATGTGATTTAGGTTTTATTTTGAAGGTGTGATAGAAGGCTTTTTTATATAATCCTTACTAATTTGTAAGAATTCAAGACCACAGTTACCCTTTAAAGCTGCAGCTACCCACTAACATTATATTTTTTTACAGCATACTTATCCCTTAATAACTGATTTGGCATGTCCCACACATGCATTATCCTTTAATTAGGTCCCTACTCCCCTCTGCCCCAGTCCCGGCAGCAATTAAGATAATCAAGCTGGGTTGGGAGGAGACTTTTCTTTAATTCAGTGCTCTCAGCAACATGTTTCGGATCTTACATGGATCCTTTTTCAAGCTTTAACCATGGCTGTTGAATTGGAGGGTTATAACAGTGTCTAAAGAACTGGAGGGCAGACCTAATAGTGTCTGCTGAACCCTCCATTTCAGCAGACACTGCTAGGTCAGCCCTCCAGTTCACCAGACACTATTAGGTCAGCCCTCCAAATTACCAGCCAGTGTTGACTTGACCATGGCTGTTAAAAGTCAAGACTGGCTGGTGATTAGGAGGGCTGACCTAACATTGCCTGCTAAACTGGAGGGTTGACCTAATAATGTCTGCTGAAATAAAGGATTAACCTAACAGTGGCTGGTGAATGTGAGAGCTGATCTTACAGTGGCTTGTGAACTGGAAAATTAAACTAACAGTGTCTGCTGAAATGGAAGGCTGGAGGGTTCAGCAGTTACTATTAGACCAGCCCTTCAGTTCACCAGCCAGGGTTAGTTAGCCCACCACACACACCTCCACAAGCCATGCCCCCTTCACGTGCTGTAGGAAAATATAGGGATAGCTTTAAAAAGTTTGTCTCGGGTGCCAAAAGGTCTAAAAGCACCACTGGCTCCCAAGAGTCTACCTTAACTGAGCTAAGTGTTGCAGTACACTTTATGTGATCTATAGTGCTCAACAGTGGCGTATCTACGTTAAAACATTCGGGGCACGTGCCCCGGATGTTTTGCAAAGTGCCCCGAATGTTTTCCTGACTTGTGCCCCTAGTTCCGGACTCCCCGGCGGACTCCGCCGGCGCGATGACGTCATGCGCACGCCGGCGCGATGTCATGCGCGCGACGGCGCAGAACATACAGACGGCCTCTGCGCTCCCGGCCTTCTCCTACTAGATAGATAGCAGAGTTAGATAGCAGCGTTAGATAGATAGATAGATAGCAGAGTTAGATAGATAGCAGAGTTAGATAGCAGAGTTAGATAGATAGATAGCAGAGTTAGATAGATAGATAGATAGATAGATAGATAGATAGATAGATAGATAGCAGAGTTAGTAGATAGATAGATAGATAGATAGAACTAGTAGATAGATAGATAGGATAGATAGTATAGATAGCTAGATAGATAGAAGAATAGATAGATAGATACGCAAGATTAATATATGATAGATAAGCAGATTTAGATAGATAGCTAGACATATCTAGCTAGATAGCTACGCTCGCAGAGTTAGATAGCATCAGCTAGATAGTACGCTCTCCCCTAATCTCGAATTAGCAGAGTTAGATAGAGTTAGAGATAAGCGATAGGATTAGATAGATAGATAGATAATGATAGCAGAGCATGAGATTAGATAGATAGAGTGATCGATCAGATATATGATTAGATGATATGATAGCAGATTTAGATAGATAGAAGCAAGAGTTAGATAGATAGAGAGTTAGATATCGAGGTTAGATAGAAGAGCAGAGTTAGATAGATAGATAGATAGCAGAGTTAGATAGATAGAGAGTAGATAGCAGAGTTTAGATAGAATAGATAGCATAGATAGATAGAGCAGAGTTTAGATAGATAGATAGCAGAGTTAGATAGATAGATAGCAGAGTTAGATGAGATAGATAGCAGAGTTAGATAGATAGCAGAAGTATAGATGCAGAGTTAGATTAGATAGATAGATAGATAGTAGCAGATTAGATAGATAGATAGAGTTAGTAGATAGATAGATAGCAGCGTTAGATATAGTAGATAGCTTAGATAGATAGATAGATAGATAGATAGATAGAAGTTTATAGATAGATAGATAAAGGTTGAATGATAGATAGATAGTAGTAGCAGAGTTTAGATAGATAGATAGCGAGTTAGATAGATAGATAGCAGAGTTAGATAGATAGATAGCAGAGTTTAGATAGATAGATGCAGAGTTAGATAGATAGATAGATATAAGATAGATAGATAGATAGCAGAGTTAGATAGATAGATAGATAGATAGATCAGAGTTAGTATAGATAGCAGTTATAGATAGATAGATAGATGGAGATTAGAGATAGATAGTCAGAGTTAGATATAGATAGATAGATAGATAGATAGCAGAGTTAGATATAGATAGATAGCAGAGTTAGATAGATAGCAGAGTTTTAGATAGATAGACAGAGTTGATAGATAGTCAAGTTAGTTAGATGATCGATAGATAGATGCAGAGTTAGATAGATAGATAGATAGCAGAGTAGATAGATAGGATAGATAGATAGATACAGAGATTTAGAAGATAGATAAGCAGAGTTAGATAGATACATAGATAGCAGATTTTAGATAGTATATAGCAGAGAGAGAGGGACAGATAGATAGATAGCAAGTTATAGATAGATAGCAGAGTTTAGATAGATAGATATATAGCAGAGTTAGATAGATATATATCAGAGAGAGAGAGGGACAGATAGATAGGGGCAGAGGTCCATGTAAAGGTACAGAGGTCTCCCTGGCCAAAGGTATGCCAAGCGACTGACTACAACTGAACACAACAGTAGTTTAAAATTACCAGATTGCTACCAGTATATATGATATTGCCATTTACTGTGCCTTTGTGTCATTAATTTGTGTCTCTCTATCCAAATCTCTATCTCTGTCTGTCTATTTCCCTGTCTTTCTGTCTGTTTATCACTATCGGGCTGTGTGTCTATGTTTGTGGTTATCTATCTGTCTGTCTGTGTCTTTTTGGCCATCTCATTAAGTACTTAGTGGGTGTGTCCTAATTGGGGCGAGAAAGGGGCGTGGACCTAAAAAATTTTGCGCCGCGCTGCCGCGCATGGATGCCGGGAGTGCCCCGGATCTTCCTAGACCCTAGATACGCCCCTGGTGCTCAACAGATCAAAACAAGGAAGCTGCAGCCTTGTTTCCTGAAGCTAACAATCATTTAACAACACAGAGATCCTCACTCTACACACCGACACAGAACAGGATTTCAATGCAGTTTTTGGTGTAAACATCTACAGTATATATATTTTAAAGGCAAGTGCACTGTAAAATCAAGTTATGTTCATTTGGAAGCTGCAGCTTTAAAAATACTGTTGCCATTTTTTTTTTACCTAGCCCCTGCCCCAGCAGCCTAGCTTTGTGCCTTGAAGTTGCTGACATCTTGTTACTGGTTTGCTGAATGTTAAGCTCCACCCTCTGAGATTTAATCTGCTTTCCCCTGCTTGAGCCTCAAACGATAATACCTGTAATTTCCGTGCACACTCACGTGCATGAACTCACAGGCATTGCTATGGAGCTCAAGCAGGAGAGTGCACAGAACTCACCAGCATTACTGTTTGAGGCTCAATCAGAGAAATCTCAGAGGGGTGGAGCTTATCATTCAGCAAACCAGCAACAAGATGTCAGCAACTTTCAAGGCACAAGGTAGGCTCTGGAGGGGCATATGTAAAAAAAATATGTCAACAGTATTTTAAAATCTGCAGCTCCCAAATGAACATAACTTATTTTACAGTGCACTTATCCTTTAAATGTTCCAATCCCTAAAATCATAATCATTTGCTTTTCATACAAAAAATATGTTGCATTGTATTTATTAGCTAGCATGGATGTAAGAACAGAATATTAACTTTTCAGAAAAAAATAAATGTAAGTCTGGGTAATTGAACTTGCAACCTTATGTTTGTCTTGCTAAAAGCAAGCTTTATACCCCTAACCCAACAAAGTACTTTGCCACTCACTGATTACATGGCACAGTATAGAAAATTATTGTAGTGCCGTATTAGTCCAATATATAGATGTGAACAAAATAATAAGAGTGCTGTGCCTTTTTCTATGGACTAACTGTTTATTTAGTTGACAAGCTTTCGAGGGCTATACCCTCTTCATCAGGTCAGAGCAGTGTCTGATTTTTAACAAGGTTAACAGAAAGTAAAAAGCCAGTTCCAAAAGATAATTGTTGTTTTGCTTATCTTATTAAACTTTGTATATATTGTACTACAGACCTTCATTCCCCCAGGGCTCTGATCCATCTCCCTGCTCGCCGGAACTGCAAGACTGAGAGGCAGCCAATCACAGACATGGCTGCTGGCAATGGAGAACATCGCTGGAATGAAGGTCTGTAAGCACAGTTCTAAATCTTTTCTTAACCAAACTAATATAGCGGTTGGGGGTGGGCAGGGGTAACCTACCTTAAAGCTAGGTAGAAGAGCTGCAATGATTGGATGGAGGGAGGTGGGGGAAGGCTCTTCTGCACTTGCCACTGTCCTCTCAGAGAACAAGGAAGATTCAGAACCTTTTAGCCAGGAAGACCACTGCGGAGAACCATATAAGGATATTTCTACTACACAGTTGGGCCAGTAGTGGTTACATTTTAGTTTGGGGGGTGGAATGCACTTTAAAAACTTTCATTAGAGGAACACCACCTGCTTTTTATGCTGAGTTCCCCTTTAAATCACACACACTACTAGTTGACGCTACAATGACTCAGTGACATAGAAGAGCTGAGCTAATCTTCCAAACACTCTGTGTGACTTTAGATCTCCCCGCCGTTTTAATGCACTGTAGCACAGCCGGGTAACTCAGCCTTGCGCAGCCGCTGACTGGTTAATTTGTCTAAGCTTCGCAGTAGCCCTCCTACTGCGTGCGTGCAGGGACGTGGTACACTTGAGGTCAGCAATCTTAAACCATGAGCCGACACTGATTATCACCAGCTCAACTTGCTAGAAGTTACGCCCGTGATACCACGCACGGTCTCATTTTAAGGTACAGTGCTCAGCACGAATCTCTGGACAATCCCCAGCACTGTTCCTGAAACCCGGAACTATTGGCATCTATGATAAAGAAGTAGCGGATACAAGGTGTCTACTGGTCAGTTCACTTCCTCCACACTGTTCCCTGTCCTCCTCTCCTTTATTGTCTATGCCCTGTCTCTCTACTTAGAAATGTTCCCTCTGCACTTCTGGTTAATTGGTTTGTCCACTGATGTTTGGGACTGTCATGGTCTCACTATTGTCCGCGTGGGCCGGTACCACCTGTCCCCATTCCTTCCCCAGGGTAATGTTCCCAGCAGCACACACTGAACAATCCACTCTGTGCCAATACCATTTTCTGAAATGGGGAAGTTCAGTGCAAATATTATACTCATCCTAATGATTTAATCTGCCATTCAGCATTGTGTCTGTGTATAATAAATGCAACCGAAATACTGACTTCCTGCTTGCAGGACCCCTAGTAAGACCGTTATGGTTTTGCCATTGACCCCGCCTGGGTTGATTCAGTTGCTCCGTAGAGATCTGAGCATCTTTGACCCATCCAACAGCCATCAGTAGAAATTACTGTTAGGAAACATTCCAAAGATGTGGTGCATCCTGGAAGAAAAGGACCGTTAGAACCTGAAATGTCAGCTCACTAATGTCAACAGCAGGGAACACAAATGGTATATGAAATCAACTGATTTTTCAAAATGGGAGAGAATATGTAGAATAACAAGAAGGCATTACACAAACTAACAACTTAACAAATATTGATAATTTTCACTGAACTGTCCCTTTAACACGTGCTTTTTCTGTTTAAATGTGGAACCTGTTTAACCAACACTGTTGTTTTCTTGTCCAGGTCTATTTTCTGTGTTGATTTTTTTTCCCAACCAACCCCATCTTCTCTATGGCTGCTGTTAGGAGGAGACCGGAAGCCATTTGTCCTTCAGGAAGTGGCAGGTGAGCAGGAAGAAAATGGTCACAGAGCTAAGAGATTTAAAGAGTGAGGAAGAAGAACTGAGTAAGAAGCATCCTAAAGGAAGTTGTTCTCTATTAGCTTATTCTGGGAAGGCTACTATGGAATGCAGGTACTAAATTAATCCGCCATATTCAGATAAATATAGATGTGTACACTTTTGATGTTGGGATGCTTATTAAATGCAGTTTAAATACAATCATCTGTATCCGTGCAGCCCTGCTAACTTTTTTTAAAGGGCAAGTCCAGACCCAAATGAAACTTACATACAGGTAAATCACCCCCCAAACCGTAAACGGTAATGTTAAAACATCTAAAATATATGAGTTTAACCTGAAATCCTACACAATGTCCTGTTTCTGCTTCCTGGTTCTCCAGTTAGCAACTGTCAGTTATGGATTGGCCAGTTGACATCACAGCCAATGACTGAATGTTAATCCCCTAGCTGCCTCTTCTGAGCATGCCCAGGCTCAGTACAGGTTTCTAAATTGCTTAGTTTCCATGAGGCATACAGCAATGAATTCATAGGACAACTATGATATATCAACATATTTAAAGAGGCCGTTCTTTCTAAAACTTTTTTTTTGAGGGTGGAGTTGTCCTTTAAAGAGCCTCCTACAATAAGCAGGTGATCTGGAAACCCTACATTTAAAGGCCACCTTTTGTTGACTGTTTAAAATTTATTTTTGTCCTGTTCTTTCATAAAGTAACATACTTTTTTATTTTAGCTAACTAAAACCTTTCTTTCTTAAAATCTCTGTTCTTAAAGGATAGTTCACTGAAATAGTGAACTAATACTTTAATGCATTGATTGAAGAATGGGAGTAAAGTAGCTATACTTACCATCTGTTATTCAATCAATTATGCAGGAGCCAGAAACAGGTGATTAAAGTTACAATCCAATGCCGATTGCAGCGAGGTCCCAACCACTTCCTGTTTAACTTTAACTATAGTGCCCATTTAAGAAATAGTTCACTTTTTCAGTGAACTATTCTTTAAGATTTCAGAAAATGCCCTTGCCCCCCATGGCTAAACCCCTTCCCAGCAGACCCCCTAGCCCCTGCCCCATAGACTTAAGGGGTCCCGCAGCTGAAACCGGGACCCCCCTTCTCTGCACTTATAAGTGCCTTTGCAGCCCTGACAAGGGCCCTTTGGTGCTAGGGGGTCCTGCAGCTTGAACGGGGACCACCTTTCTTCGGCCCTTGGAAGTGCCCGTGGGTCCCTGACAGGCCCTTTGGGGATTAAGGGGTCCCCAGCTTGTACCGGGACCCCCCTCCCCACAATTGCAATGGCCTTGCAGCACTGACAAGCTCTTAGTAAGCCTTGGGTGTGTCTTTTTCTTCTCAGCTTTCAAAACAAACTCTGATGTTGCTGATACCAGGCCGTGTCACTGCGGCTGCCAGTGACATGACTGGCACTGGTGACCTCAACGAAGCCGATGTTGCGACCTCTTCTTTCTTCTGCCATGACTTCTGACTCCGCAGGGTTGGCACCTCTTTATATAGATTTGCTAAAAGGACCTATCTAATTCTGATTGGTCATATTCAATGCTTGCGATCATATGATTATACAGTACCCAATCCTATTTCTGAAATGGGATTTGGTGGGGTGGGTGGGTAGGAAAAAAATAAACACTTTACTTTTAAAGCCACTATCCAGGCAACTAAAGTTGGTTTTACAGGTGCACCTCCTTTAACTTAAAGCCTGAAACAGTCTGGAACGTTCATAGGATCCAGTGGTAGATCGCACTCGCGGCTAGTATAAAGGCCTCGTTCCCGGCTCCTGTTACAATAATTGAAGACAGGAGGTAAGCTTAGCTTCTTTACCTCCAGTCTTCAATTAATGAAAAAACAGAATTGTTTCTTTTCCTTGAGAACTATTCCTTTAAGTGTATTGGTTCTGGATTGTGGGGAATTTTCTAAATCTGTTTATTAGTATATTTATATTTTTTACTTAAAGTAGATTAAACAGGGTGTGCAATTACATTTCACAGGGAGCTGCATGAATTGGATCAATTAAGATTTTTTCAGAGAAAATCATATAAGATTTTGGGGTACAGGTCTAGTATTAAAGGCCAGTTAGGGGCAGTCAGTGGGCTGTATGTGGCATTACTATGCCCAGATCTGAGATAAAGTAAGGTTTTAGTTACATGTTAAAAGGGCATCTATAATATTAAAAAAAGATTTTCTTTTCTCCAGTTCTAAGATTACCCCCAACCCTTTAATACCTTTCTTCTAGTCAAAACTCCCCGGTGCAGAGAGATTTCAGATTAAAAAATATTACTGCTCCGACTTCCCTGTCAATCATGTTTTGACATTTGCGTAAAAGCCCTCCTCCCCTTAACATGCGTACCATGTCATGACCGCTTCCCTCCTCTGCTCCTTAGCCCACAGTTAGTAAGTTTCTCTGTTGTCATGGAAGCGTTTACACGAAAACCAAGATTGTAAAAAACCGATGCACTCTCTGCTCCTCAGTCTAAAAAAAATAGCAGGCTTCTTTCATTGTGGGGAGGGGTGGGCTGGCCCTGTAATCTCTCCATGCATCTGAATCAGCATAGCTCTCTCCCTTAAAAAAGTTTGTTGGATCGCTCTAAAGTTACTCCATTATTTTTCTTTAAAAAAGGAATCTCCTGCCCTGTGCTACTTGATTACAGATCAGCCTAGCCTGCTAGGGAAAAAAAATTGGATAAACTTAGAGCGATCCAAAAAACTTTTGTAAGGGAAAGAGCTATGCTGATTCAGACTGCACTAGAGATTACAGGGCAATCCCCCCCCCATTTACCCCAGCTTCCATCAGTGCAAGTATCTTCTAACTTGCTTGCCATCTATAGGCTGGAACAGAGGGAGTGTTTCCAAGTCTATCCCTACTACCACTTCTGAGAGCTATAACACTGGGTCTCAGCTGTGGGGGAATAGATTTGGAAGGAGGCTAAATAGTCTGTGCAAGAGTAGCCCTGATACCTGTAAAGGAGCACGTGAAGGAAAATTGTAAGACCACATATTCTACATAATTAAGATTCAATACCAACTAACATGAATTTTCATTATAGATGCCCTTAAAGGTAGTGAGCAACAGTGGAAACCAGGAGATATATTCTTATAATATGTAAGTGGCCTGGATTATAAGGGAGCAACAGTGGAATATATCTGTATAAAATCACTCAACTACGTAGTTGAGTGATTTTTATAAGAATATATACCACTGTTGCTCCCCATTCATTTGCCGTTCCCTCCTTCCGCACCTTCCCTGTAAAACCAGCAATCAAGAAAAGATCGATAAAACACACAGACCTTTACTGTGCAGAAAATCCTTATGAGTCCTCCATGTGAAATGCATCTCTCACCTGGTAACCTTTTAAATCCTGTCAGCCATGACTAAAATTCAGCCTCGTTCAGTCCGTGCAAGTGAGGTTACAGAGAGGCTGTTTCAGCGTACTGACAACTTCTTGTGCATGCTGAAGTTGTCAGTACGCTGAAAAAGCCACTCTGTTTAACGAACTTGCACGGACTGAATGAGGCTGAATTGGGTCATGGCTGACAGGATTTAAAAGGTTACCGGTGAGAGATGCATTTCACATAGAGACTGAGAAGGATATTCTGCACAGTAAAGCTCTGAGTTTTTCATCAATCTTTTTTTTTCTTGCAGGGTTTGACAGAAAAAGTGCAGGGAAGTGGATGTAAAGGGAGCAGGAAAATTTCAGAGAAAAGACTGTTAAAAAAGTTAGTCTGGTATGTATTCATTTCTATTTATTCATTTACCAATTTTATTGCAGGGCTGACAGGGAATATACCTGTTTTAATTACTTAGTGAAAGGATAACAGCTGGTTAGGGAGTTAATAAGAGACTACCATCAATAATTAATTTTTTTAAACTTATATATTATAAGAATAATACTCCCCATTACAGTGTGATAAGTTTATAAAGTCACCTCGGAGTTCCCTGTCCTGTGTAAAAGCACTCGACCTTCGGTTCTCGTGCTTTTATATGGTCAGGGAACTCCTCTGTGAATTTATATCCTTATATTACACTGTAAGGGGCACATTATCCCTTATGTAAAAAAAAACTTAGCTGAGTATTTTTTTTTTTTTTTTTTTTATATAAGGATATATTCCATTGCAGTTCCCATTATAAAATATGAAACTGTTTAATTTAAGGCCTATTTCCTTGGTCAACTAAAAAAAAAATTTTTTTTCCTGATAGTTATTTAGTAAATATTAACTCTTTTGAGAAATGTGGGCTCACCCAGTTCAAGACAATGAGGATGAGCTTGTTCAGGCACTGGTCATGTCTGGCTGTATCCCTGAGACCACGCAGAAGATATGAAGAAAATGTCGTTTCAGCGATGTGCTAGAACAGATAGTGAAATGTATTTCATTGTCGAAAATATTTTATTTAAGTTCCTGTGTATGTATATCTCAGAGATCTAATGATAAACAATTTGGTGGAATTGTAATTTATTTCAATTCATTCTAACATCTTTTAGTTTATAATCTAGATAACCAATTTTAGTGCTTCTAAGGTAACCTGGTCTTTTTTACGAGATCGCTTTCAAATATGCTATGTTTTGCTATAATTTGTTTGTGGCAATTTTTACAACAAATAGATATTTCAGGATGCAAAGCTATGCATTTGCCGGCAGATGGCAGGGCATTTGCCAAGTACCATTTTTTCACATAAGAATTATGTGAAAAATAAATATTAACATTTATTTTCTTTATAAGGGTGTTTCACTGCACGGACAAGTTGTGTCATTAAAAATCTGGTTGTTATGATGACATAGTGGAAAAGATTAACAAAAATCTACCATCTCACATCAGGGTAATAGGTAAGTGATATTTAGATATCAGTACTCAAACTAAATTAACTTCAAATTAAGTTAATGGCAAGAATGGTAGCAAAAAACATGATTATTGGGTTTTGTGAGCAGTCACTCCTATTTTTGCTACAATTAGTACAAATTCTCTATAGAAATAACGAAACGGATGATTAATACACATCTAGGGCCCCATATAGTACTCTAATATCTAGAATGTGCTTTGGTCATGATTTTTTTTTTTTTTTTTTTTTTTGACATTCTAAAGTAATAGATAACCCAAGCACCAGGGTTAATGTCTGCTTTGGGCCCAAACAGAGAGCCAAAAAAAATATCAAAGTTGCTTGTAAAAATCACTTTTTCTTCCGTTATCACTGACTTGCGGCCTTTTCCCCTGTGCCCATCAATAATTTTTCTGCATGCACTTTGCTTATTTTAAATCTTGCTGGCTCTTCTTTCCACGTATCCAAGCCCCCCTTGATATACTAAAAACACCGGAAAACCGGAGATACATTTGAACTAATGCCCCTTGTGGGTATCGTGTGTATATAATCTTTTTCAAGTATTCATATGCCAAATATTTTACATTTTTTATAATGCTCATTTTATAAAGCAGGTTCTATTGTTCATACAGTGTAAGATTGTGACTGGGGAGATCTGATTGACCAGCTGGATGAAAAGAGAGGTTTGATTGGCTGACCGGGTACTAAGGGACCCTGTGTCCTGATTGTTAAGGGTATACTTACATGCGATTTTTTTTTTTATGCAAGAAGCGCACTCGGAGGGGAGATTGTGCATGCCAGAAACCCCCCAGAGGCGTCTATTAGAGGCAGAAGCGGATTTGACATAGACAGCTCCTACTGTTTAGTTTTGTTTCTTTAATCTATTCCAGCCATGCAGGTTAAGAATAATGCTGCATACCAGAAGTTATTACTTTAGAGGAACACTAATCCACTTTTAAAAGTATTTGACATCCGTTTCTATTATTCACGGGGAGATGAAAACGCTTATTCCCACCTCCCTGTGAATATAGTATGCTCGGGGACCTGGAACTTATCTTACCACGCTCTATTCGCAAGCCGCTCTTGCTGTTCTGTTCCGATCGCGCGCCGTATCTTTTGTATGGGCGCGCATGCGCCACGATGGGCACTTGGTCGGGACAGAGCGTCTTGCAGTGGAGCGGCGGTAAGGTAATTTCCAGGTCCCCGAGCGTCCTATTATTCACGGGAGGTGGGAATAAGCATTCTCATCTCCCTGTAAAATAATAGAAACAGATGGCAATACTTTCAAAAGTGGATTATTGTGGATTTAGTGTTCATTTAAACACTACATTGTGTGCTCAACAGTGGGGCCCATTTCTGTTAGGGGGGTGGGACATGCATTTGTGGACAATAATTCCACTTCCTCACACCCTTCGTCTTTAAGGAAGCGGCAGTGTTGCCATGAAATGCGTCCGACCTATCCCCTGGCAATATTGCTAGATCGGTGGTGGACTGGATAACTTATGTGTTTATTCAACCTCAAATACTATGTTCATTCTAACCTCAAATTGGCTGGTGCACATACAAAATTACATTTTGTGCGCTCAATACCGCAGCACTTACATTCCAGAAGATTTTTGTGTGTGCCCACCCTTTAATCTGTGTGCGCAGGGACTGTCTAATTGTGTGGCGTGCGCAAAGTTTGGGGGAACACTGCCCCTGGTGAATAAAGAAACTTATTATATTTTGGCTTTCTCATCTTGTTGGGGAATGGACTGTCAACCCAGTGTTTGTGTTTTATCTATAAACCTATATGGGTGCTGGCTCATTTTCTAGAGGAGTTACGTTACCTGCACGCAAGGGATGGAGGATCTCACCCACACTGAGTGTCCCACAAGTGCTACCAACTTTTAAACGGGCAATTCACATCCACCTTCAACTTACTTCTTTGCGGTCTCCTTTTACCAGCTTGTCTCCTTTGGTCTTCCTCTCATGCTGTCTTCTTTTTTGTTGCAGCCATTGTCTGCTCTGCAGCTGCGTGAGCTCTGTAAGAGCTCATTGAGCTTATAAAGGAAACGAGAACTGCAGGCACCACACCCACAGAGAAGAACAGGTAAAGGAGTTCAGAGATCAAGAAGGGGTTTTGGGTGGTGGTGAAGGTAGATAGATTTTTTATGTGGCGGCATGGACATCCCTTTAAAAACTTCTTTCATGATTTCCTTTACTGTATCTGTAATATCTTGGTTCAAAGGCTTACATCTACCGCTTTCTGGTCTGGGGGTCTGTTGCCACTGATCAATAAGGTTTCTTTGGGCTACTGTGTTCACCCTAGGGGATGTTTCGCCTAGACTCTATGGCCGTGAATGGTACCACTCACACCCTGCGTTGGCAGTGGTGTGCTGCATTGCAGCAATCAATGGACACCGAATAACACTGGAACTTCACACACATGCAAGTGCGATGTCCCCGCAGGGTTTCAGGACTCTGTGAATGTAGCCTTAATCTAGGTACAGATGTCTATTGCGCACCAACAACCAAACTACATGAAATGCTTCTTGCGCAATGGACTTTTGGTCAGACATTCTCTCATTGATCCTCTAGGTCGGATTGATAATGACGGTATGCTTACCCCATGTCTTTACCTAGCCTAATCCTATATTTTGGTCACTTATCTGCTGGTGATTTTGACATTTCACTTTTATGGGCAAAATGTTATATGCAGTCTAAGGTTTTGGAGTAATTACTAACATTTGGTAGTTACATAGGGGTTTTCTGGTAAAAAGACAAGCCGTTGTCATAAAAGTGAACTTGTCCTCTTAAATTGATCTGCACAGTTATAGTGCTATATTGGTTTTCCTTGACAAGAGTTAAACTCAAAATAAAAAAAAAAGTTAAAAACTCAAACTTAGGGAAGATAGACAGCAAATCAGCACCCTTATTCTTCTCTATTTAGTTTTTTTTCTCCTAAAGATATTTGCTTAAATTTTTTCTGGGCCAGGGAGCTGTGTGCCTCTTTCCCTGCATGCCGACGCAAGCTACCACTGCTGTCCAACCCAATCATAAGGGGGCCATGGCCAACAGAACGGTATGACATTGTCCTTCCCCAGCTTTGTCTGACCATTGGAGGTAAGTAATATGGAAAATCTTACTTACAGAAGACTACAGGAGATATTTGGCATATCTCCGCCCCTTACTCTGGGGAACCTGGGGTAAGAAATTACTTTCATTTCTTGATTATGTGGGCAATGTTATTCTATAGCATGAGACTGCAAGATGCCTTCTGTTTATAAGACGGATCTGCTGTCATTTTTTATTGCCAGTGGAGGGCTTTTTGCTCATTTGTGGCCTACCTCTTCTTAGCTATATTGCCTTGTCTATTGTTGCTCCCCGATTCCTACCCCATAGAGCCATTAATCTATATCTTGCACTGGTGAATCTAACAAGATTGAAACCAGTTTGTCGCAGGTCAGATGATTGGCTCTGTATAAATAGGCTGTAATGCATGTTAATAAGCCAGTGAACCTGGACACATCATTAGCCATGAGACCATAAAGTAGAAATTTTGTATATCTGTGCTGTTACTCTGCATGAGACTGCAAGATACCTTCTGTTCTAAGAAGGCTCTGCTCCATTTTACAGAAGTATAAGACAGTGATCCAGGGTGCTAGATTGCTTTCCTATGTTTTCATTAATTTTGAGTTTTTTTACTTTTGCTTTTTTTTTTTTTTTGTAAGAAATAAAAAAGCACTTAATGTGTATTCTAACTACTGCTCATCAATTTTTATTATTTTTTTTTTTCTGGTGGATATTTACCCGTGTTCCTACAGTTGTCACATGTAGTTTCATTTCAAGTGCTAGCTTGAATTGTAAATTTAAAAAAAAAAAACTACAATTTCTTATTTTTCTATTAAGGTCTTAAAAGGGTAACGTGGCCTGGTAACTTACCAAGAACTCGTGTGATGCACGCACCTATCTTACAGCACTTACATTGCCAACCTTTGCCTTTTCACACAAAGACCATAGAAACAAGATGAAAACTTTCGTCTGAGCACAGGAAACGTTAGACAGGGTAAATGAACTACTGCTGCTTTTACAAAGGTACACTACAAACTTTCATACACTTTAACCTCTCAAAAAGGTCCATCGGATCCTAGTGCGAAGCGTTACATAATGGAATGCACTGGTGAGTCTCCATCCAACAGGGAGGATGAGCTGGCGTATTAAAGTAAAGGCAAAGCTTATGATGCACGATTTCGCAAAATGATTGGATTGTCATTGCAATAGTGACGGGCTATGCTCCCCCCAACTATCATGGAGCGTAGCTGGGGAGAAGAAAAGTAGTGACATCACCCAAAGCTCCTCGTGTTTGGTGCCTATTCTAGAGAGGGTTCACTTCGGAGAAATACAACAACGATTTGGTAATGATGGATTCCATGAGTCTTGGACTGGACAGAAGAGGAAGAAAAAATTGAAGCTTTTACAAAAGAGTACATTAACCCCCCATATTCAGACAGAACTAGAGGAGAAATCAATGGTTTAACTGGCTTTCCACTCTTTCCATCCATATCTATGATGCCACTGCTTTTAAATCAAAAACCTGGATAATGATAGTTAGTACGTAGGCCTTGTGCTGACAGCTCAAGCTCATAATGAGATCTTTTCTTAAAGGACTTAATATTATTTTTTACCGTCGGATTTTAAGTTGGGGAATACTTTTGGCAAGGTGGGGTGATAGAGGATACGGTGTTGTTTACAAGCCCCAACTCTATTAAAGAGGAAGATTCCAGCTCTATATTTAGATGACAAAAGGCTGCAAGTTTGAGCATGTTCTCCCTGACTTTATGGCAGTGAAACTACAAATAGAGCAAAAGATATAAGCTCTAAATTAAGGAGAACTAAACCCAAATACAAAGGCAGCTCCACAGACTCTATAACTGTCACTTAGTAAAACTATTTCTCACCTCTGAATTCAGCCTCTTAGTGTAAAATCATTTATAGAACATTTCTGAGTACTGGAAATCTATGATGCACAGCTGGCTTCAGTGTTGCCTTCCTGGTGATCCAGGTACCAAAACTCCTGCTGCACCCGCTAACTAGGTACCTTGTGTTTGTTTCCCACTACCCTATGCTAAGCTGCATGTAACTCGTCTCCACCTGCCATTGTCTCCCAGCCATCATCAGAGATATCAGCAGCAATATTATTAGCATATTTTCCTGCTCAAACAGAGTGGGGGAAGGTGTTAACCCTTTTCATATGTATTTAGAAATGCAACTTGTTAACCCCTTTTATATTGTGAGCATTTCTGCAAGAGACTGTTCATGCTTATTTACCCAGACTCGCTGGCAGATTATGAGTTAAAGTGTGCCTCTATCCGATCAGTTGCTACCGTTGTATATAGCGACTTTAAACTCTGTATTAGCGTTGGATGGCGGGTGTAATGCAGAAAATCAACCTCGCATATCTTCCGCTTGACTCTAGTGTCACTTAGTGATCAGAATACATTCCTTGCGCTAGTTTTAGCGCAGGATTTTAACGCCTTATTAAATGGCGAGCAGGACATTTACC
This sequence comes from Hymenochirus boettgeri, assembly GCA_019447015.1. NCBI lineage: Eukaryota > Metazoa > Chordata > Amphibia > Anura > Pipidae > Hymenochirus > Hymenochirus boettgeri. Next base: position 298,693,527 of record CM033469.1, on the reverse strand, counting down.
CACAGCTATTGGTTCTGGGTAAATGAGCCTGTGTGTCTTTGTATGTGTTTATTTTTTGCACTTACCATTTATATTAGCGTGTGTATTGCTGCAATGTACATTTAGGGCACATCCACACAGCAACCGCTCTGATCGCACAAACTCCCATGCATTTGTTGTGCTTGCAATTTGTCCGTTTTCATTCTGAAAGCATGTGATTGCAGGATAGCAAGATTTTGGTGCATTGCTGCGATTTCTAATACAATTAGAAACAACTCGCTTGTGTGGCCTAGCCCTTAGAAGTGTAATTGCAGCTGCATTGATTTCGGTTTAGCTATACAGCAGGTAATTTTGCAATAGAACTTTGCAGCAGGTCAATTTCCTGAGCGTGCCCCTTCTAAGTTCAAGGGAGGATGCACTTCGCAATAATGCGTGATTGTGCAATTTCCGCGTGCATGGGTGTTGCGCTTTTCCACAATTGGACCCTAGCAGAGCGCATGCAAACTGACCAAAAATGGTTATCGCATGCACCCAATAGACACTAAAACCACGCATCGCATGTTTTTGGGGTCGGTCCCATAGACTACATACATGCCTGCCTCCCATTAGCACAATTGGATCGCAAACCTCAATCCAAAACGCCTATGGGAGTAGCCCAAGATTTTGAGTCTAAAAGGGAAGGTGGTAACCCCAGTAGAATGAACTGACCCTTTCAAGGACACTTATAAAAACAATACAGCTCAGAGCTGCAGGTTTCAGCATATTGACGTGAACCATGGTCTTAGCAAGCACAGCTCCTGTGCCATGCATTTTAACAGGCCACCTTTGCCTTTAAGACCCAAACAACGTATTAAATCTACATGTTCAAAGCTAAGTACCATTGCATTAAAAACAAACTGTATCAGCCTGCATCATGCTTCTAAAGAAAATACTAACAAACAACCTTATTTGTTTAGATATTATCAGGCCTATGCAATAAAGTACATAAAATCTAATTGTTGGGCGCAACAATTTGCACCATTTTTAAACGATAATAACTTAATACATAGGCCTGTTTGGTGTTTGGGTTAAAGTCAAAGGTGGGAACCCTATTGTTTTTGTTTATGCAAAACTTCCCAAGTCAGCCCACCTGCTGCATTAATTTTATATAACATGTTTGCACCCTCTAACAGTACCCTTTAATTGGGCATTCCCTCCAATAATTCCTACTAATATTTACATTATATCGAACACAAAATGGTGATGAGCTGCAAGTGGCCATGCCCTCCAACATTTCCCTTTAATACGTAAATATAACATGGTGCTGTGCTGCAGGTGGAGGATAATATAATGACCCTGATCTTAGCACACTATTTGCAATGCCTTTCTCTGTGTATGCATGTCTTAGCTTAGCTCTGTACTACGTTTGTTTTTTTTTATACAGACAGCGGATTAAAAACATACTCTTCCTACCCTCACAATCCAACATTCCCTTTAACAAGGTACCCGATGAGAAATGCATTGCACCGAGCTGTGCTAAATCAGGTTCATTCACTATCCAACCTCTACAGTTCTGCACCATGTGGTTTCTTAAAAAAACCACACTCCTAATACCGTACCAACATTGCCCTTTAAAAATTACACTGATGAGAAAGTATTGCACAGAGCTGTGCTAAAATCATGTTTTCTTCACTATCCTCCCCCTACAGTTTTCTGCACCATGTGGTTGCTATACACACTCTTTTCCTACCCTCCACCATACCTTTAGAAGCTACACTTTCCCACTCATATTGCTGCAGCTGACAGGAGAGCTAGAGACCTTCACACTGGCGATATTTATAAAGGTGTGGTATCGCCTTCTTAGTCGCGTCGTTGTGACGGTCATTATTTATGATCGCATCACAAATCTTGTAAATGTATGATTGCGACATAAATCTACAACAGCCATAAATATCATTACGGTATGGTTTGCAGCATGTATACTACTGCCACGGTAGTACAATTAACGAAAATACAACATTTGCGGTATCGCAAATGTTTCAATTTGGCCCTCCAACCCTTCTGCTGAGGCCACACTGCAATGCACAGGAATTGCGAGCGTTATTGCACGCGATTGTGGTTGCGATTTTATGCGTTTCACGCATACGATTTTGACGTTTTCCGTTCTAGAAACGCATGCGTGTAATGCACGAAAAATGGTGAACGCATGCGTTGCCAAAACGCAAACAAATCGCATGCGCATCGGAATCGAAACCGCGGAATGTTTTGCAGTCCGTGATTGTCCAATTAGCGAAAATCGCGGGTGCAATCGCGAATGAAAACCCGCTAGTGTGGCCTAGCCCTTAAACAACATTGCAGTGAAACATACAAATACACAGTTTGTAACTGTGAATACTGCAGGTTTATTGCAAATATGCGTGCTACAGTTTTTCTGACCCACTTGTCCTTCCTCAAGAGCTTGAGTGGATCTGAACATGTAGCAGGCATGTTTTGCAATATTCCATTTACAAACCTGTCTTTGTATGTTTCACCTGCAATTTTATTGTTTATAACCGGATTGGTGGAGTGAAAGCCGTAGGTGAGACATACATTATTTCAGATCCGGACACACTAGATACCCAGACCTATATACATCACACTACAACACTGCTACTAGGAAAGTGTAATTAGTTGCAGCACCCCAATTTGAATATTGATGATTTAATATTTCCTACATCATAGGGGGTTGAGAGGTGGGAGTGGAAATCACAAGGTGCTGACTATGTAATCAAGGCAAAAGTACTGGCAGGCAAGGGAAAATGTCAGCTTAAGATTTGGGGAACAAACAGAACCTAAAATGGGCTCATAGAGGTAAAGAAAAGGCCCCTGATGGAATCTTCCATGCTGAGAAGGATGTTAAGGGAAGTACTTCTACTTAACAACTGGACTTGAAGTTTAGTTTCTTGAAGAAGTTTTCGCTAGTCATAACCGACTGGCTTGTATAAGAATCTTGGCAATTATGTACCCTGAAAAATCCCAATAGTCAGTTTGATCTAATTGAATACAACAGATATATTTAAACTTTGGGTTTTTTTTAGGTTTAGTTGTCTTTAACTTGATAGGAACCTAGTAGTGTGCTTTGTTCAATTAAGCTGGGTACCCCCATCAGATCTTTGTTCCACATTGTTCACCACTAGCGGGGCGGTCGGGTTGACAAATCACGGTCGTGTCATGGCGAAAGTAGCCACAGCTGACAGTTTTGCCGCAACCAATCACACATCCATAGGGGTTGCAAATTGTCTGTGATTTTCCAGTGTGAACACAGCGGTGTGAAATTGCCACACACCCAGCCAACCACCCTGATGCAGAAGTGTTAGAGAAAAATATATCTACGGTAAAATCTCAATGATAGATGACGGTATTCATTTTAAAATTAAATGTTGGACTATGGCAATTCTACAACAATACCCCATAATGGCAATGGTGAAAATTTTTGAGGTTTTGGCAAATTAATAAAATATAAAAAAAATTAAGAAATCACTTGTACATAGTATGAACTCAAAATTGACTTGGGTGCATCCTGTTTCCTCTGCTCATCTTCGATGTGTTTCTGGTAAATTCATGATTGAACCTGATTTGGAGAGGCAACCAACTGTCTATGTATAAAGGTCCCACAGTTGACCGTTCATGTTGAAGCACAAACCAATAACAAAGTCAAAGGAATTGTCTGTAGACCCTCCGAACAGAATTTAATTTTCCTTGAGGCACAAATCTGGGGAAGGTTACAGAAAATTTCTACTCTTTTGAATGTCTCAATGAGCACAGTGGGCCTCCATAATCCGTAGTGGAAGAATTTCAAACACAAGGAGCTTGAGAGGTGCCACAAGGAATGGGCCAAAATTTGCTCAAGATAGATGCGCCAAGCTTGGGGCCTCATATTCCTGAAAGCCTTGAGGCTAAAATTGCTACCAGAGGTGCATCAATAACGTATTGAGCAAGGGCAGTGAATACGTCTGTCATGTGATTTTTAAATTTTTTTAAATATTTAATTATTAATTTGCCGAAACCTCAAGTAAACTTTTTTTCACATTGTCCATTATGGGCTGTTATGTGTAGAATTCTGAGGGAAAAATAATTTTTAATCCATTTCGAATAAGGCCTGTAACATAACAATGTGGAAAATGTGTGATGTGCTGAATACTTTGTGGATCTCTGTATCTTCAATAGTGCAACCGGTTTTCTGAATGTATAATTGTTAAGCAAGTTTCACTTTGGTTATATAAGATGAAGCTCTTGAACTTGGTAAAACAGTGCAAAGTAGTCATGTACAGCTTGTATAACTGTAAATTTTATAGAAGAAAGATGCCGGACTGCTACACTGCGGTAAAACGTAACTTATATTGTTCGAACATTGCATGCTTCACAGAGGGAGATACTCATGGTGCCTAGGCCCATGATTATCTCCCTCTGTGAGCATGCATTTTCGACAATAAAGTTACGTTTACTCGCAGTTGGTAGCAGCCGTCATCTTTCTTCTATAGTAGTTTCGCTGGCCTTTGGATGCTTCCGGAGCACCATTTGACTGGACTCCACTAACGGGTTGTGAAGTAGAGGAGCCGACGCTCGAAATTACTGGTAACACATTGTTTCTTCACAATAACTGTAAATTTGCTGTCAAAAACTCAACAACACAGCCATTCGTAATAACTGCTGGCAACAATGTTTGCCAGTGGTTGCGCCCAAAGTGTCTTTTTTTTGTGTGGCCCCGGCATGAGTTCACTTCAGTTTCACAGGTTGCTAATGGAATTTCTCTTCTACTCTCCTCTATGACTACATTATGAGAGACCTTGCACTCCACCACCTTCATTTTTAGGATGCTCAATAGGGTTTAGGTCTCAAGACATGCTTGGCTATTCCAGCACCTTACTCTGAATTTAGCAAAACAGTAGTCACCTTGGAGGTGAGTTTGGGACGTTATTTGTGTTGGAATACTGCACTGCATCCCATTTTCCCGAAGGGAGGAGATTATACTCTGCTTTAGTATGTAACAGATACATGTTGGCTTTCATGGCTCCCTCAATGAACTATAGTCTCTCAAGTGCCGACAGACTTCCACCATCATGCTTGATTATAGGCAGACTACTTGTCTTTGTACTCCTCATCTGCTTGCCACCACACGTGTTTGATGCCACCTGAACCGAATAGTTTTTTGCGATACCGCACTTTTAATGGTTGTTAAATTCTCTTTCAACCTCGGGACCCAGTTGCAGCAGTGTTGAGTGAGTCCCAACCTCCAGGAGCCAACACTTAAATATAAAAAGTTCAGGCTCTGGTACTCCTCCCTACTACTATAAAAATCATAGCACCCGGTAGCCTGCCTCGTTTTTAAAGTGTTTGCTTTAGGACTTGGACCTTGCTCCGCTGTGTGCTAATGAGATCTATACAAGATCAACAGGACTCAAATCCTGCTGCTCCCTTTGTGGAGGGCATGCAGAGCAGGCCTAATCCCCTTCTCATGCTGCAGATGGCCACACATCAGCCCTCTTAAAGACAACTCCACCCTCATAAAATATCTTTTGAAGAATGGCCGCTCTTAAAATATGTTGATAATTCATATTTTGTCCAGTTAATTCATTACTGTATGCTGCTATGGCTCTGGATGTTCTCAAAGAAACTGAGCAATTTAGAACCTGTACTGAGCCTCGGGCATGCTCAGAAGAGGCAACGGGATTAACATTGTCATTGGCTGTGATGTCAACTGTCAAATCCATAACTGACAGTTACTAACTGGAAGAACCAGGAAGCAGAAAATAGGATATGTGGCAGGATTCAGTTGAGCTTATATATTTCAATTTCAAACTATTACCGTTTAGGGTTTGGGGGTGATTTAACTGTATGTAAGTTTTCATTTTGGGACTGGACTTGCCCTTTAAGGCTAAATATGCCCCCCCACATTCAGGTACAGACCCTCTTTGGGCATTTACAAATGGTACTTGCTCGTCACTTTGTTAGCCCGCAATTCTATTGGCAGGATCCTATTAGCGAGGAGGTGGGACTCGTGCAGTGTGGTAACTCTTGGCCTTGGTTCTGCTGTAGCACCTCTGGTTCCTGTGTCGCTGAGTGTATAAACTGTTATTTGTTTTTTTTTTCTTTGCTCTGACAAATAAATTTTCATCCTTGTATACAGATTGTTTTTTTCTGTATACTGTCTTTGTAGGAGTGTCCTCCTATCTTTCCCGGGGGAATGTTTCCTTACCACTTTCTTTTTTTCATGGAAGTTTAAAAAAAAAAAAAAAACATGTTTGTCTCTTGTCTTCTACTAGCTTTTGACTATAGTCCAGCAAGGGGTCCTGCTTCCGTCTCTCCTGACTCAATCTCCTTTTGTTCTTTCAAGAACTCCTCAGCAGGGTCAGCTTTACAATTAAGTTCCTTCATGGGATCCTTTCTAGGAGCAGACATAGATGAGCCAAAAATTTGCACCAATGGTTCAGTGTTATCTGACTCTATTCACAGTCCTGCAACCCGTTCATTTAATACATCAACAGACGGGGACCCCCCAACCTCCCAGAATATATTCCAGAACAAGAAACGCAACAAACATTCACACAACCATAACGAATGTGTTGATTAGGTCATGCTTAAGGTTCTTATCTCCGGGCCTGGAAGCTCAGAGGCGGCCTTCCAAAGTCCGTGTTTTTTACTAATAACAACCGCCTCATCTTTTTTTCCATCATCCTATGGACAAAATTGACCTTCAAAGGAATGGGCAATCCCCGAACGTATTTGCACAAATCTCAGCATTCCACTCCCATTCTTTTCTCTTTATCCTAAGCACGAATGTTGAATTAGGCGGTCCCTTCTTTTGGTCGATTCTCCATGTTGCTCGCCTATCTAACTACTACTTTCCCCTTATCAGAGGCTGCTAAACCTTTTAGAGATCCAACACAGACCATTGTATAGAGGGTCTTTATAACTTCTTTTACAGCCTGGGGGCTGCCTTATGTCTTGCCATGCATGGTCACTAATCCTATGAAGTGGCTAACCAGCTTTCTTAGGAAGTCCTAACTGATCCTCTAAAATTGCTGGTCGTACATCAATCCTGTGATCTATCATAGCGGCGTGTGTATAATCGAGATAACCGCTTTAGACATCGGCAGGTGAATTGCTTGTTCATCTGTCATACTGTAAGCAGCTAGATTGTCCCTTTGCTTAAAAGCCTGGTTTCTGACCCTGGCAATCAAACTCATCCAGAACTCCTTTCAAATCTGCAGGAGCTCCCCCTTCCGCGGCAGGTAACCCTACATTCACGCCATCCTGGTACTGGCAGAAAGGAGCCTTTTGCCACTGCGGGCTAGCCCCACAATCACCTGACTATACCCTCACACCACCCTCACTCGGAGGCGTCTCTATACAGGTGCCTCTTCTACATTTTCTCTTGGTCCAGGCCACCCACCGCTTCCTTGTGATTTGCGGTACGGCCACTACATTTCCAATAATATGTCCCAGAGTCTTACAAAACTCATGCTTTTTGTCTGCCTTTAGGGGATTTTTTTCTCGTACTGTCTGAAAATCTTTTAAATCCAGGCACCATCCTGAGCTAGTTTCGACAACATGTTATCCCATTGTTCCAAATTGACCAATAGGTTTGTATCATCAATCCCCAGCAAGTCTTTAACCACTTTCCAGTTGTCATATGCCTTCTGGGCATGATATTTTATATCTCCCTGCTGAGGATCCTTCTTTTCCTCTGGAGCAGGCAACTGCCATTTAGACGGATGGCACTAACTTTCCACTTCCGCTAATGTTTCCATTACAAGAAGCCATGCCTGTCAGCAAAGGATATCGCGACAGATCAATCCCTTACAGGATTTGTCAATCTCTGTCCCCTGCAAGTGCCACACCTGCTGGGGCTCTGGAATGGGTCCTTGTTCTCGCTCCAGACTCCTCCTAGCAGCCTCCCTACACTGGAGGACCTGAAAAACAATTTTGGGTTGACAGAACCCACTATCTCCCTGTGTGTACAAGGTGTCCACAGTGGCCCAGTCTGGATATCTGGGGGATGTCTACGGGACTCTTACAGCCATGGGACTTTGTAATGGGAGGAATCATCCCTCCCGATTTTGTTCTGGAAGTGCAGAACCTTTTTCTAAGCTCTGTCCCATTGACCACCCTTTTGACTATCAGAGTTTTCCGATCTGGTCAGACAATGCCAACTCAGTGGCCTAACCTCAATATCAGAAGACCTTAGAAAGCCAACTAGAGCCATGAGCAGACTCCTCCAATTCCTACATTGGTAGAACCTTTCTGCTACCTTTTCGGCAATTTAATTCTGGGGGGTGCTGAACGAGGATGCGACTTCGTCACCATCTCATTCCTGTATCCAGCAGAGTGGTGTGAGACACTTTCCTCTATTGGTGCCAGAAATCGGCATGGCAAACTTTGTGATGCCTAGTGGCACCTTGACCTTTCCAACTGGTGTAACGCACTTTCTCCTCTAGCTTGAATTCCACGGCTATAAAGAATATAAAACGGGATGGGGTACCTAACACCAACATCCTCATAGCCTCTCGTGGCGACGAGGAGACTTGGTTCTCGGACGCTTACGTTGACAGTCTTAGAGGCTGTACCCTTACTGCTCGGGGTCAAGACCTCCTGTCTCAAGGACCTTCTTCCTCAGGACCTCCAGCCCTGCATTTCACAAGCCTGGCATTTGAAACCTCTCCCAAAAAGCGGTCTCCCCCCCCCCCCCCTTCTGTGATTTCTACGTTTGCTGGTGCTAGGTAACCTTATCACCCCCCAAATAAGATTCGCCGTATATCGCATAATAAGTCTCTTGGGCCCTCCTCCTGTGGGAAAGGGGTTTGTCCCCCCCCTATTTGGATTGCGCCCTGTCTATCTACGGTTTTAAAGTTTTCCGTTGCCACAATTTGATCTTGTTGTGACTTTCCTTAGGGCCCTGAAGGTGCAGTTCTGCCCTCTGTGATTAACTCCATCTCAACTTGTCGCATAGAAAAGACATTGCAACTCACATCCCACCCTATCCACCCACCTCGCTGTTTCCCAGTACGTACCTGTGGCCTCGCTTTCTCCCTTATATTCTTCAAGGGCACTGTTTGAACCGCCTGGCTTTGGTTTTTTATTATCCTGGAGATTTTTTTCTTCTGGCTACTTCCCTTTCTGGCAGATTCGTCTGAGTTGACTGCTCTCCCCACATTCTGCTATTTCTTCCGAACGAGTGGTTTCCCCCTCCTTCCTCCTCAATCAGAGATTGTGGTACCCGCCTTTTTTGTCCATGGCCTTCTCCCAAGAAAAAAGGGGCTCCTTTCCCTGCATTTGTCTGATCTCTTTGGATTTATATTTCTCATATGGAATGTTTCCGGCACCTCTAAGACACTGTTCTTCTATCTGGCGGGTACTCGTCAGGATCTAGGGCCTTGCCTCAGACTTGGCTTGGATTTGTTTTAGAGAGCCATTCTGTCTGTCTACATGGTTGCTAGTTGCAGCCCCTTCATGGGCTGAGGGCTTCATAGGGCTGCGTCGGAGCCCAGTTTATCATTCTGCCATGTGTTACCTATTTTTGTTTTAATGTCTTTTCCTATGCTGCTCCCTCTTTTTTTTTTTTAGGACAAAGCTGAGGCAGGCTACTGTGCTAAACGCATTGTCTACAAGTAGTAGGGAGGAGCACCAATCCTGAAACCTTTTAACTTTAGTGTCTGCCCTCCTGGAGGTGGGCCTATTACCACCTGCTGTAACCTAGGGTCCCCCCATGTTGGTCATACAACAATTGTGATTGTTCCATTTATTGATGGCGGATTATAATTGTACTATCCATCGCCTATACTATACCATTGCAGTACTGTGAGTAACACCATAGGTACTCGTGTGGCTATACTTACTATAATTGTTGCACTGTTCCCGGGTTTCAGGAGTTATTCAAAGGGAGGTGGGAGCTAGGCGTTTCTCCCCTCCCTGTGAATAATAGATACACGGATTTCATGTACTTATAATACATACTGGTTTCGTGTTTCTTTATAAAAAATCTTTGGCCAATATTAGATAATTGCTTTAATTTACCCATAGAAAGTTAGCAGCTATTAAATTTATGTATACTGAAAAAATAAACCTCCATCATCTTAATCTATAACATACATACATGTAAGTAGCACTTAGGTGTGTTGGCCATGCCTTCACTAAATAATACTTGTTTTTTTTGCTCAGGCTCTGACCACTTGACCTGACTATTTTCTCCCAATACCAACTGTCAAAACAGCATACCGCACACCACCTGTCAAACCATTCCAGTTACAGCAAACTGCTTACAGCAATGCTACGTAAGATGTTTTAGGATTGGAAAATTAATGAAATAGGGGACAGAATCAACAAAAAATGGTAGTGGATAGTTGTGATGAATTATAGTTTCCATAATGGCAATTTAAAAAAAAAAATTTTTTTTCCCAGTGTACAATACCGATCCCATTTAATCCGCATTACAATGGAATAAAGCAATGTACCCGTATATACTCTGCGTATAAACCGAGTTTTTTCAGGCTAGGGAAACATCAGCTGACAACTTGGCACTCTCTGTTATACTGATTCAGTTCTTACCGAGCATTCCGGCAGCCACACTATCTTTCTGTGTACTGGCGCGCCGGCCTGCGTCACTGTCACTGCCCGGCGCCAGCCCGGCGCTCGGCGTGACGTCAGCCGTCGCGCCATACTGGCAACGCGTGGCTGCCGAGTGCTCAGGATGCCGCACCTGCCGGAATCCCCTTGATTAGCAGAGCCCTTGGATGAGCAGAGGGGATAAGAGCCCACCGGTAAAACTGAACTGGTGAGGGGGGCATTTCAGATGTTTGGGACTACAACTCCCCAGCATGCTTTATTAGCTGGAGTTGTAGTTTCAAACATCTTGAATGCAAGTGATGATGGGCATTCAAGTGTTTGGAAATACAACTCCAGTAATAGCATGCTTGGAGTTGTAGTTTTCCAACATCTGAATGCCACCCCACTTGGTATTCAAGATGTTTGGAAACTACAACTCCCATCATGCTTTAAGCTGGAGTTGTAGTTTCCAACATCTTGAATGCCAAGTTCTACCCTCGGTTTATACTTGGGTCAACAACTTTTATAGGAATTTTTAGAGCTAATTGGGTACCTCGGTTTATAACTCGGTCGGTTTATACTCGAGTATAACGTAAAGCAATTTAAATTGAATTGGATGTGCTCTAGGGTTTTGGTATGTTGTTTTAGACTACTAAACTTAGCCTGCATAAACTGGATTTTAATCCTTTTACCTCTAAAACGTGGATGTTAATTAGGTACCGGAATGCGGCCTATCGTAACTAATTAAGTGTTTGTGCATAACTGCTTGAAAAGGGCCTGGATTTTTAATATTTAAAGAACATTTCATTTCGAATTCGCATTTTTTCACAATGATACAACTTGTCATATTTTCATAACCTCAACAACACGCTCTAATCTTTGAAAAATATGCTATTGTAGTTCTGTAAGTAGCTTTTTTTTTTTTTTTTTTTTTTTTTTTTTTGTTACTATATGGGGGTGGTACATGCACTTAAATCGGTGACTTTATGTCCATGGATCATAAACAGTGTTGCTGTCAAGCACTTACCTCTTCCCGAGCCTGGAGTTCTGCGACAGCGGTCGCGCGCTTCTGGGGCAGACGCGTGCAGGGTCACGCATCCAACAATGATGAGGTCACTAGGGCCTATTTAGGCCCCTCCTGGCAGCTTGCCTCTTGCTGCCAGTTCAGGGTTTGTTGCTCTGGACTTTTAGCTCCTTGTTAGCATTGGTCTTGGTATCCTGTTGTTCCTGACTCCTGCTTCCAGTTTGCCTGCATACCTACCACCAGTGGCGTATCTACGTTAAAACATTCGGGGCACGTGCCCCGGATGTTTTGCAAAGTGCCCCGAATGTTTTCCTGACTTGTGCCCCTAGTTCCGGACTCCCCGGCGGACTCCGCCGGCGCGATGAGACTTCATTCGGCACATTGTTTCCTGGCGTCGATGACTTCATTCGCACGCGTGCGCGTGCGCATGCGCACGGCAGAATACAGACGGCCTCTGCTCGCTCCCGGCCTTCTCCTACTAGATAGATATCAGAGTTATAGCAGCTTTAGATATAGATAGATAGCAGAGTTAATAGATAGCGAGTTAGCAGATTAGTAGATAGATAGATAGATAGATAGATAGATAGCAGAGTTAGATAGATAGATATATAGATTTAGATAATATATGCGAGTTAGATAGCGAATAGACTCGCATATATCAGATAGCGTTACGTAGATGCTCAGATAGCAGAGTTTGATCAGATAGATAGCATAGCACGAGTTAAGATAGATCGCGTCGATCGCAGCACGTTCCCTCGCTTAGCTAGATCGCAGAAGTTAGCATAGCTAGTCTAGCTAGATAGCAAGTTAGATAAAGTAGACAGAGTTAGATAGATAGATAGATAGCAGAGTTAGATAGATAGATAGATAGCAGAGTTAGATAGATAGATAGCAGAGTTAGATAGATAGATAGATAGATAGAGAGATAGATAGATAGATAGCAGAGTTAGATAGATAGATAGCAGAGTTAGATAGATCGATAGATAGTAGAGTTAGATAGATAGATAGATAGCAGAGTTAGATAGATAGATAGCAGAGTTAGATAGATAGATAGATAGATAGATAGATAGAGAGATAGATAGATAGATAGATAGCAGAGTTAGATAGATAGATAGCAGAGTTAGATTTCTATTATCTATCTATCTAACCTCTGCTATCTATCTATCTATCTAACTCTTGCTATCTATCTATCTATCCTAACTCAACTCTGCTATCTATCTACTCTGCTATCTATCTAACTCTGCTATCTATCTAAACTCTGCTATCTATCTAATCTACCTGTATCTATCTATCTACTCTTCTATCTACCGCTATCATATCTAACTCTGCTATCTATCTATCTAATCTATCTATCTAACTCTGCTATCTATCTATCTATCTATCTATCTATCTATCTATCTATCTATCTATCTACTCTATCTATCTACTCTGCTATCTATCTATCAACTCGCTATCTATCTATCTAACTCTGTCTATCTATCTATCACTATCTAACTCTGCTATCTATCTATCTATCTATCTAACTCTGCTATCTATCTACTACTATACTCTGCTATCTATCTATCTATCTACTACTATCTATCTATCTATCTAACTATCTATCTATCTAACTCTGCTATCTATCTATCTAACTCTATCTATCTATCTATCTAACTCTGCTATCTATCTATCTATCTATCTATCTAACTCTGCTATCTACTCTCTGCTATCTATCTAACTCTTCTATCTACTCTATCTAACTCTTCTATCTCTAATCTAAACTCTGTCTATCTATCTATCTAACTCTGCTATCTATCTATCTATCTATCTAACTCGCTATCTATCTATCTATCTAACTCTGCTATCTATCCTATCTATCTAACACTCTGCTATCTATCTATCTATCTAACTCTACTACTGCTATCTATCTATCTATCTAACTCTGCTATCTATCTATCTATCTATCTATCTAACTCTGCTATCTATCTATCTAACTCTATCTATCTATCTAACTCTGCTATCTATCTATCTATCTATCTATCTATCTATCTATCTAACTACTGCTATCTATCTAAACTCTGCTATCTAATCTATCTATCTATCTAACGCTGCTATCTACCTCTGCTATCTATCTAGTAGGAGAAGGCCGGGAGCGCAGGCCGTCTGTATGTCTGCGCCGTCGCGCGCATGACGTCATCGCGCCGCGTGCGCATGACGCACGCCCGGCGGAGTCCGCCGGGGAGTCCGCCGGGGAGTCCGGAACTAGGGGCACAAGTCAGGAAAACATTCGGGGCACTTTGCAAAACATCGGGGCACGTGCCCCGAATGTTTTAACGTAGATACCACTGTTGAGCACTATAGATCACATAAAGTGTACTGCACACTTAGCTCAGTTAAGGTAGACTCTTGGGAGCCTGGTGCTTTTAGACCTTTTGGCACCCGAGACAAACTTTTTAAAGCTATCCCTATATTTCCTACAGCACGTGAAGGGGGCATCTTGTGGAGGTGTGGTGGTGGGCTAACTAACCCTGGCTGGTGAACTGAAGGGCTGGTCTAATAGTAACTGCTGAACCCCCAGCCTTCCATTTCAGCAGACACGTTAGTTTAATTTTCCAGTTCACAAGCCACTGTAGATCAGCTCTCACATTCACCAGCCACTGTTAGGTTAATCCTTATTTCACAGACATTATTAGGTCAACCCTCCAGTTTAGCAGGCAATGTTAGGTCAGCCCTCCTAATCACCAGCCGTCTTGACTTTTAACAGCCATGGTCAAGTCAACACTGGCTGGTAATTTGGAGGGCTGACCTAATAGTGTCTGGTGACTGGAGGGCTGACCAGCAGTGTCTGCTGAAATGGAGGGTTCAGCAGACACTATTAGGTCTGCCCTCCAGTTCTTTAGACCTGTTATAACCTCCAATTCAACAGCCATGGTTAAAGCTTGAAAAAGGATCCATGTAAGATCCGAAACATGTTGCTGAGAGCACTGAATTAAAGAAAAGTCTCCTCCCAACCCAGCTTGATTATCTTAATTGCTGCCGGGACTGGGGCAAGGGGAGTAGGGACCTAATTAAAGGATAATGCATGTGTGGGACATGCCAAATCAGTTATTAAGGGATAAGTATGCTGTAAAAAAAATATAATGTTAGTGGGTAGCTGCAGCTTTAAAGGGTAACTGTGGTCTTGAATTCTTACAAATTAGTAAGGATTTATAAAAAAAGCCTTCTATCCACCCTTCAAAATAAAACCTAAATCACATCTCAAAATAAAATCTGTGAGAAGTTATTGCTGGAAAGGTTCAGCAATATTACTTCCTGCTTGAACACTTCCTGTTTTCAGCCATGACCAGCCTCGTGCCCGCTTAACAGGCTCCCCTTCTCAACTGTCAATTTTTTTCCCCGGTACCTTCTGATTTCCCCAGCGTAAGTCTTAACTGATGCTTCTCTCCCCCAGGCGGAGAAGCGGGCAAAGCTCACGTGATGTCACTCAACCTACTGGAAGCAGGAAGTTTGAACATTCACCCCAATGTAATGTCCACAGGCTCCAGCCAGAGATGTGATTTTTAGCTCATTTTAAAAGAAATACTGCAGTCTTTCATTTAACCCACTTGTTTTGAGACCACAGTTGCCCTTTAAAAACAATTTTGGCTATTTTGTTTTTTTTCTATCCCCAACCAGATCCTACCTTTACTGCTTAATTTGCTGCTTCTCATCTGTATATTGGAATTTGTAGCTCCACCCTGCCCGCCGAGATCCTGCTCCCTCCTGTATCTCCAGCTGTTATTGTGCGTTCAACAGTTAATTCTGGTTGTTTCACACATGGAAACATGACGTCAGTGTGCACGCGAACGTGCATGCGCATGTCATCTCCGTGCCTAAGCACAGCACGGCAAGAATTTATCCAGCAAAAGTGATATGAATGAGCAGAGTTAGATAGATAGATAGCAGAGTTAGATAGATACATAGATAGCAGAGTTAGATAGATAGATAGCAGAGAGAGAGAGGGACAGATAGATAGATAGCAGAGTTAGATAGATAGATAGCAGAGTTAGATAGATAGATAGATAGCAGAGTTAGATAGATAGATATACAGAGAGAGAGAGGGACAGATAGATAGGGGCAGAGGTCCATGTAAAAGGTACAAGAAGGTCTCCCTGGCCAAAGGTATGGCCAAGCGACTGACTACAACTGAACACAACAGTAAGTTTAAAATTACCAGATTGCTACCAGTATATAATGATATTGCCAGTTTACTGTGCCTTTGTGTCATTAATTTGTGTCTCTCTATCCAAATCTCTATCTCTGTCTGTCTATTTCACTGTCTTTCTGTCTGTTTATCACTATCGGGCTGTGTGTCTATGTTTGTGGTTATCTATCTGTCTGTCTGTGTCTTTTTGGCCATCTCATTAAGTACTTAGTGGGTGTGTCCTAATTGGGGCGGAGAAAGGGGCGTGACCTAAAAAATTTTGCGCCGCGCTGCGCGCATGGAGTGCCCGGGAGTGCCCCGGATCTTCCTAGACCCTAGATACGCCCCTGGTGCTCAACAGATCAAAACAAGGAAGCTGCAGCCTTGTTTCCTAGAAGCTAACAATCATTTAACAACACAGAGATCCTCACTCTACCGGACACAGAACAGGGATTTCAATGCAGTTTTGGTGTAAACATCTACAGTATATATATTTTAAAGGACAAGTGCACTGTAAAATCAAGTTATGTTCATTTGGAAGCTGCAGCTTTAAAAATACTGTTGCCATTTTTTTTTACCTATGCCCCTCCAGAGCCTAGCTTTGTGCCTTGAAAGTTGCTGACATCTTGTTACTGGTTTGCTGAATGTTAAGCTCCACCCCTCTGAGATTTAATCTGCTTTCCCCTGCTTGAGCCTCAAACGATAATACCTGTAAGTTCCGTGCACACTCACGTGCATGGAACTCACAGGCATTGCTATTGGAGGCTCAAGCAGGAGAGTGCACAGAACTCACCAGCATTACTGTTTGAGGCTCAATCAGAGGAAATCTCAGAGGGGTGGAGCTTATCATTCAGCAAACCAGCAACAAGATGTCAGCAACTTTCAAGGCACAAAGGTAGGCTCTGGAGGGGCATAGGTAAAAAAAATATGTCAACAGTATTTTAAAATCTGCAGCTCCCAAATGAACATAACTTAATTTTACAGTGCACTTATCCTTTAAATGTTCCAATCCCTAAAATCATAAATCATTTGCTTTTCATACAAAAAATATGTTGCATTGTATTTATTAGCTAGCATGGATGTAAGAAACAGAATATTAACTTTTCAGAAAAAAATAAATGTAAGTCTGGGTAATTGAACTTGCAACCTTATGTTTGTCTTGCTAAAAGCAAAGCTTTATACCCCTAACCCAACAAAGGTACTTTGCCACTCACTGATTACATGGCACAAGTATAGAAAATTATTGTAGTGCCGTATTAGTCCAATATATAGATGTGAACAAAATAATAAGAGTGCTGTGACTTTTTCTATGGACTAACTGTTTATTTAGTTGACAAGCTTTCGAGGGCTATACCCTCTTCATCAGGTCAGAGCAGGTCTGATTTTTAACAAAGGTTAACAGAAAGTAAAAAGCCAGTTCCAAAAGATAATTGTTGTTTTGCTTATCTTATTAACTTTGTATATATTGTACTTACAGACCTTCATTCCCCCAGGGCTCTGATCCATCTCCCTGCTCGCCGGAACTGCAAGAACTGAGAGGCAGCCAATCACAGACATGGCTGCTGGCAATGGAGAACATCGCTGGAATGAAGGTCTGTAAGCACAGTTCTAAATCTTTTCTTAACCAAACTAATATAGCGGTTGGGGGTGGGCAGGGGTAACCTACCTTAAAGCTAGGTAGAAGAGCTGCAATGATTGGATGGAGGGAGGTGGGGGAAGGCTCTTCTGCACTTGCCACTGTCCTCTCAGAGAACAAGGAAGATTCAGAAACCTTTTAGCCAGGAAGACAGCACTGCAGGAGAACCATAATAAGGATATTTCTACTACACAGTTGGGCCAGTAGTGGGTTACATTTTAGTTTGGGGGGTGGAAATGCACTTTAAAAACTTATTCATTAGAGGAACACCACCTGCTTTTTATGCTGAGTTCCCCTTTAAATCACACACACTACTAGTTGACGCTACAATGACTCAGTGACATAGAAGAGCTGAGCTAATCTTCCAAACACTCTGTGTGACTTTAGATCTCCCCGCCGGTTTAATGCACTGTAGCACAGCCGGGTAACTCAGCCTTGCGCAGCCGCTGACTGGTTAATTTGTCTAAGCTTCGCAGTAGCCCCTCCTACTGCGTGCGTGCAGGGACGTGGTACACGTTGAGGTCAGCAATCTTAAACCATGAGCCGACACTGATTATCACCAGCTCAACTTGCTAGAAGTTACGCCCGTGATACCACGCACGGTCTCATTTTAAAGGTACAGTGCTCAGCACGAATCTCTGGACAATCCCCAGCACTGTATCCTGAAACCCGGAACTATTGGCATCTATGATAAAGAAGTAGCGGATACAAGGTGTCTACTGGTCAGTTCACTTCCTCACACGTGTTCCTGTCCTCCTCTCCTTTATTGTCTATGCCCTGTCTCTCTACTTAGAAATGTTCCCTCTGCACTTCTGGTTAATTGGTTTGTCCACTGATGTTTGGGACTGTCATGGGTCTCACTATTGTCCGCGTGGGCCGGTACCACCTGTCCCCATTCCTTCCCCAGGGGTAATGTTCCCAGCAGCACACACTGAACAATCCACTCTGTGCCAATACCATTTTCTGAAATGGGGAAGTTCAGTGCAAATATATATACTCATCCTAATGATCTTAATCTGCCATTCAGCATTGTGTCTGTGTATAAATAAATGCAACCGAAATACTGACTTCCTGCTTGCAGGACCCCTAGTAGAGACCGTTATGGTTTTGCCATTGACCCAGCGCCTGGGTTGATTCAGTTGCTCCGTAGAGATCTGAGCATCTTTGACCCATCCAACAGCCAATCAGTAGAAATTACTGTTAGGAACATTCCAAAGATGTGGTGCATCCTGGGAAGAAGAAGGACCGTTAGAACCTGAAATGTCAGCTCACTAATGTCAACAGCAGGGAACACAAAATGGTATATGAAATCAACTGATTTTTCAAAATGGGAGAGAATATGTAGAATAACTAAGAAGGCATTACACAAACTAACAACTTAACAAATATTGATAATTTTCACTGAACTGTCCCTTTAACACGTGCTATGTTCTGTTTAAATGTGGAACCTGTTTAACCAACACTGTTGTTTTCTTGTCCAGGTCTATTTTCTGTGTTGATTTTTTTTCCCAACCAACCCCATCTTCTCTTATGGCTGCTGTTAAGGAGGAGACCAGGAAGCCATTTGTCCTTCAGGAAGTGGCAGGTGAGCAGGAAGAAAATGGTCACAGAGCTAAGAGATTTAAGAGTGAGGAAGAAGAACTGAGTAAGAAGCATCCTAAAAGGAAAGTTGTTCTCTTATTAGCTTATTCTGGGAAAGGCTACTATGGAATGCAGGTACTAAATTAATCCGCCATATTCAGATAAATATAGATTTGTAACCTTTTGATGTTGGGATGCTTATTAAATGCAGTTTAAATACAATCAGTCTGTAATCCGTGCAGCCCTGCTAACTTTTTTTAAAGGGCAAGTCCAGACCCAAAATGAAAACTTACATACAGGTAAATCACCCCCCAAAACCGTAAACGGTAATAGTTTAAAATCTAAAATATATGAGTTTAACCTGAAATCCTACACAATGTCCTGTTTCTGCTTCCTGGTTCTTCCAGTTAGCAACTGTCAGTTATGGATTGGCCAGTTGACATCACAGCCAATGACTGAATGTTAATCCCCTAGCTGCCTCTTCTGAGCATGCCCAGGCTCAGTACAGGTTTCTAAATTGCTTAGTTTCCATGAGGCATACAGCAATGAATTCATAGGACAAACTATGATATATCAACATATTTTAAAGAGGCCGTTCTTTCTAAAACATTTTTTTTGAGGGTGGAGTTGTCCTTTAAAGAGCCTCCTACAATAAGCAGGTGATCTGGAAACCCTACATTTAAAGGCCACCTTTTGTTGACTGTTTAAAAATTTATTTTTGTCCTGTTCTTTCATAAAGTAAACATACTTTTTTATTTTAGCTAACTAAAACCTTTCTTTCTTAAAATCTCTGTTCTTAAAGGAATAGTTCACTGAAATAGTGAACTAATACTTTAATGCATTGATTGAAGAATGGGAGGTAAAGTAGCTATACCTTACCATCTGTTATTCAATCAATTATGCAGGAGCCAGAAACAAAGGTGATTAAAGTTACAATCCAATGCCGATTGCAGCGACAGGTCCCAACCACTTCCTGTTTAACTTTAACTATAGTGCCCATTTAAGAAATAGTTCACTTTTTCAGTGAACTATTCTTTAAGATTTCAGAAAATGCCCTTGCCCCCCATGGCTAAACCCCTTCCCAGCAGACCCCCCTAGCCCCTGCCCCATAGACTTAAGGGGTCCCGCAGCTGAAACCGGGACCCCCCTTCCTCTGCACTTATAAGTGCCTTTGCAGCCCTGACAAGGGCCCTTTGGTGCTAAGGGGGTCCTGCAGCTTGAACGGGGACCACCTTTCTTCGGCCCTTGGAAGTGCCCGTGGGTCCCTGACAAGGGCCCTTTGGGGATTAAGGGGTCCCACAGCTTGTACCGGGACCCCCCTCCCCAGCAATTGCAAGTGGCCTTGCAGCACTGACAAGCTCTTAGTAAGCCCTTGGGTGTGTCTTTTTCTTCTCAGCTTTCAAAACAAACTCTGATGTTGCTGATACCAGGCCGTGTCACTGCGGCTGCCAGTGACATGACTGGCACTGGTGACCTCAACGAAGCCGATGTTGCCGACCTCTTCTTTCTTCTGCCATGACTTCTGAGCTCCGCAGGGTTTGCACCTCTTTATATAGATTTGCTAAAAGGACCTAATCTAATTCTGATTGGTCAATATTTCAATGCTTGCGATCATATGATTATACAGTAACCAATCCTATTTCTGAAATGGGATTTGTGGGGTGGGGGGTAGGAAAAAAATACACATTTACTTTTAAAGCCACAGCTATCCAGGCAACTAAAGTTGGTTTTACAGTGTGCACCTCCTTTAACTTAAAGCCTGAAACAGTCTGGAACGGTCATAGGATCCAGTGGTAGATCGCACTCGCGGCTAAGTATAAAGGCCTCGTTCCCGGCTCCTGTTACAATAATTGAAGAACAGGAGGTAAGACTTAGCTTCTTTACCTCCAGTCTTCAATTAATGAAAAAACAGAATTGTTTCTTTTCCTTGAGAACTATTCCTTTAAGTGTATTGGTTCTGGATTGTGGGGAATTTTCTAAAAATCTGTTTATTAGTATATTTATATTTTTTACTTAAAGTAGATTAAACAGGGGTGTGCAATTACATTTCACAGGGAGCTGCATGAATTGGATCAATTAAGATTTTTTTTCAGAGAAAATCAATTAAGATTTTGGGGTACAGGTCTAGTATTAAGAGGCCAGTTAGGGGCAGTCAGTGGGCTGTATGTGGCATTACTATGCCCAGATCTGAGATAAAGTAAGGTTTTAGTTACATGTTAAAAGGGCATCTATAATATTAAAAAAAAGAAAGATTTTCTTTTCTGCCAGTTCTAGAATTACCCCCAACCCTTTTAATACCTTTCTTCTAAGTCAAAACTCCCCAGGTGCAGAGAGATTTCAGATTAAAAAATATGTACTGCTCCGACTTCCCTGTCAATCAGTTTTGACATTTGCGTAAAAGCCCTCCTCCCCTTAACATGCGTACCATGTCATGACCGCTTCCTCCTCTGCTCCTTAGCCCACAGTTAGTAAGTTTCTCTGTTGTCATGGAAGCGTTTACACGAAAAACCAAGATTGTAAAAAGACCGATGCACTCTCTGCTCCTCAGTCTAAAAAAAATAGCAGGCTTCTTTCATTGTGGGGAGGGGTGGGCTGGCCCTGTATATCTCTCCATGCATCTGAATCAGCATAGCTCTCTCCCTTACAAAAAGTTTGTTGGATCGCTCTAAAGTTACTCCATTATTTTTCTTTAAAAAAAGGAATCTCCTGCACTGTGCTACTTGATTTACAGATCAGCCTAGCCTGCTAGGGAAAGAAAAATATGGAGTAAACTTTAGAGCGATCCAAAAAACTTTTGTAAGGGAAAGAGCTATGCTGATTCAGACTGCACTGAGAGATATACAGGGCAATCCCCCCCCATTTACCCCAGCTTTCCATCAGTGCAAGTATCTTCATACTTGCTTGCCATCTATAGGCTGAGGAACAGAGGGAGTGTTCCAAGTCTATCCCTACTACGCACTTCTGAGAGCTATAACAGCTGGGTCTCAGCTGTGGGGGAATAGATTTGGAAGGGAGGCTAAATAGTCTGTGCAAGAGTAGCCCTGATAACTGTAAAGGAGACACAGTGAAGGAAAATTGTAAGACCACATATTCTACATAATTAAGATTCAATACCAACTAACATGAATTTTCATTATAGATGCCCTTAAAAGGTAGTGAGCAACAGTGGAAACCATGAGATATATTCTTATAATATGTAAGTGGCCTGGATTATAAAGGGAGCAACAGTGGAATATATCTGTATAAAAATCACTCAACTACGTAGTTGAGTGATTTTTATAAGAATATATACCACTGTTGCTCCCCATTCATTTGCCGTTCCCTCCTTCCGCACCTTCCCTGTTAAAACCAGCAATCAAGAAAAGATCGATAAAACACACAGACCTTTACTGTGCAGAAAATCCTTATGAGTCCTCCATGTGAAATGCATCTCTCACCTGGTAACCTTTTAAATCCTGTCAGCCATGACTAAAATTCAGCCTCGTTCAGTCCGTGCAAGTGAGGTTAAACAGAGAGGCTGTTTCAGCGTACTGACAACTTCTTGTGCATGCTGAACTGAAAAAGCCACTCTGTTTAACGACACTGCACGGACTGAATGAGGCTGAATTTGGGTCATGGCTGACAGGATTTAAAAGGTTACCGGGTGAGAGATGCATTTCACATAGAGAACTGAGAAGGATATTCTGCACAGTAAAGCTCTGAGTTTTTCATCAATCTTTTTTTTTTCTTGCAGGGTTTGACAGAAAAAGTGCAGGGAAGTGGATGTAAAGGGAGCAGGAAAATTTCAGAGAAAAGACTGTTAAAAAAGTTAGTCTGGTATGTATTCATTTCTATTTATTCATTTACCAATTTTATTGCAGGGCTGACAGGGAATATACCTTGTTTAATTACTTAGTGAAAGGATAACAGCTGGTTAGGGAGTTAATAAAGAGACTAGCCATCAAATTAAATGTTTTTTAAACTTATATATTATAAGAAATAATACGCCCCATTACAGTGTGATAAGGTTTATAAAGTCACCTCGGAGTTCCCTGTCCTGTGTAAAAGCACTCGACCTTCGGTCTCGTGCTTTTATATGGTCAGGGAACTCCTCTGTGAATTTATATCCTTATATTACACTGTAAGGGGCACATTATCCCTTATGTAAAAAAAAAACTTAGCTGAGTAATTTTTTTTTTTTTTTTTATATAAGGATATATTCCATTGCAGTTCCCATTATAAAATATGAAACTTGTTTAATTTAAGGCCTTAATTCCTTTGGTCAACTAAAAAAAAAAATTTTTTTTCCTGATAGTTATTTAGTAAATATTAACTCTTTTAGAGAAATGTGGGCTCAACCCAGTTCAAGACAATAGAGGATGAGCTTGTTCAGGCACTGGTCATGTCTGGCTGTATCCCTGAGAACCACGCAGAAGATATGAAGAAAATGTCGTTTCAGCGATGTGCTAGAACAGATAAGGTGAAATGTAATTTCAATTGTCGAAAATATTTATTTAAGTTCCTGTGTATGTATATCTCAGAGATCTAATGATAAAACAATTTGGTGAATTGTTAATTTATTTCAATTCATTCTACATCTTTTAGTTTATAATCTGAGATACCAATTTTAGTGCTTCTTAAGGTGACCTGGTCTTTTTTACGAGATCGCCTTTCAAATATGCTATTGTTTGCTAATAATTTTGTTTGTGGCAAGATTTTACATACAAAATAGATATTTCAGGATGCAAAGCTATGCATTTGCCGGCAGATGGCAGAGGCCATTTGCCAAGTACCATTTTTTCACATAAGAATTATGTGAAAAATAAATATTAACATTTATTTTCTTTATAAGGGTGTTTCAGCTGCAGGACAAGTTGTGTCATTAAAAATCTGGTTGTTAGATGACATAGTGGAAAAGATTAACAAAAATCTACCATCTCACATCAGGGTAATAGGTAAGTGATATTTAGATATCAGATACTCAAACTAAATTAACTTCAAATTAAGTTAATGGCAAGAATGGTAGCAAAGAAACATGATTATTGGGTTTTGTGAGCAGTCACTCCTATTTTTTGCTACAATTATGTACAAATTCTCTATAGAAATAACGAAACGGATGATTAATACACATCTAGGGCCCCATATAGTACTCTAATATCTAGAATGTGCTTTGGTCATGATTTTTTTTTTTTTTTTTTTTTGACATTCTAAAGTAATAGATAAACACAAGCACCAGGGTTAAGTCTGCTTTGGGACCAAAGACAGGAGAGCCAAAAAAAATATCAAAGTTGCTTGTAAAAATCACTTTTTTCTTCCGTTACACTGACTTGCGGCCTTTTTCCCCTGTGCCCATCAATAATTTTTCATGCATGCACTTTGCTTATTTTAAATCTTGCTGGCTCTTCTTTCCACGTATCCAAGCTCCCCCTTGATATACTAAAAACACCGGGAAAACCGGAGAATTACAGTTTGACTAACTGCCCCTTGTGGGTATCGTGGTATATATAAATCTTTTTCAAGTATATATTGCCAAATATTGTACATTGTTTTATAATGCTCATTTTAGTATAAGCAGGTTCCATATTGTTCATACAGTGTAAGGATTGTGACTGGGGAGATCTGATTGACCAGCTGGATAGAAAGAGAGGTTGATTGGCTGACCGGGTACTAAGGGACACTGTGTCCTGATTGGTTAAGGGTATACTTACATGCGATTTTTTTTTTTATGCAAGAAGCGTCACTCGGAGGGGAGATTGTGCATGCCAGAAACCCCCCAGAGGCGCTATTAAGAGGCAGAAGCGGATTTGACATAGACAGGCTCCTACTGTTTAGTTTCTTTTAATCTATTCCAGCCATGCAGGTTAAGAATATGCTGCATACCAGAAAGTTAGTTACTTTAGAGGAACACTAAATCCACTTTTAAAAGTATTTGACATCCGTTTCTATTATTCACGGGGAGATGAGAACGCTTATTCCCACCTCCCTGTGAATAATAGTATGCTCGGGGGACCTGGAACTTATCTTACCACGCTCTATTCGCAAGCCGCTCTTGCTGTTCTGTTCCGATCGCGCGCCGTATCTTTTGTATGGGCGCGCATGCGCCTAAGATAGGGCACTTGGTCGGGACAGAGCGTCTTGCAGTGGAGCGGCGGTAAGGTAATTTCCAGGTCCCCCGAGCGTCCTATTATTCACAGGGAGGTGGGAATAAGCATTCTCATCTCCCTGTAAATAATAGAAACAGATGGCAAATACTTTCAAAAGTGGAGTTATGTGGATTTAGTGTTCATTTAAACTACATTGTGTGCTCAACAGTGGGGCCCATTTCTGTTAGGGGGGTGGACATGCATTTTGTGACAATAATTCCACTTCCTCACACCCTTCTGTCTTTAAGGAAGCGGCAGTGTTGCCATGAAATGCGTCCGACCTATCCCCTGAGCAATATTGCTAGATCGGTTGGACTGGATGGACGTATGTGTTTATTCAACCTCAAATACTATGTTCATTCTAACCTCAAATTGGCTGTGTGCACATACAAAATTACATTTTGTGCGCTCAATACCGCAGCACTTACATTCCAGAAGATTTTTGTGTGTGCACCACTTTAATCTGTGTGCGCAGGACTGCTAAATTGTGTGCGTGCGCAAAGTTTAGGGGGAACACTGCCCCTGAGTGAATAAAGAAACTTATATATATTTTGGCTTTCTCATCTTTGGTTGGAATGGACTGTCAACCCCAGTGTTTGTGTTTTATCTATAAACCTATATGGGTGCTGGCTCATTTTCTAGAGGAGTTACGTTACCTGCACGCAAGGGAGGAGGATCTCACCCACAACTGAGTGTCCCACAAGTGCTACCACATTTTTAAAGGGCAAATCCACCTTCAAACTTACTTCTTTGCGGTCTCCTTTTACCAGCTTGTCTCCTTTGGTCTTCCTTCAATGCTGGCTTCTTTTTTGGTTGCAGCCATTGTCTGCTCTGCAGCTGCGTGAGCTCTGTAAGAGCTCATTGAGCTTATAAAGGAAACGAGAACTGCAGGCACCAGCACCAGCAGAGAAGAACAGGTAAAAGGAGCTTCAGAGATCAAGAAGGTGGTTTGGGGTGGTGGTGAAGGTAGGAATAGATTTTTATGTGCGGCATGGACATGCCCTTTAAAAACTTCTTTCTATGATTTCCTTTACTGTTATCTGTAATATCTTGGTTCAAAGGCTTACATTATACCGCTTTCTGGTCATGGGGGTCTGTTGCCACTGATCAATAAGGTTTCTTTGGGCTACGTTCACCCTAGGGGATGTTTCGCCTAGACTCTATGCCGTGAATGGTACCACTCACACCTGCGGTGCAGGTGGTGTGCTGCATGCAGCAATCAATGGACACCGAAATAACACTGGAACTTCACACAACATTGCAAGTGCGATGTCCCCGCAGGGTTTCAGGACTCTGTGAATGTAGCCTTAATCTAGGTACAGATGTGCTATTGCGCACTCAACACCAGACTACATGACGAATGTCGTTTGCGAATGGACTTTTGGTCAGACATCTTCATTGATCCTCTAGGTCGGATTGATAATGACGTGTGAGCTAACCCATGTCTTTACCTAGCCTAAGCCTATATTTTGGTCACTTATCTGCTGGGGTGATTTTTGACATTTCACTTTTATGGGCAAAATGTTATATGCAGTCTAAGGTTTTGGAGTAATTACTAACATTTGGTAGTTACATAGGGGTTTTCTGGTAAGAAAAAGACAAGCCAGTTGTCATAAAAGTGAACTTGTCCTCTTAATTGATCTGCACAGTTATAGTGCTATATTGTTTCCTGACAAGGAGTTAAACTCAAAATAAAAACAAAAGTTAAAAACTCAAACTTAAGGGAAGATAGACAGCAAATCAGCACCTTATTCTTCTCTATTTAGTTTTTTTTCCTAAAGATATTTGCTTAAATTTTTTCTGGGCCAGGGAGCTGATGTGCCTCTTTCCCTGCATGCAGACGCAAGCTACCACTGCTGCCAACCCAATCATAAGGGGGACATGGCCAACAGAACGGTATGACATTGTCTTCCCAGCTTTGTCTGACAATTGGAGGTAAGTAATATGGAAAATCTTACTTACAGAAGACTACAGGAGATATTTTGCATATCTCCGCCCCTTACTCTGGGGAACCTGGGAGTAAGAAATTACTTCATTTCTTAGATTATGTGGGCAATGTTATTCATATAGCATGAGACTGCAAGATGCCTTCTGTTTATAAGAAGGCTCTGCTTCATTTTTATGCTCAGTGGAGGGCTTTTTGCTCATTTTGGCCTACCTCTTCTTAAGCTATATTGCCTTGTCTATTGTGCTCCCGATTCCTACCCCATAGAGCCATTAATCTATATCTTGCACTGGTGAAATCTAACAAGATTGAAACCAGTTATGTCTGCAGGTCAGATGATTGGCTCTGTATAATAGGCTGTAATGCATGTTAATAAGCCAGTGAACCTGGACACATGCATTAGCCATAGGACATAAAGTAGAAATTTTGTATATCTGTGCCTGTTACTCTGCATGAGACTGCAAGATACCTTCTGTTATAAGAAGGCTCTGCTCCATTTTACAGAAGTATAAGACAGTGATCCAGGGTGCTAGTTTGCTTTCTTTTTTTTTAATTTATTTTTTTTTTTTTTATTTTTTTTTTTTTTTTTTTTTAAGAAAATAAAAAAGCATTAATTGTAAGCATACTAATGCTCATCAATTTTTATATTTTTATTTTCTGTGGATATTTAACCGGTGTTCCTACAGTTGTCAACATGTAGTTTCAATTCAGTGTAGCTTGGAATTGTAAAATTTAAAAAAAAAAAACTAAATTTCTTATTTTTCTATTAAAGGTCTTAAAAGGGTAACTGGCCGGTTTAATTCCAAGAACTCGTGTGATGCACGCACCTATTCTTACACATTGCCAACCTTTGCCTTTTCACACAAAGACCATGAGAAACAAGATGAAAACTTTCGGCTGAGCAAGGAAACGTTAGACAGGGTAAATGAACTACTTGCTCTTTACAAAGGTACACACAACTTTCATAACTTTACCTCTCAAAAAGGTCCATCGGATCCTAGTGCGAAGCGTTACATAATGGAAATGCACTGTGAGTCTCCATTCAAACAGGGAGGATTAGAGCTGGCAGTAATTAAAGTAAAAGGACAAAGCTTTATGATGCACCAGATTCGCAAAATGATTGGATTAGTCATTGCAATAGTGAAGGGCTATGCCCCCCCAACTATCATGGAGCGTAGCTGGGGAGAAGAAAAAGTGGACATACCCAAAGCTCCTGGTTTGGGCCTAGTTCTAGAGAGGGTTCACTTCGAGAAATACAACAGACGATTTGGTAATGATGGATTCCATGAGTCCTTGGACTGGACAGAAGAGGAAGAAAAAATTGAAGCTTTTACAAAAGAGTACATTAACCCCACCATTATTCAGACAGAACTAGAGGAGAAATCAATGTTTAACTGGCTTTCCACTCTTTCCATCCATGACTATGATGCCACTGCTTTAAATCAAAACCTGGATAATGATGAGGTAACGTAGGCCTGTGCTGAAAGCTCAAGCTCAGTAAATAGATCTTTTCTTAAAGGCTTAATTATTTTTGTACCGGATTTTAAGTTGGGGAATACTTTTGGCAAGGGGGGGTATAGAGGATACGGTGTTGTTTACAAGCCACCAAACTCTATTAAAGAGGAAGAGCTTCAGCTCTATATTTAGATGACAAAAGCTGCAAGTTTAGAGCATGTTCTACCCTGACTTTAATGCAGTGAAACTATCAATAGAGCAAAAGATATAAAGCTCTAAATTAAAGGAGAACTAAACCCAAAATACAAAGGCAGCTCCACAGACTCTATAACTGTCACTTAGTAAAACTATTTCTCACCTCTGAATTCAGCCTCTTAGTGTAGAAATCATTTATAGAACATTTCTGAGTACTGGAAATCTATGATGTCACAGCTGGCTTCTAGTGTTGCCTTCCTGGTGATCCAGGTACCAAAACTCCTGCTGCACCTGCTAACTAGGTACCTTGTGTTTGTTTCCCACTACCCTTATGCTAAGCTGCATGTAACTCAGTCTCCACCTGCCAGTGTCTCCCAGCCAATCATCAGAGATAGCAGGCAATATTATTAGCATATTTTCCTGCTCAAACAGAGTGGGGGAAGGTGTTAACCCTTTTCATATGTATTTAGAAAGCAACTTGTTAACCCTTTTATATTTGTGAGCATTTCTGCAAGAGACTGTCATGCTTATTTACCCAGACTCGCTGGGCAGATATATGGAGTTAAAGTTGTCCTAGCCAGTTTGCTACCGGTTAGAGCGACTTAAACTCTGTATTAGCGTTGGATGCGGGGGTAATGCAAAAATCACCCGCGCATCCGGCACTAGTGAATCAATATCTCGCTTGCGCTAGTTTTAGCGCAGGATTTTAACGCCTTATTAAATGGCGAGCAGGACATTTACCCACAGCGATATTGGTTCTGGGTAAATGAGCCTGTGTGTCTTTGTATGTGTTTATTTTTGCACTTAACCATTTATATTAGCGTGTGTATTGCTGCAATGTACATTTAGGGCACATCCACACAGCAACGCATCTGAATCGCACAAACAATCCCATGCCATTTGTTTGTGCTTGCAATTTGTCCGTTTTCATTCTGAAAACGCATGTGATTGCAGGATAGCAAGATTTTGGTGCATTGCTGCGATTTCAATACAATTAGAAAAACTCGCTTGTGTGGCCTAGCCCTTAGAAGTGTAATGCAAGCTGCATTGATTTCGGTTTAGCTATACAGCATGTATTTAATGCAATAGAACTTTGCAGCAGGTCAATTTCCTGAGGCTGTGGCCCCTTCTAAGTGCAAGGGAGGATGCACGTTCGCAATAATGCGTGATTGTGCTAATTTCCGTGCATGGGTGTTGCGCTTCCACAATTGGACCCTAGCAGAGCGCATGCAAACTGACCAAAAATGGTTATCGCATGCACTCCAATAGACACTAAAAACGCATCGCATGTTTTGGGGTCGGTCCCATAGACTATTACATGCCTGCACTCCCATTAGCACAATTGGATCGCAAACCTCAATCCAAAACGCGCTAGTGGGAGTAGCCCTAAGAGTTTGAGTCTAAAAGGGAAAGGTGGTAACCCCAGTAGAATTGAACTGACCACTTTACAAGGTACACTTATAAAAACAATACAGCTCAGAGCTGCAGGTGCAGCATATTGACGTGAACATGGTCTTAGCACAGCTCTGTGCAATGCATTTTACAGGCCACCTTTGCCTTTAAGACCCAAACACGTATTAAATCTACATGTTGCAAAGCTAAGTACCATTGCATTAAAAACAAACTGTATCAGCCTGCATCATGCTTCTAAAGAAAATACTAACAACCTTATGTTGTTTAGATATTATCAGGCCTATGCAATAAAAGTACATAAAATCTAATTGGTTGGCGCACAATTTGCACCATTTTTAACGATAATAACTTAATACATAGGCCTGTATTGGTGTTTGGGTTAAAGTCAAAGGTGGGAACCCTAGTTGTTTTTGTTTATGCAAAACTTCCCACAGTCAGCCCACCTGCTGCATTAATTTTATATAACATGTTTGCATCCCTCTAACAGTACCCTTTAATTGGCATTCCCTCCAATAATTCCTACTAATATTTACATTTATCGAAACAAAATGGTGATGAGCTGCAAGTGGCATGCCCTCCAACATTTCCCTTTAATACGTAAATAGAACATGGTGCTGTGCTGCAGGTGGAGGATAATATAATGACCCTGATCTTAGCACAGCTATTTGCAATGCATTTCTCTGTGTAATGCATTTCTTAGCTTAGCTCTGTACTACAGTTTGTTTTTTTTATACAGACAGCGGAATTAAAAACATACTCTTCCTACCCTCCAACATTCCCTTTAACAAGGTACACTGATGAGAAATGCATTGCACAGAGCTGTGCTAAGATCAGGTTCATTCACTATCCAACCTCTACAGTTCTGCACCATGTGGTTTCTATAAAAACACACTCCTAATACCGTACCAACATTGCCCTTTAAAAATTACACTGATGAGAAATGTATTGCACAGAGCTGTGCTAAAATCAGGTTTTCTTCACTATCCTCCCCCTACAGTTCTGCACCATGTGGTTGCTATAACACACTCTTCCTACCCTCCAACATTACCTTTAAGAAGCTACACTTTCCACTCATATTGCTGCAGCTGACAGGGAGAGCTAGAGACCTTCACACTGGCGATATTTATAAAGGTGTGGTATCGCCTTCTTTAGCGATCGTTGTGACGGTCATTAATTTATGATCGCTATCACAAATCTTGTAAATGTATGATTGCGAACATAAATCTACAACAGCCCATAGAATATCATTACGGTAGTTTGCAGCATGGTATACTACTGCCACGGTAGTACAGTAACGAAAATACAACATTTGCGGTATCGCAAATGTTTCAATTTGGCCCTCCAACCCTTCTGCTGAGGCCACACTGCAATGCACAGGAATTGCGAGCGTTATTGCACGCGATTGTGTGCGATTCTTATGCGTTTCACGCATACGATTTTGACGTTTTCCGTTCTAGAAACGCATGCGTTAACGCACGAAAAATGGTGAACGCATGCGTTGCCAAAACGCAAACACAATCGCATGCGCATCGGAAACCGCAGGAATTTTTGCAGTCCGGTGATTTCCAATTAGCGAAAATCGCGGGTGCAATCGCGAATGAAAAACTCGCTAGTGTGGCCTAGCCCTTAAACAACATTGCAGGTGAAACATACAAATACACAGGTTTGTAACTGTGAATACTGCAGGTTTATTGCAAAATATGCGTGCTACATGTTTCTGACCCACTTGTCCTTCCTCAAGAGCTTGAGTGGATCTGAAACATGTAGCAGGCATGTTTTGCAATATTCACAGTTACAAACCTGTGTCTTTGTATGTTTCACCTGCAATTTATTGTTTATATACCGGATTTGGTGGAGTGAAAGCCGTAGGTGAGACATACATTATTTCAGATCCGGACACACTAGATACCCAGACCTATATACATCACACTACAACACTGCTACTAGGAAAGTGTTAATTAGTTGCACCCCCAATTTGAATATTGATGATTTAATATATTCCTACATCATAGGGGTTGAGAGGTGGGAGTGGAAATCACACAGGTGCTGAATATGTAATCAAGGCAAAAGTACTGGCAGGCAAGGGAAAATGTCAGCTTCAGATTTGGGGAACAAACAGAACCTAAAATGGGCTCATAGAGGTAAAGAAAAGGCCCCTGAGTGGAATCTTCCATGCTGAGAAGGATGTTAAGGGAAGTACTTTCTAACTTAACAACTGGACTTGAAGTTTAGTTCTTGAAGAAGTTTCGCTAGTCATCCGACTGGCTTGTATAAGAATCTGTGGCAATTATGTACCCTGAAAAATCCCAATTAGTCCAGTTGATCTAATTGAATACAACAGATATATTTAAACTTTGGGTTTTTTTTTAGGTTTAGTTCTCTTTTAACTTGATAGGAACCTAGTAGTGTGCTTTGTTCAATTAAGCTGGGTACCCACCATCAGATTCTTTGTTCCACATTGTTCACCACTAGCGGGGCGGTCGGGTTGGACAAATCACGGTCGGTCATGGCGAAAGTAGCCACAGCTGACAGTTTGCCGCAACCAATCACACATTCCATAGGGGTTGCACAATTGTCTGTGATTTTCCAGTGTGAACAAGCGGTGTGAAATTGCCCACAACCAGCCAACCACCCTGATGCAGAAAGTGTTAGAGAAAAATATATCTACTGTAAAATCTCAATGAATAGTGACGGTATTCATTTTTAAAATTAAATGTACTGGACTATGGCAATTCTACAAACAATACCCCATAATGGCAATGTGAAAATAGTTTGAGGTTTTGGCAAATTAATAAAATATAAAAAAAATTAAGAAATCACTTGTACATAAGTATGAACTCAAAATTGAGCTTGGGTGCATCCTGTTTCCTCTGCTCATCTTCGAGGTGTTTCTGGTAAATTCAGTTGATTGAACCTGATTTGGAGAGGCACACAACTGTCTATGTATATAAGGTCCCACAGTTGACCGTTCATGTTGAAGCACAAACCAATAACAAAGTCAAAGGAATTGTCTGTAGACCTCCGAGACAGAATTTAATTTTCTTGAGGCACAAATCTGGGGAAGGTTACAGGAAAATTTCTACTGCTTTGAATGTCTCAATGAGCACAGTGGCCTCCATAATCCGTAAGTGGAAGAATTTCAAAACCACAAGGAGCTTGAGAGGTGCCACAAAGGAATGGGCAAAATTGCTCAAGGATAGATGCGCCAAGCTTGGGGCCTCATATTCCTGAAAGCCTTGAGGCTAAAATTGCTACCAGAGGTGCATCAATAACGTATTGAGCAAAGGCAGTGAATACGTCTGTACATGTGATTTTTAAATTTTTTTAAATATTTAATTAATTAATTTGCCGAAACCTCAAGTAAACTTTTTTTCACATTGTCATTATGGGCTGTTATGTGTAGAATTCTGAGGGAAAAAAATAATTTTATCCATTTCGAAATAAGGCTGTAACATAACAATGTGGAAAATGTGTGATGTGCTGTGAATACTTTGTGGATGCTCTGTATCTTCAATAGTGCAACCGGTTTCTGAATGTATAAATTGTTAAAGCAAGTTCACTTTGGTTAATAGAAGATGAAGCTCTTGAACTTGGTAAAACAGTGCAAAGTAGTCAGTGTACAGCTTGTATAACTGTAAATTTTATAGAAGAAAGATGACGGACTGCTACCAACTGCGAGTAAACGTAACTTTTATTGTCGAAAATTGCATGCTTCACAGAGGGAGATAATCATGGTGCCCTTAGGCACCATGATTATCTCCCTCTGTGAAGCATGCAATGTGACAATAATAAGTTACGTTTACTCGCAGTTGGTAGCAGTCCGTCATCTTTCTTCTATAGTATTTCTTGCCTTTGGATGCTTCCGGAGCACCATTTGACTGGACTCCCACTACGGGTTGTGAAGTAGAGGAGCCGACGCTCGAAATTACTGGTAACACATTGTTTCTACAATAACTGTAAATTTGCTGTCAAAATAACTCAACACAGCCATTAGTATATAAACTGCTGGCAACAAAAATGTTTGCCAGTGGTTGCGCCCAAAGTGTCTTTTTTGTGTGGCCCGGCAATGAGTTCACTTCAGTTTCACAGGTTGCTAATGGAATTCTCTTCTACTCCTCTATGACTACATTATGAGAGACCTTGCACTCCACCACCTTCAGTTTTAGGATGCTCAATAGGGTTTAGGTCTGAAGACATGCTTGGCTATTCCAGCACCTTTACTCTGAATTTAGCAAAACAGTAGTCACCTTGGAGGTGAGTTTGGGGACGTTATTGTGTTGGAATACTGCACTGCATCCCAGTTTCCGAAGGGAGGAGATTATACTCTGCTTTAGTATGTAACAGTACATGTTGGCTTTCATGGCTCCCTCAATGAACTATAGCTCTCAAGTGCCGACAGGACTTCCACCATCATGCTTGATTATAGGCAAGACATACTTGTCTTTGTACTCCTCATCTGCTTGCCACCACACGTGTTTGATGCCACCTGAACCGAATAGGTTTTGCGATACCGCACTTTTAATGGTTGTAAATTCTCTTTCAACCTCGGGACCCAGATTGCAGCAGGTGTTGAGTAGCCAACCTCCAGGAGCAGACACTTAAATTATAAAAGTTCAGGCTCTGGTACTCCTCCCTACTACTATAAAAATCATAGCACCGGTAGCCTGCCTCAGTTTTTAAGTGTTTGCTTTAGGACTTGGACCTGCTCCCTGCTGTGTGCTAATGAGATCTTATGCAAGGATCAACAGGACTCAGAATCCTGCTGCTCCCTTTGTGGGAGGGCATGCAGAGCAGGCCTAATCCCCTTCTCATGCTGCAGATGGCCACACATCATGCCTCTTAAAGGACAACTCCACCCTCATAAAAATATCTTTTAGAAAGAATGGCCTCTTTAAAATATGTTGATATATCATAGTTTGTCCAGTTAATTCATTACTGTATGCCTGCTATGGCTTCTGGATGTCTCAAAGAAACTGAGCAATTTAGAAACCTGTACTGAGCCTCGGGCATGCTCAGAAGAGGCAGACGGGATTAACATTGTCATTGGCTGTGATGTCAACTGTCAAATCCATAACTGACAGTTACTAACTGGAAGAACCAGGAAGCAGAAATAGGATATTGTGCAGGATTTCAGGTTAGACTTATATATTTCAGATTTCAAACTATTACCGTTTAGGGTTTGGGGGGTGATTTAACTGTATGTAAGTTTTCATTTTGGGACTGGACTTGCCCTTTAAGGCTAAAATATGCCCCCCCACATTCAGGTAAGCAGCCCTCTTTGGGCATTTACAAATGGTACTTGCTCAGCACTTGTTAGCCGCAATTCTATTGGAGCAAGATCCTATTAGCGAGGAGGTGGGACTCGTGCAGTGTGGTAACTCTTTGAGCCTTGGTTCTGCTGTAGCACCTCTGGTTCCTGTGTCAGCTGAGTGTTATACTGTTATTTGTTTTTTTTCTTTGCCTCTGACAAATATAATTTTCATCCTTGTATACAGATTGTTTTTTCTGTATACTGTCTTTGTAGGAGTGTCCTCCTATCTTTCCCGGGGGAATGTTTCCTACCACTTTCTTTTATTTCGGAAGTTTAAAAAAAAAAATAAAACACTTGTTTGTCTCTTGTCTTCTACTGCTTTTGACTATGTCCAGCAAGGGGTCGCTCTCGTCCTGCTCCTGACTCAAATCTCCTTTTGATTCTTTCAAGAATCCTCAAGCAGGGTCAGCTTTACAATTAGTTCCTCATGGGAATCCTTTCTAGGAGTCAGACATAGATGAAGCCAAAAATTTGGCACACAATGGTTCAGTGTTATCTGCCTCTATTTCACAGGTCCTGCAATCCGGTCAGTTTAATACAACAGACGGGGACCCCAGACCTCCCAGAATATATTCCAGAACAAGAAACGCAGACAACATTCACACCGAATGTGTTGATTAGGTCAGTGCTTAAGGTTCTTAATCTCCAGGGCCTGGAAGCTCAAGAGGAGCCTTCCAAGTCGCTGTTCTTTTCTAAACAAACCGCCTCATCTTTTCCATCCTATGGGACAAAATTGACCTTCAGGAATGGGCATCCCCGGAACAGTATTTGCAACAATCTCAGCAATTCCAACTCATTCTTCCTTTACCTAAGCAGGAGGTTGAATGATGGCTGGTCCCTTCTTTGGTCGATTCTCCAGTGGCTCGCCTATCTAAGACTACTACTTTCCCCTTATCAGAGGCTGCTACCTTTTAAGGATCCAACAGACCATTGTATAGAGGGTCTATTATAGACTTCTTTTACAGCCTGGGGCGCTGCCTTATGTCTTTGCCACTGCATGGGTCACTAATGCTATGAAAGTGGCTAAACCAGCTTTATTAGGAAGTCCTAACTGATCCTACTAAAATTGCTGTCGGACATCATCCTGGATCTATCAGATGCGGCTGTGTATATCGAGATACAGCTTTAGAATCGAGCAGGTTGATTGCTTGTTCATCTGCAACGGTAACAGCAGCTAGATGGTCCCTGTGGCTTAAAGCCTGGGTTTCTGACCTGGCATCAAACTCATCCAGAACTCCTTTCAAATCTGCAGGAGCTCCCCCTTCCCGGCAGAGTACCCTACATCAGCCCTCCTGGACTGGCAGAAAAGGAGCCTTTTGCCACTCGGAGCTAGCCCACATCACCATGACTACCCTCCACCACCCTTCATCGGAGGGCGTCTCTATACAGGATGCCTGCTTACATGTTCTCATTGGGTCAGGCCACCACCGCTTCCTTGGATTGCGGTACGGCCACTACATTTCCAATATATGCCCAGAGTCTTTACAAAACTCATGGCTTTTTGTCTGCCTTTAAGGGATTTTTATTCTCGTATCTGGAAAATCTTTAAATCCAGGCACCATCCAGTGAGCTAGTTCGACAACATGTATCCCATTGTTCTCAAATACTGACACAATTAGGTTGGATCATCAATCCAAGCAAGTCTTTACCACTTTCCAGTTGTCATATGCCCTTTCTGGGCATGATATTTTATATCTCCCTGCTGAGGATCCTTCTTCCTCTGGAGCAGGCAACTGCCATTAGACGGATGGCACTTCAAACTTTCACTGTCCTCTATGTTTCCATTCAACAAGCCATGCATCTGGTCAGCAAAAGGATATCGGCGACAGATGCAATCCCTTACAGGATGTTTCATCTCTGTCCCCTGCAGTGCCACCTGCTGGGGCTCTGGAATGGGTCCTTGTTCTCTCCAGACTCCTCCTAGCAGTCCCTACACTGGAGGACCATGAAAGACAATATTTGGGTTGACAGAACCCACTATCTCCCTGTGTGGACAGAGGTGTCCACAGATGCCAGTCTGATTAGCTGGGGGGATGTCTACGGGACTCTTAACAGCCATGGGACTTTTGTATCGGGAGGAATCATCCCTCCCGATTTATTGTTCTGGAAGTGCAGAACATTTTTCTAGCTCTGTCCCATTGGACCACCCTTTTGACTATCAAGAGTTTCCGAGTCTGGTCAGACAATGCCACCGCAGTGGCCTACCTCAAATATCAGAGAGACACTTAAAGCCAAATAGCCATGAGCAGACTCTCCAAATTCCTACATGGGTAGAACACTTTCTGCTACCCTTTTCGGCAATTTACATTCTGGGGGTGCTGAACGAGGAGGCAGACTTCGTCAACCATCATTCCTGGATCCAGCAGAGTGGTGTGAGACACTTTCCCTCTGATTGGTGGCCAGAAATAGGTCATGGCAAACTTTGTGGATGCCCTAATGGCACCTTGACCTTTCCAACTGGTGTACGCACTTTCTCCTCTAGCCTTGATTCCACGGCTATTAAAGAAGATAAAAAGGGATGGGGTACCTAACATCCTCATAGCTCCTCGGTGGCCGAGGAGAGCTTGGTTCTCGGACCTTACGTTGACAGTCTAGGAGGCCTGTACCCTACTGCTTGGTCAAGACCTCCTGTCTCAAGGACCCTTCTTCCATCAGGACCTCCACACCTCATTTTCACAGCATGGCATTTGAAACCTCTCCCAAAAAGCAGGTCTCCCCCCCCCCCCCCCTTCTGTGATTTCTACGTTGCTGGTGGCTAGGTAACCTTTTCACCCAAAATATATCGCCGTATATCGCATGATAAGTCTCTTGGCCCTCCTCCGGGGGGAAAGGGGGTTTCCCCCCGGATTGGATTTGCCCTGTCTACGGTTTTAAGTTTTCCACAATTTGATCTTGTTTGTGGACTTTCCTTAGGTGCCCTGAAGGTGCAGATTTCTGCCCTCTGTGTATTTCCATCTCAAGCTGTCACATAGAAAAGACATTCAGACTCACATCCACCCACCTCGCTGTTCCAATGTACTACCATGTGGCCTCTCCTTAGTATTCTTCAAAGGGCACTGTTTGAACCTCCTGGCTTTGGTTGTTTTATCTATCCTGGAAGATGTTTTTCTTCTGGCTATTGCCTCTTTCTGCAGATCGTCTGAGTTGACTGCTCTCCCACATTCGGCTATTCTTCCGAAAGTGGTTTCCTCATTCCTCCTCAATCAGGAGATTGTGGTACCCTCCTTTTTTTCCATGGCCTTACTCCCAAGAAAAAAAGGGGCTCCTTTCCCTGCATGTTGTCTGAGCTCTTTGGATTTATATTTCTCATATGGAATGTTTCAGCAACTCTAAAGCACTGTTCTTCTGGCGGGTACTCGTCAGGGATCTAGGGCCTTGCCTCAGACTTTGGCCAGTTGGATTTGTTTTAGCCATTCTGTGCTGGTCTACAGTGGTTGCTAGTTGCAGCCCCTTCATGGGCTGAGGGCTTCATGGGCTGCGTGTCGGAGCCCCAGTTGATCATATCTGCCATGTGTTACCTATTGTTGTTTAATGTCTTTTCCTTATGCTCCCTCTTTTTAGGACAAAGCTGAGGCAGGCTACTGGTGCTACCATGTATAAAGTAGTAGGGAGGAGCACCAGATCCTGAACTTTTAACATTTAGGTGTCTGCTCCTGGAGGTGGGCTACTTAACACCTGCTGTAACCTAGGTCCCCCCATTGGTCATACAACAATTGTGATTGTTCATTTATGATGGCGATTATAATTGTACTATCGCCTATACTATACCATTGCAGTACTTGAGTAACACATGGTACTGTGTGGCTATACTACTATAAGTGTTGCACTGTTCCCGGGTGTTCAGTTATTCAAAGGGAGGTGGGAGCAGGCGTTCTCACCTCCCTGTGAATAATAGATACGGATTTCATGTACTTATAATAGCTGGTTTAGTGTTTCTTTAAAAAATATTTGGCCAAGTTATTGATAATTGCTTTAATTTACCCATAGAAATTAGCAGGCTATTAAAATGTATGTATACTGAAAAAAATACCTTCCATCATCTTAATCTATAAATAAATACATGTAAGTAGCACTTAGGTGTTGTTGCATGCCTTCAATAAAATACTTTTTTTGCTCAGGCTCTGACCACTGACCTGACTATTTTCCCACATACCAACTGTCAAAACAGCATACAGCACACCAACTGTCAAACCATTCCAGTTACAGCAAAACTGCTTACAGAAATGCTAAAACGTAAGATGTTTTAGATTGGATAATTAATGAAATAGGGGACAGATCAACAAAAAATGGTAGTGATAGTTGTGATGAATTATAGTTTCCATTAATGGGCAATTTAAAAAAAGAATTTTTAAGCAGGACCATAATGGATACTATAAACTGTCCTGTGTACAGGAGGTCAGTGAAAGGGTATGTTCACCCCCCCCCACAACTCCCAGCATGCTTTATTAGCTGGGAGTTGTAGTTTCCAAACATCTTGAATGCCAAGTTTCTACCCTCGGTTTATACTTGGGTCAACAACTTTTATTAGGATTTTTAGCTGAAATTGGGTACCTCGGTTTATACTCGGGTCGGTTTATACTCGAGTATATACGGTAGTTCTCTTCTCTCTAATCAATCATATTTTATCCAACCCTTTTCCTGCTGTTATATTGGCTGATGTTATACTGGATTGAAGGCATCAACTGGATTGGAGAAGTATAGTGTCCCTTTAAGACGGGCAGTAATACTGAGCGGTTCCAATACGTCTGTGATGGGGATAGTTCCTCTAGATTATATTGGGTCGGTTCTGTTTTAGTGTTGTATGATTAAAGTGGTTTTAAGTGTATTAAGGATTAATAATGAAACCATGACTAAGTATCAATATGTAGCAGTGTGTTGGTTTAGGTGTGACTAATAGAATATTGGACTAGTCTGCAGCTTTATTCTTTTTTATTGG
The DNA here is from genome assembly GCA_019447015.1 of Hymenochirus boettgeri. Classification (NCBI taxonomy): domain Eukaryota; kingdom Metazoa; phylum Chordata; class Amphibia; order Anura; family Pipidae; genus Hymenochirus; species Hymenochirus boettgeri. Next base: position 298,653,208 of record CM033469.1, on the reverse strand, counting down.
TTTTATAATGGTGGTGGAATAATAAATCAGAACTGATTTTCGTCCATTGGATTCTGGGTATCTAACATGCTGGAAAAGAAAATGTATGTTAAGGTTTTGTATTCTTATTCCCTTATCAGAGTAAAAGTAAAACTGGACTGTAAAATAGTTTTGTGTTTCTTTTCTTGAAGATGCTAGTAAGGTTACAGAATGCACTGGGTGAAAGGCTAGATTTCAGACTGGAGAATATTACTTTAGTTGATTTGCTAATGATTGTTTATTACTGTAATTATAAAACATAAAAAAAAGACGTGTGCGTTAGTGCGTGTGATACTTTATGGAGCACTACATCAAGAATGAATAAATATAAATGATCCAGCAGTGGTTCATGTAACATGTGCAAATGTTTAAGTGTATAGCTATGAAATATATCTGAAATAAGTTTAGCCGTACCCAAGTCAAATGATTTTAGATTGTTGGTCTGTAGATTAATAATAAAAGAAGTAATGTGGGACTGATCAGGCTGGTTAACTGAGCAAATTACAGTTTAACCCTTTACATTTCTTTTTGCCCTCAATCAGTTTAGACTTATTTTACAGTAAGAAACCTTACAGTAAATCATTGTTTTTTTTAATGTTGTAACAAAATTGTGTAACTTTTCTGGAGATTTTACTGGATTTATGGGTAAAATAGGTTAAAAAAATATTGCAAAATTTGCAAATTTTCATGGATTTTTCCCATTTAGTTTTCTTAAGGTTACTGTATATAAAAATTTCTGATACAACGATACCAGAATATGTATGTACCCCACTTTTCCTGTACAGGAGACAGGATATACACCAAATTGAAATGTATACCACTTCTCACGGTCAACATGGAATATGTAGCAAATTAACTAAAATATACTCACAAGTGAGATATTATTAGAAACTACATACCCGCGTGAGGCAAATTTGGATCAAAATGCAGATACCTGGATGCAGCTCTTCATCCAATTGTAGAATATCTTCTCACATTTTCTTTTTTTCCTCAACTGTAAAATCAGAGACAAAATCAAAATGCAAATTTCAGCTAAAAACAGTAGAGAAAAGTTAAAGCATCTCAAATATGATAGTCTAACCCGTCCTGATAAAACGTTATGCCACATTTATCATTGTACCCGGAGACATGGCTACCAAGTAACCCAAACAGGGATGTCAAATGGCAGTAACAGCAAAAAAATTTTAGCTCTGTATTTGAACAGTCTGCAGTTTTTCCCAATTACCAAATATCAATCCCCCAAATGTCCTGAATCGAACAGTATGCCATATGCATGGTTACACACGCAGACATGGAAGCGAAAAGCCACAGAGTGAAATGCATGACTCAAAAACAGCAAAAATATTCAGCCAACTCTGATTTTGAACAGTCTGCAGGTTTTCCCACAAACTATTATATATCTCGAATCTCACACCTTCAGCTATGTAACACTGTAGTTTGTTCATTCATACCAGAAATAGTCTGGGTGCAGTTCTTCATAGAAATTAGCATTTGACGCAGATTTTCTGGAAAAATTAACAAAAATCAATTTTTGAAGGTAGAATCATGCCAAAACCCAGGAATGTAAAAAAAATTACCAAATAATCACATCCCAAATGTCCTGAATCAACAGTATGCCATATGCATGGTTACACAGGCGAACGTGGAAGCGAAAAGCCGAGAGTGAGACAATGTATGATGGCTCAAAACAGCAAAAAATATTCAGCCAACTCTGATTTTGAACAGTCTGCAGGTTTTCCCACAAAACACCCCCCTAACTCAGAAATATATATATATATATAACCCACAAGCTATATATTCTTGGAATCAACATACCTTTAGCTACTTAACCTGTAGTTCATTCATTCATACCTCAATAGTGGGCGGCAGTTCTTAGTGTTTGTTCTTTTCACAGATTTTCTGAAATAAATGAAAAAAAAAAAAAACACATCATGCCAAAACCCAATGGAATGTAAATAAAAAATTACCAAATATAAATATCCTAAATGTTCTGAATCAACAGATGCCACTGCATGGTCACACACACGGACATGGAAGAGAAAAGCCACAAAGTGAGACAATGCGGAATGGCTCAGAAACTGCAAAAATATTCAGCCAACTCTGAATTTGAACAGTTTGCGGTTTTTCCCCACAAAACACCACTCACAAACTATATATTCCTCAGATCTGCACACCTTCAGCTACGGAATGCTGTAGTTCAAAGTAGTAGAAATCATGCCAAAACTCCAAGTAATGTAAAAAAAGTTACCAAATATCAATCTCCCAAATGTTCTGAATCAAACAGTATGCCATATGCATTGTTACACACACACACACACGTGGAAGCCACTACTCACAAAGTGAGCCGATGCGTAGTAACCCAATAGCAGCAACTTTCCAGAATACCCCCCAAAACTATATATTCTCAGAATCTACATGCCTTCTGCTAATCAATGGTGCCATTTTGTCATTCATACCATCAATGGTGTGTGCGCAGATCTTCGTAGAATTTTGCACTTTTAGCAGATTTTCTGAAAAAATAAACAAATTTCAAAGTTAAAAATCATGCCAACCCAATACCGCAATGCACTCCTTTTTTATACCAACCATTCTAAATATCTGGGAGAAAAAAACGTCTCTACATAACCTCTCGCACAGACCAGGATTAAACAATATTTCCTTCACCCCTGGACTGAAAGCACACTCTCCTTCCCTGAAATGGAAATATAAGGACTCTCCCCACATAGGGGCTGCTCTTGACAAAAAGCTTTCTCTTAGCGACCTACTATACAAAGAAAGACCCCAAATGCAAAACTACATGGAATACCAACAACTATCTCACATACAAAACCTACAGAAAAAAATCCTCTTGGCACAACAAATACACCGCATTTGAAAGATTATACCTGAACACCCAACCACCCTCGCACATAATCTCCAAACTATACTCCCTCCTGAGAGAAACAATTACAAATGGCCTACTGTCATTTACATCAAAATGGAGAAGGAACTACAAATGACATTTACTGCAGAACAATGGAACTTGAGCTTTCGTTTCACACATAAACTATTGATCGCCTGTAGAGCTCAGGAGAAAAACTACAAAATAATAAGTAGATGGTACAGAAGCCTGACCCTCCTACACAGAATATTCCCTTCAGTCCCCGATATCTGCTGGAGATGCTCGAAGGACACAAGTACCCCATCTGATATTTGGCTCCTCTGTCCGATCATCTTTGTATTTTGGAAATCCCTTCTACAAACACACTCCACAATTACAGGTCACACAGTCCAACCAGACCCACCATTGATCTTACTCTCCATCCTGCCAGGATCCTCCGGCCAACAAAACAAAAGCTTACTTGGTTACTTTTTATCAGCAGGCAGAATGGTAGTACCACGCTTCTGGAAAACCCAAACATGCCCACCCAATATAACCTGGATAACCGAGCTAAACCATATAATGCGCATGGAGGAGCTCACCTCCTCCATACTGAATAAAACAGACCGTTTTATAGAGACCGAAACAGACACCTACAAAACCCTCTGTGATTCCTAAGAAACTACGCTCACTTTCAAAAAAACAATAATAAAACAAAGTAAATAGAAGTACTACTATATTATGGTATACGTAAACTGCTCCTAACAGATCCAGACAAAAACTTTTCCTCTGCTCTCACTTTTCCCCCTCTCTCGTCTTTTCACGCTATCCCTTTCATACTTAGAATGACTGAATAAAGTAATAAGCATGATGACTATGCTGAATTACCCTATACTACAGAACATTGTCAGTATATAAATATGTTTGCTAAGCTCATCGTGTAATTATATACAACCTAATCTTTGAAAATTTCAATAAAAATAGACTTTATAAAAAAAATCATGCCAAAACCCCAAGTAATAAAAATAGTTACCAAATATCAAAGAAAAAAATCAAAGTACTCTGTAAGTTGAACAGCCTAAACATTTTCAAAGGAAAAACCCCCGAAACTTGGAAATACCTCCCACAAACTGTATATTTTAGGAATCTACACACCTTCAGCTATGTTACGGTGCCAAGTTTTCATACAAACATTAGTTCCATATGCAGTAATCCAAAGAACTCTGTTTTTAGGGGATTTTGTGAAAAATAAATAAGACGATTCAAAGGTGGAAATCCTACCTAAACCTGCTTGACAAGATAAAAAAAAACACAAAATGCCATTCTACTATTTGTCCTGAATCAAACAGTATGCCATATGCGTGGATGCACACAGAGATGTGGCCACCACATCTCAAATGGGATGCATGTACAAGTGCAATTACAAGAAAAATATCAAAGTGCTCTGTTATTTGAACAGCATACTCTTTTTCAAAGAAAACAGCCCTGAAACTTCAAAATGCCCACCACAATAAAAAAAAACAACTAAGGTCAATCTCCCACATGTCCAGAATCAACGGTATACCATGTTTGTGGGTGCACACAGGGACGTAGCCACCAACTAGCTCAATGGGATGCAGTACCAGTGCAATAATAATAATAATAATCTGCGGTACTTTACCGATACCAATGGGACACTGGGAATTTGAAGAAGCTAAATTTGCTAATTTATGGTTTTAAGTGTTAAAAAAAAAAAAGGTGTGTATCACTTTAAGAATTTTTTGTATGTGCATTTCCCCTTTTTTTTTTGATCAGATCATTTTAAGGAATGATAACGAACTTGGAACTTTCCAAGTCGAAATCCGATTGGAAAAATAACTTCCTGGAAATCATTTTTCAGAAGTGATTTTTTTATTAATTGGCAAAGATCAGCAATTAGGTGCTGATCACCTTAAATTGAACTGATCACCTTAAATTGATCTCTGCCCCCATTTTTCTTCTACGGCTTTGCAGTAGCTCAAGCTCCATTCATAAATAGTATAGAAGCTGTCACACGGAGACACTTGAATGGTGCCCTTCTTGTTTCTGGGTACTTTTTTATTTGGCTGTAGACAGCAAAGTGCTGCAGAACGTACGGTGTACGATGTGTGGCACAGTGGCGTATCTACGTTAAAACATTTGGGGCACGTGCCCCGGATGTTTGGCAAAGTGCCCCGAATGTTTTACTGCTTGTGCCTTTTAGATGTGCCCGAACCTTCTAGTTCCGGACTCCGTGTCGGCAAGTTGCTCACGCCGGCGCGATGACGTCACGCGCGCCGGTGCAGAGCATTACAGGCAGCCTCTGCGTTCCCGGCCTCCCCCTACACTACACTGACTTCACTCTGGTGTCTGGTGCTGGTCTCACAGAAACATAGTTATATAGATATATAGAAGATAGATAGATGAAGATGAATAGATAGATAGTAGATAGATAGATATAGATAGCAGAGTAGATAGATAGATAGATAGAATAGATAGATCGGAGATAGCTAGATAGCGAGTTAGATAGCTAGATAGATAGAATCGATAGATAGATAGATAGTATATAGAGCAGAGTTAGATAGCTAGATAGATAGATAGATAGCAGAGATAGATAGATAGCAGAGTTAGATAGATAGCAGAGAGTTAGATAGATAGATAGATAGAGAGATCGAGAGATAGATAGCGAGTTAGATAGATAACAGAGATAGATAGATAGATAGATAGATAGATATGATAGCAGAGTTAGATAGATAGCAGAGTTAGAATAGATAGCAGGATATAGATAGAGTTAGATAGATAGATAGATATAAGAGTTGATAGATAGCAGAGTAGATAGATAGCAGAGTTTAGTAGATAGATGCAGAGTTAGATAGATAGATAGCATAGATTAGATAGATTGGCAGTTAGATATATAGATAGATAGATAGATCAGATAGATAGATAGATAGATAGATAGCAGAGTTAGATAGATAGATAGCAGAGTTAGATAGATAGATAGCAAAGTGAGATAGATAGATAGCAGAGTTAGATATATAGATAGCAGAGTTAGATAGATAGATAGCAGAGTTAGATAGATAGCAGAGTGAGATAGATAGATAGATAGATAGCAGTGTGAGATAGATAGCATAGTTAGATAGATAGATAGATAGATAGATAGCAGAGTTAGATAGATAGAGACACAGAGAGATAGACAAGAAGCAGATAGACAGAGTAAAATAGATAAACAAGAGGCAGATATATAGACAGATAGATATACAGAGAGAGAGCGACAGATAGAGATAGATAGGGGCAGAGGTCCATGTAGAAGGTACAAGAAGGTCTCCCTGGCTAAAGGTGTGGGCAAGCGTCTGACTACAACTGAACACAACAGTAAGTTTAAAATGACCAAATTGCTACCAGTATATAATGAAATTGCCAGCTTACTGTGCCTTTGTGTCATTAATTTGTGTCTCTGTCCAACTCTGATCTCTATCTCTGTCTGTCTATTTCACTGTCTTTCTGTCTGTTTATCACTGTCGGGCTGTGTGTCTAGGTTTGTGGTTATCTGTCTGTCTGTGTCTTTTTAGCCATCGCTATTAAGTACACTGCGGGGGTGGCCTAATTGGGGCGGAGAAAGGGTGTGGCCTAAATTTTTGGGGAGTGCCCAAAAGTGCCCCTGATCTTCTTATACCCTAGATACGCCCCAGTGTGGCACTTTGGTACTTTTAAGTGGAGATCATATACCGTACGATCTGCGGCAAAGATCTGTTAAAAGATTATTTTGTGATGTGGCTACTACCCTGAATTACTGTGTCTAGTCTAAGATTATAAATGTGAGTATGGGACAATTTTTCCTATACTCAATACACCAGCTATCAATGCTTTTCAAACACTATTAAATGTATCTGTGTTTAAGCATTGAAGTAGTCAACAAAATAATTTACATTACTTGTAACAAAGCAAGAAGGTGTTACCACAGTCAAGGAAAATAGGTAGAACCGAAGACATTCTCTATAATAGGAAAGTTTACAAAAGTTATAAATCTATAACAAAAAATAAAAATATATCCTCTAGTTGGATACTACGCACAGGATTTTTATAATTTTGCTTATTAGATATATTTTTCAGCAATAAACATTCACCTTAATCAGGCTAGGCAAAATGGCAAACCTAAGTGTTTTCACTTCCCACCCTTTTAAATGAGACAGGAAGTGGCATCATCCTTTTTAACAATACATATTTGCAGAGTTCATTATGTATGCACATTAATATCTTCACACAGACATTTTACAGACATTGATATCATCCATTTAAGTGCACGGAAACAGATATAAACAGCACAGCTTCCCCTTATAGAAATGGAGAAATTATAATCTTATAATTATAATCTTTATGTGGATGTAATGAATTTAATCTATTAATCCACATGCCCTTTTGTTTCTTCAGGACTTTCTCATGGTCCCCAACCCTCCATGGAGAGGCGACAGTGTCAATCACTATGAATTTTAAATTTGCCCGCATCCATAAAATACTTGGATGCCGGTAAGTCATTATTTTATTTAATGCTTGATTTGTGTAAGGGAATATGGGACTTCACCGGTTGTCTCCCCCCACATAAACCAATCCACACGGGACCATAGTACATAAATAGCGTACCTGGTGTCACATGTAAAGAACTGTTTTATTCTGTACTATCTATACCTGTTTTATTCGGATTTATAAAACTTGAGGCTTGGAAAGTGTGACGCAACCGGAGCGAATCAGGCACAGGAGAGGAGGACAAGAACTTTTCACGAGAGGAAACAGATGAATATAGATAGGGAGACTGAACGAAGCAGAGGGTTGGTAGTCAACTGCCAGGCTGGCCAACGCTGTAACGTGCAACAGGCAGAAGAGCTGGAAGAGAATGAAAAGGATTTACCAACCAATAGTCAATCATCAGGCTGGCCAACTAATCCTAGTCCTTCCCCTAACCTAACCCTTAACTCTAACCCCAAACCTTAAACCTAACCAAGCCCTAATCCTAATCTAACCCTACCCTAACAGTAAACCGAACCATACCCCATACACACCTAACATTAGGTTTGGGCTAGATTAGGGTTAAGGTTCATACACACGTGCGATCGCAGGTTCAACCCGCAACGCACGATGTATACGAACGTCCGTTTCGGACAATAATCGGCCTGTGTATGGCCCCTTTATTGGCCGAAACTGCCGTTCGGTCGGGAACGTTGGTCTGGACCCGCGATCACACATGTGTACGAACCTTTAGGGTTAGGATTAACGTTAGGTTAGGGTTAGAGTTAAGGATTAGGGTTTAGTGTTATTGTGTCGTTAAAAGTAATGTTTAGTCTCAATGGGAATTCCCATCCATGTGTTGTTCTTTTTGAGAGAAGAATGTCAGTAATTTCTTTAAATTGCTTTCTTTGCAAAATAGTTTGTGGTGCTATATCTGCTAGAAGTTGTAACTCCTTGAACCTTGGAGGCAGTTCTTTTGCGTTTCTCATGGCTCTCATTAGTTTATCTTTAATTTGATAAAAATGGATCCTGAGAATTGTATCCCTTGGGGCGTTTGGGGGGGCTGATCTCGGTTTGGGAAGTCTGTGGATCCTGTCCACCACAAGATCAATTTCTGTGGCATCAGGGAGCAGAATTTTAAATAAATCCATTAAGTAGTTCAGTAAATTGTCAGTTTCAATGGATTCCGGTATCCCTCGAATTTTAATATTATTCCTTCTGCTGCTATTTTCAAGGTCTGTCAGTTTGTTTTGTATAACTGACACTGTGTCGTTTAATGTGTTGTGGGAGTCCACAAGCTCGTTGTAGGAATTTGTGTACCGTATTCCTGAAATTTGTCTTCTATGTGTTGGGTACGCTCCCCAATGTCTTTTATGTCTTTTTTGATATCATTCATTAGATAAGTGACATCTGCAATAAAGGCCTTATGTTGGGAGGTGACTATTCCAGTTGTGACTGGTTCGTTTGTTTTAGGGAATTCTCTGAAGCATTCAAAGGATAGCTGCTCATCTCCCCCTGGATCTGTTTGTTGTGCATGGACCAGACTGCTCCCTATGCTAAGAGGAGAGGGAGTTTCCCGGTCATTTTCTGGGTCTGTGTCGTGGGGTTCTGGTGAGGGAGATTTGCCTGCCTGGATACCTCCATAGACCCTGGGGATTTCCTCCTATGCTTGTTAGATGGGTGTATTTTTAGTTTTACAGGGGGAGACAGACTTACTTTTAGATGCGCGGGCTGTTTCTGCAGAGTTGTTTGAGTCAGCACCATCTTTGTTTGGAGGTCCTGAAATTTCTCCCATCTTGAAGAATGTATTTAGTTTTTTTATTTGATTTTTATTTCTGTTTGTTCGGCCGCTAGTCATGTTAGCTTCGTTAGAGGGTCAGTTTTAACTGCCGAATTCGTGTCCAAGGTGGTAAAATTGTTTGAAATCAAGCCAGTTGCCCAGGAGCTCCTTAGCACAGCATGCTACTCCTTGGCCTGCAAGCCACCCCCCCCCCCCCTGATATTTGGTTACTTTTTTTCCATTACATTGTGTTTTCTACCTTTTAAACATTGTTTGATGTTCACTTTTCTATGAATGAACGAACTACAGCTTTACATAGCTGAAGGTGTGGTAGATTTCAGGAATATATGGGTTGTGGGGGGGTATTTCTTAGTTAGGGGGTTGTTTAGTGGGAAAAACTGCAGACTGTTCAAATACAGAGCTGGCTAATTTTTTGTTGCTGTTACTAACATTTGGCATAGGTCCCGCTCTGGGTTAGTTGGTAGCCATTTCTCTGGGTACACTCATGAATGTGGCATACCAATTTATTCAGGAGGGTTTTCAGGAGGGGTTAGGCTTTGATATTTGAGATGCTTTTGAACTTTCCTCTACCGTTTTTAGCTGCAATTCGCATTTCATTTTGTCTCTGATTTTACAGGTGAGGAAAAAAAGGAAAATATACAGTAAGAATATGAATAACTTACAATTGGACATAGAGCTGCGCCTAGGTATCTGCATTTTGATCGAAACTTACCTCACTCATAAAATCTTAATCTTACCAATTAGCGTCTAGGACTCTGGCCGCTGAAAAAACCCATGTCCGTGCAATTTCACAATATCACTCTGTCACAATAAAATCGCTGAAATTCTTCCATGAAAAACTGTATAGAGAGACAAAGGATACGGTTGTTACTACAGGACTATTGTGTAATTACCACACATTATACACAGTATTGTTTATCTGTATATGGCTCATAATATGAACATCAGTGTACCCACCACAGGATTAGACATAATAATAAATCAAGCCTAATTCCATCATTATTACCTCTAAACATTTTCTCAATGTAATTTATCTGTCTATATTATTATTTTACATTATTTAGCAAAGTGAAAGTGGAAGCTGCACTCACCTTGAAAGTCTAATGTTTGTGTGATGTCATTGAAAGTAACTTAATATTCATGAGATCATTGTCTCCAGCCAATCATAGGCAAGATTTTGATATAACCCTGCTCTATGGCCAATAAATATATTGCTATAAATATTATTAACCCCCAACCAATCAATAAATTCAAGTCCAGTGTTGACTAACAATGGTAAAAACCATAATAATTTCCCAGAGGAATACCAAAGGTGACCACACAATCTCAGTAATAACTGATCTAAAAGCAATGAACATATCATTGCAACAGGTGTGTGCCTAGGATTTTTGGCATTTGAAACAACTTTTGAATGCTGCTTCAAGGTGGTCGTGCGGCACGGTAAAGTGGGTGTAGCTTTGTGGGGTGGTGGTTTTGTGTAAACTGGAGGTCTGACTAACACTGGCTAACGAACTAGAAGGCTGACTAACAATGGCTAATGAACTGGAGGACAGACTAACACTGGGAAAGGAAATGGAGTGCAGACTAATACTGGATAATGTACTGGAGGGCTGACTAATACTGGCTAATGAATTGGAGGGTTGACTAAGTCTGGGCAATGATTTGGGGGGGGCAGACTAATACTAAGTAATGAACTGGAGGGCTGAAAAAAACTGGAAAATGAACTGGAGGGCTGACTAATACTGGGTAATGAACTGGGGGGCTGATAAACTCTGGCTAATGAACAACTGGAGGGCTGACTGAAACACAGGCCAGTGGAAGGGAAGATAGCTTAGTGACTAACACTGGGTAATATGAACTGGAGGGATGACTAACACTGGGTAATATACTGGAGGGCTGACTACACTTTGTAATGAATTGGAGGGCATATGAACACTGGTTAATAAAGTGGAGCGCTGAGAAACACTGGGTAATGAACTGGAGGGCTGACTAAAACTGGGTAATGAACTGGAGGGGGTGATTAACTCTGGCTAATGAACAACTGGAAGGCTGACTTTAACACTGGCTGGAGGGCTGTTTTTAACACAGGCCAGTGGAAGGTAAGATAGAATACAGTAGTTATTTCTGAGGTTCCCATATAGGTTGTTCTGTTCTGGGCTTCATACAAAGTCTGTTCCAAACTGAAAATCTTAATTTAAAACACTGCTATGCTGCTTCCATTAGTGTGACAGTCTGGGCAGGACAGCCCGGAGCAGAGCTATATATGGGGGTCCACATTTTGAGGGTTGAGGCGCAGGAACACACTGTGGCTATTAGCTAATGTATTGAAGGTGCTACCCCAGTCAGTCCTCTACCAAGGACTACAGCTATAGCACAAGCAAAAAAGGACCAGGGTGCACACTACAGCAAGGTAATTCCTTTATTTATGCATCACACACAATGTTTCAGGGAACACTTTGCCCTCTTTGTCACCTGATACATGAATAAAGGAATTACCTTTTTATAGTGTGCAGCCTGGTCCTTTCTTGCTTGTGCTATATATGGGGGTTCCAGAGAAAAGACACAGACTAGAAGCTAACACCATCATCTCCAATGTTCCACAAATACACATTTTCCAGCAAAGGCAGCCTATGAATAAACATGTCAGACAGTGTCTCTCAAAACTGTAAAACTTTTAATGGGCCCCGCTCCACTAGCGAGATTGGGATCCGATTTGCCAGCTAAATGTGCAAGTGGAAGTTTAGGGAATGTAGAACCTTATGGAACCGGTCCCATTACATGTGCTGTGCTTCCGTGCACTATCATAGCGTATGCGATCACCATTTTTTGTGCGACATGGCAATGATAACATGGTGGCACAGACACTGATAATATGCTTGACACATGGCACTGATAATGTGGTGGTACAAACAATGATAACATGGGCACTACACCAGTGTTTTACATACTTTATTTTAGGTTTAGGAGCCAAACCGACCCTGCATAATGCACTACTAATGTTACGTACAGCAGCAGGTAGAAGGAGGAGGAAACTTGACTCTGGAACCTTCCAAACCAACCAGCAAAAGTGAAGGGGGCAGCAGAAGCAGCTAGAAACGAGACCACCACCCCCTGCACGTTCAGCCCACCCCATTTACAATTCAACCGTTCCCTCCTTAATTCCTCAACACGGTGCATAGAATGATGTCATTATGTGCTGTGGGAGTCCAGTCACTGCCTTCTTTTTGAGTGCCCTAATATCTAGAATAAGTCCCCTTTAAAAAGCAATCAAAAATAAGTCAGAGATAAATTAGGTGCAGCCCCCTTCCTGTCATTATGCTCGGTCCAATTGGCCAACAGTAGCGTGTTAAAACGTAACAGTGTGTCCTATCCTTAAGAACGACAAATGGCAAGGGTGGCACTCCAAATAATAATCTTTATTAATATAGACCACACAGCATCTCACAACGTTTCGGGGGGTTGCAAAAATCGTTATTTTGAGATGCTGTGTGGTCTATATTAATAAAGATTATTATTTGGAGTGCAACCCTTGCCATTTGTCGTTCCTGTGAATATTTATCCACCAAGGGTTGGATTATTCTGAGGAGTGAGCACCCACACTTGGTACGAGTGCAGAGGATTCTGTATTATTTTGTGGATTGCTTGTCCTATCCCTAAGTCTTATAATCGATGTGCTCAATTCTGGAAAAGTGGGAGAACAAGCAGAAGCCCATAAATTGAATAACTTAAAGGTGAACTGTATTCTCCAAACAAGTTGAGTTTAAGGCCAGTTTCCTACCTTTAAAATGAGCCATCCACCACCTCTCTACGTGCTCCACAGCCCAAGATATAAAGAAATGACTGACCAGAAAGTTAATGGGTGGGAGGCTGACATGTGACATTCCTAAGGCTTCTCCTGCACAGTGCTGCCGGCGAGCACAGCCTCAGACTCCCTCAGTGTGTGAGGGAGACAGGAAGTCCCTCCTCCTCTCTGCTGTGTGAAGTCCTGACAGAGTAGGTAAGGCCCTTCTTTCTCACTATGTAAAAACAGCCTTTTCAGTTTTCTCACCCGTGAGTGGGCGGGGCTTGTGCACCTGCAAGTGGGCGAGGCTTATGCACCCGCAAGTGGATGGGGCTTAGGTGCCGTGGGTGGGGCTTAGGCACCCATGAGTGGGCAGGGCCACGACACCCACCGGTGGCCACACGGGGCTGTAAGAGAATGGGCAGAGGGGGGCCTGCAACTAGAGGGACCATGGGGTCCATGAGTGGGAGGGACCAGGGGGGCTGCAAAGGGGAGGAGGAGACACAGGGCAGACTGACATGGTTTAAGCGCAGGAAGCAGGAAGTGCAGGGGACCTGGTGATGCTGCTGCCATATCATACACAAAAATGTATATATCTTCAAAAATGCAAAAATTCTCGGGAGAGCAATTCCTATCAATTTACCTAAAGTCATTTTTGGACCACAGTTACCCTTTAAAGCAATTGCAAGGAAAAAATTAATCATTATTAGTCAGGATGTGGCCCAGAACCAGATATCCAGCATGCCAGTGAGAATTGCAGAGGTTATGATGAATAAATTAATCTTAGTTTGGTTGCATTTGCCATAAAAGGGCTATTAAACCATGCAAAGTAACCCCTTTAGATATAATAGTACCCTGAGGTTTAGGTCCTCTTACCTAATTACTGAAAACAAGTCCAACAAGTCAAATAGTCCCAGACTATGGCAGGACTGACCAACGGGAAGACATGCTCCTTGCGGAGCGCGCCTTCCCAATGAACCAACAGCGTGTTCTGCTAGGGGCGTGTCCAGAGCTGGATTTATGAGCTAAGGTTTCACAAGGCAGTTTAAAAGGTAAGATCCAGGGGTGAGGACCTAGAGGTTTAGCTCCTCATCCTGGGTACTTTTAACTGAGGGGAGGTGTTGGGAATTAGTGTGTGGACATAATTAAAAGACAAGTCCAGACCTGAAATGAAAACTTACATACAGGTAAATCACCCCCCCCAAACCAGGTATCTCACCTCTCCCAGATCGTCCGGGAGTCTCACTCATTCTGGGGTGGTCTCCCGCACTTCCGTGAGAATACCCCAGACTCCCGCAACTGAGAGGAGACTCTAGTCTCCTCAGTCACGCCCCTTTTGAAGACCACGCACCCGAAACGCCCCTAACTCCTCCATAACCCCACCTCCCACCACCCCTAGCAGGCTAGCTCCTCCTTCGTGTTATGTCACATGCCGCCCTCTCGTGACATCACACCCACCTTGCCCCACCCCCTCTCCCACCCTGCCCGGAAGCCTGAAAGAGCAGGGTGGGATGTCTGCAAAACCCTAAACTGTAGTAGTTAGAAATTGTATATATATAAAATAACCGGAAATCATGCACAATGTGATGGGTCCCGGTATGCTTCCTGGGTGCTTAAAGGGAGGAAAGGTCAGGTATGGATTGGAAAGGTGAAATGCAAAGAAAAGGAGGGAAGGTTGAAGGGTAAAGGGGGGGGGGGGGGGGGGGGGGGGGGGGGGGGGGGGGGGGGGGGGGGGGGGGGGGGAAAAAAAAAAAAAACAAAAGGGGGGGGGGGGGGGGGCAATTCTATAAAAAGCCTTCCACCAAACCTTCAAAATAAAACCTAAATCACATCTCTACATAAAATTTGTGAGAGGTTATTGCTGGAAAGGTTCAGCAATATTACTTCCTGCTTGAACACTTCTGTTTTCAGCCATGTGACCAGCTTGTAGTCATGTGACCAGCCTTTGCCTGCATTAATAGGCTCCCTTTCTCAACTGTCAATTTATTCCTCAGGTACTCCCTGATTTCCCCAGCATTAAGTCTTAACTGAGCATGCTTCTCTCCCGGGGGAAAAGGGCCGGCAGAGGTAAAGTGATGTCACTCAACCTACTGGAAGCAGGAAGTTTGAACATTCACCCCAATGTAATTTCTGACAGGCTCCAGCCAGAGATGTGATTGTTGGCTCAGTGTAAAGGAAATACTGCAGGCTTTCATTTAACCCTAACTTGTTTTGAGACCACAGTTGCCCTTTAATCCCGTCTGCCTCTTCTGAGCATGCCCAGGCTCAGTACAGGTTTCTAAATTACTCAGTTTCGATGAGGCATCCAGAAGCATAGCAGGCATACAATAATGAATTCATAGGACAAAGTATGATATATCAACATATTTTAGAGGCCATTCTATCTAAAAGATGTTCATATGAGGGTGGAGTTGTCCTTTAATCTCAGTATCACTACTACAGTTTGCACTGGTGAAAAACACGGTTTATTTTCCTTTTGTACATTTCCCTTTGTTTTATTGTCTCATTAGCTTCATCAGACTAGAAAGTACAGAAAACGTTTTGGAAGTAATGTAATGTATTCATTTACATAGATTGTATTATACATTTATGCTTGCAGACATCATTTAATAATAATAATGTCGTCTTTAAAGGAACATGATGGCTTTAAGCTGCATCACACACCGCAGAGGACACAGAATTTCACCAGACGTTTAGAGTACAGGCTATCTCTATGCATCTCAGTTGTCTTTGCCCCTCCCACTGCGTGCGTGCGTCCTTCCGTACGTCTGTGCGTGCAGGGACGTGGTACCGCACATAGAGGGCAGCAAGCTCCAGCTATGGGCCGATACTAATCACTACTATAGGTACTTGCCAGGATACTGCCGAGACAAGGCGCTACATAGTATTTTTATTTTTAAAGATACAGAACGGCCCATATCTCGGGACATTCCCCGGGACTGCTTAATAAAATCCGCGACTATTGGCAACTATGCATCGCAGTAATAGCTATTCACTTCCTGTGTAGCAAGGCCCAACCTGCACAGCGGCTTCCCAAGAGGAGGAATCGGTGGAGGCCTGGACTCCACTAGGCTCAATGGATCTGGATTGTAAGGACAACACAGAGCGGGATTTGATTGTGCCCAGAGGTTTGTGTTCATACCGCCACTATCCAGTGCTGGAGGGTCCCATCTAACATCTTCCCTTGTCTGGTATTTGAACAATTTCCAATGCATTCTTGGCTTACTGACTGGACCCTCCTGTCTAGGTCTACCGTGTGTTTTCCTGGTAGGTCGGCCTAAACCAATATGGTTTTATGTTATGCAGTTTTATTAAAGGGACATTTGGACCCTGAAAACCCTAAACCTGTGAGGAATGAAGCCCTTGCAGACCATTTACTATACATATACAATACAAAAACTCTTTGTATTGTTGCTTTCTGGACATTAAAGGAAATCTATACTCCATACTGAATGTACCTGTTTAAAAATTGGAAAGTACCTGGGGCAGGGAGGTTGGATTGATTATTCCTACCTCACAATATCATTTCGTTGAGCTACAGCACTAACAGTTTTCATTTGCCAGGTTAGTCCTGAGCTATTCTTGTATTAAATATAGTGCTGAAGCCAGGAGGAAGACTGGCAGAATCAGTTTTCTTTGGGTTGGTGCTCCTCACAGAAACAATATTGGGACTTAGGAATTACCAGGCCTATATCCCTGTCCCATGTACTTTTAAGTTTAACTGTTTTTTTAAATAAACTTTATACACAATAGTTATTCTTTAATCTCAAGGAGGGCCTGTTCATATGATAAACCAGTTATCTTTGGTTGACTTAAGCAGGCTATATGTGGGTTGATGCTTTTTGATTGGTCCCAGTTTCCTTTCTATTGTATAAAATAGGAGTGGGCAGCATATGAAGGAAAGTTTAAAATTAAGATTTTATTTACAAAATTTAAATGTGCACACCAAACACCGCATGGGGTGGGAGAACAGTGATATCACATCACTTCCTCAGAGGTGATGTGAGGCAGCAACGGCTAACCCCATGCTGTGTTTGGCTTGCACTTTTAAATTTTAGAAATAAAGTCTTGATTTTTTACTTGTCTTTATATGCTGAGCTTCTACTTTATACAATTTGATGATATGGAAATTGCTGTTGTTGGTCGAGCAGTTTGGAGTGAGTGAGCGCCTGTGATTGTTCTTTGGTATCCTGAGTTTGTACAGGTTTTATTTCTGTTTGACAGTCACAAATAGCTGATTGGACCAGACTAAATATTTAATCTATGGCCACAAAATTTAAGATGAAATCTGCTCAAGATGGTATATTTCAATCAAATTTGATTAGAAAGTATCGATTGGTTTACCTAAGCTAGCTATGCATTGGTAAACTTTTATGTTTGATCGGTTTATTTTTTAAATCCACTGCTTTTAATATTTTTTTCCTTTTTTATATTTAAAGGAATAATTCACACAAAAAGTGAACTATTCCTTTAAAGCAGTGATTGAAGACTGGTAGGTAAAATACCTATTCCTTACCTTCCATTCTTCAATCACTTGACCAGAATTAAAGGTAAGTATATTTATCTCACACACGATCCACCATGGCTCCGTTGACAAGTCCCGACCACTTCCTGGTTTAGTTTCACTATAGCGCGATTGTAGTAAACTCGACCAGGAATGCAGTCTGCAATTTTCAACTGAGCTGCTGTGGATCGTGCGCAAGGTAAATATACTTACCTTCAATCATAGATCCTGATCAAGTGATTGAAGAACGGAAGGTAAGGAATAGGTCCTTTACCTCCCTGTCTTCAATCCCTGCTTTAAAGGAATAGTTCACTTTTTGTGTGAACTATTCCTTTAATTGCCCAAAATGTAACAATATTGAGTTTGAAATTAAGCAAAACTTAGTTGGTCAGGCTGGAAATTTTTAGTTTATTGTACAATAATTTGACAGGTTTTCAGATATCACTATTGATTCCGCTTCTTTTATAAACATACATACATACTTGATCAAAAATCTGTAAAGACTCGCATTAAGGAAATTATCCAACCCCTTGTGCTGTTTTATGATCGATTTTTGATGAAAATTGATCTAACTAATAATTAGATTTATTTATTGATTGCCTTAACGGAAAAGCTGTACCTAAAAACAGCTACCTTAGGGAATCTCTAATTCTGTGATGCAGCACTGGAAAAAATCTGGTCACCACGCCAACTGAAAATTGTTTCCTGGTGACCAGAGGTTAAAAATCGTGCAGCAGCTTTTATTTACCTGTTTAGAACTGCTCCCCTCTGTTTTTTCTTTTTTCATTTTTTTTCTAGAATTGACCCCCCCCCCCTATTTCTTGCAACTTTTTAAATTTGCAACATTTTAGATAGTAGAAAGCCCCAAACTAGTCTCATTCTACTAGCTACAATGTTGCAAAGTTGCTGAACATACTGAAAAGGAGGGGGGGGGAAGAGCTCCACTAAAATGAACTGAGCAGTTTTAAACACAGTAATAAACTCTGCTGCCCTATTATTGTTATAAAGTGCAGCCTCTGCGACAGGCCCCCTTGAGATCCCTATCCCTGCCACTTTCTTCTGCTGGCACTGAAAGTGTTAATGGTAGTACTTGGGGTGGGGGGAGTCAGCTAGCTGCTGAATGGGTTAATAGAAATACTGTGGTAAAGTCTGCTGGCACTGAAGGTTTAATGTTTTAATGTCTGACCATTTGTCCTCTCTATATTTGTCTGTCAATCTGCCTGTCTTATATATCCCTATGGGCATGGCCACATTGCCCATAGGCAAATTTTGTTGTCTAATTTGCAAAGCTATAGGTGGGGCGGGGGGGAAGCGTTGAGTGGGGGCAGGTCACCTGTCCTATACCATTGGAACATATGAAGTTGCTGGCCCCTATGTTTATTGGTTTAATCCAATAAAAGGGGAAATGCTGATTAAAGCTGCTAGAAATGGAGAACCTATTATTTTGACTTTGGTGTTGTAACATAGGGGGTGTTGGGTCAGTAAGTATCGTTTTTTTTTAATCGTATATAATTGTTTTCTATGGTGTTCACAGTTAAGTATGTGTACACCTTAAAAAAAACCTTAGTTTAGTGGCAAATTTTGGCTTTAAAAGTTAAGTTGCCTAAAACATTTTTCTTATATATCTTCTGCTCCTTCCAACGGTAATTTCTGGATGCACCAGGCTTGTGCCTGACATCAGTGAGCATGCGACATGATATTAATGCCCGCGCATCGGCATGATGTGGGACATCATCATGCTGTGACCGATGACGTCTTTTGCGCACTAACGTCACACTAGCGGTGCAAACCGAAAACTACCTTTGGAGGCCAAGGAAGCTGGAGGGAGCAGGAGATCTCATTGGGGCGAAGCTACATATCCAGGAATTATCCAGGAAGAGGAAGCCAGCAAAGAGCATGCGTCTGATGTCAGCCTACGCACGATGTGGCCACAGCGTGATGGCGTCGTGTGCATGCTCACGGCGATGTTGCTGCAATGCGTGTGCATGCTGAAGTGAGGTTAGGTGCGTGCTATAAGAACGGGACAGCATTTGCTTGGCAAAGGGATTTGGCCAATCTCTTGGGGCAGAGCTGAAAATGGGAGAAGGCAGAAGGAGGAAGACCGAACCTTTCAATGTCTAAAGGTAGGGTATAGGGTGCTAGAAAAGAAAAACCCTAAGCTATCTAGCAATAGTAAGTTATTTTCACAGTGTACATGCCCTTTAATTCATGAGATTTGAATTCACAGATTTGAATTTTGTTGTGCTAAATAATGCATTGGGAAGTGTGTTGCTCTATTTTGTAAGCATAAAATAGCTTTTTGGAAAGATTTTTCTAATTTTATGCCTATTCTTTAATTTATAGGTTTACACTAAAAAAGAAGTCACAATTGGGGTTTATAATGCTCCATGGCAGAAATCCCCAGGATAGCCAGTTAGTTCCTAAGCAAAACTCAGGAAATGGAGGCCAGCAAATGACTCAAAAAACTACTCCACAGTCTCCTGTACCATCATTTACACCAACAGTCACTTCACCTGCGCCACAATCTCCAAGTTACCAAATACAACACCTCATAATGAGCCGTAATCCAGTGGCTGGTCAAAATGTAAATATCGCCCTGCAGAATGTAGGGCCTGTAGTTGCAGGAAGTCAGCAGATTACACTGACGTCACTGCCGATTTCTAACCCTGCTTCTCCAGGGTTCCAGTTCAGCACTCAGCCCAGAAGGTTTGAACAGGGATCTCCATCATATATCCAGGTTACCTCACCAGTGTCTCAGCAGGTGCAGACTCAAAGCTCTACACAACAAAATACTGTGCCAATCCAAGCACTACAAAGTGTCCGAACAGGATCTTCATCAGCCAGTTTAGGTGTGTGTAGTCCGAACCCTAGTCAAAGTTACATGGATGCTGGCTTACTGGTAAGACAGTTGAGCCTTGGTGCGTCTAATGCTGGAACTTTCGTGTTTCAGGAGGGTTCTGGAATGGCTCAGATTGCTCAAGGTGCACAAGTTCACCTTTCATCTGGAACTCCTACAGTACCAGCACACAATCTTCTACATGCCAATTCACAGGCAATTGGTCCTGTACATCAGTTTGCATCACAAAGTTCTGTAGCTGGTTCAGTAAATGTACAGTCTTCAACTTCAAGCCACATTACTACCACCAACTTAACACAGCAACTAAGCAGTATTATACAGGGTCAGCTGATCCAGCAACAACAGCAGGTTCTTCATGGTCAGCCCATAAGCAGAACAATCAGCTTTGATAGGACAGCTACAGGGATGATTGCTGGTGTTGCTGAAGCTTCAGCTTTTGGGATAATAACCACACCTGCTCCTTTAAGTCCTTCACTTGCAGTAGGACCTCAAGCAGTTTCTAGTCTTCCTATAAGTGCTCAAATGGTCTCCACTCTGAAAAAGCAAACAAGGAAGCTTGAGGAAATTCCTCCTGCTAGTCCAGAAGATGCTCTAATGAGGAAATTGTGTTTGGACCATTATCACCAACAAATGCAAATCCTTAAAGAAAACTTCACAGAATATCTTATAGAGCTGTTCTTCCTGCAGCACGTTCAGGGTAATATGATGGATTATTTACTTTTCAAGAAGAAACGCAACATTTATCAGAACTTTCTCCGGCAAAATGACCTGGATCTTGAAGTACAAGAGGAGGAAGGAGAAAAGAATCCCTCTCAGATCATTCATACCCAGGTATGCTATTTCTTTATCGTCACTACAGCCCTTTGCCTATTTAAAGTCTGCTGAAGGATGTTAAAGTCATCTAAAGGGGCCTATATATGTACCAATCCTGGTAGTGTGCTATCGGGAAATTTAAATATCATAAACTTGCCAGACCATGTATGACCGATTGACCTACAATCTGATGATTTAAACCCCCCCCCCCATGTCCTGCTAGAATATTTACTCGGTCATGTAATCAGTATTGTTGTTTGTATGCCCCCCTGAAGCCTTTAGACATCCTTTCACAAATTTTAAAGGAGAAATTGAGGTAATTAAAACCTGGATAGCTGCTTTCAAGTACTGGAGAGGGGCTTGGAAAAAGCAGATAGATAGTTTCCTCTTTTATTTATAAATGAGAATATTCAGGAAATTGTCGAAACAAACACACACTGTTCAATATTTAATGTTTTACTTTTATTAATGGGAAACTTAAGTGGAAATTTCACATTAAGACTTAAAGGTTTGGAAATACTGCATTCAACAGATTCCACTGTATTTACTGACCTATAGATGCATTGGTAGTTTCATAGTGAGAATATATCCATCTGAAGCTGTTGAAGTTAAAGAACAACTATACTCACCTTAGCTCATTGTAACTAAGGTCCTCACCCTGGGTACTTTCAAACTCAAGCACTAACCTATAAAAAGTTGTGTTCCCCAGTGCAATGTTTTTATTTCCTATCTTGGGGCAGCAAGTGGACCAATAGGAAGACACAGTGTTTAGGTATCATGTCTTCCTATTGGTGTGGCCCTGGGCATGTCCAAAGATCGCAACTTTAACACTTTTTAATGCTGGAGATAGAAGCTAAACTAGGAACTAGTGGTTTAGGTCCTCACCCTGGGAACTTTCAAATGGCGGGGCATGTTATATTGGACACCTTTTGTTCTTAGTTGGGGACCTCCATTTTTCACATATAGACATGCTTTTTAGTTTTACATTTTCCCATGGTGCTTAGTTCTTTAGGTACTGTGTGGACACATTTGTAACTTTAATTTAGGTTGTGGGCAAGCACTCCTGAATTTTATTATTAGGTTAAAACAATACCACAACATGTTCTACCACCGGTGACCTTTTAGCCAGAACAAAATGGTGATGGGGAATATAAACATAGTGGGTAGTCCCGCAACGTCACCTGGTGTAACACAATGTAACTGTCTTCTATTTAAATACATTTTATAATGTGCTGCATCTGGACTTTTTTTTATTTGGAGTTTGAGGACTGCAGGTGGGCCTCACCTGTGTGTGCACCTTATACACACCCAGATATATATGTATGTTGGTTTACCTTTTTTGTGTATATAGATAGATAGTAGCAAAAGTGTGCCCGTTGGTGCACCTGAAGGTCTGAATGTTGACCCAGGCAATTCTGCCACACTGTGTGGTTCAAACTAAACATGCTATGTTCATACTTTTTATGTATGCTTATTTTACGACTTGGGGGCACAGGATACTGATTAGCTTTATAGAATAAGGTGAGGTTGGGTTGAAGGTGCTAAATGCTCCCCAGAGTATAAAATGAAATGGAGCCTTTCTATAACAGAAGATACCTCACAGCCTCATGTTATTATAATAGCATTCACCTAATAATCTAACATATAAACACCTTTCTCACTGACCTTTCACATGTTTGAAAACCAACTCCCAGCATTCTCTGTTAGCAGTAAATTCTCCTTTGTCAATTGGCTAATGAATGTATACAGATGCAATACTGCCTAAAGATATAGAGCAATATGCTTGTGAAGGTTCTCATTCATCCAGGTCATGGTATATCTGTTGTATTCAATTAGATCAACTGGACTTGAAATGTAGTTCTTGAAGACGTTTCGCTAGTCATCCGACTGGCTTTCTCAATTCAGAATGACTTGTACAAGAATCTGTGGCAATTATGTACCCTGGAAAATCCCAATTAGCATATCACAGCCAGGTGTTAAGGGTGTGATTAGATAGTGGCTAAGAGGTGTTCTAGGAACGCCCCAATTCCTCGGGTCAGGACTCAGCCGTGTATCTGCATCTTAAGGATAAAGGACATACCTTTGAAGATTGTAATGTTAACATACTGGCGAAGGAACGTGACTGGTTCAAGAGAGGTGTTAAGGAGGCCATTTATGTGAAAATAAAGAAACCAAGCCTAAATAGAGGTGGGGGGGTTCGACACCAACTGTCTGCCATGTACAATGCTGTTTTAACACCTTACTCTGGCGTTCCTAACATCTTAGCCACTATTACACACCCTTAACACCTGGCTGTGATATGCTAATTGGGATTTCCAGGGTACATAATTGCCACAGATTCTTGTACAAGTCATTCTGAATTGAGAAAGCCAGTCGGATGACTAGCGAAACGTCTTCAAGAACTACATTTCAAGTCCAGTTGATCTAATTGAATACAACAGATATATAGAGCAATACTGCCTAAAGATATAGATCCCTACCAACTCCCAGCATTCTGCAAAGAATGATGTAAATTTTTGTTTTCATACATCTTAGAATAAAGCCATTTTTCATGCTTTAGCGATTCCTACCCAAGGGCTCAAATATGCAAGTGATCCATCTGCCCTTCCCTTACATCCATAGCTATTACACTATTGGCCTAGGGAAGGATTATTTAGGTCACTTCAGGCAGTATGAGTTATGAACCTTACCAAACCCTTTCCTATTGCATCTACCTGCCAGCTAGAATCCAGGGGTCCAAGTGTAATAAACCTGCAGGTCTGAGAATAGACCCAGACAATCTTGCCACAATGTGCAGTTCAAAGCAAACAGCACCATTTGTGACCTGGGATCCAGATTAACATGCTGTGTTCATACTTATTTGTAATAACCACAGCCTCATGTGATTATAATAGCATTGCCCTAATAATTTAACATATGAACAAATATTTCTCATTCCCAAGTTACCTAGAGAAATGTGCTTGTGAAGGTTCTCATTCATCCAGGTCATGGTATATCTGTTGTATTCAATTAGATCAACTGGACTTGAAGTTTAGTTCTTGAAGACGTTTCGCTAGTCATCCGACTGGCTTTCTCAATTCAGAATGACTTGTAAAAGAATCTGTGGCAATTATGTACCCTGGAAAATCCCAATTAGCATATCGCAGCCAGGTGTTAAGGGCGTGATTGAATAGTGGCTAAGAGTTGTTGTAGGAACGCCCAGAGTAAGGTGTCAAAACAGCATTGTACATGGCAGACATTAGTTCTGTAAATGTACGTCATTTTACTTTTGTTACAATGAATATATATTTAATGTAGACGTTTTAATTACAAATAACTAATAATTGATTATTCCTTTTAAGCCTCAGAATCCACCATCAATTCCAGTGATCGAAAATCTAACAGACATGGAAACCCATTCTTCTAATGTGCCGAAAGAGACATTCGGTATAATTTTATATTTCAACAATTAATATTGTAATTATCTATGCAAAGGTTTGGTCCAATTAAAGGTTAAGTCTTTTATTTGTGTTATAGAAAATTAAAGGTAGTAATAAACCACCAAATGGGGGCTTTAAAGGGTTAAGTCACTGGGAAATAAAGCTGCGTTCTAACAGCATCAAGTGAAGAACGGGAGGTAAACTAGCTATCTCTTGCCTCCCATTCTTCGCTTAATGCACCAGGAGAGAGGAGCGAACTTACATGCAGCGCAATCCACCGCTGGAACCTCTGGCAGGTAATGACTGCTTCTAGCTGTAAGTAACCTATAGTTCGCGCATGCACCCTATAGTGTAAGTTCACTAGCCTTTTCTGGTGCATTAAGTGAAAGAATAGGAGGTAAGACATAGCTAGTTTACCTCCCTTTCTTCACTTAATGCTGTTAGAATGCTGCTTTATTCCCAGTAAACTAATCCTTTAATGTATGCATTGAGAAAATCTAATCCAATACTTAATTAACAGCTGAAATCATATTCTAAATCTATTATAATAAAACTCTAAAGCTGCAGTTCCTATGGACTCACCACTAGAGGAAGATGGTAAGATTGCCTCTGTAGTTCCTATTGACTCGCCACTAGAGGGAGAAACACCGGAAACAAGCAAGGCAGAATAGAGCAGTTACACAGATTACACAGGTTGCTTGGGACAGAGGGGGATTTGGAGGGGACTCTGGCCTTGGGACACTAAGGGGGCACTCTGGGCTTCTAGCGCCCGTTGTTGTAACAGGCTTAATGTCTAGTAATATAATAATCAAAGTAGGTAACCGTATTGGTTCCCCTGCTGTTTATGCTATATGTGCATATGGATCCTGGTAGTACACTTAATGGATCAACCAATGGACTTCCTTCAAAACACATCGTATACACACTGAGTATTTGTAATGTCCCCCTGTAAGGTACAATTACACATAGTAAAGTGACTCACCCATCCAATGTGGTGGTCTGGGTGCTGGGTTGCCCCTTTTCTTGGTCCATTCATACTCGAAA
Organism: Hymenochirus boettgeri; assembly: GCA_019447015.1. Taxonomy (NCBI): domain Eukaryota; kingdom Metazoa; phylum Chordata; class Amphibia; order Anura; family Pipidae; genus Hymenochirus; species Hymenochirus boettgeri. The sequence continues at coordinate 298,627,614 of CM033469.1, read as the reverse complement.
ATAAGAAAAAACGGTAAAACCCTCCCCCCATGAGATAATAAACACCAACTTGGTAATCCTCATAAAACATTCATCTTTATTGGGTAGGAGTTTAAAAACCTCTCCATGCCAGCATTTCAAACGCTACCCCTGCTCTTAATCATAGGCTAGTATGTTGCAGTTTCCAGTTCCCATTAATTACTCCCCAGTATCTCTTGCTGCCTCCTTTTTGGTAAGGCCTATAAATAACCGGTACTATAGTAAAAGACTTGTAAAAGTGTTAAAAACCCTCCTTATTAATGGCAGAGGTTAATGTGGTTTATGCTGTAAACATACTTATATCAATGTTAAAAAATCCTCATAATGAGTTACTTTTCGATACAATAAGAATGGCTCAGATTTGCATTACACTATTCGATACAATAAGGATTCAACTTCAGTGAGCTATTTGAAATCCTTGATTAATTCTGCATACATAAGTATATTTGTAACCAGATATTTTACTGATTCAAATCAAAGTCTGTAGAGGCAATAATAACTGATCGTACGCTCCATAGGAGACAACACTTATGGCCATAATTTACCCACTCTGTGCCCACAAACACAGCAGATCGGCCATACCAACAAATGTATGGAACAATCGGTTGGTAGGCCCAAAAAATCTGCATGTGCGTGCCCAGCCCAGCAACTTTTCAGGCTTTAGCGAGGTTTAAAAATGAGTGGGGGCGGGGGTTTATAATGTAGCAGATGATGCGCTGTCCCTGCAGTAGGATACAAGTGGGCATGCTCATGCCTACTGCCTGTGAGATAGCTTACCTGCGCTGTTTCTTAACTCTATCCCAGGGGCCCCAAAATGCCCATGACCCACCTGCTGTCCGCATGGGCTGGAAAAATGGTGGCTGGGTTGTGGGTTAGGCATCACTGCTCTATCCATGTCTGTGCAAGTCGGAAGCTTAATATGTAACTGCAACAATACAAACAAACTGGTTTCAGAAGCTCAGTTCCTACTTGGACCTGAAGTGCTAAATGGGCCCAAGAATTATTAGACTTGCTCTTAAGTTTTCCAGCATGCCCGGTAACAAAAGTGGATCGGTTTTTTTTTTCTGCATTTTTGTTATGCACCACTGATGATAGGATTATAGTACATATCGAGTATAAAAAATGGGCAATTTGGATGAAACATCAGGTTTTAAATATTCTCTCTAATCTTCAGAAGAACCACGCATAGTTATTTGGCATAAAGAAGGTCAGCTATGAGCGTCCCATCCCAAGACTATAAAACTCTGCGGTACTGCTTAGGAATGATAGTTGTGCTTTGCTACTGTCTATTTGTATTGCTGTCAACAAGGAGAAGGATTCAAAATCACTTAAGGGAGAAAAGCCTAAAACAAGCTCCTACGTGCATGCTAAGATCCTGAAACTCTCTACCTATTTACTGCCCAATTTTATTGTAGTGAAGGAGATTCTGTTACTGTGGAGATAACTGCTGCAAGCAGATTGGCGTTTCTAACATATTAATAACGATAGAAAATTCTTGCACTCCTATAAGAACAGAAAGTAACAGGTATCGGCAAGCACAGGGTTAACTGATGTGGCTAATTAGGTTAGAATGTGAGTGCACTGGCTATTTGTTCTTGTGTAAAAGCAAAAGGATAGTGGAGAATTAAATTTTAAATCTGGACAATATAAAATTTTGATTTATTTTCTTTGGGCTGATTTGGACCTGCTTTTCTTTGCTTGCTGCAACATGTCATAGTAAACATTTTTCTCTTTCAGCCTAGGGGGACCCAGGCACAGCAGGGGTTAAGTACTTCACCTCCAGGAGTGGACACTTGAAAATTTGAAGACTTCACAGGCTCAGGTGCTCCTCCCCTCACCTTATATAGCACAGCACCAGGAGCCTGCTTCAGTTCAAGTGTCCGATCAGGACAGGACTACTACACCTATTCTATTCCCTTCCAGCTTTCCCCCTACATACATTACACAGCAGTGGGCTATTCACCCACTCCTAGCATACCTGGTACCTGCTTGAGGACCAATATCTTATCAGCTACCGGGATCTCCACTCGACTGCAGTTCAGTGGACCAACTGCAGTTACTCAGCAGCTACTTTTCACTGCTGATCCCAGCAAAGGCGCAAGTGGAACCTTGGTAGGACCTCTGGTCCTTAGGCAAGGGGGTGGGAGCTTCTCCTACTTCCTGGCTCGCATCACGGTGGCGGGACTTCCGACTGTGCCTCCGCTCGGATTCTACCTGCTACCTTTTCTGCCTCTCTGTGGGCTGCAAAGAGAAAAGCCTCCGGACCTTCCAGGCTCAAGGGCTCCTCCTTTATTACCTTCCAGGTCCTGTCTTGTTTATATATCTCTCTACTTTTCTTTCCTTCCAGCTGCTAACAGGTCTGTTTGGTTAAGGGCTCAGTATCCTGCTCCAAGACCTAATATTCTTGGGGGGGAGAGTTCTTTTTCCCCTATCTCTCCATTCTACCAGATCACAGGAGCCTGCCTCCTTTACGGTCGAGGACACAATTTAAGAGCACAATGACGTCCCCGAGGAAGGTGTGAGGTAGACTATGACGCTCCCGAACAGGAGCCTCAGACAACGTTTACAGTGGAGACTGTTGACTCCCTGATCATGTCAGTACTTAGTGCCCTAAATTTTCAGGATTTAAAATCCCAAGAGGATCCCTCCAAAGCCCTTTACTCCCGAGTTAAGAAATCCTCGGTGCAGTTTCCCTTCTATGAACAACTGGATAAGATCGTTCTTCAAGAATGGACTTCCCCATAACACCTACTTAACTATCTCGCCATTTCAATGTTATGTTTCCATTTTTCAAATAAGACATAGATAGATGGTCCTCCCCTTCCACGGTCGACTCTCCCGTAGCCCAGCTCTCTATAGCCACTACTATCCCCCTTTCCGAGGTGGCAACATACAAAGATCAAAATGATCGTCTTATTGAGGCCTTTCTAAAAATATATTTTTTGGCCTCAGGAGCTGCCCTACGCCCCACCTTCGCCTCAGACTGGGTAGCTAAGGCCATGGAGGTATCGCTCAATCAAATATACCAGGAAATCGGATCAGATCCGGCCAAGGCCCACCTACTAGAAATCATACAGGACTTATCTGATGCCGCAGTATATATTGGGGATGTGGCCTTAGAATCCAGTAGACTCATTGCTAGGGCTTTTGCCTCTGTAATGGCAACCCATAGAATCTTATGGTTGAAAGCATGTGATGCCGACCATGCTTCAAAGAGAGCCCTCTCCAGCCTACCTTTCTCAGGGGGACAGTTTATTTGGGCCTGAGTTAGAGAAGACCATTTCTCAAGCAACAGGTGGGAAGAGTTCCTTCCTTCCCCAAAACAGAACTCGCAGGCTTCCTACTTTCCATAGAAATATGTCCTTAAGGCCCTTTCGTACCTCTCCAAGGGACACATTTGAGAGCAATTCCCAAGCCCCTCCTCCAAAAAAGGGCTGCTTCCACTCGCCCTTCCTGTCCCGCCAAACAAGGCTCCTTTCAACCTAAGGGAAATACACCCAAATCTTCATGACTATCCTCCCAAGAATTGGGTACGAGGACAACTACAATTTTTTCACAAAACCTGGAATTGCCCGTCCATGGATGCCTGGACCCTAAACATCATATCTCACGGATACCACATAGAATTTCCATCCCTCCCCCCCAAACAGCTTCTTTCCTTACAATCTTTCCAGGTCACCACTCAGCAAGTTATAGTTCCAGTTCCAACTTTTTACTCTTTTCTTAGTACCTTTTCTTAGTGCCGAAGAAGGATGGCTCGTTCCTACCGGTTTTAGACCTAAAGGAACTAAAGCTAGGTACACACAGTACAGATTTCTGAAAGATGACATCTTTCAAAGATCTGCATACACACAGTCCCGAGCGTTCTCCCTATGAACTTCATAAGAAGAACGCTCGGGACTGTGTGTTTCCATCGGCCGCGCTAGACTCCTCCTTTAGGGAGTCTAGCGCGGCCGATGGAAATTTTCGGCCTTTCCCGAACGAGCGTTCGGCGGGCCGTGCGCTTGTTCGTGAAACGAACGTACACACATAACGATAAAGCCCCGATACCGTCTGACCCGACAGTATCGTGGCTTTATCGTTACTGTGTGTACCCAGCTTAAATCAACATGTCAAACAATCTCATTTCAAAATGGAGTTCCTAAGATCTGTCATCCTGGCCATAGAACCAGGGGATTTTTTGGCGTCCCTTGATATTCAGGATGCCTATCTTCATGTTCCCATATGGCAGGGCCACAATTGCTTCCTCAGTTCGCTGTGGGAAACCTCCGTTACTAATTCACAGCCTTGCCCTTTGGCTTACCCATGCTCCCTGCGTCTTCACCAAAGTGATGGCCTGCCAAGCATCCTTCATTCGCCTTCAAGGCATTTTTCTCCTTCCATACATGAATGACCTAGTAATCAAGGCCCCCTCTTTTCACTTGGCCTCAACTCGTGTCAACACTTGTCTGCAGATACTAGCTTCCTTCCAACTCAAGGTACTTGGTCTCCGGAAGAATCTTACCTCCCAATCAATGTCGTAGAACTCCGAGCCATATTTTTGGCTCGTTCTCGTTTGACTTCATCCTTGACAAACAAGTTTGTCAGGATTCAGTCGGACAACGACACCGTGGTGGTGTACGTCAACCACCAAGGGGGCACATGGAGTGACATGGAATCCCTTTGTATTCTCTCATGGGCAGAAAACAACATTCCAGCCATATCGGCAATCTTCATTCCGGAAGTCCTGAATGTGGAAGCAGACTTCCTCAGCTGGCACACCCTGCACCGGGGAATGGTCTCATCATAAGGAGGATTTCTTGACCTTGACCACTTGGTGGGGTGTGCCAGAAATAGATATGATGGCATCATCACAAGGTCTCCCTCTTTTGCTCAAGAACACAAGATCCCCAGCCATACCTAGTGGACACACTAGTAGTTCCGTGGAGATTCTGGTTGGTATATGCCTTTCCTCCAATAGCCATGATCCCACGAGTCCTCCAAAAGATCAAACTGGAAAAGACACCAACAATATTCATTGCGCCTAACTGGCCAAGAAGATCTTGGTTCACGGATCTACTAAAAATGTCAGTAGAGGATCCGTGGCCTCTACCTTTTTGTCCGGACCTCATCTCCCAAGGGCCATTATTCCATCCAGATCTCAAACGCCTCAGTTTGACGGCGTGGCAATTGAATCTTCCATCTTAAAGAAGAGAGGTATCCCATCGTCCGTCATACCCACCATGTTGGCTGCACAAAAACCATCTTCCTCTAAGATATCATTGAATATGGGGTAGATATGCAACCATGGCAAGTTCTAGAGGTTTATCCTCTCGCACCTTTGTTCTATCAAGACTTTTGCGATTCCTTCAGTTGGGATTGGATAAAGGACTCTCTCAGTGCACTTAAGGTTTAAATCTCAGCCCTTTCGATCTATTTTCATCGAAGGTTGGCCATGCGTAAGGATGTCCAGACTTTTTTGCAAGGGGTGGCTCATCTTCGTCCACCTCGCAAACAATCTGTCCAGCCATGGGACCTTTCACTAGTCCTCCGGGTCCTCCAAGGCCCTCGTTTTGAACCTCTAACATCCATAGCGCTATCACTACTATCCTGGAAGACTTCTTCTGGCTATCTTCTATTTGGAGAGCATTCGAACTAGCAGCTCTCTCTGTGGAACCATCATGTTTATCTTTTAATAAAGATAAAGCGGTCCTTCGACCTCGCCCAGCCTTTTTACCCAAAGTCGTATCTTCCTTCCACATGAATCAGGACATCGTCGTTCCAGCTTTGTATCCTCGACCATCTTTTCCTAAGGAACAAAGGTTGCATTCCCTGGATGTTATCAGAACTTTCCGGATATACGTTTTAACAGAATCTTTTCGTTCTTCCAAGGCCCTATTCATCCTCTTGGCAGGTCCTCTCAGTGGATCCAAGGTCTTCTCAGACCCTAGCCAGATGGATCCATAATCACATTCTGCGTTGCTATGCAGAAGCAGGAGCTGCTCCTCCCTTGCGGGTTGCGGCTCATTCGACGAGCTCTAGGTGCTTCATGGGTGGCTCGGTGTGGGGCCTCCAGAGATAAGATTTGCAAGGCTGCAACATGGTATTCTATTAACACATTGATAAAATTCTACAGACTGGATGTGTTTGCTTCAGCAGAGATAACCCTCTGTCGACTGGTGCTGCAAGCAGCAGAGGTTTAAATCTTCTGCCCACACTGTACTGGTCGGGACTTTGGGACGTCCCCTGCTGTGCCTGGGTCCCCCTAGGCTGAAAGAGAAAAAGTGACTTTGTTCTTACCTGTAAAATCTTTTTCTCTGAAGCCGAAGGGGGACCCAGGCATGACCTTCCCTTAAGTTAGTTAAACTAGTTTCTGATTAGTGTAGTTACTTCGTTTCAAGTTTGGGGCTTGTTGCCAAAAAGTTATGTTCCTTTATTACTTACTCTCCTTCACTTTCTATCTTTGGGACTAACTGAAGCAGCACCTGAGCCTGTGAAGTCTCCAAATTTTCAAGTGTCCGCTCCTAGAGGTGGAGTACTTATCCCCTGCTGTGCCTGGGTCCCCCTTTGGCTTCAGAGAAAAAGATTTTACAGGTAAGAATAATCTTTTTTTAATAGCTATTGTCTCCTGTTTAGATCCAACAGTGAAGCTAACATTTAATTCAAGTCAACCTGAATTAGGATCCCAGAAACCATTGGTAGCACTTGGAGTTACCCTTGTTCCTTCAACAACATGCCAAACTGGAAACGATGGTAAGTAAAAAGAGAGTATAATTTAAACTATCAGGGTTATTCAATAAAAGTTCTTATCGTTTAAAATGGTTCAAACCAACCCAACCAATCAGATCTTATTTAACATTTGAAATCTTGCATCTGATTGGTTGGGGCAAAATTAACACCATTTTAAACGATAAGAACTTTTATTGAATAACCAGTCAGGAGGTAAGTCATAATGTATGGACACCTTAAGGGATTATATATTTATTGCAAACAAATATATACTCTGCCAATGATGTCAGACTAACTAAACACTGTTAAAAATTGAGATACAAGGTACTTGCCTCACTTTTTATTGTAAATACAAGTGATCAGCTATTTTAAATATTTTGTAAATGCCTTGTTGTAGAAACAGATTTATGCAATTACATTAACATACCTCCTAGTCTGTATGTTCTGTAACAGACCTGTAATCCAAAGGCAGCTTTACAATGAACGTTTTTTTTTTCCCCCCCACTTTAATTGGAATTGTGTAAAAACATTTATAAAACATTAAAAAAGGAAAAAACATGTTCATTATCATAGTGTTATAGTGTCTTACATTAAAAATGTGCAAAGTAAACCGGACAAATTATTATAAACTTATTTTACTACAACTGTATAACCTGTATTACACAATGTTAGGCATCATTCTACAATGCTTGTGATAATCATTAATATAACAGTGGTTTGTCCGAACTCCTAGTAAGGAGTCACAGATGACTTAGGATCCATGGGGATCCCTTTACATAACTTTTAAGTAAAGGGAGCCTACACGATCATGTGGTGTATGGCCGCACGGCAGTCCGATTCCCTATACTGCGTATGGGGATCGGTCGGGTCCATGCGTGTGGCCTCCATAGCGTGTGTTCCGACAGATACCAATGTGATCTTTCGGCACACATACTGTTGAAATCAAATGTGTATGGCCAACTTTTAGCAGCAGCATAGTAAATGTAAATTAAAGGGCATGTCCAGTCTAAAATGGTTAGCTTAGAAATCCCATGGCTGCTGTTTCCTATGCCCTGTTCTTGTGCTGCCAGTTACAGCTATGCTGCGGCCATTAAAAGGGCTTTTGTGGTTCTTAATAGACTGGTAATGTTTTACCTTTTATTAATAACGAGACAATTAAGCCCGTTATATTAACGGCACTAGACATTAAGCCATAATGTGTGTTATGCAGACAAACACTCGTGCATCCATATACACATCTATACAGAGAGACTCATGCACACACACATACACATAGCCTAACATCTGTGCCAGTAAGAGCATGGTATTTGGAGGAAAATGGCCAGGGTTTGTTGGCAGGGGCAGCCTGACATTCTAAGGGGTGAGTGTGGTGGAGACCTACAGGGCGACTTACACAGAGCCGCTATCACTCTGGGAAAATCTTACCCACAGCGTGATTTTAATGCTGGCTATATCCCGGCATCGCCGCTGGGTAAATCGCCCTACTAGTGGCCAGGGCAGGGATGTGCAGACACACACACGGGGGGGGGCTGCTTTAGGATTTTATTATAAAGGATGGGCTATACAATGCACAGAAATATATAAAGAGGCCCCACAGACTCACTCTGATATAAGGGAATGGTAACACACACAGATTTCCTTGGGGAAACAATCTTTATATTACCTCTACTTAATCTCCTGCATGTAGAGAGTTATCTAACTTGTAGCAGAAATCAACAATAATTTTAAAATGTAGATTCCTTCTACAAACCATAGTCTAACTTTTCTAAGGTCTAGGCACAAATGCACTACAGGAATGGACACAAATGGACCAAAAGTTGTGCACACGTGATTTAACCGAAAGTTTTGGAACTCTGCACACATAATGGGAACAGTTTCTTGTGATTTCCATTAAAAATAAAATGTCATTGCGGTATCTGAAACGCACAGTGGGACCTAGCCCTACACAAATATTTTTACAAGATCCTTTCATTTAAAAATACCAAATTAGAGGATAATGTCATCTAACTGTGCTTTTCCTTTTTTAGGTTCCTTCTCTTCTGCTCAACAAATGACTACGCCTCTTGTTAATAGACAGAATGACCTGGCCAGAGTTTGCCTTGAACAGAATGCTGCCAATCTACAGTCTACATGCCAAATACAGCTGTCTAGAGCTCCTTTCTCTTCTATCCACTCTCCCATGCATCTTACACAGCAGCAGCCAATAATAACAGAGTCTCAGTCTAAAGTGAAGGCAAAACAGCAGTCTCCTGGAACTGTCAGTCAACCAGCTTCACAAAACCAAAATCTGCAACATTCCCAGATAAAGCTGCTAGACCAGCCATCTTCCATTAAACACACCACTGTGCAGGTATAAAATAATAGTTGCTGTAATACAGTTTTTATATTGAAATGTATCTGAAAGCGTGCTTATTAATGGTTTTTATCCTTCTATCACTATATATCTTTTCTCAGTCTTTTATTCCTGTTCTGGATGCCACTGCCTTCATACTCTGTAAGAATGAAGTCACCCAAGCTTCATCTTTGAAAGCCTGGGAATGCTGTGGTCTGTTTGATTTATTGCTGGGCACAGTGGCCTATATCTGTGACAGGTCTCTTGGGACATTGTACCTCTAATAGTAGTATGTAAAGCTTGCCATACACTACCCAATTAGACATTCGATGATTCGCAGATAATTTTCAAATAGTTTAAAATGTCGAGCGGGGCAGCAGTTTTACCTGCTCACATTTCCCGACCTGATCATGTTTACAATCGTAATTATGATCATGTTTTTGAAATAAACAAAATGTCACTATTTGTAGCTTCCTATATTTTATTGAGAAATAGGGATATTTCCCAGCATGTGTAAAAGTAAATCAAGTCAATATGTGAAGGGAAGCTGGTATTCTCCTAGGAAAAAGAAACCGTACGAGAATTAATTTTGCCAATGAATAACATATTTTCAGGATGTCCAGAAAAAAGCAGGGGAGTAGTGCTTATGTTTGAATCCAAAAAGATCTTTCATTTAACAGAATGGCATAGAGCTGCTCTATTGGCCATCTATATTCAATGGGTGGGAAACCCATTCTCAACCCTTAAACTCTGGATTTTAGCATGCTGCATGTAGTAGGGTTCACTGAATTTTATCCTTATCTCCTTGGAACTTTACCCTAGTGTATTGCCTGGGTCTGCAAATAGGTTTAATAAAAATGTTTTTTATATTGAGTGCTAAATTCCATTTGTGACTGGCTAGAAGTAGATGGCCTTTAGAAGTAGTGTCTGACTGTAACAAACCTAACATGCATTATGTTAAATTGATGTAATACAACATAAAATTGCATTGATGTAGACACTAAACTTGTGTTTAAATCTTCTGTAGGCTACTTTATCTAAAGGTGGTGGGCCTGATACTGTTAAAACCACGATTCCTATAGGACAGAGTTATTCTCCTTCATTATCAACAACACCCAGCATTCCAGATTCTGTGCCATCTGTTGTTGCAGTTTCTCCAAAGAGGATGTTGTCCCCTTGTCCCAGCAAAACATTGTCTCCTTCTCACTCACCTGGATCTGCAATTCACTCACAAGAAACACAGAACCTTGCTCAAGTTTCTGCAGAACCTCCACAAGAAATATTTCAAAAACCAGTAGAACAGGTAAATCTAACGATACAAACAACAATCAGACTAATGTAAGAGTGTAGACATTGACTTTGCAATTGTTCCGTGATTAATGTAGATTTTTTTTTTAATTTTAAAATTAGTATCCATGTCACACTTATAAATCATATCTTACTTTCACTAAAACAGAATTAATATGGATGCCACTTGTGCATAGTATGCATAAAGACATATGCCAATCTAATCCAATTTCTTTAGCTTACACACAAGCCCTACATAACAGTTGATCCAGATGAACACAAAAGAAAATCCTGCTAGATAGGGGAGAAACATTCTTTCCTGATTCTAAATGGCAATCGGAAAGGATCCCTTGATGATTTAAAACTATATGTATCAATGCTAATGATTTTCAAAGTTTTTACATTTATATTACATTCATAGTGCTTGAAGAATTTTGTTTGAGGAAGACCTAAAATACTTGACTGTTAAGATTTGGTATTTTACATTTGCATTTCAGAGTAATTGGTTTGTTTTGTAGGAAAGTCAGATTCATCAGCGTATTACAGAGCTAAGGAAGGAGGGTTTGTGGTCCCCAAGAAGATTGCCTAAATTACAAGAGCCTTCTAGATCAAAGTCCCACTGGGACTACTTGCTTGAAGAAATGTCATGGATGGCTGCTGATTTTGCACAAGAGAGGATGTGGAAATTAGCCTGCGCAAAAAAGGTAATTGCATTTTTTTTTATTTGATAGATAGAATGTTTCTAAACTATAAAACATAATGGGTTATATTCTTACAAAAATCTGTGTGCTTTTCCTATTAAGCCTCTTTTCTTAAATCCCATCTAAAGGAATGAAGGAAAGGGGTATTTTTTTTTTAAGTGATAGGTTGTTAGTACTGAAAAAAATGTTTTTGTATGAATCATATACTAATGTAATGTGCTTCATAGCTTGTCAGGACAGCTGTTAGGCACTGCCAAGAGAAGCAACAGAATGATGCCAGAGCAAAGAAGGAGAACGAAGACCGTTTACGACGTATAGCATGGTTAGCTGCCAAGGAAATACAATATTTTTGGGCCAATATAGAGCAGGTAAGCTGTTTTGTGTTTTATTTATTTTTTTTTTTAAAGGGCCACTAAACTAAAAAAAAACCTTAATTTTAAAAGCATGTACTTTTATAAGGGCGATAGGAGCGCTCGTCCCCTATATCCCTTAATTACTTACAGCAGCCTCAGTTAGTGAGTTAATACAGTAATCCTGCACTCAACTACTCCCCTACTATGACACATCCCTATTCTGCGGCAGAGTTACCATCGATTACATATGTGTTCATGCGTAGAAGAGAAGAGAGGAAGGGGGTGTCTGCAATGAGAGCTGTCACAGAGCATGGTAGTGTGGCTGCTGTTAGTAACTAAGTGAGAGTCCCCCAGTTTAATTGCTTTTTAAGGTTACCCTTTAAATCTAAATGTATCCTTTAACTTAAGTTTTGATATGCAAGTAGAGCAGATGCATGTGCAGGTAACACTGGTAGCAACCTAAACAGAAAAGGTACCTGCCGCTGCAGATGAGGCTGGGTGATATCTGATGGAAACCCCAATATAAAATATCAGAACGGGTAATAAAGTTAAAAACAATTATTTGCCTTTATCCTGTTCTATATTAGATTTGCAAGTACATTGATCCCTTTCTGTTGCCAGTGCTCTATTTCACCATATCTTTTAATGTCCTTTTGAACTCACTCATTGATTGTATTCATTTCTACTCTCTGTGCTCAACCCCATGTATTCTGCTAGAATGGGTGGCAAGTGCAGTAGAGATGAACTCTGCCTCCAAACTGTGAGCAACAGCCAATAGCATTCACCTTGTAACTTTTTTGTTATAGTGAAAGAGCAACTGCTTTGCTATGGGAAGGGTAAGCTGCACTGACAGCTGTTATCACTGCTTGAATTTAATTTGATTTTCTTTCAGTTGTTGAAGTGTGTATATGTGTGGGAAACATCATGAAAATGAATTTCTAAACCGCAGCCAACTGCAGAATTGGGGCTTATTTGCAGAGAACCCAGAGCAACAGATAATGCATTTTCCTTTTCGTTGTCTTGATGCTGAATCAGCCATGCAGTGACAGAGGAATAAGATATGCTTTTCTTGAAATTATGATTTCTCCTACAGCCTACAGGGGGACCCAGCAACACGGGTAGGACTCTCCGGGCATCTATTGATTCCTTGCCAAATCCACCCGCTAAGTCGGGGGTTGGCCCTAGACCCTTTGGGGGCCCCTTCTCAAGAGTCTGAACCGGCCTGGGCCAGATCATTGTCAGACTCCATGTCGGTGCTATCGGCTTCTATGTCACAATTTTTTCAGTCGATTAGTTCCACTGGAGCGACGGCCAGACCGCAAAGAGCGGTCAGGGCTTCAGGGCCCATGCCTTCTCTCGCAGTGGAAGAGAGCCCCTTAGAGGAAGGTGAGGAATCGGAAGATGGAGAACTAGACTCCTTATCTTCCGAGGTGGAAATTCAGACCACATTCACGCCAGAAACGATCGACGATCTTATTAGATCGGTTCTACAGGTTCTGAATATACAGGATCCGGGTGAACCGGTAGATCCCACAAAATCCTTATTCAGTCGTCCCAAGAAATCGACTGCAACCTTCCCTTCATACGATCAGTTGGAACAGATCGTACTGGAAGAATGGGCATCGCCAGAAAAGAAACTTCACTTTTCCAGAAACTTCCAGACGATGTTTCCTTTTCCTAAAGAGGATGTGGATAGATGGTCCACGCCTCCAGTAGTCGATCCCCCAGTGGCTAGGCTTTCCAGAGCCACGGCCATTCCCTTGGCAGAGGCCGCCACTTTTAAGGACCCAACGGACAGACGTTTGGAGGGCCTGCTGAGAACATCCTTTGCTGCTTCAGGGGCAGCCCTCAGACCCACCTTTGCTTCGGCCTGGGTGGCCAAAGCGATGGAAGCGTGGCTGGACCAGCTCTATCAAGCGGTGGCGAAGGAATCAGCAGACAGCCACTTAATTGATCTTATCCAGCAATTGTCGGATGCGGCCATATATATTGGGGATGCAGCTCTTGAAACTAGCCGTCTCATTGCAAGGTCATCTGCGGCCTCTACTGCGGCTAGGCGATCCTTATGGCTTAAGGCCTGGGCGGCAGACCCTGCATAGAAGGCACTGACCAGCCTACCCTTTTTGGGGCGCCTCCTGTTTGGCCCTGAACTTGAGAAGATTATTGCACAAGCAACTGGCGGTAAGAGTACCTTCCTCCCTCAGACTAGAGCACGTCGTTTTCCATCTTTTCGACGTTTGTCTTCCTTTCGCCCGCCCAGAACTTCCCGTTCTACAAATCTCTCAAGACCGGAGGCTACTAACCCCTTTCCTGCGCGACAGGGACAAAGACCCTTTACCCCCTGGCCTGCCAAGCGGGGGGGGCTTTAAGGCAGGGGGCGACAAACACAAGCAGGCATGACTGTCTGCCTCCTCCTTGGGTCGGGGGTCGTCTTCGTTTTTTCTTCAAGGAATGGCAGCTGCCATCCACAGACTCTTGGACTATGGAGGTAATATCCAGAGGCTACCGGATAGAATTCTCTTCTCGACCTCCCCCTCGTTTCTTTCCTTCTCTGATTCCCCGCTGCCTCAAACAGCGCAAGGCCCTAAACAGCTGCGTGCAAGCTCTTTTACTAGCGAGAGTTATATCCCCGGTTCCAGACATTCAAAAGTTCCAAGGTTTTTATTCAAATCTGTTCCTTGTTCCAAAGAAAGACGGAACCTTTCGACCAGTGCTGGATCTCAAGGCGCTCAATGGTTACGTACAAATGTTCAGATTCAAAATGGAATCCCTGCGTTCAGTGATCTTGGCGATTGAACCAAACGATTTCCTCGCTTCCCTGGACATTCAGGATGCGTATCTCCACATTCCCATCTGGACCGGACATCACCATTATCTCAGGTTTGCTATAGGGACCCGACACTTCCAATTCACGGTCCTGCCGTTCGGACTAGCTTCCGCGCCCCGGGTCTTCACCAAAGTGATGACATGCCAGGCGGCCTTCCTTCGGCTTCAGGGACTCTTTGTGCTTCCTTACCTGGGCGACCTGTTGATAAAAGCAGATTCCTTCGACCGGGCTCAGAGTCAGGTGCATTGCGCAAGTGCATGGCGACCTTATCCAGATTCGGATGGATCATCAATCAGGCAAAGTCTTCTCCAATTCCATCGAAACAGATGACGTTCTTAGGAATGCAGTTCAACCCAGCCGATCACAAGATCTTTCTCCCTCAAGACAAGATCACTGCCCTGAGAAACTTAACAGTTCAGACCCTAACCGCCAAGACCCTCTCAATTCGGCAGGCTATGCGTCTAGTAGGAAAGATGGTGTCCTCAGTGGAAGCGTTTCCGTACGCTCTATTTCACCTTCGCCCCCTTCAGAGATATCTTCTCAGTTGTTGGGACAAATCTCAACAGTCACTGGACTCTTGGATTCGCCTTCTGGAGAACCACCTGTCGACGGGAAAAGCACTCTGCTTCCCTGTTTGGACTGTGGTAACCACGGACGCCAGTCTTCGGGGATGGGGGGCGGTGTGCGACTCTCCAAGTCCAGGGTCTATAGAACTCGGAGGAGGTCCAGTTGCCGATCAACGTCCTGGAACTGCGAGCGATCTTCCTAGCTCTGTCACACTGGACAGATTGGCTGAAGGACAAGAGTGTGCGCGTACAGTCAGACAATGCCACGGCTGTGGCATATATAAATCATCAGGGGGGCACGAGAAGCGCTCTAGCGATGGCAGAAGCTCACAAGATCTTAACCTGGGCAGAGTGTTATGTGCCGGCAATATCAGCAATCTACATTCCCGGAGAGTCCAACACAGAAGCAGATTTCCTCAGTCGAGTCACTCTCGATTCCGGGGAATGGGAGTTGAACCCGGAGGTGTTCCTGGAATTGACGCTGAGATGGGGAATCCCGGACATCGACCTGATGGCTTCCCGACACAATCGCAAAGTTCCGGTGTTCTGCGCCAAAACAAGGGATCCACTAGCGGTCCTGATAGATGCTCTGGTGGTGCCTTGGTGTTTTCACCTGGGGTACGTGTTCCCTCCGACACCTATGATTCCTCGGATCCTAAAGAGGATCAAACGGGAAAGAGCTCCGGTCATCCTCATTGCTCCGAGATGGCCGAGGAGGGCTTGGTTCTCGGATCTTCTATCTATGTCAATCGAGGAACCCTGGCCTCTTCCGCTAAGGCCAGACCTGCTGGTACAAGGTCCTTTCAGGCACCCCGACCTCCACCGCCTCCATTTAACGGCGTGGCGCTTGAATCCGCCATAATGAGAGAACGCGGAGTTCCCTCTTCAGCTATTCCGACGATGTTAGCGGCTAGAAAACCTTCTTCAGCTAAGGTTTATTACAGAATTTGGCAAAGATACGTTTTGTGGAGTGCGTCCAAGGGATTCCCTCCCTCCAGATTTGTTCTATCCAGAATCCTTAGTTTTCTTCAAAAGGGTTTTGACGGGGGGCTTTCTCTTAGTGCCCTGAAAGGACAAGTTTCAGCCTTGTCAATTTATTTCCATCGGAAACTAGCAAACAGGAAGGACATTCAAACCTTCTTACAAGGAGTAGCTCATTTACGTCCAGCGGTCCGGTCTCCAGTCCAACCTTGGGATTTATCGCTGGTTCTGAGGGCACTCAAGAGACCTCCTTTTGAACCTTTACGGTGTATTCCTCTTTCTCTTCTTTCCTGGAAGACGGTTTTTCTCTTGGCCATTTCTTCTATACGACGGGCTTCGGAACTGGCAGCTCTGTCGGTGGAACCCTCATGCCTAACTTTCTATTCAGACAGGGCGGTTCTCCGCCCTCACGCTTCCTTTCTGCCGAAGGTGGTTTCGTCTTTCCACATTAATCAGGAGATAGTGGTTCCGGCCTCCTTTCCTAATCCTTCTTCTTCCAGGGAGCACGACTTACACTGTCTCGATGTGGTCAGAGCCCTGAAGATTTACTTGGCTCGCACGGAGGGCATACGTTCCACTCAGGCATTATTCGTTCTCCTGGCAGGACCTCGCCGGGGGTCTCGGGCCTCTCCCGCAACGCTAGCCAGGTGGATTAGATCTACCATTGTCCGCTGTTACTTAGCAGTTGGAGCTATTCCTCCCCTGCGGGTTACAGCTCACTCTACCAGGGCAGTTGGAGCGTCCTGGGCGGCTCGTCATGGAGCCTCGGTGGACCAGATATGTCGGGCGGCAACTTGGTCTTCAATCCACACGTTTATAAAGTTTTACCGCCTACAGGTATTTACAGAACGGGATACTGCCTTAAGCGGCGCTATCCTTAGAACTGCCGAAGCGTGAGTTTTTCGGTTTAAATTGTCCCACCCTACTTTCCTGTCGGGACTTTGGGACGTCCCCTGTGTTGCTGGGTCCCCCTGTAGGCTGTAGGAGAAAAGAGGATTTTTATGTTTTACTCACCGGTAAAATCCTTTTCTCCTAAGCCGTAAGGGGGACCCAGGTACTTCCCACCCTTCGTTGACATGATTGTCTTTGGCCTGTTGCCTGTTACTTTCTTGTTTCTATTATTACTTATTTTTCGCTCCCTCTTTGGGACCAACTGAGGAGGCTTCCGGTGCTGGTGAGTTAATATAGGGGGGGAGGAGCACGGGAGCCTCAAGTTTTAAAGTGACCGCTCCTGAAGTGAGGGTACTTAACCCCTGTGTTGCTGGGTCCCCCTTACGGCTTAGGAGAAAAGGATTTTACCGGTGAGTAAAACATAAAAATCCTCTTTTTTCACATAGTGGGGCCTGGGGAAGTGTTTGAGAGTTGCTAAGGAACTTGGTGATTGACAGTCCTTTACTACCTAGCTGTGCTTTGCCCTCTCTTGAAATAGTAAAATTCCCAAAGCTAAAAAATAAGGAAAGGCGGGTCAGAGAATGGGGAAAAAAAGCTGATTTATGGTTAGTGTCCATTAATCATTATTACTGTGTAATTTGGAAAAATGTTTAGCGCAATTTACATGCCCTCTAAAGGCATATCATTCGATTAACACTTGACTGACTTAAGGCATATTGTTACACGATGTCAGGCAAGAAAGAGTAGAGCACAATCTCTGATATTGCTGCCTTTAAATATTAGGTTGTGGAGATAAAACTACAGGTGGAACTTCAAGAAAAGATGAAGAGAGCACAAAAAAGAACAACAAAAGGTAATACTATTCCTGCAGTGTACAGATTTTCTAGTAGCATGTTTTCTGTGAATGTTATTTGAACAATGTTGATCTAGGTATTCTGATTGTCATTTGAATTTGGGTAGGAATTAAATTACAGACTTGTCACAGTGTAAAGGAAGTATTTCTATCATCTCTTTAGAATCTTTGGGCAGTTAATAATGTGTAAAACGATGTAATAGGCATTTGTATCTTAGAATGTGAGATTGAAGTGCAAAGAATCCACTTAATCTATTGGTTCTTAGAAAAAGTGAATTTGTGAGATAATCCCCAGTTGATTGAATTAAAAAGCATTTTAATGCAACTCCTATTTAGGGAAACGGGGTGTATTTATTAACCCGTGGTATCGGAGAGTTCCGATACAGTAGGCTTGTAGCAAGCGTTTGGGACGCGGACATTTAGGCACGTGGCTGTACAGTAAAGACCACTGTGGTATCTAATGTGCAGTATCATTATATAGCATTGCAGTTGTATATCTATGACCACGGTGTAATATGACACCAATCGAAACTGGCGATCATTATCGGTAGTTTAGAGTCGTTAAAGGCGTGGTATCGCAAATTTGCTGGGCCTTTATAAATACAGCCTTTTATCCTGGTTAAAGGGTATCTCTATTTTTATAAATAAGAGCTTTTTTCAGTTAAATTGAAGAACGGGAGATAAAGGATCTATGTCTTGCCTCCTGTTCTTGAATTGAACGGGCATACAGAAAACCTGCCTGCAATCGCACTCCAGCACTGACTTCTCTGACAGATTTCAATGCGCCCTTCCAATGTATGCGCATACAGTGCAAGAGAGCATTGTGGAGCTGTCAGAGAAGCCAGTGCTGTAGCGGGTAAGCTCTGTGTTCCCTGCCTGCTCCTGACTGTTTAATTGAGGAACTGGAGGTAAGGTATAGCTTCTGTACCTCCTGTTCTTCAATTAAGATTAAAAAAAAGGATGAGTCTTATTTATGAGTGGAGGTACCCATTAAAAATAATTGTATAAATCTACACAATCAGGCATAGTTATTGGAAATATATATGTCTGCATTATTTAAAAAGCTTTGTTTGTTTATATTTTTAGTTGGCCTTAAAACACAGGTTAAAGTGGAACAGAATTTGGTGAGTTTTATTGCATGTATTTTTAACTTCGTGGTCTGTGTGTATATGAAAAACACTTGTTCTAAGACTTCTCCAAACTAAATGTTTTAACATTTTGTCATGGAAATGAAAAATACCGTTCATTGCACTTTTGTCACACAGATTTTAGATATTGTCTTAAAGGGTATGTACACTGTAAATCCAACTTACTATTACTAGATAGCTTAGGCTTTAAATGTAAATGTGTGAGTGCCCACGCGGGGGTGTGGCGGTGTCGCACAGACGTCATCAAACCGCAACCAAGCACATTGCGGCGTGATGACTGTGCACGCTCGCTTTTTCCCCTTATTAAGTTTGTAGAAAAATATAAGGTACTTAAAATGTAAGCAATTATAGGCAGGGCCTAATGTGTATGGCTAAAAGATAATTGTTAAGCACTATACATACCAACAAAAAAAAATATATAGGACACAGCAGTTGGCAGTGCTTGCAAACTTGCTTGCAGTCTTTGTTATGACTGGTCAGATGCATTCCACAAGTTTTAAGAGATTCGCTGTAGAGAACTACCACTACATTTTTCACACCAAATTTAAGAGCAGTGTAACTAAAGGATTAAAATAACATTTTTTTTTTTCTTCCTTAAATATACCTATTAGTGTTTTATATTCTAACTTCCCTGCATATAGTGGTATACAGATTTTAGAAAATTCATTTTACAAACCTTGTTTAATAAATTAAGAAAGTAATGTTAATAATGGTAATTTAAAACTGTTTAATAGCCATGTCTTGTTACTTACTGGTGTGTGTAAAAAATATTTATTTTACAATTTTAGGATCAAAATGGCTCAGGGATCATGTTAAAAACAGAGACATCTGCCTTGGAGAATAACAGTTTGTATCTTTTTTTTTTTTTTTTGTTTTTTTCCTCCAACCCCCCATTAAATTCACCATGACCTTATGAAAAATGTGTGGATTTATTTAATGTAGGAGAGCTTGTATTCACGTGACTTTGTAAATGCTTATTATTTTTAACTTGCATTAATAACCGCACCACTTGTCTTATACTACACATAGGGATGTTGAATTATGTATCACAGGTAGAATTATAAGAAGTATAGTGGTTTGCAAAAGTATTCGGCCCCCTTGAAGTTTTCCATATTTTGTCACATTACTGCCACAAACATGAATCAATTTTATTGGAATTCCACATGAAAAACCAATACAAAGTGGTGTACACGTGAGAAGTGGAACGAAAATCATACATAATTCCAAACATTTTTAACAAATCATTAACTGCAAAGTGGGGTGTGCGTAATTATTACTCCCCAAATCATTAGTACTTAATACATCCCAAGGCAACCCTACCACAAACCCAAAGCTAATATACCAGTTATTTCATTCTTACTACTCTAAAATATATTCCTTTCCTAACACTATCCCACTAGCTGAAATTACAAACACCCCTCAGACACACAACTAACACAGGAAAAATCAATCTTCGCTAAAGAAGTCACCATATAAACCATTCTGTGGACAACTTGCCCCTCATCTTACCAAGATTTTTAACCAATTTCTGAAAGGAGCATCTATGCCCCCAGAAATGAATCCTACCCACATCACCCTACTACTGAAGCCAGGAAAAGACCCTCTAGACACAAATAAATACAGACCAATTTCACTAATCAATAAAAATATAAAGATTCTCGCCAAACTGTTAGCCACCAAATTAAATACCTTCCTTCCTAACATAATACATCCAGATCAAGTTGGGTTTACACCCTGCACATACATGTAACAGGTATATATTCAGTGCTACACCATATGAACATCTCCTCCACAGAAGGATGCTTTATATCCTTCAACATGGAAAAGGTCTTTGACGGCCTAAATTGGTCCTACTTGAAAGAAACTCTATCATTCTATAATTTTCCCACAGAATATTTGAATATTATT
This sequence comes from Hymenochirus boettgeri, assembly GCA_019447015.1. NCBI lineage: Eukaryota > Metazoa > Chordata > Amphibia > Anura > Pipidae > Hymenochirus > Hymenochirus boettgeri. The sequence continues at coordinate 298,607,041 of CM033469.1, read as the reverse complement.
AATGTATACTACTCACAGCGTATCTAAAACTACCCACAAACTCTGCTAGAACCTATTGCACAAGCTTTATGATCTTCCTCCAATATTCCCGGGATTTATATCAACAATAGAGAATACAAGCTTAGCTTGTTTGCAGATCATCTGGCACCTTACAATCCCCATTTATAGCACTTTCAAACCTTTTTACAAAACTTCAACATATAGCTCGAATCTCTTGATTAATAATCAACCAAGCCAAAACTGAAATAGGTGGTATGAACCTATCAGAAAAAGTCTTTCTTTGTAGAGACATAAGTATTTGATATATTGGCGTTCGGATCCCCCCATCTTTTGATAAACTGTATTCAACAAACTTTATTCCCCTATATAAGAAATGTAAAATCTGACTTGGATGGAACAAATTACCCATATCATGGGTCGTATTAACTAAAATGAGTTTTATATCTGATTCGATGCTGACCTGTATGGATTTCTGAAGCCTGGCTGGAACCTTTACAATCAAGCATTTTAAAATTCATCTGGTCAGGTAAACAACCCCAAATTTCAAAAGCTCTCATGCGTAAACAAAAATGTCAAGGGGGAATAAATGTCCTATCATTATATAAATACTTCACAGCGGCTCAACTTGCACATCAGCTGGCATTGCCAAAGCAATACACCCCACTGGGTTCATTTAGAAGCAGACTTACAACCTTTCAACTTAGACGCAATACCCATGATCAACTTGAAAGGGACAAAATTTCCAGATATAACTCGCCCATATACTCCAACAACCTTAAAGATCTGGATCAGAATCAAAAATAAACACAATTTTATGAGCATGTCCTCTATAACCCATAATCCAGCTTTCATGCCAGGTTACTGTGACAAGGAGTATTTATGGTTGAAAAACACTCGCTTTTATAGGCTAGCCCATTTTTACAAGCACACTCTAATCAAAAACCCTGGGAACAGGATATGCAAGAATCCATAGATAATTTACAATGGACTGATATTTTTGAAAATATAAATAGAGGAAGTATCAACATAACTTTCAAAGCAGTTTCCCTTAATGCTATGTATAGATCATACAGGGTTCAGACAATGTTGGCTAAAATCTTCCCTGCGCTCAGCCCCCTATGTTTCCGGGGTGCACCCAACAAGGTGACTTATCTAACTGTCCAGTATTTCAAAGATTCTGGAATAGCATTTTTGCTATGCTTTCAGAGATAATCTATTTCCCACTAACCCCATCACCATTGGTGGCTCTATTGGGCTCTGAGGTATCTGAGCTTACAAAACTCCTCTAATCGTTTTATGCAATATGTCCTGTTAGTGGCTAAAAACCAAATTGGAGCCCAGTGGCATTGCCAAGATTCTCTCTCCAAGATTAAATGCCATTATAATAAAATATGGATAATGTGCATAGCCAGCACATATTCAACCAATCTCCCATCATGAGCCAATATATGTACGTTTTATTTTTATAAAATGTTTGCTTAAATATAGCTGTATTTCTTTAACCTAAAGGAAAATTCCAGTTATGACCAGGTTTGCCAGACGTCCCAATTTGGGCGGATTGTCCCGACTGCAGGGACGAAATCCCAGTCCTGACAGCCATGCCCCTGGAGTGCTCACTCCCTGTCTAGTTACGCCCCTAATCCCTCCCCTAGCTACAGCCCTAGCCTCTAACCCCGCCTCTGCCCACCGTGACATCACAGCCCCGCCTCTGATGTCACAACACCATCGGTGATGGCGAACCTTTTAGAGGCCGAGTGCCCAACCTGCAACCCAAAACCTCACTTTTTATTGCATAGTGCCAACACGATAATTAAGTTTTTACTTTAGAAAAAAACAACTCAAATACACAGACCAATACAGTAGATGGAATTGATGATAAATTACCTATTTACTTCTACATTACCAGACAAGATCTTAAGATCTTAAACAGTGACCATTAACCCCTACATTATTAGGCAGGAGTTTGAGATCCAAATCAGGGACTCAAACAGAGCTGAATGTTCTAGCACGTGACCTACACTTTCTCTCTGGCTTTCTGGTAATAAACTCTGGTGAACTCTTACTAATTGTTGTGTTATGTTAAAGGGCATGTCCACCCCCAAAACTATAATCCCCCCCCCATACTACTGGCCCCATTGTGTAGTGTAGTTTAATCCTACCTTACATCCCAGCTCCATAAGGTTCTCCTGTAGCCCCCCCCCCCAAGTCCCAGAAGTCAGATTCCTATAGGACTCTGCCTCCTACCTGGCCTCCGGGGGAAGTTTGGCATGCAGTTTGCAGCCCTTCTCCCCCTCCCTCTCCCTCCTGATTAGCATTCCCTCCCCCTACCATAAAAACCTTTAGGTAAATCATTCCCCCTGTCCTCCCAGCCCCAACCGCTCTATTTATTTTATAGAAAGTTCCCCAACTTTACTTACCTACCCTCTTTCCTCCGCCGCACTGAACTCCCGGCAGCCCGTCCGTGATTGGCTGCCGCTCAGCCAATCACTGACGCACTGCTGGTCCCGCCCCTGCTTGCATTCAGCAAGCAGAGCCTGGCAGCGCGCGAGAAAGAGCGTGGTAAAGTTTGGGGAACTTTCTAATAAATAAATAGAGCGGTTGGGGCTGGGAGGACAGGGGAATACTATCAAAAAAAATTTGGGCGGATACCCTTTAAAATATCTTTATTCTTAAAAACTTATATTTTGTTTGTAATGTGAACAGATATATTTGCATAAATAATCCGTAAAAAACTAAAAAATTCTGCCCCCATGCTCTCCACACATTATCTGCCTCATCCTCCAACAACTGGTTTCCACTGGACGTGTCATGCACATACTTTCAACCTCTGCCTATTGACATTAATTAATTTCCGTTTTGGCCATTGAGGGACCCATAATTTAACATGGGGTTCCTTCCAGCAGAAACCAGACACTTAGAAAGTTACAACACAGTAGCTCTGCCTCCCTCCTATTAACCTCCTCACACTGTATCTACAGCTTCAGTGTCCTGATAGCGAAGAAAGTGTTTACTCTAGGCCTTAGGCATGAGGCCTAGCAAGTTGGATTACAGATGAAACACGGGGCTCATCAACAGGAGTGTGGCAGGAGCAGGGATATTGTCTCTCTACTGTCCACTCCCTCTGTGAGCTCTGGCAAGACGTGCACATTCTGGTACACCTCCCCTCCACCGGTGAATGGAACTCACTATATGTGCAGCTTACAGATAAAATCAAATAAAAAAAAAAAATCTGAATTTTATTGGAACTTGGACAAAAAACATTGCCTTACGTGTTTTTTGTGCTTCCATTAGCACTTACACATAGGTAAGTTCCAATAAAATTTGACTTTTTTTTAAATACTGGATGATTATCCCTTTCGGGTGAGCTGCTCACTTTATTTTGCTTACTCCTTTTTTTTTTATGTTTTCAGAGATCAATTCCGAAGGAAACCAGAAGCTTGTGGTTTCAATCGATACCCTTTTGACTGTTGAAGGAACAAGTACAACCCATCTGGGGCAAAAAACATTAGCCGGGACATTGCAGAAGTTGCTGCTGCAGCTGAACTCTGCTGCCTCGTGGCAGCGCTCGTATCTCTGGCATAGTAGTATCTTCTTTTAAATTGGAATTATGCAAGCACTAATTGTGTTTTTGGATTTTCTGTCAACAAAATATCGGCATACATAGTGCCTATTGGTTTTTTTTAAATAAATTAATCTTACATTTAAAAAGGAAAGTAAAATATAAATTTATAATATATGTTTATATTGTACAAAATTATAAATGATTTTTCATATCGGTAAAGAGGAATCCATTTTTAGAGTTGGCGTAACACAAAATACTATCAGGGAGATTCAATAAAAGTTAAAAAATGGGCTATATTACCCCAACCATAGATGTTAGCACCATTTTTAATGAATAACTTTTATTAAAATAACCCTGTATATGACTTGGGGAGGTGGAGCTTCAATATATAAAAGAACCTTTTTAGACTGTGTATCTCGTATGTTTTCTGGGCTGGAATCTAGCAGTGTGTAGGGAATATTTTAAACTTTGGGATAAATAAACAATTTTAAAAATATTTAACTATAATTTGTTTTATTAGCCAATGAGTTCTTTTTATTCGGCCCTTGATATTTGGGGTGAAAATACAATGTTTATAGAAAAACTACTTTTCGGACTTCTATGTGAACAGGTGGAAAACCAGCCATCTGCCACTTTTTCGTGGCTCCCTTCGGAGTACCAGCTCATTGGGATGGAGTGGTTAGCAAAGCAGTACAGAAGAACCTTAATGGTATCCACTGATGAAACGGTCTTGGAAGAACATCCAGGAGTGCTCTCTTGCACATCTGGCCACATGATGTAGAAATTAGAGACCGAATCATTTTGATGAAAGCTTTATGTAAGAAAACAATCTTATTCATACAGTATATATTTCTCTGGTGTTTGGGGACCTCACTTGATGTAGCACGCAGCTGCAAGATTTTAAAATGGAATTGGAACTAAACGCTGGTGTCCTGCTCTAAATCCTACTCTATTTTGGCATTCAGAGAGAGCTCAGAAGAAAGAGACAGGTAACTTAAAATGCAAGTAAAGCACAGGCGCTGGCACAATGGTAGTACATTTAACACTGATAAAATTATTTTTTCCTTTAAGAACACTAAACTCATATCAATAAAAAATAACTAAGTGGCATCCGTTTCTATTATTCACAGGGAGTGAGAACGCTTATTCTCACCTCCCTGTGAATAATGAGCGATCGGGGGACCTGGAACTTACCTTTACACGCCGCTCCACTGCAGCCGCTCCTGCTCTAACTGCCGCTCTGTCCCGCGATCGGACAGACGCTGTTCAGCTCCGCCCCTCGAAATTGGCCAAATCCCATTGCCAGGAACGCTGTTCCTGTCCGTAAGAGAGCGCCACGTGACGTCAATGTGAACAAGTGTACTTGTGCATATTGACATCATCATTCCTTTTGCATCACACTAACGTTGCATACCCGCTCTATGGACGGAAACACACTTTCCTGAAATGAGATTTGGACAATCTCGAAGGGGTAGAGCTAAACAATGCATTGGACGAAGGAGCAAGAATCACCCTTGAAAGACTAAAGGTAGGTATAGGAGGGTCAAGAACCAAAAAAAAAACTTGCACTTTCATTTAAAGCCTAAGCTTGCTAGTAATACTAATTGGTGTCGAACCCCCCCCACTCTATTTAGGCTTGGTTTCTTTATTTTCCCATAATGGCCTCCTTAACACCCTCTCTGAACTCTCTTGGGGGGTTCGACACCAACTGTCGGCCATGTAAATGCTGTTTAAACACCTTACTCTGGGCGTTCCTATAACACTCTCTTAGCACTATCTCATCACACCCTTAACACCTGGCTGTGATATGCTAATGGGATTTTCCGGTACATAATTGCCACAGATTCTTGTACAAGCCATTTATTGAGAAAGCCAGTCGATTGACAAGCGAAACGTCTTCAAGAACTACATTTCAATCCAGTTGATCTAATTGAATACAAGATATACCTACCTGGGAATGAGAACCTTCACAAGCAATACTAAGTTGAATTTACAGTGTACATGCCCTTAAAGGGTGAGAGAATTTTGTGTACACTTTTAGCAGAAGATAAAAACGGATTCTTGGGTTGATTCTTCTCTAGGTTTTGCAATATATTATGCGTTGTGTAGTGCACGTGTTCAGGGGAGATTATGCTACCTGGGCCCATTGGCATTGTAATATGCTGCTCTTACATGTTTTATTTCTAACATGAGGAATGGTCTGAAGTTAGTAATTTTTCCCACGCCTACAGGGGACCCAGCAACACAGGGTTAAGTACCCTCACTTCAGGAGCGACACTTTAAAACTTGAGGCTCCAGTGCTCCTCCCCTCTATATTAACTCACCAGCACCGGAAGCCTCCTCAGTTTTAAAGTGTCGCTTCAGGAGTGATGGACCTCTCTCCCTCTTCTTCCAGATGGCCTTCAAGGAGCCGGTGAATCCACGGGGATACCGGCTCCCCCGTGGGATCGCATTCAGCAGAGGCTCTCCCCCTGCGAATGCGGCGGAAGGGCTGGCCATCATGACCCGCGGTCTAAAATGGCCAGAGCTCCCCTTCCGCACGAACGGCGAGAGCACGTCGGCCGCCGTCCCCGCAGGGGATCCTGGTACGCTGAGGGAGAGATCGCCGCGGAATCCTTTGGAGCGGACCGGTCTTTTCTCCCGGGCTTTTAGGGGGCGGACTTCTGGAGACTTCCTCTTTCCGGCTGTTTCTCTTGCTCTCAGCCGTGTGTAGCCACATCGGGAGCCTCTGTCTCTCCCACATCAAGTTTCCTCTCTTAAGGGGATTCTTTATTTTTTTCTTTATTTTTTCTTTATATTCTTTCTTTCTGTGGTGTGGACAACTTTGTTTCTCCTTGTCCCTAGATCTTAGATATTAGGGGCTTTCAGGTATCCTGCATGTGAAGCTTTTTCTCCTTGTCTCCAACCAGTCATGTCAAACAAGAACCGCCTCCCGCGCCAAATTACCAAAATCCGCACAAGTGATCTCCTACGTCGGCGCTTCTTGCCAGACTAAGTTGCCAGCCGTCACTCTGGGCCACTTTGTGATCCATGCATGTTTACCCAGGATCCTCAGCCCGCGCAGATGGCTGGCCAGTCAAGAGCCCGAGTGGGCTAGACTCCCGGGCATCTATTTATTCTGCCAAATCCACCCTCTAAGTTGGGGTTGGCCCTAGACCCTTGGGGGCCCCTACTCAGGAGTCTGAACCGGCCTGGGCCGATCCTTGTCAGACTCCATGTCGGTGCTATCGGCTTCTATGTCACAATTCTTTCATCAGTTAGTTCCACCGGAGCGACTGCCAGACCGCAAAGAGCGGTCAGGCTTCAGGACCCATGCCTTCTCTTCAGTGGAAGAGAACCCCTTAGAGGAAGGTGAGGAACGGAAGAGGAGAACTAGACTCCTTATCTTCCGATGGTGAAATTCAGACCACATTCACGCCAGAAACGACGTCTATTATATTAGATCGGTTCTACAGGTTCTGAATATACAGGATCCGGGTGAACCAGTGATCCCCAATCCTTATTCAGTCGTCCCAAGAAAACGTCTGCTACCTTCCCTTCTACGATCAGTTAAACAGATCGTATTGGAAGAATGGGCATCTCCAGAGAAGAAGCTTCACTTTTCTAGAAACTTCCAGACGATGTTTCCTTTTCCTAAAGAGAGTGGGGAAGGTGTTCCATTCCCTTGGCGAGGCCGCCACCTTTAAGGACCGAACGACAGACGTTTGGAAGGCCTGCTGAGAACATCCTTCGCTGCTTCAGGGCTGCCCTCAGCCCACCTTTGCTTCGGCTTGGTGGCCAAAGCGATGGAAGCGTGGCTGGACCAGCTCTATCAAGCGGTGCGAAGGAATCAGCAGACCCCACTTAATTGATGTTATCCAACAATTGTCGGATGCGGCCATATATATTGGGGATGCAGCTCTTGAAACTAGCCGTCTCATTGCACAGTCATCTGCGGCCTCTACAGCGGCTAGGCGGTCCTTAGGCTTAAGGCCTGGGCGGCAGACCCTGCTTCCAAGAAGGCACTTACCAGCCTACCCTTTTTGGGGCCCTCCTGTTGGTCCTGAACTGGTGAAGATTATTGCACAAGCACCTGGCGGTAAGAGACCTTCCTCCCTCAGACTAGAGCACGTCGTTTCCATCCTTCTTTTCGGTTGTCTTCCTTTCGTCCGCCAGAGCTTCCCGTCTACAACTCTCAAGGCCGAGGCTACTAACCCCTTTCCTGCGCGACAGGACAAAGACCCTTTACCCCCTGGCCTGCCAAGCGGGGGGGCTTTAAGGCAGGGGCGAAAAACAACGCAGGTAACTGTCTGCCTCCACCTTGGGTCGGGGGTCGCCTTCGTTTTTTCTTCAAGGAATGGCAGCTGCCATCCACAGACTCCTGGACTATGGAGGTAATATCCAGAGGCACCGGATGAATTCTCTCTCTTGACCTCCTCCTCGTTTCTTTCCTTCTCGGATTCCCCGCTCCCCTCAAACAGCGCAAGGCCCTAAACAGCTGCGTGCAAGCTCTTTACTAGCAAGAGTTATATCCCTGGTTCCAGAAATCAAAAGTTCCAAGGTTTATTTCAAATCTGTTCCTTGTTCCAAAGAAGGACGAACTTTCGACCAGTGTTGGATCTCAAGGCACTCAATGGTTACATACAAACGTTCAGGTTCAAAATGGAATCCCTGCGTTCGTGGATCTTGGCGATCGACCAAACGACTTTCCTCGCTTCCCTGGACATTCAGATGCGATCTCCACATTCCCATCTGGACCGGACATCACCGTTATCCAGTTTGCTATAGGGACCCGACACTCAATTCACGGCCCTGCCGTTCGGACTAGCTTCCGCCCCCGGGTCTTCACCAAAGGTGATGACATGCCAGGCGGCCTTCCTTCGGCTTCAGGGACTCTTTGTGCTTCCTTACCTGGGCGACCTGTTGATAAAAGCAGATCCTTCGACCGGCTCAGCGTCAGTGTATCGCAGTGCATGGCAACCTTATCCAGATTCGGATGAATCATCAATCAGGCAAAGTCTTCCCAATTCCATCGAAACAGATGAGTTCTTAGGAATGCATGTTCAACACAGCCGATCACAAGATCTTTCTCCCTCAAGACAAGATCACTGCCCTGAGAAACTTAACAGTTACAGACCCAACCGCCAAGACCCTCTCAATTCGGCAGGCTATCGCCTAGTAGGAAAGAGGTGTCCTCAGTGGAAGCGGTTCCGTACGCTCTATTTCACCCTTCGCCCCTCATAAGATATCTTCTCAGTTGTTGGGACAAATCTCAACATTCTCTGGACTCTTGGATTCGCCTCCCGCGTCCGGTTCTAACTTCTCTAACTTGGTGACTGGAGAACCACCTGTCCGCGGAAAAGCCACTCTGCTTCCCCGTTTGGACTGTGGTGACCACGGACGCCAGTCTTCGGGGATGGGGGGCGGTGTGCGAGTCTCTCCAAGTCCAGGGTCTCTGGAACTCAGGGGAGGCCCAGTTGCCGATCAACGTCCTGGAATAACGGACAATCTTCCTAGCTCTGTCCCACTGGACAGACGGCTGAAGGGCAAGATGTGGCACGTGCAGTCAGACCATCACGGCTGTGGCATATATAAACATCAGGGGCCGAGAACGCTCTAGCGATGGCAGAAGCTCACAAGATCTTAACCTGGGCAGAGTGTTATGTGCCGGCAATATCAGCAATCTACATTCCGGAGAGTCCAACACAGAAAGCATTTCCTCAGTCGAGTCACTCTCGATTCCGGGGAATGGGAGTTGAACCCGGAGGTGTTCCTGGAATTGACGCTGAGATGGGGAATCCCGCTCGACCTGATGCTTCCCGACACAATCCAAAGTTCCGGTGTTTCTGCCCAAAACAAGGATCCACTACGGCCCTGATAGATTCCTGGTGGTGCCTTGGTGTTTTCACCTGGGTTACGTTGTCCCCTCCACACTATGATTCCCCGGATCCTAAAGAGGATCAAAGGGGAAAGAGCTCCGGTCATCTTCATTGCTCCGAGATGGCCAAGGAGGGCTTGGTTCTCGGATCTTCTCTCCATGTCAATCGAGGAACCCTGGCCTCTTCCGTTAAGACCAGACCTGCTGGTACAAGGTCCTTTCAGACACCCCGACCTCCACCGCCTCCATTTAACGGCGTGGCGCTTGAATCCGCCATAATGAGAACGCGGAGTTTCCTCTTCAGCTATTCCGACGATGTTAGCGGCTAGAAAACCTTCTTCAGCTAAGGTTTATTACAGAATTTGGCAAAAATACGTTTTGTGGAGTTCGTCCAAGGGATTCCCTCCCTCCAGATTTGTTCTATCCTGAATCCTTAGCTTTCTTCAAAAGGGTTTTGACGGGGGGCTTTCTCTTAGTGCCCTGAAAGGACAAGTTTCAGCCATGTCAATTTATTTCCATCGGAAACTGGCGAACAGGAAGGACATTCAAACCTTCTTACAGGGAGTAGCTCATTTACGTCCAGCGGTCCGCTCTCCAGTCCAACCTTGGGATTTATCGCTGGTTCTTAGGGCGCTCAAGAGACCTCCTTTTGAACCATTACAATGTATTCCTCTTTCTCTTCTTTCTTGGAAGACTGTTTTTCTCTTGGCCATTTCTTCTATACGACGGGCTTCGGAATTGGCAGCTCTGTCGGTGGAACCCTCATGCCTGACTTTCTATTCGGACAGGGCAGTTCTCCGCCCTCACGCTTCCTTTCTGCCGAAGGTGGTCTCATCTTTCCACATTAATCAGGAAATAGTGGTTCCGGCTTTCTTTCCTAATCCTTCTTCTTCCAGGGAGCGCATCTTACACTGTCTCGATGTGGTCAGAGCCCTGAAAACTTACATTGCTCGCACGGATGGCATACGTTCCTCTCAGGCATTATTCGTTCTCCTGGCAGGACCTCGCCGGGGGTCTCGGGCCTCTCCTTCAACTCTAGCCAGGTGGATTAGATCTACCATTGTCCGCTGTTACTTAGCAGTTGGAGCTGTTCCTCCCTTGCGGGTTACCAGGGCAGTTGGAGCGTCTTGGGCGGCTCGTCATGGACCCTCGGTGGACCAGATATGTCGGGCGGCAACTTGGTCTTCAATCCACACGTTTATAAAATTTTACCGCCTACAGGTATTTACAGAACGGGATACTGCCTTAAGCGGCGCTATCCTTAGAACCGCCGAAGCTTAAGTTTTTCGGTTTAATTTGTCCCACCCTACTTTCCTGTCGGGACTTTGGGACGTCCCCTGTGTTGCTGGGTCCCCCTGTAGGCTGTGGGAGAAAAGAGGATTTTTATGTTTTACTCACCGGTAAAATCCTTTTCTCCTAAGCCGTAAGGGGGACCCAGGTACTTCCCACCCTTCGTTGACATGATTGTCTTTGGCCTGTTGCCTGGGACTTTCTTGTTTCTATTATTACTTATTTTTCGCTCCCTCTTTGGGACCAACTGAGGAGGCTTCCGGTGCTGGTGAGTTAATATAGGAGGGGAGGAGCACTGGAGCCTCAAGTTTTAAAGGGTCCGCTCCTGAAGTGAGGGTACTTAACCCCTGTGTTGCTGGGTCCCCCTTACGGCTTAGGAGAAAAGGATTTTACCGGTGAGTAAAACATAAAAATCCTCTTTTTTTTAAACTGACTAATTCTCAATACAGAAGCACAATTAACATCTCTGTTCAATATTGAGTATGAAGCATCAATGTGTTTCCATGTATTCCCAACATATTGTATAAAGCAGGGATAGGCAACCAGTAGATCTCCAAATGTTTGAAAACTACAACTCCTAGCATTCCCCAACTCCAGAATCCTTATAGAGGAATGCTGGGAGTTGTAGTTTTCAAACATCTGGAGATCTACTGGTTGCCTATCCCTGGTATAAAGCTAATGAGAAGGAAAGGGACAAAGTTAAAAAGAAAAGCAATTGTGAGGATGGGGGGGGGGGGTAGTAGAGTGAGGGGAAATTTATTGGCAGAAAGATCATAAAATGTAGTAACCTGTATATAAACCACTTGGCCACTTGGGGAATGTTGAAGTTGTAAAGGGTAAGCTCCTTAAAGGGGGAAACTGTGGTCCACAAATGACTTAAGGTAAATTGATAGAAATTGCTCTCCTGAGAATTTTTGCAATTTATTTTCATTGTTTATTTTGCATAGTTTTGAAGATATTTTCATTTTTGTCTGTGATATGGCAGCAGCATCACCAGGTCCCCTGTGCTTCCTGCTCTGAAACCATGTCAGTGGATGACAGTCAATCTGCCCTGTGTCTCCTCCTCCCCTTGCAGCCCCCCTCCTTTTGCAAGCCCCCCTGGTCCCAGCGGTGAGGTGGAGGAGCAGCCTTAGAAATATCACATATCTGCTTCCCACCCATTAACTTTTTGGTCAGTAATTTCTTTATATCTATATCTGTGGAACACATAGAGAGGTGGTTGATGGCTCATTTTAAAGGTAGGAAATTGGCCTTTCATTTAAACTCAACTTGTTTGAAGACCACAGTTCCCCTTTTAAAGGGAATGTCCATCCCTTAAACTTTTAATATGATATGCTGGAGCAGTTAAAACTTAACTTCCAAATTGGTTAATATTATTGTCAATAAATCAACTAAGGATACAGCCTGCATATGTGCTCTTCCTATTTTTACCTTTTATTATTATATATGCTCCCAGACAGAGATCTCAGACTTGCAAGTTCACAATCCACCGCCGCTTCCTCCCATCTCTGCTGCTGCTCCTCCGTTCTTTTACTGTTCCCAAGCAGCAGCAGTAGAGGCTCGTCCAGGAATGGCAGTCAGCCATTAGCCGTGACGTCACTATCACGGTCGTAATTTACTGCCTCATCCGAAAGTAGAGCGCGAAGTGCAGAGCCGCGGTGGTGGATCACAGAGCTTGTAAGTATGAGATCTCTGTGAGCATATTTAATCAAATAAAACAAAACTTAGGTTATAAGGGGTGCTGCATATTATATTAAAAAGTGGTGGACATACCCTTAAAATCTAGGAATGTGTGAGAAACACATGTCAGTATCTAAATCATTCACGTAATAATAAGGTTTCTCAAAAGCCACAGCAAAATGAGGTGAAACAAAGTGTGTTTTTTAGTTTTGTGATTTAAAGTTGTTTCGAAGCTTTAGTTTCTCTTTAATTAAGCAGTACCAGTTAACATTAAATACATATAACATGCACAAAAATGTATTTTTGATAATCTAAAAATGTTAAATAAAAGTAACAGTTTCTTCTGAGAATCCTTACTTTAACATTATCTTTTTTTTTCAATAGCAATGGGATGAGCCCAATAACTTTAATGTCTGTATCACTTCATACAAGCAACTATTTAAGGGCCACAATGCTTTCATGAAAATGAGATGGAAATATCTGGTTTTGGATGAGATACATCAACTTAAAAGCATGACAGAAAAACATTGGGAAGCCATCTTAAATTTACGAAGGTGGGATACATTTGTCTTGCTAGGGGATGACCTTACATCAATATATCTCAAAGTGTTGTGCATAATACTATAAGTTGTTTACACATTGGAAAAAGGTGATCTATTTCTACTGTACCTACACTTTATTATTACCCCTTCCTTCTATCCAACAAAGACATCTGTATTTGGCTGTCTTTTTTTTTTTTTTTTCCTGCTCTGTTTTTTCTCTTTGTACATTATGGCTAGAGTTTTAAAACTAATTACACCTAGAATATCCCTCGAGTAATCATCCATGTTATTAGTAATCGGTATACGGTAACCTAAAGATGTTACATTATCCCAGGTCATATAAATGCACAAGGCTGCATTATCTCACATATAGAACCATAATCCTTAGCTATGTCATAGTTATAATTGTTGGTTAGCTGCACCATCCCTGCCACACAACTTACTGACTTACTTAAATACCCGTAAATTATAAAAATTTAGATATTAATATTAGATTCTGTGGCCTCATGTTTTTATATAGTTGCTAGACATATAGTTACAGAAATACTAAATGTGCGGTTGTAATCTTTTATATAATACAGCTATTTCACAAAGCATGTGACCACTGCCAAAAAAAAGACAAATACTTTAGTATATTATTTTATAATATTTGATATAGAGGTTTCTAACACTTGTTTTGAGTGTAGTACTTGATAGCAATAAATGTTTGCTTGTTTTTTTATTAAACTGTAATGCAGTTTATTTTTCTGTCATCCTCAGAGGGACCCAGGCACACTGGGGTTAAGTTACTACCCCAAGAAGCGGACACTTTAAATTCTAAAATGGCATGTCCACCACCAAACCTAAAATTTGCCCAAGTGCTGGCCCCTATGTATAGTTTTAAAAAATCCATACCGTACAATCCTGCTGTTCTCCTGTAGTCCATGTCCAGGAAACTAAGGAGTAGTGGTGGTCTTCCTTTCCATGGGTCTCTGCCTTCTGTGATGCCCCCGGGAGGGTTGCTGACATGCACAAGGGAGCCCCCTCCGGTTCCCATCTGCCACCCCTTCTAGCGTAAACAGCTTTTAATATTATGATGCTTATGGCTGCGCACCCCCAACCACCATAATATAACAAAATAAAACCTCTCAGAAATTTACTTACAGCACCTATCTTCTTAGCCGGCAGCCGCGTCAGTGATTGACTGACCGGCAGCCATGCACTAATGTGGCTGCTGTTCCAACCCCTACCTCATGTTTCCTGTTTGCAGTGAGACAAGAAGAGATTCGCGGGAGTGAAGGGGCTGTAAGTAGTTTTTTTCTGTGTTATTATGTCTTCCAACTCCACATGGCCGTAGACATCTTTGAATTAGCTTATGTAGAGGAAACACCTTTCCAGACCACAAGGATCTGATCGTCAAAGTCTCCTCCAGATCAGCAAAAATCTTGCAGCAATTTCAAATCAAAATCAACGGGGTGGCTCAACCTCTCAGCCTGTTAATCGGAAGAGGAGGAGTACTCAAAGAAAGGCGCGATAGACCCAGAGACAGTAGCCAATGATTTTTGATCATCCATAGATATGGAATCTAAGTATCTAAATATTTCTGTTACAGACACCCAGCAGGAACCCACAGCACTTCTATGCTCCAGACAGAAGAAAAACATGTTTCCCATCTCATGAGCATCTCGAAAAGATTGTTCCAAAACTCCTTTCCATTCCTTAAATCAGATGTGGATAATTGGGCTTGCCCACCTATAGTTGAACCTCCAGTGGCCAGGCTAGAGTCCGCGCTAGAAGTGGTCAGGTTAGGAGTGTACCTCCTCAACAGTCACTGGTGCAAGTAGGGTCCTTTTGGCTTAAGGCTTGGGCAGCTGATGCAGGCCCTCGTTGGCTTACCATTTACAGGACGACTCCTGTTTGGCACAAAACAGGACAAAATGATTACCCTGGCAATGGGGTGGTGGGGTGTAAGAGTACCGTGCTACCTCAGAACAGGCCCAGGAGGTCGCCTACATCTTGCAGGTCACAGTCCTTTTGGGTGTCAAGACTACCCCCTCTGAGACTGCGCTTTCCCGACTGCCCTCAAAACCTAAGGGCTTGTGGGCCTCTGGCAGACGAACCTTCAGGGTATCTGGGGCACGATCAGTGTTCCCTTTAAGCTGTGAGCTCGCACGCACACAACTGCAGGCTTGCGCATACATCTTCTGGAATGTAAGTGCTGCGGTATTGTGCGCACACAATTTTAATATTTGTATAATATATTTATGCGCACACAGCCAATTTGAGGTTAGAGGGAACATTGGGCACGATCAAAACAATCCAGACTATCTTCCAGCTCAGGGGGAGGACACCTACACTTTTCTCGTTCCTGATGGAGACACCCAACTACAGACATTACGTGTGCTAGAACACGGCTACATGATTAAATTTACCACCAGACCACCACCTCGTTTCCTTTTCTCTAGGCATCCCAAGGTGACCCGTAAAATGAAAAGCGCTAGACCAGGCGATTTTCTATCTCCTGACGGCGGTAGTGATTTCACCCATTCCACGGCTTTAGAGATTCCACCAGGGAGATTCAATAAAAGTTCTTCTCGTTTAAAATGGTGCTAATTTTGCCCCAACCGATCAGATCTTATTTAACATTTGTAAGTTTACATCTGATTGGTTGGGGCAAAATTAGCTCAATTTTAAACAATAAGAACTTTTATTGAATAACCCTGCATGGGTTTTATACAAACCTGTTACTAGTTCCCAAAAAGGAGTGTACTTTTCAGACCAGTACTGGACATAAAGGCACTAAACTGCCACCTCCAGAAGTTCCACTTCAAAATCATTATGTTCGGTCATTTTGACTTTAGAAAATGAGATTTCTTAGCATCACTGGATATCAGATACATGTCTCCACATTCCTATATGGCCAGGTCATTAAAAATTCCTCAGGTTCACTGTGGGCCAAGCCCATTTTTAATTTACTGCCATCCCTTTCGGGCTGGCCTCAGCACCTCGGGGGTTTACCAAGATCATGGCATGCCAGGCCGCCTTCATACGCCTCCAGAACATCATCTTCTTGCCCTACCTGGACTACATCTTGATCAAGGCCCCCTTCCTATGTGCTGGCGCAAACCCTGGTAGCTAAGTGCATCAACATCCTATCCCATTTCAGATGGATCCTTACTTGTCAAAATCCTCTCACCTACCATCCCAGAAGATATCCTTCAAGGGCATGTCATTTGACAAGGAGAATCGCAATATTTTTCTTTCAGACAACAAAGCGGTCAGCCTCCAGACGATGGCATCACCATCAGACAAGCCATGAGACTCATCGGCAAGATGGTGTCCTCAGCAGAAGCGAGGCCCAAATGGGATATTCCACCTAAGTCCTATACAGAGACATGTCTTGAGACATTGGGACAAATCCCCTCACTCTCTGGACCTTCACTTGCCCTTCCCTCTCCACATCAGGCAATTGCTGCACTGGTGGACACAGCCACAGCACCTGATGCAAGGCTTCTCGTTCTGGACGGTAGTCACAACAGATGCTAGCCTTTTAGGCTGGGGAGCTCTATCAGAGGTAGGCCAGACACTGGGACAGTGGTCCCCCAAGGAGACTACACTAACCATCAACATTCTGGAACTACAAGCCATTTACAAAGCCCTGCTCTTTTGGACCCCTTTCCTAACAGGGAAGTATGTCCGAATACAATCTGACCATGCCACAGCGGTATCAAACCTAAACCCCCAAGGCGGCACACGCAGCCACAGGACATGGAAGAGACGCAGAAGATCTTGTCCTGGGCAAAGGCTTACATTTCAGCTCTCTCAGCGGTCTATATCCTGGGTGTCCTGAACGATCAGGTGGATTTTCTCATCCACGTTCTGGACCCGGGAGAATCGGTCCTACACCCGGAGATCTTTGAACAACTGATACAACGCTTGGGTCTCCCAGTCATAAACATTATGGAATCCAGACTCAACAGCAAGGTACCAACCATCTGCTCCCTGCCCTAGTTATTCCCAGAAGATTGTCTAGTCTAGGCCTTTTCTTCAATTGCCATGATCCCCAGGTTACTGAAAAAAAGGTCAAGATGGAGGTCCCCACCATCTTCTTCGAGCATTTTTGGCCCCAAAGAGCCTGGTTCTTGGACTTTATAGGCATGGCATCAAACAGCCTGCAGCTTCCAGAACGACCGGACCTCTGGTCTCAGGGTCCTTTGTTCCACCAACACTACCAATGCCTCCATCTGATAGCGATGAAACTAAAATCCTAAGATTGTGGGGAATTCCCTCTGCAGTGATTCAGACTGTGCTTGTGGTGAGAGAGCCTTCCTCAGCAAGGATCTATTTCAGAGTCTGGCAACATTATGCATCCTGATGCAAGTAACGTGGCCTTCTGAAAAGGTAATTTGTGCTTTCCAGAATTCTCCATTTCTTGCAATCTGGGGTGGTCATGAGTCTTTCACCTCCTGAAGGGGCAGGTATCTGTCTGTCTCTTTTTTTTTTTTTTTTTTTTCATCACCGTCTGGCTCAGAAAAGGGATGTACACTCTGTTCTGCAAGGGGTGGCTCACATTTGCCCTCCCAGTAGTGGAAGGACTTAGCTTTGGTAACTAACTTTAGTCCTTAGAGCCCTCAGTTTGCCCCCCCTTTGAGCCTTTAGAGTTGATTCCCTTGACTCTTATCCTGGAAGACTATTGGTTATTTCCTCGATACACAGAGCCTCAGAATTAGTGGCCCTCTCTGTAGACCCTGCCTTGTTTACGTTTCTTGCTTGACCAAGCAATTCTCAGGACTCACTCTGACTTCCTGCCAAAGGTGGTTGCCACATTCCATCTCAACCAGGACATTCTTGTCCATTCCTTTTTACCCTCGTCCTTCCTCTCTCTAGGAAAGATGGCTTCACTGTTGTGGATGTGGTCCCCCGGGTTTACGTTGCCCGAACTTAGGACATCAGATCTTCTCATGCAGTTTTATTCTGGCAGGCCGGCGCCGTGGTTCCAGAGCCTCGCCTCAGACTCATGCGATGGATAAGATCAGCCATCCTGCGCTGTTACTGTCTTACTGAGGCTGCTTCTCCCAGGCAGGTTGCAGCCCATTCTACAAGAGCCATAGGCGCTTCATATGACCCCCGCAAAGGCGCCTCGGTGGATGAAATCCATCAGGCAATGATCCACCGAGGGTTAATTTTTTTCGTTTCCCTCCCTATTGCTGTAGGGATGTAACCCCCCCCCATGTGCCTGGGTCCCCCTGAGGCTGATGGAGAAAAAAGGAATTTTATATCTACATTTATATTTACATCTACGTAAAATGCTTTTCTCTGATGCTTAAGGGGGACCCAGACACAACCCTCCCAGTTGGTGCCGCCTATGCGGCAGTTTTTTTTCTGAAGTTTGGATATTTGGAGTTTTTATTTTTATATATAATTGTTACTCCTTCACTCCCTCTTTGGGACAAACTGGAGGAGACTTCTGGCGCCCAGGTGCTTATGACCAAGGGGTGGGACTGGAGCCTTACATCTCTAAGAATTTAAAGTGTCCGCTCCTTGGGGTAGGAACTTTACCCTAATGTGCCTGGGTCCCCCTTCGGCTTCAGAGAAAAGAATTTTACTTAAGTATAAAAATTCTTTTTTTAGTCAGCGTCGACTGCTTCTGAGGGATACCCCCCTGCCTCACACATGGAAGGAACTATGGACAATGGTACACTTCCTCATCCCAGGCTTGTCCAGGCCATACCTGGATTTCCCAGTGAATGACAATGACCAAGATCAAGACTATAAACATACAATTTCAATTAGATTGCACCGGGTAAATATTGCAACCCATTTTCCGTCTCCCAAAGTTTAAAAATATGTCTGAACTTTATACCGGTAATATAAATTTGAGTAAAGCAGATTGCGAATTTATGTTTTTCTAGCATTACCATACAATTTATTTTTTCAGTCAACTCAGCCTTTTATACTGCGTCGCTCAAAGAGAGATGTTGAAAGGCAACTTACTAAGAAATCTGAACATATCTTAAAATGCCATCTCTCTAACCGCCAGCGTGCCTTGTATGAAGATGTAATGATGCAGCCAGGGTAAGAGAACCTTCACTGTACAGTAGCTTTACCCTTCAAGTTTTAAGCTTTGCTGGTGTACAAAGGAATAACTTTATTGTTATGGTAATTGGCTGGTAAATATTTTTCTTTTGTTGTTGTACAGGACACAGGATGCATTGAAAGGAGGACATTTTGTAAGAGTTCTTCATGTTTTGATGCAATTACAGAGAATATGCAACCACCCAGACCTAGTGGATCAACGTCCTACACATTCCTCCTATGTATTTAAAGCTCTTCAGTACAAAATTGCTTCTCTGATTTTGCGTGCACTGGAATATGATTTATGGCAGGTGGGTGCATGGCTATGGTTAGGCTGAGATTTCTATTTTTACTCTAATTCAGAAAAAACAAAAATCTGTTTCGAGAAATGCTATTTTAAAGGGACGCTAAACTGAAAAAAATTACTTGCCTTTATCCATTTCTATATTTTTAGTACTGTCAGGAACTTGATCCCTTTTTGCTCTCTGTGCTCCCCTGTAACTAGATCTTCTCATGTTCTGTTTAGCTCACTCCTAGTTAGTATGCATATCTCCTCTTTATGTATCCACCCCCTCCCAAAACTGAGGCACAAATGGAGTGTGGAGCATGTGCAGTGGGGGTGATCTGTGCCCCACTACAGCCAATAGCATTCACCCAGTAATTTTGTATTCTAGTGAAAGTAAAGCTGCTTTGCTATGGGAAGGTAAGCAGCGCTGGGAGCTGTAATTACTGCTTGAATCAAGTAAGATTTTCTTTTAGCTCTAGGAGTTTGAAGGTGTATGTGTGAGTGGGGGCTTTGTAATTGATTTCTTAAGGTACAGTGCTACATTGGGACTTTAACACAGACAGCAGCTAACTGCAGAATTAGGTTTATCTGCACAGAAAGAGCATAGAGCAACAGATAATGCTTATTCACTTTTCTGATCTTAATGCTGAGTCAATTAGCCATGCAGTGAGAGAGAAATAAGCTTTACTTTTCTAGAATTGGATATTTTTACATGTAGTGTGCCAGGGGGAGGGACTGGGAGATTGACCGTTCTTTACTGACTAGCTCTGCCCCGCCCCCTTTAAAATGTAAACCTATCAGAGCTAAAAAAAAAAACAAGGTATAGGAAGGTCGGAGAAGGGAAAAAAATGCAGATTTAAGATTGGGTGATAATTAATCCTAATAACTGTGTGATTATTTACGGTAATAATAAATTACATGTCCTTTAACCCTTTCACTGCCAGCAGAATTCAGAAGAATTTTCAGGATTTTAGACACATTTGGTTCAAGTTTACAGTAGGAAACCCCCCAGTAAATCAGGAAATATTATACATTGTTTTTTTCAGCACAAAGTGTACTTTAACATGGTAACAATTTTGTAATTTTTCTGGAAATTTTACTGGAATTGTGGGTAAAATATGTCAAAAAAAATTTAAATTTGCAAATTTTCATGGATTTTTCCCATTTTTATTTATAGTTATCTTAAGATTACGCACAAATCTTATGGTTTCTAAAAGCTCTGATACTCCCGTGTACAACGATACCAGATATATGTAGATACAAAATTGTAGTAAAGAGGATCCTGCACACCTAAACCAAAAGATATTCCCGAATGCCACTTGGAGTCAGGAAGGAATTTTTTCCCCCTTCATAAATTTGGTGGGTTTTTTTTGCCTTCCTCTGGATCAACAGTTAGGCAGGAAATGAGGATATTGCTAGATGGGTTGGACTGGATGGACGTATGTCTTTATCCAACCTCAAATACTATACTATACTAAGTATAGAATTAAATCCGCCGCATATAGACTTACTTACGCTGAATTGGCCTAGATAGAGGCCTGTAATATTTCTATTTCTAACTTTTCCTGAGTCGGATGGCCAGTGGCTCTATTGCTAGAGTGAAGAGATATGGTGAGATTGGGCAGCCCTGCCTAGTCCCTTTCGTCAAGGGAAATGGGTGCGGGCATGAGCCGTTTATTTTAAGTGATGCTACTGGTTGGGCATATAGCAGTTGGATCCATTTACAGAAGTTAGGTCCGAAACCAAAATGGCTTAGACAGGCCCAGAGAAAGGTCCACTCGATCAAGATCTGCGCCTACTTTACCGATATCGCCAGGGATATTGGGAAGCTTGTAGAAGAAAAAGTTTTTTGGATAATTTATGGCGTGTGTGTGTGTGTATACGGTCGGAAAAAACACTTCCCAGAAATACTTTTCCAGGAAGTGATTTTTCATTCATTAGTGATCACCAAATTTTGATCTCTGTCCCCATTTTTTTCCTAAGTAGAAAAAAATCCTATTTGTAAATGGAACTTTGAGTACTGCACTGTGATCTCAATGGAGATCGCAATGCAGTACCTCCACTACACCATCAGGGGCATCTAGGGGGAAGCTTATGGGAAGACCCCGGTGAAGCAGGAAATCCTGTGATGTCACCGGGGCCTCCCTTTCCGCACAGACTCGATCTTCCTTAAGCTGCTGGCGGCTCCTACACAGGCACTGCAGATCAGGTAGGATATATCCCAAACCCCCCCCATCGGTTTTAGACAAAACTGATGGGGGGGGCTAGGGGGGCACGTGAATGGTGCCCCCCCCGATCGCCCCTAGCACCCACGTGATTTTTTTTTTTCTTTAAAGGGACATGCACAGATCGTGTATAAACGATCTGTGGCAGTTTGGTCCTTTTCTGCACAGATCGTATATGCATGATCTGTGGCAGTGAAAGGGTTAAATGAGTCTTTTACAGGCAATGCTTTATTGTATTTAAGCTGGTTTTATTGCATTTTTCCATCCTCTGAAATTTAGAACGTGGACTTGTCGTTATTTAATTTGCTTGGAGTTGAGAATAAAATTACTCGATATGAAGCACAGGTTCTTCCAAAAAAGAAAGTGACAAGGAAATTAATTCAAGAAATCTACAGTTCCCCTGATCCACCACCTAGACCCAGTCATGTGAAAATAAAGCCAAGCAGGTATTTATTATTCATTTTAAGTGTTCCATATACTGCCCACCCCTAAAATGTCTTGTAGAGAATCCCCCAAACCCAGTAACTGCAATACTCTCAAATGCCCTGAAGAGCTTTTAGAAGAATTTATTCATCCCAATGCCTGTTGTCTCTGCTCTGAATCTCCCAGCTCCACTGAGCAGGCTCATTGGAGAACTCTCCAGGTATACCCTCTAGTAATTGTCACAGCCATGACTGGCGGGTCCACCTGGAAGAGCAGAGGTGGCAGGCTTTAGGCAGAATAACTTTTAAGCAGCACTTCAGGGCAGTGTGAGTAATATGGTTTTAGGATTTGGGGGTTCTCAACCTATACAAGAAAAAGTGTAGGACTGGACATGGTAATATTTGTTTTTGATTGCAGGTTGTTTGAGACTGTTCTTTATGGTCAAAAACCAGAAGGACGAACAGTCGGTTTACTAAATGCTGTTCCTACACGCACAATGACTGCAACTACAGCCACTGTCACTCAGCAAGGGCAGGTCAGACGATCCCCAATCACCACACCTGCTACTTCCCCGGCAATAAAAGGTAAGAGTTAATGACTTTTGACATTTTAATGATAAAATAAATGAGCAGTGAAAAGACTGAAATATCTTTTAGCACATCAAAATTTAATTTTCTTTTTTGCCGCAAACCTTTGCTGTGAAATCTGCCTGATGTTCATGAACAGAATCAGTTGATATATTTATTGGTATCTCAAATATAGACATTCTAAATTGGAAGAAATTAAATCAGAATGCAAATAATATTGGGACATCTACTGCTGAAAAAATAGAAACAGAAGAGCATAACTTATAGACAAGACACAACAATACTTTATTGTGCAACACACTACCAAGGTAATTCAATAAAAGTTTTAATTGTTTAAAGGGCATGTCCACCCCAAAACTATAATCCCCCCCCAACTACTGGCCCCATCATGTAGCGGTTTAATCCTTACCTCACATCCCAGCTCCATATGGTTCTCCTGTAGTCCCCCCCGCAAAGTCCCAAAAACTGCCCACCAGGAGGCTAGCAGAGTCCATATAGGACTCTGCCTCCTACCTGACCTCCGGGAGAAGTTTGGCCTGCGTACTGCAGCCCTTCTCCACCTCCCTCTCCGGATTCCCTCCCCCTAGCATAAATCCCTTTTAAAATAGTATTCCCCCTGTTCCTCCAGCCCCAACCGCTTCATTTTTATCTTTAGAAAGTGCCCCGAACATTACTTACCTCCCCTCTTTCCTCCGCTGCACTGAATGACCGGCAGCCGCGTCCGTGATTGGCTGCCGCTCAGCCAATCACAGACGCGACTGCCGGTCCCGCCCCTCTGCTTGCATTTTCTCGCAAGCAGAGGGCCGGCAGCGCGGCGGAGGAAAGAGAGGAGGTAAGTAAAAGTATGGGGCACATTCTAAAAATAAAAATTAAGCGGTTGGGGCTGGGGGACCAGGGGGAGTACTATATCAAAAATTAGTTTTAAGGGTGGACATACCCTTTAAAATCGTGCTAATTTTGCCACAACCAATCAGATTTTATTTAACATTTGAAAGCTAACATCTGATTGGTTGGGGAAAAATTAGCACCACTTTTAACGTTAAGAACTTTTATTGAATCTCCCTGTACATTTTTTTACCTTAATAGGTCTTTCTTAAAGGAGAACTAAGCCCAAATTTTTATTTTTCAGAATCTGTAACAACCCCCCAGAAAACACCAATAAGCTTTAAATTGTAATAAAGTAATTGTAAACCTCCTTAAGAACTGGATAAAGTAACTGTGTGTATGTACAGTGTCTGGCCACACTTCCTGACATCCAGTCACATGCTTGCTTGCTTATCTGTACTTTAAAAGGATTGGCTAGAGATTATTAGTGGGTGTGACCAACTGTAACAAGTTTCTGCTGTCGCTTAGGACTGAGCATGTGCAGAAAATAATGGTCGTTGACCAAACTGTGACATATTAGAATGCTGTGAAGTAAAGCACAAACCATATGTTATTTAGGTGAATTTCCCAGTGCCCATATCAAAATGAGAGGTAAGACACAGATTACTGGTTTTATATCAAGGTGTTCTGCCTTCTGGTTTAGTGTTGTTCTGAGGCTTTAGTTGTCCTTTAAGTTATTAATAGGTCTGTGGGTTATGTTCTTCATTTTCTAACCAAGTCAGAATGGGCAGCAGTGCAGAAAAGAGTTGTTTGATTTGAAGTAATGAAGAGTTTGGGCAGTAAGCATGAGCGACACTTTAATAATGTTATTGTTTAGAGGATAGCAAGGTTGGGCTGAATTTCATTGATGTATAGATAATTGTTTAGAGCAAGAAGATAGAAGTATGAAAGATTTTAAACTACCATCCTGTAAATGTGACATTTGTTCGAGAAGCAAGCTTGTTAATAGAATTACATTTTGGAAAATGAATGTTCTCACAATTTAAAAAAAAAAAAAAAAGTTAAACTGGAATGTGATTTAGATGTAGAAATGTGTTTTGATTTTTATTTTGAAGGATCAATCATTTATACCATGTGTTAATAAATAGTGAGTCATTCAAATGAGCAGGGACACTAAACAGATTTCATGTGCTTCTTTAAGTAAATGAAATTTGTTTCTATTAATCAGAGGTTGGTGAGAAAGCTTATTCACAGGGAGGGAATAATAAGCATTCTCACCTCCCTGTGAATAATAGAAACAGCTTCAAGTCTTCAAGAACTACATTTAAAGTCCAGTTGATCTAATTGAATACAACAGATATACTTTTATTTAGTTAAAAAAGACTGTTTAGTGTTTAAAGGAACACTAAACCGGCTATAAGTACATGAAATCTGAATGTTTACTCCCACCTCCCTGTTTAGTGTCTTTTTAAGGGATAGGCCACACTAGCATGTGTTAGCGATTGTGTTTTGCAATCCATTTGAGTGTGAGAAAGGCTAACGTAATGTGGGTGGTGGCCACACCGTGTGCACTGAGATGCAATCCATTTTCAGTCCGCAGGCATTCACCATTTTTTTGCGAATCGCATGCTTTTCAATAACAGTATTAACAGAATTGCAGCACAAACACACAGTAACACATGTAAAAAGCGCAACATTACGTGCGTTACATGTCGTGTGCCTGTGGCTGCAGCCTAAATTGCAGACATTGAGCCATGTGGTTTTTTGATCATGTCAATTATGAATTCAGAAATGAGTTTATTAAGCACTTAATTGGAAGATTTAGCATGTTATACTGTATGAGTGTTAAAGGGTATCTCCACCCTCTAAATAGTTTTTTATATAATGTAGGGCAGGTGGTGGCGAACCGGACAAGGCATGGGAAAGGATATTTGTTACCCAAAATAAAAGTAAATCAATTTTATGTTTGTGCTTAAAGCTCTTCTTGAGTCACTGTTTTTGATCTTAAACTCTTGTCTGATAATGTAGAGGTTAATGCTCACTGTTTTGGATCTCAGACTTTTGGCTGATGATATAGGGGTTAATGGTCACCATTTTGTATCTCAAACTCCTGTGTGGTAATGTAGAAGTTAATAGGTAATATATAATCAACTACTGTATCTGTCTGTCTTATCTGTTTGAGCTGTTTTTTCTTAAGTAAAACCTCAGTCAGTATTCATGTTAAAATTTTGTGTTAGCACTATGCAATAAATAAGTTGGTTTTGATGTGCAGTTTGGGCACTTAGTCTCTTAAATGTTCACCATCACTGATGTAGGGCATCCATGCCCACCCCCAACTGCTGTGTTAGATTGCTTAAAAAAAGAACCAGAACTCTATTTACAGTCCCTCACTCCTGCTGCTCTCTGGTCCAGCCCTCTTTGCCAAAAACTTGCAAACGAGTCTGACTGGCTGCCACGGCTGGTAGGCCGCCAATCACAGACACGGTTTTCGGCAATGTAGAGTGCCGCAGGAGCGAAGGGCTGTAAGAGTTCTTCTTTTTTTTTTTTTTTTTTTTTTTTTACCAATCTAACATAGCATAGTGGTTGGGGGTGGACATGGATGACATACATTATATTAAAAAAACTTTACGTGAAGGGCAGCCATGGAGGCATCGGGAGGGGGGTGGGGAATGCTCCCCTGCGCATGCCACTGTCCTCTCGGAGGACAAGGAGGAGAAAGAAACCTTTCCCACAGGAAGACACTGCCTACTCTTCAGTTTGCTTGACTTTGGACAAGCACTGCAGGAGAAACCATAGGTAACAGGGATGTAAGGTAAGGATTTTTTAAATCTACACAGTGGGGACATTATGGGGTTAAATTATAGTTTTGGTGGACATGCCCTTTAAAAACATTCATTCAGCCTGTATAATCCTTAAAATCCCAGGGGAAAATGGAACCTAGGAATTGTTATCGAGAACAGTCCTATTGAGCTAGCAAGTGTGCTGTGTTTAAAGTAGTATAAATTCAAGGGAAAATAGTGTTATTAAAATGGTCCCTCATGCTGCAAAAATCTAAAGTAACTAGGGATGACATGACAAAGTTCTTTTGTATGGTTGAATTTTAACTGTCAGAAAAGTTTTCTCTGTGAACTGTCTGTAAACGGTAATACAATGGAACTGTCTTCCGTTTGATGTGGTGATGGCAGGTTTATTGGATAGTTTAAAAAAAAGAAAGCTGGGTGAGTTTCTAAAAATAAAGAATGTTGCATGTTACTGGTATTGATAAATAAAGTTGTTTGATCCAGGGATATTTCAGTTTTCCACTTGGAGTCAGGAAGCATTGACACCCCCCCCCTTATAATTCTAGTGTTGTTTTGTGCCTTATCCTGGATCAACAGGTAAGCAGGGAGTGTGGTTATTGCTGAGTAGGTTGGACTGAATGGATTGGCATTTGTTTAATCTCATTTAAATGTGCTCCCTCTACCTTACCCTGACAAATTACTGACTTCTCTTTTGGAGTGGCCTGCTGGTTTGGATGTATATGATAACTTAATTATGCTGATTTCCATATAATATAACAATAGGGGAGAGCTCTTTCTTTCCCTTACCCTTTATATATATATATATTATACTCCATCTAGTCGGATGACTAGCGAAACGTCTTCAAGAACTAAACTTCAAGTCCCGTTGATCTAATTGAATACAACAGATATACCATGACCTGGATGAATGAGAACCTTCACAAAGCATACTCCAATATTTATGAAAGTGTTTGAATGGTTGATTTTCTTTTTTTAAAATCAACTACCACAAAAATTTTAGACCCCTTCCAATTTGCCTACCATGAACACAGATGCATTGAGAATGCGATTCATATGGGCCTTTAATCCGTTTTAGAACATGTAGATAACAGAGATTCTTATGTGCAGAATTTTTGTTGATTTTAGTTTGGCCTTTAACACAGTTGTGCCAAGACTATTGCTGGATAAGCTTTTAATGATGGGTCTGCATTCCTCCACTTGTCAATCGATTTATAATTTCTTAACAGACAGAAAACAATACGTGAGCGTAGGGTCTAGATTTTCCTAACGTCTGACAACTAGTACAGGGATTCTGCAGGGTTGTGGTGTCTCCACTTTTGTATTTATTGCACGCAAACGACATTAGATCCTCTGATTCCTCCGTAAAAATTATTAAATTTGCGGATGACACCACAATTATTGGTTTAATCCGAGAAAATGATGAAGTGGCCTATAGAAACGAGGTATCTAGTCTAGTTTCATGGTGTTCTTTAAATAATTTACTTTTTAACTCGTCAAAAACAGCTAAACTGGCTATTGATTTTTGTCCCACTGGTTATTGATGAATCGGTAGTTAGTTATCACAGACGCACTATGTTGGAATAGCAAAATTACCTCTATTACAAAAAGAGCACAACAGCGCCTGTATTACCTGGGGTAGTTGAAAAAGATAGGAGTTAGCCAACAAATATTAGTTCATTTCTGTAGATCAATAGTGGAGAGCATAATCTCTTCATCTGTCCTAGTCTGGTTTGGTACAGTGACTGTTTATGATAAGAAATTACTGCAGTGAGTGTTTAGGACTGCAGAAAAGATAATAGGTTGTGATCTAATTTAAATCAATGACGTGTACTTATCTCGAGTTGCAAAACGTGCAAACAGGATAATGCTAGATGAATCTAACCCGGCTAACTACTTACCGTATTTCAAAAATTACCATCTGGAAGACTGCTTAAGCTGGGTACACACATTAACGATAAAGCCCTGATACCGTCGTACCGTTTATTGTTATGTGTGTACGCTCGTTTCTTGAACGAGCGCGCAGCCGCTGAACGATCAGGTCGGCCGAACGCTCATTCGGGAAAGGCCGAAAATTTCCATCGGCCGCGCTAGACTCCCTATAGAGGAGTCTAGCGCGGCTGATGGAAACACACAGTCCCGAGCGTTCTCCTTATGAAGTTCATAGGGAGAACGCTCGGGACTGTGTGTATGCAGATCTTTGAAAGATGGCAGACAGGATCTTGCAGATCCTGTCTGTCATCTTTCAGAAATCTGTACTGTGTGTACCTAGCTTTAGATCAATGAAAGCAAAGTCAAATACATATTTAAATAATTTCTTTCCACAGGCTGTATCTATTATTAACCATAAGAATTGATAGTTATTTATTATGTCTTTTATTGTATTTATATATTTACAGTATAAACCAAGGTTTTCAGGCTTTAAAAAAGCCTTAAAATCTAACCTCTGTTAATACTTGAGTCATATACTTTTCCTACCTTGTATGGCGGCATCTCGCTCTGCGTAGTGACGTCATCCAGAAGCGCAGAGGAGAAACATCTGTCAATACTTTCAAATAAGAGTAAAACCTCCTTTATTTGTGCAAACTGTATGCACAAATAAAGGATTTACCCCTATTTGCAAGTATTGGCCACTGCAGATGTTTAGAAACTACTAAAGCATGCTGGGAGTTTCCAAACATCTGGAGTGGCAAGGAATTGGGGGTGACTGTGTGGGATTACCTGTACAGTAGAATCCTGTTAATTTGCTATTTTTATGTTTTTTCTGTTTATGGTTATTTGTACAATTAAACAATAAACTTGTATACTGCCATTATGTAGCTTTTTTTATATGTAAAAATAGGCTAGGGTTAGGAGTAGTTATTGGAACTTTCTCTGCTCCCTCACCTTTACCTTTTGGACTGAACAGCTTAGCAAACTAGATACCTTGTCCCTTTTTGTAATTCCCCTTTCTCTATGAAATATACATAAGAAAGGTACTAGCTCCTGAAGTACTGTGCCTAGATTTCTGCAAAGTCCATTTACAACACCCGTATTATGTCTTCTTGAGTAAATGTGATTGTTCATTTTTAAATTGGATATTAGAGTCTGCATGTTGTGCTCCCAAACCACGTTAAGGTATGGCAGTGGCCAAACACAGTTGATCATTTTAGTGTCACATTGATGCTAGTACTTTATTGCAAATATAATGGTTTTATTTTCAGCTCCTACTGCCCAGGGGCAGTCCTCACATGTGCAAGTGGGAGCAACCAGGCCTCAAGCTCCAGCCTCCTTTGCCACAGCTGCTCCAGTAAGGCAGCTGAATCAGCCATCCCAACAGAATGTCTTATCCCCAAGGCTGGTGCTCAGCTCTCAGGCCAGACTGCCAAGTATGTGTTTCATATAATTTTACCTACATTTTCAGGGAAAAAATATTTATTAATGATTTATTTTAACATCATATGTATTTATTTTTTTATATTGTTTAGGAGAATAAAAAAACTCCCAGTGTTTTTGTTGCTGAAGGCACAGACAATTGCTTGACCCCTAAATACTAATATTGCCATTTTTAATTTAAAATGTACTCTGCCACCATATTGCTGTTCTGCTTAAAAATGAAAGACATTGCAATTAGAATGGTTGACTGTCAACATAAAGGGTCTGCAGGGCATGGAATGAATATACTAAATGCAGATATATGCCCTCTATTAGTAGGTGTCTTTATTGACTTTGCTCTATGTATCTTACCTGGTACTTACCTGAAGAGTTGAAAATGAAGGCTGACAAGCATGCACAGATTCTGTTTAATGAAACTTTCTTATGTATGATCTATGTTTGTACCATATGGCAACTTCACAGAGTTATTCTGTGAATATCTGCCAAATACAGAACAGGCATGTTTAGTGTACTAAAATAGTCTGTGTGGTAGTAATATGCGTTTGTAATTGCATGGTGGTTTTGAAGGAAATTTGAAGTGAAATGTTTTATTTCTAGCTGGAGAAGTTGTGAAAATTGCTCAACTGGCTTCCACTGGAGGAGTGCAAGGCAGGGTAGCTCAGCCAGAGACCCCAGTTACTCTGCAGTTTCAAGGAAACAAATTTACTCTATCGCAGAGCCAGCTACGTCAGCTCACTGCCGGACACCCCCTTCAGCTCCAAGGTAGGATAGGCTGTTGAAAATCTATCTATTTAAGGGTCCTGCATGTAGAAAGTCAGTCATTTGGAAGCATTCATTTATGCACAGTTAATGGTGGCCATAAATGCTACAATCAGATAATATAATCTTATTAGGCAAGTAAAAAAAAATTTTAGCTGGGGGGAAATTATTGGATAATTGTCGCCCTATTGTCCATACACGATCCGACGATCGTACTACGGGGATCTTGGCATCAATGGCCACCATTAGACTCTGTACGGGCAGATTATGGTCATTGAAATGAGAAAATACTTTAATTTCTTAAAAGCATATATATTTGAGTTAACTTCCTTTAAATGGCTTGATCTCTATAATATATAGTGAGTGCAATTCATTGTTTACCCTAGTACAAAAATATTTAAAGCCATCAAGCTCTGTCATTTGACCAACAGACAACAGATTGATCTATCAATTGTTAGTCTGTCCTGTAACCATTAATTCAGCCCAAACATCATGTGGCATATTGAATATTGCATGGTTGTCTATTATGATTTACCATTACATCATCCCCATCAACAAGTTTTGCTGTAAAATTGTTTAGTAAGGGAATAGTGGCGTTCATTTTCCACGGGTAGCTTGTTCACCTTTAAATCTGGTGCTTCAATACCAGATCGACTCTCCAAACAGCTGCAAATTAACCATTGATATCCATAAAAAAAACAAGCTTCTTGCATTCACAGTAAAAACATATATAAGAATTGGACATGAATTAAGCAGCTCGTGGGGGAGTCCCTGACCTACACTTGAGGAAGTGGGACTACACCACCTGACAAGCAGCATAATTTGCATTAACTGGTCCTTCCAACCTGACCAAAATATTTGGCTTTGTGATTGGCTAAAATATCAACCTGTGTGTACCAGACACAATTTCAATCCGTCATGTGACCGTCTGGACAATTTCCAACTTTTTATATTGCATTTACAGATTATTTTACAAATCTAATTTTTATGCTTCAATATAATTTGGGTATATTTTTTGTAATTACGTATTTTATGAATCTTCCTGTTCATTTTTTCCTCATTTACACTTTAATTAGATAAAATCCAGTCACTTATTGTGTGAGCTTAGCCTTCCTGTTTCCTGTATTTTTAACTTTGTGCTCCCCCCACCTCCATAATAGGTAATGTTCTGCAGATTGTTTCGGCTCCAGGGCAGTATCTACGTCCACAAGGCTCGGTTGTGTTGCCAACAATGCCACAGGGTACAACAACAAATGTTGTAAGAAGCCAACAGCCAGTTGGAGCTCCAGTTCCTAGCACTGGGCCTTCAACCGTTCAAGGTCAGTACATGAAAATGTGTCTTGGCTGTTTTGTCCTGGTAAAATTTAGAGCCAACATTATCATTTCTGAATTTTTGTGTATATGTTCACTTCTAATATACTTTTTCTTGCATGGATAAAAGTTTAAAGGACAATTATACTCACCTTTTCCCCGATCCACTGCAGCATAGTACCCAGGGTGAGGACCTAAAATCGCTAAGTCCTCACCCTGGGTACTTTCCCTAACTCCTACACTACTTACTGCAAATCTGCTTCGCCGATCCACACTGTTCCACCTCTCTTCTACTGTCAGTGACAGTCGCGAGGCAGCCAATTGGAAGACATGCCTCCTTGCAGAGCGTATCTTCCTATTGGCTGCCTCGCGATCTGTCACTGAAGCAGGAAGAGCGGAGGAATGGAGCGATCGGCGAAGCAGATTTGCGGTAAGTAGTGCAGGAGTTAGGGAAAGTACCCAGGGTGAGGACTTAGCGATTTTAGGTCCTCACCCTGGGTACTATGCAGCTATGGAGGAAGAGGAGCGAGGGTGAGGTGAGTATAGTTGTCCTTTAATCAAAGTAAAATGGGGTTTGTTCTAAGCATTTAGCTTTGTGAGGAAAAATCATAACTTGCACCAATTGTATCTATTTTTTTTTTAATGTGCTAAACCGTTTCTGCAATTTTCATTGAAATTCTCATTTAGTTTTCAATCGGACTGTTAATCTAAAATAGAAGAAAGCATTGTAATAGACTTGCTAAATGTCTTTTCTAGTAAAACCCAGCCAACATTCTAGCCAAGAAGCCATCTAAAAAGGTATAGACAGAACTATGGCACACATATAGGACAATGTAGCAATGTACAACACTATGTACTACACAAGCATAGACAAGTCATTTGTTTTACTTTAGTGTACCTTTAAATATCCAAAGTTCTGCCCCTGTTTTATTCATGAATTTGTGCTTTGTAATGATGTAGCACTTTTCTGTATGCAGTTCTGTACATTTTTATATGCTGACAACAAGCCCCTTTATAGACCACTTAATTCTATTCCTTCTCCATTTGAGCAAAATGCTATACTTGCTTATTAATGATTTTCTTTTGGTAGCGCTTGTTTTAGGGAGAAGCGCTCAAACATTTTCTCAAGCATCTGATCCAGTGACCAAAACTACTCAGGCTGTGTGTCCAGCTCAGGTATGTTATAGATTTTACTTGATTTATGAATTCAATGACACAACTTGACTGAATAAGAATGAAAAAAAAGAGGATTTTGTACACCGTTTCTCTGAAGCTGAAGGGGGACCCAGGTGCAGCAGGGTTGGGCAGCCAACCTTCAGGAGCGGACACTTAACAAGATAAAAAATATATCCGGCTCCTGTGCTCCTCCCCTTATCCTCTGCAGAACCCGAAGCCTCAGTTTTGTCGCAAGGGTGAAGCATAAGGAAGAATAAAAGTAACGACCAACAAGGCAACAAGCTAAGCTAAATTTATTGGAAGGGTACTGCCTTTGGCTTCAGAGAAAGATTTTACAGTGCGTTACAAAATCCTTTCCTTTTTCAGCCTCTGGGGGAGACCCAGGCACAGTAGGGGACATCCCAGAGTCCCGAAACATCAAAGGGTGGGCAGAAGACTGTGGCTCATTGGTTAGCACTGAAGTCCTGAGTTCGATTCCACCCTTGGACACATCTGCAAAGAGTTTGTATGTTCTCCCCATGCTTTTATGGGTTTCCTCCGGGCACTCTGGTTTCCCCACAATCATAAAGACATACTGATAGGTTGTATGTGTCAAATAAATGTGCTTAGATTGTAAGCTTTTAGGGGCAGGGCATGATGTGAATGTATACATGTAATTGTAAAGCGCTATGGAAGATGTTGGTGCTATATAAATCCACAATAGTAATAATAACCTCTGCTGTCTGCAGCACCAGGTTACCCAGGGTCACCTCACCTCTGCTGCATCAAATACATTCAAGAGATAAAACTTGACAAACGCATTAATGGATTACCAGGTTGCTGCCCGGCAAATCTGGTCCACAGTGGCCCCAAGACGTAGTGCCCACAAAGACCGCAAAGAATAGAGTAGACTGCAACCCTCTAAGGCAGGGCAGTTCCTGCCACTGCGTAGCAACGTAGAATAGCACTACGAATCCACCGAGCCAGGGTCTGATGCCCAAGAACCTCGATGAGTACCTGCCAAGAGAATGAATAAAGCTTTGGAAGAGTGGAAACATGCAGTCCTATCGTTTTTATAGATCTGGAGAGCGCTGACGATGTCTAGGGAATGCAGTCTCCTTACCTTGGGAGAAAAAGGCTGTGGGTAACCAGATGGAACAATGATCTCTTGATTCAGGTGAAAAGAGTTAACCACCTTGTGGAGAAAAACTGGATGCAGACACAGCTGCTTAATCCCTGTAGAGGGATAGACAAGAGCCAACCTGGAAGCTTTCCGAATGGAGTAGATTGCCAGAAGAAAGTCTTCCAAGAAATGAGAGCAGCTCAAAGGGAGGTCTTTGCATGACTCTTAAAACTAATTTTGTGTGCAAGGAGGGCGAATGTGTGCCACTCCTCGCAAAAAGTTCTGAATATCCTTTGAGTGCCAAGCGGTAGTGGAAGTAAATTGATATGGCATAAACTTGCACCTTCAGGGCACTGAGGGGAGTCCCTGAACTATGCCTGTCTGAATAAAGCATAGTATTCTCGACAGGATGAACAAGATGATGGCTTTCTTGCAGCCAACATGGTGGAAATCTTAGATGAGGGGATTTCCCGTTTCCGGAGGATAGAGAAGCACCATGCTGTCAAACGGAGGTGCTGGAGATTTGGATAAAAGAAAGGTCCTTGGGACAACCGGTCTAGTCGCAGAGGCAGGGTCAAGGGTTCCTCTCCTGACACGTTGAGGAGGTCCAAGAACCAAGCAGCCCTCAGCCATCGGGGGGGCTATGAAAATTGTCGGAACTTTCTCCCTTTTGATCTTCTTGAGGACCAGAGGGATCATGGCTAGAGGGGTAAATGCATAGATTAGCCTGAACTGCCAGGGGACAACCAGGGCGTCCACCAGGGATGCTTAAGGGTCCTTTCTCAGAAGAGTGGAACCTTGCAGTTGATTCGTGAGACCATTATGTTGGGGCTCCCCACTGGAGAACCAGGCTGCTGAACACTTCTAGGTGAAAGGACCACTCTCCTGGACCCAGATAGTGTGGACTGAGGAAGTCCTGTCACCACATTCAGCACTCCTGGAATATAGATTGTGGATAGAGCCAGCAAGTGTTCTGCCCAGGACATTATTCGTTGGGTTTCTGCCATGGCCATCTCTGTTTGCGTGCCCCCCCTGGTTGTTGATATAGGCCACCGCTTTGATATTATGCGACTGGACCCAGACATACCTGCCTGACAGTTTCTGTGTCTAATGGGAGAGAGCTAGAATTATATCTCTGAGTTTCAGAATGTTGATCGGTAGGACAGACTCTTCCCAAGGCCATACACCCTGGTCTGTCATGGTTCTTTACCCACCCCCCATCCCGCCAGGCTTGCATCTGTAGACACTACTATCCGCGATGGGAGACAAAGGGGACGTCCAATTTGAAGGTTGGTTTTCCTTGTCCACCAGGAGAGACAGATGGGTGGGGAAGGGGGATAGTAGAGTCTAGGCTCCCGTGTGACGTGGAGACAGAGATGATACTGGAGGGGTCAAAGGTGGATACCATCTTGTCCACTAGTAGCATGGTTTGGTGAATATATAAGCAAGGCACTTCAAGGCTGTTTTTTTCCTGGGGAAGGAGGACTCTCTGAATTAAGATGTCTAATAACATGCACAAAAAGGGCATGCGGCGGCTGGAGATGGGAGACTATTTGCGCGAATAATTATCCAACCGAACAGACTAGTCATGTGGATTTTGGTTTGGTCCCTGAGGGGTGAAAAGCTCCTAGTTTGTTGGACCAGGGAGGTTGAGGTGCCCCGTCTAGGTGGAGGGGCAGTGGTTGCAGACTCTATAGTCGTCCTGTGAGAGGCTTGAAAGGGGCAAAAGGACCGGAGTCTGCGAGGTACTTTCCCCCCCAGTTGCCTGATTGATGATTTTTTTTCTAATTCAGGTCCAAATAATAGTCTGCCTGTAAAGGGAAGATTGGTAAGAACTCTTTTGGATGCAGGATCTGCTGCCCAGGCCTTTAGCCATAGGGTCCTTCACGTCGATGTTACTGTGGAAAAGGAGCGTGCATTGAATCTGCTTTTTTCTAGAGCTGTGTCTCCTATATGAATGGCCGCATCAGAGAGATCTTGCATGATATCCAATAAGGACGCCTTGGTGGGGTCGGCCACAGCCTCCTGATATAACTGAATTAGGCATACCTCCATGGCTTTTGCTACCCATTCCAAGGCAAATGTGGGTCAGAAGCCAGCTCCTGAGGCTGAGAAGGCTCTTCATGCGACGGTCGGTCGGGTCCTTAAAGGGTAACTGTGTTCTTTAATTCTTCCAAACTAGTAAGGATTGTACAAAAAGCCTTCTATGATACCTTCAAAGTAAAACCTCAAAAGAAGTTGGTGTTAAATGAAAACCTGCAGTATTTCCTTTTAAAATGAGCTGACAATAACATCTCTGGCTGCAGCCTGTAATAACATTGTAATAACATTGTGGTGAATGTTAAGATTTCCTGCTTCCGGTAGGTTGTGTGACATCACCAGACCTCTGCCCCACCCCTCTGCCCTGGGGGAGAAGCTGCTCAGTTATAAGACTAAATGCTGTGGAAAACAGGAAATACCTGGGGAAATATTGACAGTTGAGGAGGGGAGCCTATTAATGAGGCTTGTCACATGGCTTAAAAGTTTTCTAGCAGGAAGTAATATTGCTGAACCTTTCCAGCAATAACTTCTCACCAATTTTCTCGACATTGGTTTTATTTTTTTTTTTACATTTGTTTTATTTTTCCAATGCATTTGATGGCAGTTGTAAGAATAATATATCCTACACTGGTCCAACCATTACTTGATGCCTAGTCCTAGAACATTGAAAAAGCCTCACAGCTGCGGAAGATAGAATTCACACACACACACAGGGCATGTACTGAAAACTATCTCAGTTTATTTAGTTCATACATTGGCATATATGAAACAAAGGAAAAACTTTGCATGACGAAAAGGGGCTTTACCAGACTCTATGTCTGCAAATAATATAATAAAACATGTCTTGGAATGTGAGAATAGAGACAAGTTGACATAGGAGGCAGAAGACCTTGAGATAACGTATTATCTATGGCCATGAGAAACAGCTTGGGCTAGGTACAGCTTGGTACATTTTGAGAAAAACAGATCTAGACTAAGCAATATGGGACAAAATGGAGTGAAAAACAAATGGCTGCTATTAGGCTAAGTGATTATACAGAATATATAAAAACCTAACAGTTCCACCCTTTTATCCCAAAGGGATAACTAAACGGAAATATAATGTAATTTATAGCAACATTATCAGTGGAAAAGTATTCAGAGAAAACATATTCATCTACTTTGATGTGATTTATAGTTGTTGAAATTACTGATTGATATCATTGGTCGGTGACATTACACTTCATGTTATCACAGAAACACATTTTACATTAGGGGAACAAATAAAAATAAACAAACTTCGCAGCAGTAACATTTTGAGTCCGAATCATAAACTATTACTAAGTTCATTCACGGGGGGTCTGTTGAGGTATTCTGGAAAATTTAGCGGGGGGTTACATCATCTTCTCGGAATTGGGACCAATATCTTATAGTACTGATCAGTCAGATAGTATTGGAGACATATTGGAACTGAAATCGGAATAGCGACTAAACAAGTACTTATAATGTCCTGACACTTTTACATTTCCTAAACAAAAGTCAGTTAACTTAGGAGCTTCTTTTAAAATATAC
This sequence comes from Hymenochirus boettgeri, assembly GCA_019447015.1. Lineage (NCBI taxonomy): Eukaryota > Metazoa > Chordata > Amphibia > Anura > Pipidae > Hymenochirus > Hymenochirus boettgeri. The sequence continues at coordinate 298,569,598 of CM033469.1, read as the reverse complement.
CCAAATGTTATTCGGGGGCAATGGAACACGGGGTTTCTATAATAAATTCAAAATAGAAAAACCACAGAATAAGATGAAAAATGAACAGGTCAGGAAAATATATTCATCTGGAGTTTGCAATTTATCACTGGTTTGGAATCTGGGCTCATCTTAATCCTCCTCTTGAGGGGGGGTGGTTGTCATATCGGTGGTCATCTCGGTGGTCATCTCGTTCTCCAATCAACAGATTCGGTGGGCTTTATCTGGAAGCATGTATCCACGATGGATTGCCTCAACCAAGATAGCTGTGCGAGTCATAACGCCTTCATCAAGACCACATCACCTGATTAAATGGGTGCGTCGGAGCACTGAAAATAAGAAAAGACAAGAAAACATCACCATAGATGCTATTCAGTTTCAATCAGTTTTGCCACATAAGCTTCCTGGATAAATTCCAGGTCACTTGTAATTAGTCCCTGTCTTAACTGCCAAAGTGTAGGGAATGGTTACCCATTAAATTTCGAAAGGAGACAACTTGTATGTAGAATTGGGGGCCATAAGAATCTCTGCTAATACAAGCTTGTAAATTAATATCCCATTTACTGAAGAACTGCAGAAGCCTTCCTAATCTCTCTTTTATTGTGCGGTTCATTCGTTCACACAACATCTGAACTCTGGGGATATGAAACTCTATTCAATGAACATCAATTACACAATGTTTGTATTAGCTTAGAAGTAAAGGCTGGTCCTTTATCTGAATCTATCCTAACAGGACAACCTCATTTAGGATATTTCCTACACAAATTTTAGCAACAGTTTTCACATCTTCTTTTTACTAAGGATATATAATTTGGGCAATAAACCTTGTGGCTAAAAATTTTTATGAGCCATATTATTACTATAACTATCCCTCTTTATAAAGACCTAAAGGTCTAAAAACAATACTTGAAAAAAAAAAAAAAAAATCTTTAAAAAAAATGAATGGGAGAAAACAAAAATTAAACCGAAACAATAACATTTTCGGGGAAAAGTATGAACGCAGGAAAGAAACAAAGAAACGGAGAAAAGAATAGCAACTTATACACATATATGAGATAACATTCCCTTAAACAACATGAAAGAACTCACAATCATTCCATTTAAACAACTAAAAACATAAGGAAGATAATAATCCACAAATTAAATTAATGTAAGTCAGCTCACCATTCTCTTTATAAACTTCTCTAGCCAAAACTAACTACATTAAAATCATACCTGGAAACAATGTACTAACAGCTTAAACCTTAAACAAAACACCAGTACGGGTCAAAGAAAAGATTAAGCTAAATAAACAAAACACGGGTAACGGACTAAATTCCAAACAGAATCTGGGAATTGAAGATCTATATACATTATACACAAACACGTACAACCATACCAGCTCTAATTGGTAGAGAACAAATCGGACGGGGAGAGATTTACACCTATATTTAAATATTAATTACTTGGGTATTAATTTAACCTGTAAGCTTAATACAGTAAATAAAAGGAATATACTATGGGTAAGACCTGAATATATTTAACTTCTAAGACCATGATAGATTAAAAATAACCTCAACTCTGTGAGATCGGATAGTTCATATTCTATTCTTAGCATTATAAAACATATAGACGTTAATTAAACATTCTCTGTGTCCAATAAATAAAGTTGGGGCCTCAACAGCCATTGTACAAGTTGCAGAGAGCATTCTCTGAACAGTGATGCCAATGACTTAGAGAGAAAAAAAAAAACAAAAAAAAACAAGTGACTAGTTTCAAGGTGTCTCTGTGATATTGTGTGATAAACTGCCACCATGATTTTACAATGTTCTCTTACAGTACAAATGAAAAGATTTTATAATTAACAAAGCTCAGAGCAGGGGCAGAGATAAATGTATTACAATATTAAACATTCTTTGTCATTTCAGGTGCCATAGAGATGTTGTGGACAGTCTTTAATGGTGCATTTTGGAGCATTTGGTCCCAGTGGGAGGCTGGGGGGATCATTGTTGGTAAAGTTCATGAAGCCGACCAATTCAGCTTATTACAGGGTGTTTGAAAAGCAAAAATGTCTTATCTCTGGCGGGGCTAACCAGATATTCACCCTTAGATATTATACACCAAGATATGGAACTGAGTCTTTGCAATATTGTATTTTCTGGAAACTTTTGATGCAAGACAATTGAGGGAGAGAAACATTTTACATACCTCCATGCTCTGAATACACAATAATCACATTAATCATATTTGACAATTAACATATTCACATAATCCTATAAACCATGTGGCTAAACCCATTATTATTTAACCTCACAGAGAGCCATAGAGTCTGTCACTGGCAGTCCACCAAATCTCAATGTCAAACAGTGACACATAAATTGGGACTTTTCAAAATGAATACAAAAAGACTGAGCCGTAGCACCAGCCGACATGCAGAAAAAAAGGCATATCTCAAAATCAACAACTGTATTACATTGGGTATGCGAAATGAAGCTAATAGGGTTTAAATATCAAAACTATAGGACTATCTATGTGATGAGCCATAATAGGGGTAAACAGGAAGATAGTTTTATAACACTCATTGCTTTACCAAGGTACAAACCATTGGCAGAATACTATATTATATCCTGTTAAAAAGGGGGTTAGGGGCAAAAAAAAAAATAATATTTTAATTCCAAAAAGTTATGCCACTAAAGAAAATTAAGATACACAATTTACTAAATCCGGTATTATCAAATTAATGGGGTAATCTGGTAATAATTCAAAGGAAAAATAAGACAATAACAATTGGCCATTATCCCTATGAGTGACGTATATTTTATATTCTTAGTCTCTGCAAGTACCCCCATAAATCTCTACAAAAGACTTGCAATTAGCTGAGGGACCATTAATATAAGGAAGCTTTGATAGAGAAGCACATAGTCCCTGTATCATCAATAAAATTAAACAGCTTACCTCGTATATGAAGAACACAAATAGGATTACACATTCTGTCCATGAGCTGTACCACAGCGAGGGAATCACTTGAGGGAAAAATCCATCACAACTGCCATCATAGGGGATATCTATCTGTGACTGTATTTTCACATCCTACTTAGCTATATGGATATAACGGGTCTCACCAATGATCTAATTTATTACAAATAAACATTTGCTATTATTAAGCTGATCATCTTTAAAAACCACCAGAAACTCTACCAGATCCTTGCCCTTCACTTTCTAAATCTTCACTTTCTCAAAAAAAAAAACCTCTGTAATATATAAAAACTTCCGTAGACATTCCTACCTCCATTCGCAATTATAAAAATCCCATTTACAACTAGTTAGACATGAAAGGAGAGGAGGAGGGGGAAGCGAGGGTGTTTGGAATGTAAGAAGATAAGAATTAGACACAGAACTCGTCTAACTATAAAATCCAGGAAGGAAAATACATTTATAATAGAAAACATCGAGTCCAAATATTCTAAGTGAAACCAGCATTAACCAAATTTAAACTCTACTTATTAATATAACCAGATGTATAATAAAATTCACTAAGAGAGCTCACAATAAGAATATACATCTTTTATCCAACCCAATATATTATCAAACCATGGATTGCCATAATCTGTACCACCAATGCGGATCACCTAATCCTCTTGAGTTTCCAGGAAAATTCTTCGGAATATCAGTATTTTCCCACACATTGGAAACCTGTAAACTTAGAATTAAAACACTTTAATATACTTTAAATGACTTATCATGTTTGGGTCAGACACCTTTACTGTGAAACTCTCCATCCTGTAAGCAAGAAGGTTAACAATAAGCGCAGTGAATACAATTAGGGAAACAAATCACACTGAAGCAAAGAGAGGGGAGGGAAAAAAAACTTATACTCTAATAAATCAGACACTTACATATAAGCATGCAAGACAGACAAGACAAATAGTAGGGTTTCTCAATGTTCCGTATAATGCTAGCTAGCAAAGAAACACAACTCAGAAGTTCGAACTTCAAATGAACCGGACCACACTGTCCGTTCTATAAATGGTTAAGCTTAACTCTTAAGTCCCCGTCCCTAACTCCCGTGTTTTACACTTCACTTCATGCTGAAGAAACTCTTAGTTAAAGAGAAAACATTAACTCTCTATGTGCAGGTCGTCGCCTGCGGGAGTATTATCTCGTAGTCCAACTACGAGTTGCGAGTCCAACCCGCAAATAGGGATCCTATCAATCAAGGGGAAAATATATCTCTTGTACGGCTCCCAGTTACCTCTTCCAAAGAGAAACTAAAAAATGCAGATCGCCACCTGCGGGAGTCTACCTTAACTCTTTAACTCTCTAGAACACCCAGCACCAAGTTTTTACATTCCACTCAGGGAATAAAACTCTTTCAGAATTTAACACTCCACCCACGAAGCAACTTCCTTAAGAGAACTCGATCACAGGTCCCAGCCTGCGGGCATTCTACTTACAGACCCCGTCTGTAAGACGTGGGGCATGCGTCCGCCCTTCCAGACCCACGTTTTAAAATCTATACCAATGTGCTGATACAAGTTACAGAACAAGCAAGACAGAACTTAAAATTAATAAGTTCAATACTTACGGTCCTGTAGGTTGTATCCCCACTTACTGACACCAAATTGTAAGAATAATATATCCTACACTGGTCCAACCTTACGTGATTGCTAGTCCAGGAACATTTGAAAAAGCCTACAGCTGCGGAAGATAGAATTCACACCACACACACACAGGGCATGTACTGAAAACTATCTCAGTTTATTTAGTTCATACATTGGCATATATGAAACAAAGGAAAAACTTTGCATGACGAAAAGGGGCTTTACCAGACTCTATGTCTGCAAATAATATAATAAAACATGTCTTGGAATGCGAGAATAGAGACAAGTTGACATAGGAGGCAGAAGACCTTTGAGATAACGTATTATCTATGGCCATGAGAAACAGCTTGGGCTAGGTACAGCTTGGTACATTTTGAGAAAAACAGATCTAAGCAATAACTTCTCACCAATTTTCTCGACATGTGATTTTGGTTTTATTTTTTTTTTTACATTTGTTTTATTTTTCCAATGCATTTGATGTGGCAGTTATATTTGCGTTAACATTTAATAATAAACTTTTTGTATTTGTAGGTTTGGCATACAGACTATATTATAGCATTGGTGTAATTCACAAATAAAATATAATTAATAACAAAACATCAACAACAAGTGGTCTGAGTGGTCCTTCACCTGTTATCAGTGTTCTTATCTCAGCTGTTTCTGTGTCCGGCCTCCAGCACCTGAGCCCCCAGGACCCCCAACCATCAAGGAATTGGAAGAAGTTATCAACACACCTTGGTTATGGAAGGATAGTGTCGGGGGAATCAATCCAGCCCACCCATATTTTTTTTTTTAGCCAGCAGGGCATGATTTGCAGCCCCTCCGTATGGCATGAGAAGGGTATAATCAGTCCGCTCTGAATGCCTCCCACGTAGGGACCAACTGGAAGATTTTGGCAGTAAATGTGGCCATACACATGCAATTTCCACAGCATGTGTGTCGATAGATCGCATTGGTATCTGTCTGCACACATCCTGTGGGAACAGCACACATGGACCCGACTGATCCCCATATTGGGTATACGTGAACGAGGCTGAGAGTCAGCCAATCAGATGTGGCTGCTGGCTATTGAGAGCCAAGGGAATGAGGTCAGGTAAGTCTATTTCTAGTGGTTAGGGTTTAAATGATTATGGCAATACAGGAGCAAAAAAAGGTCCAAAAAACAGCTGGTATTGTTTGTTATACAACTTCTCAATTTAAGATTTCATAGTACTGAATAGGATTACAATCAATGGCAAGGACATGCAACCTGTGCCTTTCCAGATGTTTGGTAGCCCTATTTGGGGCTGTAGAGTGCATGATAAGGAATGCTGGGAATTGTAGATGAAGTTGTTTTCATCTGGAGAGATGCAAGTTGGGCATCTTGTTTTGCTGTAAAATTCTTTCCACTATCAATATGAAAAGTATTTTTTACTAAACACCATACTAATACACACATTTACTAAAAACACTGCACATTCACTGGCAGTTATTTTTTGCCTAACTAATTTGATGAGGGAAGGTTTCATTTATAACTTTTCAATTGTAACAGCACAAATAAAAGTGTTTAAAGTTGATCTAACCGAATACATCAGATATGGTGCTATATACAATTGTAACTATACAATTCTGGACTAATACACAGTTATCTACCTATTAAAACAACAAAAAAAATTATTTTCTTTCTTTCTGGCTGTTCTTCTGTCATGTCAAACAAGGTGAAACACCTGTCCTGCTCAAAACCAGTCAAAGCTGCCCCTGCCATCTCTTATGTCTGTGCCTTAAGTCTAAGTTGCCAGCCGGTCACTCTGGTCCACTCTGTTAGTCATGCAGTTCAAGCCAAGACCTCCATCCTGTGCAGACTGCTCATGCCAGTCTGGAACCCGAGTGGGCTTAAAACCCTTCGGGAATTCACCAAGGAATCCTCCCTCTGGGTCAGCCTTGCCTGGGTGGCTTTGGCCTCTAAAAAGGCCCTCATTAACCTGCCAGCCCAGGTTAAAAACAGCTCGGTGCTTTCCATCCTTTCAGCAGTCATCATCCTATCGTCCTCCTAGAGCTCCCCCGTCCATCAAACCGAATGCCGTCCGATGCTTGTTATACTCCCAACACAGCAGGGGACAAAGACCCTTTGTCTCTTGGTCAAATAGTAGGGAAGGCTTTAAACCAGGGGGAGACAAGATTAAACAAGCATGACTATCCTCTGCTACATTGTGTTTGAGGTCGCTTCCAGCTTTTTTGGGAGGAGTGGCGCCGTTCATGGACACCTGGACCCTAAATGAAACCAGTGGCTTCAGGATAGAATTCACATTCCCCCCCCTCCATCTCCCCGCTTTTTTTTTTTTCTCTCAAATTCCAAGATGCCCAATGTGCCACAGAGATCTCCACACCTGTGTGCAAACCCTTCTTCAGGCATGGGTCATATCCCCGGTTTCATTAGATCAAAGATGTCTGTTCTATTCCAAACTCTTTCTAGTACCAAAGAAGGACTGATCATTCCATCCTGTCTTGGACCTAAAAGAGCTCTATTCCTATATCCAAAAATTCCGCTTCAAGATGGAAGATTCAATAATCCTAGTCATCAAACCAGGGAAGTAAGGGAAATTAAAAACTGTGATCAGCTGCTCTGCTGTTGCCTTTCTCATTCTATCGGGTGTGCGTGCCGCTAAATGGTAGGTAAAAAGTGAATTCTTGGTTCTCCTTGAGTCACCTCCTTCTCCCAGAGGTGCTCTCCGTTCCCGAGTAAAGCTCTCACAGCTGTTACAGCAGGTAAAAAAAACACAAACATTCTTTGAGGGCTAGGTCCTACTATGTACGTTGTGTTTTGCTGTGCGTTTAGGACAATGCGTTTTGTCCACATTCTTGTCAAGTTGCAGGTTAACAGATATGCATTTGCCCGCGTGTGTGCAGTTTTAGGGAAAGTCAACAGGAAGCACTGGAGAAAATGCAAGAAAACCCGCAAAAAATAAGTTTGTCCGCTTTTTTTTTTCTTTCCTGTAGACTATTATTTTGTGCTATTCTGACACGCAGACCAAAAGTCGTGCACACATGCAGATAAAAAATGGACCACATATATTCAGAACGCAAATTTATACAGTGGGAAAGGATTCTCACGATTTCTATTATATTTTAAATTACATTGCGATTCGCAAAACGGAAAACTGATTGCAATGTTATTGTCTTTTTTTTTTTTTTTTTTTTTTTTGTTCTTCCCATCGGGTATTTGGTACCAAAACTAAAGCTATAGCACAGTGGAAGAAATCCACTCTTGATGCAGAATTAACTCTGTTGTGATCAATGTGCAAATATTCCACTTCATACAGGATTTTATATACCTATTTTTTTTATACAATTTTCCTTTTAAAAGTGATAAGAGAATAAAACTAACCATTCTAAAAAGTGGAGCAAAAGAAGTATGATCTAGGATTACTATGATCCTTCTACGGTATTGTTGTACAAATGAATACGCATTCCAAGTTGTTGTTATAAGATATGTTTATTATTTGATATTGTTAAATTTTAAATAAAAAAGGTATTTAACACTAAAAATGAATCTGTAGATACAGTGTAAGGAGGTTTCTAGAAGCTTTTGTTGCAACTTTGTTTCTAAAGGTTCGTACACGTGCGATCACAGGTCACGACCCGCGACGGGGGATGTGTATGAACGACCGTTTCGCCTGATAACCGGCCCATGTATGGGCACTTTATCGGCTGAAACGGACGGTCGGGCAGGTATCGTTGCCGGTCCGATCTGGAGGATGTCCGAACGAACGGGCGATAAAGTGCCCACACACAGGCCGATTATCGGCCGAAACATTCCTTCGTACACATCGTGCGTCGCGGGTCGTGAATCGCAATCGCAGGTGTCTACGAACCTTAAGTGTCTTGTTTCTGCTGGAAGGAACTTACGCCAATAGTAATGTCTGAGTCCCCCAGTAGTCCTCGGAGAAATGGATTTTACAGATGTACAAAATCCCCTTTTACATCATCCAAGAGCATTCATTAATAGTCCAGTAAAGAATGGAATGTTTGTTTTACTGCAATGTAATCTATTACACTGTTTAACTGCAATATTATAATTACAAAGTTTATTTTAATTTAAAGGGTGTGCTGGGGTGTACTGCTTTGCCCTTTAGAGAGGCAAATATATAATATACTCCATAAAATGCATAATTTATGGGTAATTACAACATTTAATCCCAACTTAAAACGTGTGTTACAAGAAAATTTGCATGGCAAAGTGTGCCATGGACTGAAAGTTGTGTTTATTACTAACTGTTATAATTGTGTTTAAAAAAGGAATCTGCAGAAGAGAAGCAGCGTGTCATAAGGGATCGTCTTGATCGTCTCTTCTACAGTAATGAGAAACGTTGTGCCAGAGTCCCTATTTATGGAGAAGACTTGATATCATTCTGTTTCCTCAATTCTGCTGGAGCAAAACCTCTTAAATCTAGCACAGTGTGGGGTTGGACAGGCTCAGTGAACTGTCTAGTTTCTTCTCAATACTCTGAAAACTCTGGTGATCTACTACAGTATCTTATTCTGTCCCCTGAACAACAGAAAGCTGCTTTGCAACCACTTACTAAAAGGTTAAAAAAAAAAAAAATTATTATTAATTGATAATATATATGCTTAGCATCCTCAGTTTGTTAATTTGAATGTAATAGAAACAATGGCATTTTGGGGCGAAAAAAATATCAACTGCAATTCTGTGCTGTATTTTGACTTAGAGAACAAATTAAAGGACAACTAGAGCCACAGAACAACGTTGGATAATTTTCGTACGATGCAGCCGACGAACGTTTAACGACATCATTAATCCTCATAATTGAAATGGCATCTGTACACACCGCAACAATAGTCACCACAAATGTAGTTGGATATAGACGTTCATACATAACGTGACATTTGTATCATCGCGCAATTGCGAAAGCAGAGCATGCACCATATATATATTTTTTTTTTTTTGTAGAACGTTAACGATAATCTGCCGACCAGAACAAATCCGCCAGGCTGATCGTCGGAAAGAGCCAACAATAGTTGACGGTCGTTGGTCTTAGACGATCGTTGATGCTATATTTTCTTATGAATATTGTGCAATTGCTCGTTCGACTGCTGCATCGTACAACAGTTATCCAACGTGTGTACAAGGCTTAAAAGGCATGTCCACCACCAAAACTATAATTCCCCCCCACTACTGGCCCCAGCGTGTGTGTAGTTTAATCCTTACTCACATCCCAGCTCCTATGGTTCTCCTGTAGTCCCCCCCCCCCCCCCCCAAAGTCCCAAAAACTGCCCACCAAGAGGATAGCAGAGTCCATATAGGACTCTGCCTCCTATCTGGCCTCCGGGAGAAGTTTGGCATGCGTACTGCAGCCCTTCTCCCCCTCCCGATTAGGATTCATTCCCTCCCCCTAGTGTGAAAATCTTTTTACATAACATTCCCCCTGTCCCCCCAGCCCAAACCTCTATATTTGTATTAGAAAATGCCCAAAACATGCCCTCTTTCCTCCGCCGCACTGAACTCCCGGCAGCCACGTCCGTGATTGGTTGCCGCTCAGCCAATCACAGACGCGACTGCCGGTCGCAAGCAGAGGGCCTGGCAGCGCTGCGGAGGAAAGAGGGAAGGTAAGTAATGTTTTGGACATTTCCTGATAATACAAATATAGCGGTTGGGGCTGGGGGGACAGGGGGAATGTTATGTAAAAAAAATTTTTAGAAGGGTGGACATACCCTTTAAGATACTTCAGGAACTTCTTACAGTGGGTCACACCCACTAGAAGCCTCTAAGCCAATCTTTTTACAGGACAGATTATGCAAGGGAGCATGTGACTGAGGTCAGGTGTGTGACCAGTTGCTGTACATACACACAGTTATTTCATCTAGTTCAAGTGGTAACATTTACTCTAATGGCATTTACTGTATTGCTATTTTACAGTGTATTTGTGTTTTTGAGAGGATATGTTCAGGAGTGTTTAGGGTTAGTTCTCCTTTAAAGCCACAAAACACTTGTCAGTGTCAGTGAAAACATTGAAAAGTTATTTGGTTGTTTGCCTGTTAAATAAAGGTTCAAGTGAATTACCAAATTACAGAATTTGGTTTGTCTTGCATACAAAATTTTTGGAAATTGGGTTTTCGAATGGGCTCAACCTTTTTACTTTATTCCTCTACCAAAGAAGTAGAGACTAAGTGACATTGATATTCCACATAGTGAAATGGAGTGGATACTATTGAACCTTTTTAGACCTCAGGATCAACATTTATTTGACCCTCTACAGTGTAGGGAAAAAGTAGTTAATTCAGTGGCAAGTCCCAGAACTGTTAAATAGACAGATACAGAAAATACTATGGGGCTTATGTATCAAGATCTGCAAAAGTTCGGCCATGCCAAAAGTACTGGGATACAAATAGGCTCTGCTTGAGTGAGTGTTTTTTCCTCTAAGTGTTTTTTGTTTTCTTTACAGTATTTGCTAATATACTGAAAATCTGGGAAGAGGCAGGCTTTATAGGGAATGAACAGTTGTTAGTAATGCATTCAGGTGTATTGAATACTTCTGTTTTAAATGAGAAAAGGTAATTTAAAACTACATTCAAAAAAGGATCAGAATGGAATCTCTTTTAAGGAATATTTTGGAAAATGTTTATTATTAACCTTTTATTTTTTCTGCAGTGCTCTTTGTGTGGTTCCATCTGTGATTGCTGCTCCTCCAGTTTTGAGTGTTTCCCGACCACCACTGACATTTATTCATGGCTTAAAAACCCTGCATCATAACCTTAAGAAAGAGGTGACTCCTAAAATACACCAGTTGAGGGAACAAACTTCACCTTCTTGCTTGCCATTTCCTGACATCAAACTCATACAGTTGGACTCAGGTATGCTGCTAATGGCATTCAACTTTCAAAACAGGGGTTATTAAACATATTGACATTTATATTACATCTAAAAGAAATTTATAGATGTTGATGGCCTCCAACCACTCCATCATTTTTCTTTGTTGTTTTGTCCCATTTCATGCCCACCCAAAAAATTTAAAATTCGCTGCTGGAAGTATTTAGCATGGATTTGTGAGGAACAGGTCTTAACAACTTGCTTGGCTTTTATAGGGTAAAGCGTAGGGTAACTATGGCATAGCAGTTGTATGATTGTATTTTGCTAGGGCTTAGCCTACAGTAGTTGTTAATGGTGCTTCGTCAATATGGAGTAAAGTGGGGTGCCACTGGGTTCTGTGTTGAGGCCACTTTTCTTTAATATGTTTATTAATGATTTAGAAGTGGGTATTTTCAGCAAGGTCTCTGTTTGCAGATGACACTAAATTTGATGACCATTAAAAGCTTCAGATGATGTACAATTGTAGGCAGATGAGATGTTGATAAATGTAAAGTGATGCATTAAATTTGTGCTGCTTATACTATAAACAGGGCTGCATTAAGTAAATCTCTGTTAGAAAAGGATTTTGGAGTTTTGATGGATAACAAACTTTAAATTAAAGGGCATGCCAACCCTCTTTAAAAACTTTTGGCACCATGCAGGGCATACCCTCCCACCCCGAACTGCTATATTCATAACTGTAACAGCGCTTTCAATCTGTACTTACACCTCCTCGTTCCTGCGCTGTTCTGGTCCGGCTCCCCTGCCTGTCGAAACTGGAGTATAACTAGTGGGACTGCGATGGGTCAGTAAGAGGGGTAGAAGTGTCCAGGCCCAGGTTGTAACTTTGCCTGAAGAGATGAGCTCATTTTTGGCTGCGAACATACTGTGGCCGCAAAGAAGAACATGAAATGCGGTTCCGGAAGAATTGATTGTATGACGCTTGATAGGTTGGCACGTAAAGGTGCCCATACATTAAAACTTACCTGCTGACCGATCCGGGACATTCAATCATTATTTCCAGGACCACCTTTTTTGACCGAATTGTAATGGTGCTGTAGGTTTTGGGGCCCCCTGAAAGATTTAGGCCCTGGGAAATTGCCCTGTGTATCCCCTCCCTCAAAGGACAACTCCATTCTCATAATTAAATCTTTTAGAAATAATACCCCCCTTTTAAAATATCCTATCTTGTCCTCTGGAATCATTAGCTTATACCTGCTACGCTACTGGATGCCCCGTGGAAAATTAGGAATAGTTTTAACAGCTATATTTGTTCTTGCCCTCTTTAGTAATTTAGTGAGCAGCTCAATCATGCTCAGAGGAGGCAGCTAGATGAACAGCATTTTGACTGTGATGTCAATTGTCATATCCATGACTGACAGTTACTAATTGGAAGAACCAGGAAGCAGAAAGAGTTTACAGAACATCAGGCAGCATTTAAAGTTAGGCTTACATCGCTCAGCTTTCTAACTTGGATTTTTCGGGTTTATGGGGTGATTTACCTATATTCAATTTTTCCTTTGAGTGGTGGAGTTACCCTTTAAAGAGGAACTGTGGTCCAAAAATGACTTTAGGTAAATTGATAGGGATTGCTCTCCTGAGTTTTTTGCAATTTATTTTACATAGTTTTGAAGATATTTACATTTTTGTGTGTGATATGGCAGCAGCATCACCAGGTCCCCTGCACTAACTGCTTCATGCTCTAAAACCTGTCAGTCAATCTGCCCTGTCTCTCCTCCCCTTTGCAGCCCCCCTGGTCCCTCCCACTCATGGAACCCATGGTCCCTCCAGTTGGCCCCCCTTGGTCCATTCCCTTACAGCCCCATGTGGCCCCGCCCACTCGTGGGTGCCTAAGCCCCACCCGCTCACAGGTGCTGTGGGCCACTGACACACCACCTATCCGCCGGTGAGCACAGCTCTGTGTGCAGGAGAAGCCTTAGGAATGTCACATGTCAGCCTCCCACTCATTAACTTTCTGGCAGTCAGTTATTTATATTTTGGGCTGTGGAGCACATAGAGAGGTGGTTGATGGCTCGTTTTAAAGGTAGGAAACTGGCCTTTCAAACTCAACTTGTTTGGAGACCACAATTCCCCTTTAAACACAAGAAGATACAAAGTAGCTGATTAAACAATTTCACTCTTCAGCATGCCTGAATCTTAAAGGGACTTTTCACCCGAATTCATTTTGTTACTAACCTTTAATTTTGCACCCAGCAAGAGATTTTATACTTACAAGCTCTGCGATACACCGCTGCGGCTCTGCCTTCTGCTCTTCACTTCCGGGTAAGGCAGTCGGGCATGATTGTCACTGCCACTGACTGCCATTCCCAGAGCAGACTCCACAGAGGCTGCTCGGGTACAGAAAAAGAACACAGCAGCCACAGTGGAGAGGGACTGAGGAGACTGGAAGCGGCGGTGGATCGCCAAGCTTGTAAGTATAAAATCTCTTGCTGGAAGCAGAATTAAAGGTTAGTAACAAAACAAAGTTTTGGCACTTTTTGCACAAGATACTGATTTTTGCAAAGAGGGGTGGGCAGTTCCTTTAACAAGCTAAAGTAGCAGGCATTAATGGCTTTTGTAGTCATTTAAGTGTTTGTTGTGTCTCTTTGATTATGCATTAAATTTGCAGTGGCAACTGGCACTATTCTCACATGCTTCTGATTGCATTTTGTGAACTGTTAGTGCGTGAGAATTGCATTTCATTGTGGCACACCATACAGTCTGCTTTCTCATCTGTTATTGTAGCACATTCGATCACCATATTTTGCTCAGATTGCATGCGCTCAGATAAAGGAATATTGGGAGTAGTGTAGTCACAGCCTTAATTATGGAAAATAGCTTTTAGTGTATTTTTAAAGAAAAGCATTATCATTCTTTTAAACATATAACATGTAAAACAGGGTATCTGTGTCTTGATTAATTTTTCCATATTGGTACATCATCGTCATCTTATGGAAAAACATGTTTCAAGTGTAGTAAACTACAATATCGAAAAAAAAAAAACATTTGGTATTATTACAAGAGTCTAAAAATAGCCCTGGTAGATCTCCTTTTGCCCATTGTTTAATTTACCCGTTTCTCATCCAGTCTGACAGATGGGAAATGTGGCTGTAATATATCCACATAGGGAAAATGTGTTTAAAGGGCAACTGTGGTCTCAAAACAAGTTAGGGTTCAATGAAAGCCAGCAGTATTTCCTTTAAAATGAGAGCGAAAATCACATCTCTGGCTGCAGCCTGTGAGAAATTACATTTGGGTGAATGTTCAAATTTCCTGCTTTCAGTAGGTTGTATGACATCACATGACTTCTGCCCCACCCCTCTTCTCTGGGAGAGAAGCATGCTCAGTTAAGACTAAATGCCTGGGAAATAAGGAAGTATGTGGGGGGAAAAATTGACAATTGAGAAGGAGAGCCTATAATGCCAAGCAAAGGCTGGTCACATGGCTGAAAACAGGAAGTGTTCAAGCAGGAAGTAATATTGCTGTACCTTCTAGCAATAACTAATCGCCAATTTAATTAGAGATGGGATTTAGGTTATTTTGAAGGTATGATAGAAGGCTTTTATATAATTCTTAATTCGAGACCAAAGTTACCCTTTAAGTGTAAACTTAAGTTAAGTGGCTAAAATGCATTTATAGTTTTTGCAGCCAGCTTGGGTCCCAAGACAATGGACGCCTGTCTATTATCGGTGGGAAAATTATCTTCCATTGTTTCCTCTTTTCAGTTCTAAATTTCAAATTTTTCCCTTACTCTTTTCTTGTCCCAGGTTTTTAAATCTACTTTGCTATAATTTATGTTATAGTTTTCTGTTGCCGCCTTTTTTTTTCTTTTTTTTTTTTTTAACTAAATTTATTAAGCTAAATGTAACTTGACAGATGAATCAAGTGTGTGCGTTCTTAATAAAAGCATCTATCAAATCCTACAAGTTATTGTTGCTTATTTCCAGTATTGATTGGATGGGAAGTCAGTCATTATTCACCTATATATTAATTGAATAAACATATTGACATTTCAGGGGGTTTGTAGACTTAAATTTTACAGCATTAAACCACAGCCATGGTGTGCAGTAAGAGTCTTGTATAGCATGGTGATTACCTCACGTTTTAACCCCCAGGTGGATGTATAGGTAGAGATACATGGAAATCACGGATGATGTGTTATCAATATTGGCATATTGGAGGGACCAAATCTTTGCAATCTTGGAAGGGCATCCAGGATTTCTATGTATCACTCTTTAAGTATAGGAAACGTTAGGAGGAGTGGGGGCAATCCACATTGTCTTTCTTTACGCTCTTTATGAATTCATTACTTCCTCCCTCCTTTTTTGTCAATGTGGCTTCCTTTGTGCCCTGTAGCATAACATGCAGAAACTGTGTGCGACCTTACCCTATGCCTAATTATATTGCTTGAATTGTTGGCCATCCATATTTAGCGGTCTTGTTTGCATTTTATTAATCCGTATTGCAATCCTAACAAAGAAAATCATATAAAAATGTACAGTTAAAATTTGTAGAAATTGTAAAAATCTGGTTGTGCACAAGGTAGCAGTTCTTAACTAGAAAGGGAAATTTTAAGTATAAACTTTGAATTTGCTTGAAGGCCAAATTTGGGAGGGAATGTTTGTGTTATGCTGCAGATTTATCTCAATAATGGTAATGATGAGGACATTGTTGTTTTTTTTACTTACCCTTTAAATAGGACTGTCAATGATGATAGGTCACTTGGTTTGTGTCCTCGTGTCAGGTTGGGGGATAAATGACAACATTTTTTGATGATTGGTCAAATGTATTTTTTGACTATACTTAAAGGGCATTATTAGTGGGATAACTCCCCCCCAACCCCCAGAGTGTCTTTAGATTTTTCAGATTCCCTCTGTGTCCGAGATACACAAATTAGAAGAATATGTGATTGCATTCCTTACTCCTACTTGGATTGTCAATCAAATCCCTGTGACATGACTTCTCCCTGCTCAAGTGCCTCCCTGCTCTGTACAAAACAGATAAGAACATTAGCAGGGGGAGAGAGGTAGCTTTGATGGCAGAGATAAGGCTGCACTTGACCCCCCTTCTTGATAGCTTTCACTGATGATGAGGGTCACAAAGAGAGAGATTGAATTGCAGCTGGACATGGAGAGATCTGTGTCTTCAGGACAGCTTGCTTTCTATTGGCCCCGTATGTGGGTCTGTTTTTTTAGGATGTTGAACTTTTAATTCCTGCTTAACATGATAAGCTTCTCAGGTAGCCGGAGTTGAGACATGGAGGAGGTAATGGAGGGGAAAAGGGGGAGTGCTGCAGAGAGATCTGACACCATGGAAAAACAGTCACTGATAGAGGTAGATAGATTTATTTACTATAAATGCCCTTTAAGCTTTAAATATGGTTTCCACATGAATAAATGGGTTTGCTCATTGGTGTGTTTTTTATTAACTTTAACTTTCAACCTGGCACAGGCACACACTTTTTTTGATTATTGATCAAAATTTTTTTGACTATAGTTACCCTTAAGTATGCTGCACACAGATGGAAGGGTAGTTGTTGTGTACCTGGGTGAGGTTGAGGGTTAAAAACAAAACTTGATTTGATCAAAATTTTTTTGATAGTTACCCTTTAAGTATGACTGCAACAGTAATGGAGGGGGAGGTCAATAGGTTGTGTTTACTGTGTCAGGTTGGGGGTTAAAAAAAAAAAACTTTGAATGATTAGTTAAAATTTTTTTTTTCGCTATAGTTACACTTTAAGTATGGCTGCCACGGAAATAGAAGGGAACGTCAGTAGGTGTGTGTACCTGGGTTGGTTGAGAGGGCCTGTTTTTTGTGTTACAACCATAAAACTTAACTTTTATTGAGGATATATCAAAATAGATTTTTTTAAACTTATTTACCCTTTAAGTATGCTGCCACAGGAATAAAGGGTAGGTCAGTAGGTGTGTGTAGCGTGTGAGGTTGGGGGTATGGGTTTTTGCATGTATGATCATGTAACTAAATTTTATTGATTGATAAAAACTAGCTTTTGACTATAATTACCCTTTAAGTATGGGTTCATGGGAATTGGGTTGGGGTATCAGCATTTGTGACTATGAAACAAAGTGTTTTGATTTCATGACCCTTAAAAATGGCCCAAAATTTGCAGATAACACCGTAACGCTTCTGCTGATTCCTTAGCTAGGTAATAGCAACTTCTCTTATATGCACTGCACGTCTGTACCAAATTTATGTCCCTAGCTCAAAAAAATGGGAGGATATACAGTCCAAAAAAGCGAAAGAATAAAACGGAAGAAGAATAGAAAGAACACGAATATGGCTCTTCAAGCCAGATTAAGAAATACTCACTTGCCTGGGACCCTCATAGCTGTGGATTTAGGGGCCCTAAAAATTATAAATCTTATTAGTATGGGCCTGAAAAGTTTGATGGTTGCCCTGATACTTTGTTTCATGTTTCTAATCCACAGGTAAGCTAGATGCCCTTGCTGTCCTTCTCAGGAAGCTGAAGTCAGAGGGTCGGCGGTTCTTATCTTTTCCCAGATGCTGCTAATGCGGACATATTGGAGATGTTTCTTGATTCCATTGTCTGACCTTCTGAGGATTGATGAGAGTGCTCGCTCTGAGCAGTGCGAGTAGCAGATTATATTGATTTCATATGCAACAATTTTATTTCGACTGTAGGATTTTGTGTGTTTTATATATGTTTTATTTATATTAATTCAGTTCTGTTCTTCTCTTGTTAACTCCTCTACTGCTGGTATTCCTTGTGGGACCCAATTTATTGCTACCAGTCCCATCATAGACTGATCGTGGGCCAACATCACTGGACACTTTCTTATATTTTTACCTAGTATAGAGAAAATAAATCATATTCTATAAATATAATCCTTTCATATAATTAATCATAGGTCCTTTACCTCCCGTTCTTCAATCAATGCTGTGAACTATTCCCTTAACTCTTTACCATCCTCCATCTACTCCAGGGTGTTTATTGTTGTATGTCCCTGGCATTAACTGAGGATACAATAATTGCTTTCTTTACCCCTGTTAATTGTTTTTTCTCAGGGTAGGAGATTGCAAACAAATGTCCATTTTATAAAAAAAATCTAGATTGAGATATTAGCTTGCATCATTATCTTATTTACAAAAACTAGAAATTCAGGCTAATTTCTGTCTGAATTTACGTTACGTTAATTTCCTTTCCTTGTTACTTTAGGACCTGATGAAGACTTTCAATAGAGACTCAAGGATATTTTGTGTTCTTCTCTCAACCACATCCCATCACTTGGAGGGCACCAAGTAGAGGCAGACACCATGATATTCTATGACAGGTGATTTAAATCCAGTAATGGAAGGAAAAACACAGTCTTGGTGTGACCTTGTTAGCAGATCAAGAGTATTCAGTATATAGGTGATTATCGTTAATACTTGATTCTATAATTGAAGAGGCTGATTGAAATTTACTTGACGTTTTATACAACATTAGCCCTCCTGTTGGTGCATGAGAATTTATTTAAAATCTTCTATAAAAATATGCAAATCTGATAAATCTGACTTAAATGTGATGTGAGCCAAAGCATAAATAGCCTCTTTTACGGAGAGCCGCTGTGCTCTTCTATGGAGTCACACTAACAGATTCAATATCGGTTAGCGTGACTTTAATATCAGTTCCCCGAAAGGCCAGGTGGATCTTCAACCTAACAGCATTTTGGCCAAAGTGCCTTACACGGCACGATTATCAGCTGAAATCAGTCAGCACCACGATCGCATGTGTGTATTAACCTTAAATCTCTCAGAAATTTCCTTAAACACAGTATAATATTTACTTTATTTAAAGATCAGCATCTACTGCAGTAGGTCTTTTTAGAATAATCTGTATACTTTTAAACTGGTCCCAGATATGATAAAGGTAGCAAGACCGTTGAAAAAAAAAAACAGCTTTGTGCCAGTCTTGCCAGCAGTGTGGCATAGATCACCCTTCAGAAATTCTGCCAGATCCATATGTACATTGTGGACAATAGCTAGAGCTGTACTTGTTCCAGGTTTCTAGTGCAGCATTGAAGTACAGGAGGCTCATGCACCTCCATGCCAGTAAAGTAAGGAACAAGGTATATCTTATATCTCCAAGTCTTGCATTAGCAAGGGTGTCAGGGGTGTGCCTTAGAATATAAGTATATTTCACTAGTATACATTTTTAGAAAAATAGTATATCTTGTGTCTTATTACGTTAATTGTAATACACACTGTAACGTTCATAAAATATGGGTAGCTACAACATTAAAGAAATATTTCACTCGAAAAGTGAATTATTCCTTTAATGTATTGATTGAAGCCCGGGAGGTTAAGATGCTATGCCTTACCTCTGTTCTTCAACCAATTGAGAAGAAGCCAGGGACGAAGGATAGCATTTTAACCCCCAGGCTTCAATCAAAACATTAAAGGAATAGTTGACTTTTGAGCGAACTATTCCTTTAAGTTCAACATTAAAAAAACATTTGTGCCCCAAGAAAAATTGACACTGGTGCCGCAATCTAACATTTTTTGAGAATAACAATTATACCATAAGATTTTCCTACTTAAGCACAGAAATTAATTAAACTTCTCTTCAATATCACTTCTTACTGGAGAAATACCTATATAAAGTCAGTTAAATCTTCTTTTCAATACTCCTTCCCTCCCCTCTTTAGAAAGTCTAAGGTGCTTTCCAATACCTATTTGTACTTCTTCAGCAGCCACAGGGGACCCAGGTACCAAACATATTTGCGGTTTGATAGCACCTGTTTTAAGGCCTTCAGTCTTTGTTTAACTTTCTTTATTTTATTTCAAATCAAAGATTTTACTTCCTTTCTTTTGGATATCTTATTTGTTGATTCATTGAAATGATCTACTGTTTAGTGTTAACCCATCCTAACCTATTGCATCATCCTCCTATTTAGATTAGTGAGTGCTAATTCGATAGAAGAGAAGCTGCTGAGGAATGGGACCAAAGATCTAATAAGGGAAGTAGTGCTCAAGGCAGTGACTATCACTGGCATTTTAACACAGGTAAATAATTCTGCTATGGTAATACACTCTATTAGGTACTAAAAGGTATTAAAAGGTTTAAAGAATGATTTATGTCAGTATTTAGTTGTGCCTTTACATATATTAAATATAGAACAATGTTTGTTTTTTAGCAAACTATTCAGGAGCTGTTTGAGGTATGCTCTCCAATGGAAGACTCCGGAGTAAAAGCTGAAGATTGTGTTGCTTTCACAGGAACCATCACCTTCTGATACTATACACCTAAAGTGGCAAAACCTTTTGTGGAGGTAATGCCACTGAGAGGATGTTATTGTTGGCTTATCTGTAACTAGTATAATGTTTTTTTTTTTGGGGGGGGGGGGTTAACAAAAAGTTACCTCACAATATTGTTTTGTTGAGGCGCTACATAACGTGCAGTTCTCATTTGCCAGGTTAGTCCTGGACTATTCCTGTATTAAAGATGGTGCTTAAGCCAGGAGGGAGACAGGCAGGAATCAGTTTTCTTTGGGCCAGTGCTCTTCAGACAGAAACAATATTGGGTGGTGGGGGATTACCAGTCCTATATCCCTGTCCCAACTACTTTGATTTTAATTTTTTTAAAGAAACTTATATACATACAGTTCTTATTTAACTGTTTGTTATGCAGACTTCTTATGATTGAAGCCAATTTTGTGTTTAGATATAAGCTAGGCAGGAAAAAAATAGACCTTGTTTGAGGGCTAGGTCCCACTACTGCCTGTTGAAGTGCGACTTGCACTTGTTTACGCTCCCGTTCATATTGCCAATGCATTTCCACCAGGTAGTCCCCTGTGTGCTGTGTTCGGTCTGTTTTTGGTTTGCATGCGTGCACGACTTTTTGGGCAGTTCCCATGGGTACCAATATCATAGGAATGAGATCGGAAACCATCGCACATGGATTATCACACACAGTAGCGCACTGCAAATTTCCTGCATACCCTAAATCTACATTACTCCTTTCTGCAAAAGATTAAGGACATATTTCTTTAGGTCACAAAATGGGATATTGTTACCAAGTTGAAAAAGAAGTCATGCATTTCATTATCCTACTCACCTTTATAGGCTCTAGTGGAAATGAATCTATCAAAGAGATTAGTGAACCAGTCCAAGAAGGTTGGAGTCCTTACTGGAATCAGCCTTGCTGATGGTAGTGATCCATTTGATTTCCGGAACCTTTCCGTTTGAAGAGCTCTTTGAACTCATGCAGCAGGTAGACAGCATTTTATTCAGTGTCTAAATTCATCATATTAAGCATTCTAGTGATTCTTTAAAATCAGCTGTTTTGTCGCTAGAGATAGTTAAGTGATATTTGGACACATTTCGCTCAATTTGGATTATGTAATGTTATGTTTTCTTCAGCGACTCCCATAGAAAAGTATGCACTACATTTCTGGAATTATTCCATGTCGGGGAGCTGATGCCCATGATGAATACACCGAGGTGTGTAACAATTGCTACTATGGTAGTGTAATATTGAGAGTATTAAAAAGAAATAGTGGTAATTTGTAGACTCCAGTACACCTTCATCAGAGAGTGTGCTACAGTCTACTAATATATATATTTGTATATTTCATGGTTTATTATATTTTCTTTCCTGTCTTAAACCAGTTTAAATAATAGTGGTTGGCCTGGGGGGGTTCGACACCAACTGTCTGCCATGTACAATGCTGTTTTGACACCTTACTCTGGGCGTTCCTATAACACCTCTTAGCCACTATCCAATCACGTTCGCATTTAAAATGACACATTTGGGGTTGGTGTTTCATTGCCTCATGGCCAGCACCCAAAGTGAAATTTGCCCCTCTGCATATCTGTTGTATTCAATTAGATCAACTGGACTTGAAATGTAGTTCTTGAAGACGTTTCGCTAGTCATCCGACTGGCTTTCTCAATTCAGAATGACTTGTATGACATGCGGCAAAATACAAAAGAAGGCGTTGTGATTGGGCTAATCAGTAGAAATAACTGTAGGATATTCCAAGGATGTGGTGCACCCTGGGAAGAAGGACCGTTTAGAATTGAAATGGCAGCTCATTATGACCATAGCAAAGGGTATGAAATCAATGATTTTTCCAAAATCAATAGAGCAGCTAGGCATTGTGTGATATAAGCTAAATAATTAAATAATTGATTTTCCCACTAAATAAAAAGGGCACGTGTATGAATACTGTAATCTTAGCACTTAGACAGAGGTTGTGTAATGACGAAATGTGTGTCAAAATAAAGAGCCCAAGCCTGAATAGTGCCTATTCTGTTAACTTCTTATTCCATTGAGAAGGCACATTCACAGAGAGATGGTATTGAAAATTTAAACAAGTTCAGAGTATTCAATAAAAGTTCTTATCTTAAAAATGGTGCTAATTTTACCCCCAAACCAATCAGATGTTAGCTTTCAAATGTTAAATAAGCGTTGATTGGTTGGGCACAATAAGCACCATTTTAACAATAAGAACTTTTATGAATCTCCCTGGTGTTTTTTACCGCTGACCAAATAATAGACTAGCATAATGTCTATTAGAACCAAACTGTCTAGTTTATCCACTCATCTCTTTACTAAAATAATGGCAACACAGTGAGAAGAAACAGAGAATTCTCAGTCCCATACAATATCTAAACATTACTATCCTGCATCATTACTGACAAGCATCTGAAAAATTTGTATTATTATCTCTTTTATTGTGACAAATAATGGACTATAGTGAGAGGAACAGGAAATACAAAGCAATACTTATATGTCTAAAGAACAGCAGGCGATTTATTAAAACTTGTAAAAAATTTGTATCCATTGAAACAAGTCATTAAAGTTGCAGACACGATACAACTGAGACCACATGTTTGTAATGTCAAATGCAGCCCCCACTAGAGGCTATTGCCACTATAAAACATAATTAGCAATACTATTTGAAGCGTTAGGATGCTTAGTAAAAAAATTCTTTAAAATATCCATAGTAATCTTTACATAGTTTGAAAGATCCTACTTTAAAAGGTTAAATCCAGATTTCAAATGAAAAAACTTATTTAGGCAAATCATTTCCCAAACCCCAAAAGCTGCAATAGTTAAGGGGAAAATATAAGATTAACCTGAAATGCTGGCCAATGATTCCATTTGCTCACTGTTTCTGCCTTCCATGTTGTCTAGTAAGCAAATGTCAGTCATGGATGTGACAGCTGACAATAAAGCATGCAATCCCCTAGCTGCCTCCTTCTAGCATGTTCAAGCTCATAACAGCCTCACTAAATAGCTGAAGGGGGTGTGAACAAATATAGCTGTTAACAACACTACCCCTTTTGGAGACATGTGTTACATACATCTATTAAGGGATACCAAGAGAAACTAAAAGGTGCTAATTTTGCCCCAACAAATAGATATTAGCTTTCAAAGTTAAATAAGATGATTGGTTGGAGCAAAAATAGCACCATTTTAAACTTATAAGATCTTTTATTGAATTCCCTGTAAGATCTTTAAAGGGCATGTCCACCCCCAAAACTTAAATCCCCCCCATAATGGTCCCCACCATATAGTGTAATAAAATCCTTACCTCACATCCAGGCTCCATATGGTTCTCCTTAGTCCCCCCCCAAGTCCCAAAAAAAATGCCCACCAGGAGGATAGCAGAGTCCATATAGGACTCCGCTCCTGTCTCACTCCGGGAGAAGTTTGGCATGCTCACTGCCGCTCTTCTCACCCTCCCTCCCCCTCCCTACTCCTCCCGTTTTGCAATCCCTCCTCTAGCATAGAAACCCTGGCCAATATATTAGGGTTCTTTCCCAGCCCCAAACCGCTAAAAATTTTTTAGAGAAAGTCCCCCGAACTCTAATTACCTTCCCTTCTCCTCCGGAATTCTGAGAAGCCGGCAGCCGCGTCCATATTGGCTGCCTCTCAGCCAATCATGGACGTGGCTGCTGGTTCCGCCCCCTGCTTGCAGTTGTATGCAAGCAGAAGGCCCAGGGGCGTGCGGGAGAAGAGGGAAGGTAAGTAAAGATCGGGGCACTTCTTAAAATTATTTTAAGTGGTTGGGGCTGGGGAGAGGCATACTCTATATGGGGAAATGGTGTACAAGGGTGGACATGCCCTTTAAATTTAATAGCTTGGTGAATCATGTCATAAATCTTCACACCATTTCTAGCAGAACATTTGACATTGAACATATCATGGCTAACACAGCCTGGGACAATATAAATAACATATGAAGAATGTAAGGGTTCACCTGTATGTAGACAGGAAAAGTCAGGACCAACGAGGGAAGTCGACCACCACCGGAACAAAGACACAGGAACGAATACTGAAAAAAAGGAAGTGAGGCAAGGTTCAGAATTAATAATCCAAGCACAGGATTCCAGATAGGATAGAGGGAAGAGGATCAGGAACAACAATAGAAATCCAGGAAACTAGAGGAAGGACTGGGAGCAAGAACCCAGCACAGCTCGGTAGGGGAAAGCAGTGCTATTTTTGGGCATCTGCCCTGATGTCAGCGCGAAGTGAGCCTGGGCGCCGCCACTTGGAAGGACCCGAGCCGTGAGGAGGGTAAGTATGGTCCTTACAAGAAGAATTGAAACAAAAGCACAAAGTCATTACCACAATGAGAGCTAAGAACGGATGTATTTACAGTGGGTGCAGAAGAACAAAGACCATAAAATGCCAGGTAGTCCTAATAGATACCAGATATGAAGGATACTGTAGCTTAGTTGGAGTTCGTTGCTTAGTAGAGATCTGAGCATGTTGTCCCATCCAACAGCCAAATCTACCTTGGAATGTACTGTTAAGCTAGGTACACACAATGAGATATTTGGACCGAAATTATCGCATCCGAATGCGGCCATGTCCGACCGACCGTTCGTCCGAATCGGACGAAAGGATGATCGGACATGGTGGAAAACCTCATCTGATTGTGTGGTCCTCATGGATCGCATGATCGGTCGCGGGTAACTGTCGGGTGCGGCTGCTTTGCCCGACAGACAGTCCTTTCTCCTGGCTGACCGGTCGAAAGCATCGAAGGTTGTTCAGGAGGAAAAATCGCTAGGTGTGTACCTAGCTTTAGGAACATTCCCAGGAAGTGTGCATTCTGGAAAGAAGGACCATTACTGAACCAGAAATGTCAGCTCATCTGTCACAGTAGGGAACAGTGAGGGGTACGTTTAATTGATTTTCAAAATGGAAAGAATTGTAGAATTACTAGGTATTCGTAATAAAACTAAGAATTTTAGAAATAATAATACACTATAAAAGCAGCGGTTATAACATAATGTTTTTTAATTAGAAGTTTTCTTAAAGGGTGTCTTCACCCTCTAAACAAAAGGGTGATTTTTGTGATTTTTAAGCAGCGTTCCCCAAAAAGTTGCGTTATGCCTACCTTCCGCCGATGCTCATACTAATTACATGGAGTAATTCCTCTCTGCAGCTCTTCCCTGTCTTCCGGGTAGCTTTTTCTATTAAAGCTGTGAGAGTAACGCCATAGCCAATGGCTAGCAGCTGCTACCGAAGGTCTCCCACTGCTGCTGTGTGAGCTGTAACCAGCTCACTGCAGCAACAGAGGAGGATGAACTTGCCAGTGAGGGATCACTCCTGTAGGTTTGTTTAGTGTGGGGTGGAAGGGTAAGTATAAAACAACTCAGTTTAGGGGGAAACCTGGTTAAGAACAGAAATTTTTTTTGAGGTGGGACTTGCCTTTACGAAGGCTCAAGGTGTGGCCCTATAGCGTGATTTAGCTCTTCAGAGGATCTAGCATATCTGTGATGACAGGGAAGATAGGAAGAATCAAGAGACATATTACACTTTACCATTGATAGGTTGATAACACCACTCTGGAATAAAGAGTCCTTGTCTATTCTGTCCTTATAGTATGGGTCTATTAAATGTTTTTCCCTATTGTGGTGACCAATACAAAAAAAATTATATTTGTAACCTAGAACTCTGCCTATGGTCACATAGTAATAAACTTTGTCTCGGTACATAATGACAGCTCCTGGACCTGATGAAATGACCTACCTATTATATTTTTATTAATATATTTATATAGGCGAATAATAATAGTTAATGAATGTGGCCATACAATACCACAAGGCACTAAAGTATCACAATAGTATTGTACAACCGCTACCTTACGTTAGTCCGTAAAAACTGTTTCGTGGTCATAAAACTTAGATCGTTTAAGACATATGTTGGTTGCTATTTTTCAATCAGTCCAAACTCATGTTGAAGGTATCTCAAAAAATATTTGACTGGGTATCCCTTTGCACTATATAGAGGAGTTATGAGCCTGTCACGTGCATGCCTTCAAGATTGCAAGATTTGGTCCTCCAATATGCCAATATTGATAACACATCATCCGTGATTTCCATGTATCTCTACCTTACATCCACCTGGGGGTTAAAACGTGAGGTAATCACCATGCTATACAAGCTCTTACTGCACACCATGGCTGTGGTTTAATGCTGTAAAATTTAAGTCTACAAACCCCCTGAAATGTCAATATTTTATTCAATTAATATATAGGTGAATAATGACTGCCTTCCCATCCAATCATATACTGAAATAAGCAACAATAACTTGTAGGATTTGATAGATGCTTTTTTAAGAACGCACACACTTGATTCATCTGTCAATGTTACATTTAGCTTAATAAATTTAGTTAAAAAAAAAAAAAAGAAAAAAAAAGGCGGCAACAGAAAACTATAACAATAAATTATAGCAAAGTAGATTTAAAAACCTGGGACAAGAAAAGAGTAAGGGAAAAATTTGAAATTTAGAACTGAAAAGAGGAAACAATGGAAGATAAATTTCCCACCAGATAAATAGACAGGCGTCCATGATTCTTGGGACCCAAGCTGGCTGCAAAAACTATAAATGCATTTTAGCCACTTAACTTAAGTTTACACTTAAAGGGTAACTTTGGTCTCGAATTAAGAATTATATAAAAGCCTTCTATCATACCTTCAAAATAACCTAAATCCCATCTCTAATAAATTGGCGATTAGTTATTGCTAGAAGGTACAGCAATATTACTTCCTGCTTGAACACTTCCTGTTTTCAGCCATGTGACCAGCCTTTGCTTGGCATTATAGGCTCTCCTTCTCAATTGTCAATTTTTCCCCCCACATACTTCCTTATTTCCCAGGCATTTAGTCTTAACTGAGCATGCTTCTCTCCCAGAGAAGAGGGGTGGGGCAGAAGTCATGTGATGTCATACAACCTACTGAAAGCAGGAAATTTGAACTTCACCCAAATGTAATTTCTCACGCTGCAGCCAGAGATGTGATTTTCGCTCTCATTTTAAAGGAAATACTGCTGGCTTTCATTGAACCCTAACTTGTTTTGAGACCACAGTTGCCCTTTAAACACATTTTCCCTATGTGGATATATTACAGCCACATTTCCCATCTGTCAGACTGGATGAGAAACGGGTAAATTAAACAATGGGCAAAAGGAGATCTACCAGGGCTATTTTAGACTCTTGTAATAATACCAAATGTTTTTTTTTTTTCGATATTGTAGTTTACTACACTTGAAACATGTTTTTCCATAAGATGACGATGATGTACCAATATGGAAAAATTAATCAAGACACAGATACCCTGTTTTACATGTTATATGTTTAAAAGAATGATAATGCTTTTCTTTAAAATACACTAAAAGCTATTTTCCATAATTAAGGCTGTGACTACACTACTCCCAATATTCCTTTATCTGAGCGCATGCAATCTGAGCAAAATATGGTGATCGAATGTGCTACAATAACAGATGAGAAAGCAGACTGTATGGTGTGCCACAATGAAATGCAATTCTCACCACTAACAGTTCACAAAATGCAATCAGAAGCATGTGAGAATAGTGCCATTTGCCACTGCAAATTTAATGCATAATCAAAGAGACACAACAACACTTAAATGACTACAAAAGCCATTAATGCCTGCTACTTTAGCTTGTTAAGGAACTGCCCACCCCTCTTTGCAAAAATCAGTATCTTGTGCAAAAAGTGCCAAAACTTTGTTTTGTTACTAACCTTTAATTCTTCTTCCAGCAAAGATTTTATACTTACAAGCTTGGCGATCCACCGCCGCTTCCAGCTCCTCAGTCCCTCTCCACTGTGGCTGCTGTGTTCTTTTTCTGTACCCGAGCAGCCCTTGTGGAGTCTGCTCTGGGAATGGCAGTCAGTGGCAGTGACAATCATGCCCGACTGCCTTACCCGGAATGAAGAGCAGAAGGCAGAGCCGCAGCGTGTGTATCGCAGAGCTTGTAAGTATAAATTCTCTTGCTGGGTGCAAAATTAAAGGTTTATACAAAATGAATTCGGGTGAAAAGTCCCTTTAAGATCAGCATCTGAAGAGTGAATTGTTTAATCGCTCTTTGTATCTTCTTGTGTTTAAAGGGGAATTGTGGTCTCCAACAGTTGATTTGAAGGAGCCAGTTTCCTACCTTTAAAACAGCCATCAACCACCTCTCTAGTGCTCCAGCCCAAAATATAAATAACTGACTGCCAGAAAGTTAATGAGTGGGAGGCTGACATGTGACATTCCTAAGCTTCTCCTGCACACAGAGCTGTGCTCACCGGCGGATAGGTGGTGTGTCAGTGGCCCACAGCACCTGTGAGCGGGTGGGGCTTAGGCACCCACGAGTGGGCGGGGCCCCATGGGGCTGTAAGGGAATGGACCAAGGGGGGCCAACTGGAGGGACCATGGGTTCCATGAGTGGGAGGGCCCAGGGGGGCTGCAAAGGGGAGGAGACAGGGCAGATTGACTGAAGGTTTTAGAGCATGAAGCAGTTAGTGCAGGGGACCTGGTGATGCTGCTGCCATATCACACACACAAAATGTAAATATCTTCAAAACATATGTAAATAATTGCAAAAAACTCAGGAGAGCATCCTATCAATTTACCTAAAGTCATTTTTGGACCACAGTTCCTCTTTAAAGGGTAACTCCACCACTCAAAGGAAAATTTGAATATAGGTAAATCACCCCATAAACCCGAAAAATCCAATTTAGAAAGCTGAGCGATGTAAGCAACTTTAAATGCTGCCTGATGTTCTGTAAACTCTTTCTGCTTCCTGGTTCTTCCAATTAGTAACTGTCTCATGGATATGACAATTGACATCACAGTCAAATGCTGTTCATCTAGCTGCCTCCTCTGAGCATGATTGAGCTGCTCACTAAATTACTAAAAGGGCAAGAACAATATAGCTGTTAAAACTATTCCTAATTTTCCACGGGGCATCCAGTAGCGTAGCAGTATAAGCAAATGATTCCGAGGACAAGATAGGATATTTTAAAAGGGGGTATTATTTCTAAAGATTTAATTATAGAAATGGAGTTGTCCTTTGAGGGAGGGGATACACAGGCAATTTCCCAGGGCCTAATCTTTCAGGGGCCCCAAAACCTACACGCACCATTACAATTCGGTCAAAAAAGGTGGTCCTGGAAATAATGATTGAATGTCCCGGATCGGTCAGCAGGTAAGTTTTAATGTATGGGCACCTTTACGTGCCAACCTATCAACGTCATACAATCAATTCTTCCGGAACCGCATTTCATGTTCTTCTTTGCGGCCACGTATGTTCGCAGCAAAAATGAGCTCATCTCTTCAGGCAAGTTACAACCTGGGCCTGGACACTTCTACCCCTCTTACTGACCCATCGCAGTCCCCTATTTATACTCCAGTTTCGACAGGCAGGGGAGCCGGACCAGAACAGCGCAGAACGAGGAGGTGTAAGTACAGATTGAAAGCGCTGTTACAGTTATGAATATAGCAGTTCGGGTGGAGGGTTCCTGCATGGTGCCAAAAGTTTTTAAAGAGGGTTGGCATGCCCTTTATTTAAAGTTTGTTATCCATCAAAACTCCAAAATCCTTTTCTAACAGAGATTTACTTAATGCAGCCCTGTTTATAGTAATAGCACAACAAATTTAATGCATCACTTTACATTTATCAACATCTCATCTGCCTACAATTGTACTCATCTGAAGCTTTTAATGGTCATCAAATTTAGTGTCATCTGCAACAGAGACCTTGCTGAAAATCCCCACTTCTATCATTAATAAACATATTAAAGAAAAGTGGCCTCAACACAGAACCCAGTGGCACCCCACTTTACTCCTATTGACGAAGCACCATAACAACTACTGTAGCTAACCCTAGCAAAATACAATCATACAACTGCTATGCCATAGTTACCCTACGCTTTACCCTATAAAGCCAAGCAAGTTGTTAAAACCTGTTCCTCACAAATCCATGCTATACTTCCAGCAGCGAATTTTAAATTTTTTGGTGGGCAGGAATGGGACAAAACAACAAGAAAAATGATGAGTGGTTGAGCCATCAACATTCTATAATTTCTTTTAGATGAATATAAATGTCAATATGTTTAATAACCCCTGTTTTAAAGGTTGAATGCCATTAGCAGCATACCTGAGTCCAACTGTATGAGTTTGATGTCAGGAAATGGCAAGCAAGAAGGTGAAGTTTGTTCCCTCAACTGGTGTATTTTAGGAGTCACCTCTTTCTTAAGGTTATGATGCAGGGTTTTTAAGCCATGAATAAATGTCAGTGGTGGTCGGGAAACACTCAAAACTGGAGGAGCAGCAATCACAGATGGAACCACACAAAGAGCACTGCAGAAAAAATAAAAGGTTAATAATAAACATTTTCCAAAATATTCCTTAAAAGAGATTCCATTCTGATCCTTTTTTGAATTAGTTTTAAATTACCTTTTCTCATTTAAACAGAAGTATTCAATACACGAATGCATTACTAACAACTGTTCATTCCCTATAAAGCCTGCCTCTTCCCAGATTTTCAGTATATTAGCAAATACTGTAAAGAAAACAAAAACACTTGAGGAAAAACACTCACTCAAGCAGAGCCTATTTGTATCCCAGTACTTTGGCATGGCCGAACTTTTGCAGATCTTGATACATAAGCCCCATAGTATTTTCTGTATCTGTCTATTTAACAGTTCTGGGACTTGCCACTGAATTAACTACTTTTTCCCTACACTGTAGAGGGTCAAATAAATGTTGATCCTGAGGTCTAAAAGGTTCAAAGTATCCACTCCATTTCACTATGTGGAATATCAAGTCACTTAGTCTCTACTTCTTTGGTAGAGGAAAAAGTAAAAAGGTTGAGCCCATTCGAAAACCCAATTTCCAAAAATTTTGTATGCAAGACAAACCAAATTCTGTAATTTGGTAATTCACTTGAACCTTTATTTAACAGCAAACAACCAAATAACTTTTCAATGTTTTCACTGACACTGACAAGTGTTTTGTGCTTTAAAGGAGAACTAACCCTAACACTCCTTCGAACATATCCTCTCAAAAACACAAATACACTGTAAATAGCAATACAGTAAATGCCATTAGAGTAAATGTTACCACTTGAACTAGATAAATAACTGTGTATGTACAGCAACTGGTCACACACCTGACCTCAGTCCATGCTCCCTTGCATATTCTGTCCTGTAAAAGATTGGCTTAGAGGCTTCTAGTGGGTGTGACCCACTGTAAGAAGTTCCTGAAGTATCTTAAAGGGTATGTCCACCCTTCTAAAAATTTTTTTTACATAACATTCCCCCTGTCCCCCCAGCCCCAACCGCTATATTTGTATTATCAGGAAATGTCCAAAACATTACTTACCTTCCCTCTTTCCTCCCAGCGCTGCCAGGCCCTCTGCTTGCGACCGGCAGTCGCGTCTGTGATTGGCTGAGCGGCAACCAATCACGGACGTGGCTGCCGGGAGTTCAGTGCGGCGGAGGAAAGAGGGCATGTTTTGGGCATTTTCTAATACAATATGAGCTGATTAAACAATTTCACTCTTCAGCATCCAGGATTTCTATGTATCACTCTTTAAGTATAGGAAACGTTAGGAGGAGTGGGGGCAATCCACATTGTCTTTTCTTTTACGCTCTTTATGAATTCACTTACTCTCCTCCCTCCTTTTTTTGTCAATGTGGCTTCCTTTGTGCCCTGTAGCATAACATGTGCAGAAACTGTGCGACCTTACCCTATGCCTAATTATATTGCTTGAATTGTCTGGCCATCCATATTTAGCGGTCTTGTTTGCATTTTATTAATCCGTATTGCAATTCCTAACAAAGAAATTCATTTTAAAAATGTACAGTTAAAATTGTAGAAATTTAGTAAAACTCTGGTTGGTGCACAAGGTAGCAGTTCTTAACTAGAAAGGGAAATTTTAAGTATAAACTTTGAATTTGGCTTGAAGGCCACATTTTGGAAGGGAATGTTTGTGTTTATGCTGCAGATTTTATCTCAATAATGGTAATGATGAGGACATTGTTGTTTTTTTACTTACCCTTTAAATAGGACTGTCATGAATGATAGGTCACTTGGTTTGTGTCCTCGTGTCAGGTTGGGGGATAAAAGACAACATTTTTTGATGATTGGTCAAATGTATTTTTTGACTATACTTAAAGGGCATCTATAGTGGGATAACTTCCCCCCCAACCCCCAGAGTGTCTTTAGATTTTTCAGATTCCCTCTGTGTCCTGAGATACACAAATTAGAAGAATATGTGATTGCATTCCTCTACTCCTACTTGGATTGTCAATCAAATCCCTGTGACATGATCCTTCTCCCTGCTCAAGTGCCTCCCTGCTCTGTTACAAACAGATAAGAACATTAGCAGGGGGAGAGAGGTAGCTTTGATGGCAGAGATAAGGCTGCACTTGACCCCCCTTCTTGATAGCTTTCACTGATTGATGATGGGTCACAAAGAGAGAGATTGAATTGCAGCTGGACATGGAGAGATCTGTGTCTTCAGGACAGCTTGCTTTCTATTGGCCCCTGTATGTGGGTGTGTTTTTCAGGATGTTGAACTTTTAATTCCTGCTTAACATGATAAGCTTCTCAGGTAGCCGGAGTTGAGACATGGAGGAGGTAATGGAGGGGAAAGGGGGGAGTGCTGCAGAGAGATCTGACACCATGGAAAAACAGTCACTGATAGAGGTAGATAGATTTATTTACTATAAATGCCCTTTAAGCTTTAAATATGGTTTCCACATGAATAAATGGGTTGCTCATTTGGTGTGTGTTTTTTTTAACTTTAACTTTCAACCTGGCACAGGCACACACTTTTTTGATTATTGATCAAAATTGTTTTTTTGACTATAGTTACCCTTTAAGTATGCTGCCACACAGATGGAAGGGTAGTTGTGTGTACCTGGGTGAGGTTGAGGGTTAAAAAACAAACTTGATTATTGATCAAAATTTTTTTTGACTATAGTTACCCTTTAAGTATGACTGCAACAGTAATGGAGGGGTAGGTCAATAGGTGTGTTTACCTGTGTCAGGTTGGGGGTTAAAAAAAAAAAAACTTTGAATGATTAGTTAAAATTTCTTTTTTCGCTATAGTTACACTTTAAGTATGGCTGCCACGGAAATAGAAGGGAACGTCAGTAGGTGTGTGTACCTGGGTCTGGTTGAGAGGGCATGTTTTTTTGTGTTTACAACCATAAAACTTAACTTTTATTGAGGATATATCAAAATTAGATTTTTTTAAACTTTATTTACCCTTTAAGTATGGCTGCCACAGGAATAAAAGGGTAGGTCAGTAGGTGTGTGTAGCCGTGTGAGGTTGGGGGTATGGGTTTTTGCATGTATGATCATGTAACTAACTTTTATTGATTGATAAAAACTAGCTTTTGACTATAATTACCCTTTAAGTATGGCTTCCATGGGAATTGGGTTGGGGGTATCAGCATTTGTGACTATGAAACAAAGTGTTTTGATCTCATGACCCTTAAAAAATGGCCCAAAATTTGCAGATAACACCGTAACGCTTCTGCTGATTCCTTAGCTAGGTAATAGCACACTTCTCTTATATGCACTGCACGTCTGTACCAAATTTCATGTCCCTAGCTCAAAAACTGGGAGGATATACAGTCCAAAAAAGCGAAAGAATAAAACGGAAGAAGAAATAGAAAGAACACGAATATGGCTCTTCAAGCCAGATTAAGAAATACTCACTTGCCTGGGACCCTCATAGCTGTGGATTTAGGGGCCCTAAAAATTATAAATCTATTTAGTATGGGCCTGAAAAGTTTGATGGTTGCCCTGATACTTTGTTTCATTGTTCTAATCCACAGGTAAGCTAGATGCCCTTGCTGTCCTTCTCAGGAAGCTGAAGTCAGAGGGTCGTCGGGTTCTTATCTTTTCCCAGATGCTGCTAATGCTGGACATATTGGAGATGTTTCTTGATTTCCATTGTCTGACCTTTCTGAGGATTGATGAGAGTGCTCGCTCTGAGCAGTGCCGAGTAAGTGCCAGATTATATTGATTTCATAATGCAACAATTTTATTTCGACTGTAGGATTTTGTGTGTTTTATATATGTTTTATTTATAATTAATTCAGTTCTGTTCTTCTCTTGTTAACTCCTCTACTGCTGGTATTCCCTTGTGGCCACCCAATTTATTGCTACCAGTCCCATCATAGACTTGATCGTGGGCCAACATCACTGGACACTTTCTTAATTTTTTACCTAGTATAGAGAAAATAAATCATATTCTATAAATATAATCCTTTTCATATAATTAATCATAGGTCCTTTACCTCCCGTTCTTCAATCAATGCTGTGAACTATTCCCTTAACTCTTCTTACCATCCTCATCCTTACTCCAGGGTGTTTATTGTCTGTATGCTCCCTGGCATTAACTGAGGATACAATAATTGCTTTCTATACCCCTGTTAATTGTTTTTTTCTCAGGGTAGGAGATTGCAAACAAATGTCCATTTTATAAAAAAAATCTAGATTGAGATATTAGCTTGCATCATTATCTTTATTTACAAAAACTAGAAATTCAGGCTAATATTCTGTCTGAATTTACGTTACGTTAATTTCCTTTCCTTGTTTACTTTAGGACCTGATGAAGACTTTCAATAGAGACTCAAGGATATTTTGTGTTCTTCTCTCAACTCACATCCCATCACTTGGAGTGCACCAAGTAGAGGCAGACACCATGATATTCTATGACAGTGATTTAAATCCAGTAATGGAAGGAAAAACACAGTCTTGGTGTGACCTTGTTAGCAGATCAAGAGATATTCATGTATATAGGTGATTATCGTTAATACTTGATTCTATAATTGAAGAGGCTGATTGAAATTTACTTGACGTTTTATACAACATTAGCCCTCCTGTTGGTGCATGAGAATTTATTTAAAATCTTCTATAAAAATATGCAAATCCTTGATAAATCTGACTTAAATGTGATGTGAGCCAAAGCATAAATAGCCTCGTTTTACGGAGAGCCGCTGTGCTCTTCTATGGAGTCACACTAACAGATTCAATATCGGTTAGCGTGACTTTAATATCAGTTCCCCGAAAGGCCAGGTGGATCTTCAACCTAACAGCCATTTTGGCCAAAGTGCCTTACACGGCACGATTATCAGCTGAAATCAGTCAGCACCCACGATCGCATGTGTGTATTAACCTTAAATCTCTCAGAAATTTCCTTAAACACAGTATAATATTTACTTTATTTAAAGATCAGCATCTACTGCAGTAGGTCTGTTTTAGAATAATCTGTATACTTTTAAACTGGTCCCAGATATGATAAAGGTAGCAAGACCGTTGAAAAAAAAAACAGCTTTGTGCCAGTCTTGCCAGCAGTGTGGCATAGATCACCCTTCAGAAATTCTGCCAGATCCATGTACATTGTGGACAATAGCTAGAGCTGTACTTGTTCCAGGTTTCTAGTGCAGCATTGAAGTTACAGAAGGCTCATGCACCTCCATGCCAGTAAAGTAAGGAACAAGGTATATCTTATATCTCCAAGTCTTGCATTAGCAACGGGTGTCAGGGGTGTGCCTTAGAATATAAGTATATTTCACTAGTATGCATTTTTTAGAAAAATAGTTATATCTTGTGTCTTATTACGTTAATTGTAATACACACTGTAACGTTCATAAAATATGGGTATCTACAACATTAAAGAAATATTTCACTAGAAAAGTGAATTATTCCTTTAATGTATTGATTGAAGCCCGGGAGGTTAAGATGCTATGCCTTACCTCCTGTTCTTCAACCAATTGAGAAGAAGCCAGGGACGAAGGATAGCATTTTAACCTCCCAGGCTTCAATCAAAACATTAAAGGAATAGTTGACTTTTTGAGCGAACTATTCCTTTAAGTTCAACATTAAAAAAACATTTGTGCCCCAAGAAAAATTGACACTGGTGCCGCAATCTAACATTTTTTTGAGAATAACAATTATACCATAAGATTTTCCTACTTTAAGCACAGAAATTAATTAAACTTCTCTTTCAATATCACTTCTTACTGGAGAAATACCTATATAAAGTCAGTTAAATCTTCCTTTTCAATACTCCTTCCCTCCCCTCTTTAGAAAGTCTAAGGTGCTTTCCAATTACCTATTTTGTACTTCTTCAGCAGCCACAGGGGACCCAGGTACCAAACATATTTGCGGTTTGATAGCACCTGTTTTAAGGCCTTCAGTCTTTGTTTAACTTTCTTTATTTTATTTCAAATCAAAGATTTTACTTCCCTTTCTTTTGGATATCTTTATTTGTTGATTCATTGAAATGATCTACTGTTTAGTGTTAACCCATCCTAACCTATTGCATCATCCTCCTATTTAGATTAGTGAGTGCTAATTCGATAGAAGAGAAGCTGCTGAGGAATGGGACCAAAGATCTAATAAGGGAAGTAGCTGCTCAAGGCAGTGACTATTCACTGGCATTCTTAACACAGGTAAATAATTCTGCTATGGTAATACACTCTATTAGGTACTAAAAGGTATTAAAAGGTTTAAAGAATGATTTATGTCAGTATTTAGTTGTGCCTTTACATATATTATAATATAGAACAATGTTTGTTTTTTAGCAAACTATTCAGGAGCTGTTTGAGGTATGCTCTCCAATGGAAGACTCCGGAGTAAAAGCTGAAGAGTTTGTGTTGCTTTCACAGGAACCATCACCTTCTGATACTATTACACCTAAAGTGGCAAAACCTTTTGTGGAGGTAATGCCACTGAGAGGATGTTATTGTTGGCTTATCTGTAACTAGTATAATGTTTTTTTTTTGGGGGGGGGGGGGTTAACAAAAAGTTACCTCACAATATTGTTTTGTTGAGGCGCTACATAACGTGCAGTTCTCATTTGCCAGGTTAGTCCTGGACTATTCCTGTATTAAAGATGGTGCTTAAGCCAGGAGGGAGACAGGCAGGAATCAGTTTTCTTTGGGCCAGTGCTCTTCACAGAAACAATATTGGGTGGTGGGGATTACCAGTCCTATATCCCTGTCCCAACTACTTTTGATTTTAATTTTTTTAAAGAAAACTTTATATACACTACAGTTCTTATTTAACTGTTTGTTATGCAGACTTCTTATGATTGAAGCCAATCTTTTGTGTTTAGATATAAGCTAGGCAGGAAAAAATAGACCTTGTTTGAGGGCTAGGTCCCACTACTGCCTGTTGAAGTGCGACTTGCACTCTGTTTACGCTCCCAGTTCATATTGCCAATGCATTTCCACCAGGTAGTCCCCACTGTGTGCTGCTGTTCGGTCTGTTTTTGGTTTGCATGCGTGCACGACTTTTTGTGCAGTTCCCATGGGTACCAATATCATAGGAATGAATCGGAACCCATCGCACATGGATTATCACACACAGTAGCGCACTGCAAATTTCCTGCATACCCTAAATCTACATTACTCCTTTCTGCAAAAGATTAAGGACATATTTCTTTAGGTCACAAAATGTGATATTGTTACCAAGTTTGATAAAAGAAGTCATGCATTTCATTATCCTACTCACATTTTATAGGCTCTAGTGGAAATTGAATCTATCAAAGAGATTAGTGAACCAGTCCAAGAAGGTCTGGAGTCCTCTACTGGAATCAGCCTTGCTGATGGTAGTGATCCATTTGATTTGCCGGAACCTTCTCAGTTTGAAGAGCTCTTTGAACTCATGCAGCAGGTAGACAGCATTTTATTCAGTGTCTAAATTCATCAATATTAAGCATTCTAGTGATTCTTTAAAATCAGCTGTTTTGTCGCTAGAGATTAGTTAAGTGATATTTGGACACATTTCGCTCAATTTGGATTATGTAATGTTATGTTTCTTTCAGCTGACTCCCATAGAAAAGTATGCACTACATTATCTGGAATTATTCCATGTCCGGGGAGCTGATGCCCATGATGAATACACCGAGGTGTGTAACAATTGCTACTATGGTAGTTGTAATATTGAGAGTCTTATTAAAGAAATAGTGGTAATTTGTAGACTCCAGTACACCTTCATCAGAGGAGTGTGCTACAGTCTACTAATATATATATTTTGTATATTTCATGGTTTATTGTATTTTCTTTTTCCTGTCTTTATAACCAGTTTAAATATAGTTGTTTGCCTGGTAATTTTGTGTTACCGTATATACTCGAGTATAAAAAAAAATGAGGCACTAATTACTGCTTTTACATCAAGGTTTTCTACCTTTTGATTCAGTATTGTTTTGAGGCTTTAGTTGCCCTTTAAATGGACCCTTTTATACTATAATAAACAGAAGAATTCCCAAACATTAGTCCCATACAGTATTGGTGCCAATATAATAATAGCCAAATCCAGTAATCCACATTTCCTTGTCACTATAGATGTTTGAAAACTACAACTCCCAGCATGCTTTAGTTTCTAAACATCTGGAGTGGCAATGTCCAACAAACTTGTTAGGCCAACAAGAAAAAAAAAAGCGCCTGCCCACTTGTTCTTAGCACCTCCACTGACAGAAGTCCGTCCTTGCTCCTCCATTAGTGTGTCCGGTGAGGGCTGAGAGGAGACCTGTAACTTGCGTGCCTGCGCCTTTGTGCACGCTCGTGCGGTCTCTCCTGACTGCTTTGGTTTTGTGGCCCCCATGTAAGGTAAGTAATGCCTGTGACCCAAGTATAAGCAGAGGTTAGCTTTTCTGGGTCAAAAAAAACCTTAGCTTATACACAATCTATATACGGTAAACAAAAATGATTGGTGTTTGTCTACATTTTTTTTTTTTTATGCGTGTGACAGTTGTGAAAATTTACATAAACATTTAAGCATTAACAGACTTTATTTAGCCAGCTGTTGGTCTTTTTTTAATCTGTTAATAAAACAGTTTGTTGAGCATACATTGTCACATTGTTTTGCATATTTTTATATTTATCATTTCTTATCCAACCATTTCCACTGACGACTACTTGATATGGTTTTGGTCTTCAATTACATTCCTCACTGGATTTAATATTTGTTGTTTTAGGAAAAGTTACAAGCAGCTAAAAGGGAATGGGACTCGCAACATCTGCGAACACTCAGAGAGAGAGAAGAAAAGATGCAGTGGGAAGCAGAAGAAGAGGAACTTTTTACTTACACACGAGAAGATGCATATAACATGGTAATTGCACACATGAAGCTGAATTTGGTCATTAATGGAATGAGTAGATAACTTGAGTCATGACCTCTATCTAATCTATCTCTATCTGGGTTGCTGCATTTCCAGAAACCAGGTAGCTGAGACATCTAGAAATTTTAGGCTTTTCATTGGCAAGCGCAGAATTTTCAAGGGGGTATTCCTAAATTGGTTACCACTGAACAAGCCCAGAAGGATGTTCATGACCAAATACATGTATTCTATTCTATATTGATCATATAATAATATTATATATATTCTTTAACTTGCCATGATTATCATCACAGTTGGCCAATACAGATATTCTTTTGTCTTTTGTTATAAAATAAATTCATTAAGGCTGGGTACACACAAACAGATTTTTATGGACACCAGGAGAAGAGGAACAGCAGATTGCCCCCCCCCCGAACGCACTCCTGTTTTTAATAAGGTTTATTGGACTGGCTTTTTAAAGATGAACCTAGTTTCCTTTGGCAATGACGGTCACAAATCTAGTGGTATGGTATTTCACTAGAGAGACTGAGATGACTATTTAATTTTATTTAGGTTTCATTTTCAATTACCTGGTCCAGCTCATATTGTTGAGAGATGAGGAGTACTCAAGTAAGTGGTGAACAGTGACAGAAACTGAAAAGGCAGAATATGAGAATGCGAAGACAGGGGAAATTATTTAATGGCCCATAAAACCTTAGTGGGAGGAACCCACTGTGACAGTTTTACAAAGAAACAAAAACTACATTAAATTCAATTGGTGTCATTTTTGTCTTTTGGAATTAGGACTTTATATATGATGGACCCAATGGACAAACTGAAATAATGCCGGTAAGAATCTGAGGTTTTTTGGTTTAAAAAAAAAAAAAAATATGTAACTTGTAATTTGACTGAGATTTTCTGTAACTTTTTAGATCTGGACCCCACCAACCCCACCGCAAGATGAGAATGACATCTATATTGACTCTGTGATGTGCCTGATGTATGATACTAATCCCATCCCAGAGTCTAAATTACCTCCAGTTTACACAAGAAAGGAGCGAAAGCGGCATAAGACTGACCCAGCTGGTGGGTTTTATTTGATTGCAATTGCAAGTAGTCTTAAAGGGCATGTCCACCCCCAAAACTATAATTTGCCCCACTACTGGCTCCACTGTGTAGTGTAATAAAAATCCTTACCTTACATCCCTGCTCCAAGTGGTTCTCCTGTTCTCCTGAGAAGTTAGGCATGCGCACTGCAGCCCTCCCCACCCCCCTTCCCTCCCTCTACCTCCCGTTTTGGTCTCCCTCCCCCTAGCTACAAACCCTTTTAGTATGTTATAGGTATTGCTTCCCCAGCCCCAACCGCTATAATCTTTTTGCCGGAAACTCCCTCGATAGTTACTTACCTTACCTCTCTCCTCCGCCGTTCTCAGCCAATCACAGACATGGCTGCGGGTCCGGCCCTCTGATTGCAAGGCCAGGTAGTGCGGCGGAGGATAGACGGAAGGTAAGTAAAGATCAGGGGCGTCTCTGGCAATAAGATTATAGCGTTTGGGGCTGGGGAAGCAATACCTATAACATACTAAAAGTTGTTTTAAAGGGTGAACATGCCCTTTAACTTTTTTGTTCTAATACTTGCATGTTTTCTAATGCTAAAGAGTAGAAACGGTTAACTTTTTTTCAGCTGCTGGTCGCAAAAAGAAGATGCGTCATGGAGAGTCTGTGGTTCCACCTCGCTCTCTCTTTGATCGTGCTGCCCAAAACACTCTTAAAGTGCGCAAGGAGGGCAAAGAGCAGAAAAAGAACATTATTTGGAAGCCACAAACCCAGTTTGCTAAACCTCTACCTACTCTTATTAAGCCAGTAATGGAAACCGGACCAGAAAATCCAGAATGGCTGATTAGTGAGGACTGGGCTCTGCTTCAGGTAACCAAAAGCTTTAGCAGGTGCATAGTAAAATTTTCCAAAGGGTTAAAGGGATTAAACAAAAACGTTTTATCTGCAAAAACATTTAAAGGACTACTACACTGTTAAAATGAAAGGTAGCTGTGGAAGAGATGTAAGATTGATGTTTCGTATGTACCAATATTGTTTTATTGAGGGACATCAGCATCTTTTCATTTGCTAGGTCCTGGGCATTTCTTTCTGTATTTAAGATAGTTCTGAAGCTAGGAGGCAGTTTTCTAATTCTGGTGCTCCTCAAAAACAATTTTGCGAGGTAATAATTATCAGTCTTTACCTCCCTTACACTGATACATTTCATTTTAACTTTTTAAAATTGTCTTTAAATAAACTAAATAGGTTCTTTAATAGCCAAGTTGTTTTGTGCTAGCTATTTATGTACAACAATTACAAATGTAATATGTGCTGCACAATATGAGTAAAAAATAAAACTTTAAATAATTGGCTTAAAGGGCAACTGTGGTCTCAAAACAAGTTAGGGTTAAATGAAAGCCTGCAGTATTTCCTTTAAAATTAGCTGACAATTACATCTTTGGCTGGAGCCTGTAAGAAATTACATTGGGGTGAATGTTCAAACTTCCTGATTCAGTAGGTTGAGTGGCATCACCTGAACTGTGCCCCACCCATCCGCCCCGGGGGAGAAGCATGCTCAGTTATGACTTAATGCTGGGGAAATCAGGAAGTACCTGGGGGTAAAAAAATTGACAGTTGAGAAGAGCCTATTAAAGCAGGCTGAAGCTGGCCACATGACTACAAGCTGGTCAACAGCTGAAAACAGGAAGTGTTCAAGTAATATTGCTGAACCGTTCCAGCAATATCTTCTCACAAATTTTATCTAGAGATGTGATTTAGGTTTTATTTTTAATGTGTGATGGAAGGCTTTTTATATAATTCTTGCTAGTTTGGAAGAATTCAAGACCACTGCCATTATCCAGATCACAAAGCATATTCTGGTTGGGGAAGTCACATAGTCAGACTGAACTGTTGGGGCCCACCTGGAAATTTGTTACATATGACTCTGCTGACTCTTATGTATAAAAAATGCCTTTCTTACTGCACCTTTGGCTCTGTATATAAATTCTAGCACTTTCTCTGTTTTCTTGGGTGAATGGGCTGTGGGCCCAACGGGATATTACCCTGTATCCCTGTGGGCCAGTCCGACACTGGTTACAGCCGATCTGATGCTCATGTTGGATCAAACCTTGAATCGGCATAACATAGTGGCGTAACTACCACCCCTGCAACCGCAGGGGGGCCCGGAACGGTAATAGGGCCCGCCACAAGCCCCTAATCTGTGCGGCGACGTGCAGGTTTTAATCAGTTGATTGCACATATGAATGAAACATACGCGCAATCAGCTGTTTAAAAGACCAGGCCCAAACTTCCGGTTCAGCTCCGGAAGTTCAGGGCCAGTTTTAAATAGCGGCCTGCGCGTATGTTTCATTCATACGCGCAATCAACTGATTAAAACCTGCACGTCGCTGCACAGATCTTGCAGTCTGCGGAGGGAGGAGGGGGCCCAGCCCCCAAACTCACGGTTACGCCCCTGGTATAACATTGGTTAGGTGTATCTAAAAAGTCAACTTGGATAATACTAACTTCAATTGCACTTACATTTTTATTTTT
The DNA here is from genome assembly GCA_019447015.1 of Hymenochirus boettgeri. Classification (NCBI taxonomy): domain Eukaryota; kingdom Metazoa; phylum Chordata; class Amphibia; order Anura; family Pipidae; genus Hymenochirus; species Hymenochirus boettgeri. The sequence goes on along the minus strand of CM033469.1, from coordinate 298,526,175 downwards.
GCCATTTCTGCATCCAACAGGCAGTAAAACAGCTTCTGGAGCTTCCTCTCAACCTATCGGTTGTCTCTCCCGCTCACACCCCCAACTGGGATCTTGTGAGTGATGTGGTGAACTCTTGCAGCCGAATCTACAGATCATCTAAACAGTGTCGTACCCGATATGAAAATGTCATTATTCCAAGAGAGGAAGGAAAGGTGAGGATGTCTTTTGTTAGAGCAGTAGCTATTTTTGTAAAAGTCTTTATTTTCTGCCACTGATTTAGATGATGCTGTGTATGGACAATATATTGCTTGAGGCATTGGTAGAAATGTCTTATGAGTGATCAAAACATAGCTACTCAACCCCCAGTCATATATTGTTGGTAGAAGTGACAGCAAAGCGTTAAAATGCTAAACTGAATCTAAAATACAAGTTAAAGATGTATCAAAAAATTAAAAGCATCACCTTGAGTCTAGAGGAAAAAAATTACATCCTTTTAAATATCAAAACCAAATGGAGATGGTGGGGGGATAATTTGGATCTTTAAATTAAAGTGTTGCTTTTGCTCATTGAGGTTTGTTGGCATTAGTTTATGTGCAAGTGCCCAAAAGAGCCATCAACCAAGTTGGGTGTCTCTGACCGCTAAATGTGCTTTGATTTTCTACCAAACACGGTGCTGTGCATTATGGCATAACAGCTCCACTTTGTTCTTCTCCTGTATAAAGTTGTCACTTATAAATACACTTTCTCACTATAAAATAATACCGTACTTAAAATTGTTTGGAAATAGCCTTCTAACCCTTCCCAAGAACAATTGCTTCTTTAGGATTATTCCTGGTTTATTTTCTCCTTTTGCATCATGTTAACACACACCTGAATGCTCCAAATTAACAAAATGACATAGCTTTTGCTTTTACAGAGATGGTCACATTTTGCTGATGATCATTTAATCAATTGCATTTTGGCTACATCTTTAAAATGCATGCGCTCTGAAAAGCCTAGTGTCCTTGCTGTGGTGGTTTTTTGTTTGTTTTTTTTATGCAATCTAAATTACTTTCATATTGTAGATCAGCAATGTTCTGACAGTGTTTGGTAAATACATTTTTACTGTTTTTTCTTTTTGTCTTTTTTAAGTTGTTGTATGATGTTAGTCCAAAGAAGAAATCTGAAAATATTTTTAAGGTGAGTATTAATGAATTGATTGGCTGATTGCAGTTTCTTTTACTTTGTTTACCATGTACCACATTAAACTTTTTATAATTGTAGCGGCTACAAAGCTGTGTGACTTTTATAGGAAAATATTCCACTGTTGCTCCCATTACATTTGCACCACTTTTGTTTGAAAATTACCATCAATAAATGGAAGGCATTATGTTTTTTTTGTCAAGTACATATATATATTTCAGAAACAAATCCCCTGGTATATTCTGTTCTGTTTTGAATGTAGTAATTAAAGTGTTGGGTTAGCAGCACATAAACATAGAATAGAATAGGCTAGTGTTATTCAATGATAAGATAATGATAAGTATTATAAACTTGGTTTCCTTTGCTTATATAATCTGTTTTTCTGATAAGACCAAGCCATTAAGGACCAGCCAAATCTATGCACAGGATGAAGGAATGACACACAGTACACTTTTTGCAACCCGTTTTGAATTGATGAAGTTAATTGCTGGGAAGAGAAGTCAACCGAGCAAACCAGTGTAAGTTTTGTCATTACTAAAGTGTTCATAGGTATTTAAGAATGCAAATAACACTGTACCTGTTTCCTGTAAACTGTAAGTCACTTCTGCTTATCTGGTGTTATTCATTATTTCATTAGTGGGAAAAGCTAAAAAGGTTTGCTGAGGTGTTTGCCCTGCAACAAATATTTTGTTTTAAATTACAAAAAATTTGTCAGTCTAGTCTAGACACTTCACAATAACATAGACGTGCAAAATTGTTAATTAATCAAGGTAGGCACTTTGAAATGAAGAAAGTTTAGTCTTCAATCCATCAGTTTATGTATGTGAATTTAACAATATTTGCCCCTTTTATCACATATTGTTGGTTAGGAAGTCAAAAAGTCAGGTACTAAAAGGTTTTGAGTTCCTACACTGTAATTCGTGGAAAATGTTTTTCCCCTTTTATTTTTGATAGGCTAGTATGCTTCCTAATGATTAAATGAATCCTATAGACAGCTTTACCAGCCTTACTTTTGGCAAGTGAAATATACTATATATAAGATTTGCCTTTTAATGTAATGTGTGTAAGAGGACATTTGCCATCCTTTTTGCAATCTTTTTAAAGCTATTATATGTGTCTATTTTAGACTTGGAGGAAATCCATTCCAGAAGAACCCCAAGCATGCGTCGGTCTTAGCAGAAAGGTATGTGTACTTGTGAACATTAAAGAGCATTTCCCAGGGAGATAGGAAAACTTTTATTGCATTGGTGCCACTTTCACGAAAAAAGAGCTTTCAAGGCTCCTTTCATGCAGCATCTGACAGCTCATAACGCATTGCTCTTTGTCCAGAGTGTAACTATCTTACTGGTCTCTAATGTTAGGATAGATAAGTCATGTCTGGAAGTTGCAACAATCTGTAAACTATCCGCTACTGCTTGGGCAGATCTTGACAGCTCACTACTTGTGTAAGTGGCAAGGAGTAGGCTGTCCTACCTCTCTGGGAAATTGACTTTAAAAAGTTCATTTTTGCAGTATAGTTACCCTTTAAATATTTTTTGAGAAAAATGCTCCCAGAGCCTCAATCTCTAGGGTCCTTTCAATTTAATAAAAATAAAAATTGTAGTAAAAAGTAGAGTACTGTGATACTTTTAATAAACAGTTTATTTTAGTAGACAAGCTTTCGAAGGATCTACCCTGTGGTGCTCTGACCTGAGGAAGAGGGTAGATCCCTCGAAAGCTTACTAAAGCCTACTAAAATAAACTGTTAGTCCATTAAAAGTATCACAGTACTCTACTTTTTACTTAAATTTTATATACTGGTTGTGGCTCGGTTTCTAACTGGTGTGATACACATTACTGACATTAGAAGTTGTGCAGAATCCTAAACTAAATACATGAATCAAGCTCATAAATACAGACCTCCCATATCTTAAAATTATGTATAAGCACAGGAACTGCCCAAATAAGTTTCACACGTTTGGGATCAATTGCTTAAAGGGTATGTTCATCAAAATAGTAAGTTGGTTTCTGTCTGATTTATTGAAGAACAGAAGCTAAATGCATCTCTTATCTCCCGTTCTTCAGTAAATCTTAAAGGAGAGGAGGAGACACTTACCCGCAGACCTGCTCCAGCGCCGACTTCACTGACAGTCTCCGACGCTTCCTCGCTCCTTCGCACTGTGTGCGCATGTGTGCACAGTGCAAAGGACTGGAGATGCGTCAGGGGAATTCGGCGCTGGAGCGGGTCCTCCTCTCCTGTAAGATTTACTCAAGAATGGGAGGTGTTTTTTGATGTACATACCCTTTAAATCTCCCGATACATTTGGTTAACCTTCACCAGCAAAACCTTTACCAGGTGATTTCTAGATTATCTTCTTTAATTGAATGTGTGATGACACGGGCTCCTGGTGGCCCCCAGGTGTGTGAGCAGTAAACCGGCCTCCAAACCACACACGGGCAGGTAATGAAAGAAAAGACAAACTCTTAAATTTACAATGCAAATAGTTTTTGTTAGATGACTTCTGGCAAAAATAACCATGAAAAAAAGTTGCACAGAAAACAGCCGCAAATGCTAAATAGTTTGTGCAACTCCTTAAAAGTCACGTTAACCACTGGTAGTTAGCGTGACTTTAAGACAATATTCGGAGCACTGTGGCTCTTTATTAATTGACACTAATGTACTTTCATGTCTGCAAATTGGATATCAACAGTAAATATCAGAGGGCATTGGTGGACTGAGCTCCAAGTATTCTTAATCGGTATTTCTTTGTTTACAGTGGCATCAATTACGACAAACCCCTCCCTCCAATACAGGTGGCTTCACTGCGGGCAGACCGAATAGCCAAAGAAAAGAAGGTGAGGCTTCTTATTTTAGAATTAATCAATAAAAAAGTAATTTAAAATGTTGTCAAATAAGTGGTTGAATCATGATGTATAGCAGTGATCAGTGTTTGAAAATGTAATTACCCGTGTTATTATTTAAAGGCATTGGTGGAACAGGCTCGAGCACAACAGCAGTCTGGGCCCTCACCACAACCACCACAGCAAAATGGGCAACCACCCACACAGGCAGCAGCACAGCCTACCCTGGCTCAGACCCAGCCTCTTGCTATTACTCCATCTCAAGTGGTGGTTCAACAGCAACCAACGACAAAGGCACTTAATACCAGCACAGCTCCCATCTCCACTCCAGCACTGCTGGTAAGAATACGTTCAATAATAATAGTTGTTGTTTTTATTTATTTACAAAAAATCCCAAACATGTATTTAAAAAATGCCTTGATTTTGTCAGTAATATGCAGCACTTAAAATGGAAACATTTTTTTTTTTTTGTGAAATCAGATTTCTGTTAAGTTTGACCCAACTCCATACAAATTCACTCAACTTTAAAGGGACAGTTCAGTGGAATTTTTTTTTAATATTTGTTAAATTGTTTTTTGTGTAATGCCTTCTTAGTTATTCTACATATTCTATCCCATTTTGAAAAATCAGTTGATTTCATACCCTTTGCTGTTCCCTGCTGTTGTCATTAGTGAGCTGACATTTCAGGTTCTAACGGTCCTTCTTCCCAGGATGCACCACATCCTTGGAATGTTCCTAACAGTAATTTCTACTGATTGGCTGTTGGATGGGCCAAAGATGCTCAAATCTCTACTGAGCAACTGAATCAACCCAGGCGCTGGTTTATGGGCAAAACCATAACGGTCTCTACTAGGGGTCCTGCAAACAGGAAATCGGTATTACGGTTGCATTTATTTATACACAGACAAAATGCTGAATTAGCAGATGAAAAGCATATGTATTTGCACTGAACTTCCCCTTTAAAGCAGAACTAGACTTATTATTTTTAAATCCTAATGTAAAATCTTTGAGGATTACATGGGCTGTAAGTTACAATGTATAGGTGTTCTGGGGAGCATGTGCACCTATTAGCCACACACTCTGACCACACTATTCACTGTCTCTCTGCACATATTTTCTATACAGATGTTTTCAGAACAATATTGAAGTCCCTGATAAGACTTTGAAAGCTGCTTGTTACCCTGCAGTTTAGTCTCCAGCCAGCATGAATTGCATACAGCCTAATGGGAACAATACAAAAACAGTAATGTGGTAGGGGGGAAGATTTAGTTTACAAAAAATTGTACACTGTTAAATCTGTTCTTTTTCTGAGAGGCGGAAACTACTGTAAAATGATCTGTGCCTGACAGAGGCCGGTCTCTGCTGTAAGCTTGTCAGCTTCTGGTGGGCAAGTCTGCAGCTACCTTGTTTTGATCTGCTTTGCGCTAGAGAGCATGTTATTTGTACTGTGTACACCTTGACTTCCACTAAAAGGTTTATTACGGTCGGAGGATTAGCGAACGACCCCTGACTGAACGTATACGCGCGATTATCGTCCAAAGCAGCTCTTTGTCAGGTGTATCGGTCGTGGTCAGAAACATATGTCTGCACGACGCTTAAGAGAGCTGTAGAAAGTGTCTGATAGTGACCAGATAGAAGAGACTTAAATCATTTTTAAGTTTTTTTTAAAATTGAGAGATGTAAATAAAAGTACCCTTATAAGAATAGATTGATTCTGAAACATCAACTAAATGATGTGAAGTCTCTGGTGAAATAATTTTTTGAGGCCAAAAATTATCCTTTTCTAGATAATAATTTATTACATTTCTATTAAATAGTCAGAACACATACAAAGTAGATTTTTTTTTTTAAAAAATCACCAAAACTGATGTTAATTCATTACATTGCTATAACAATTAACAATGAAAACAAGCATGTCCGCAGGTAACTGCCACATTAGTGTAATCAATGATTACACATTAGTGTAATCAATTCAGCGTTAGAACTGCAAATTGATCTACCTTTTAGCCAGTGAATGGTAAGCATTGCAACACAGGCTCTCATTCATTCAGGTCATGGTATATCTGTTGTATTCCGTTAGATCAACTGGACTTAAAGTTTAGTTCTTAAAGACTGGCTTTCTCAATTCAGAATGACTTGTACAAGAATCTCTTGGCAATTACGTACCCTGCAAAGTCCCAATTAGCATATGAAAGCCAGGTGTTAGGGACCTTCTGAATGCAAGGCGTAGTTGCATTTTGGCTAAGAGGTGTTATAGGAACTACCTAGGGTAAGGTGTCTAAACAGCATTGTACATGGCAGACAGTTGGTGTCGAAACCCCCCTTCACTGTTGGTATAGTGTTCTTTTCTTTCCTTCTACTTCTTTTGACAAATGCCCAGTCTGGATATCCACAGGTTTTAAAGGCTCCTCTGAGATGTTTTGTTTCTTTAGCCTTCGCCTCTGTCCTAGTGGCGATGTTCTCTGCTCTGTGTTGCAGGGTTCTGATGACACCCAGCTTGTCATCAGAACCCTGCAGCACGGGGGTTTGACCCCCTGAAACATTGTATTCCTGGTTTTCAGCACCTGAATAAATTAATATTTATGAAAACTTTTTTGAGTGTGCCTCCCTTCAAACGTATATATTGTTTTGACACCTTACCCTGGGCAGTTCCTATAACACCTCTTAGCCACAATGCAATCACGCCTTGCATTCAGAAGGTCCCTAATTGGGACTTTCCGGGGTACATAATTGCCAACAGATTCTTGTACAAGTCATTCTGAATTGGGAAAGTCAGTTGGATGACTAGCGAACGTCTTTAAGAAATAAACTTTAAGTCCGGTTGATCTAACTGAATACAGCAGATATTAACCTGCTGACGTTCCTGCAGTGTTTTCTTGCCAGATCATGGTTTAGGAGTGATATTATTATCATAAAAGATTGGGCCAAGTGGTTTTCAGAGCATGGCGAAAACATCAGTTGGTAAGTCAACCTTATGTCTGCACGTTCCAAACTTTATACTGGGGCAGATAGCAAATCCTGCTTAATTGATGGCATACCGCAAACATTGAGAGTGTAAGCACTGATGTCTTCTATTATGCTATTAGTTAGGAAGGGGTTTATCCAAGGGTCTAAACAAAGGCAGAGAACATAAACTGTTTAGCCACCATACAGTATCTTCTGAATACTGATAGAGGGTTGGTTTTGAAGGCAAGACCACTTTCAAAACACCCTAACGGTTTGTAAACCATGGTTCTCCTTTTAAGTACTTTGATTAAAACAATAACTTTATACATTTTCTTACAGACTGGTACCATCAAGACTGCAGTACCTGGAACTAGTATAGCCACAGGTAAGCACATTTAGGGGATATGGTCTACTGTCTTCTTTTTATTTTAGTCTTTAAATACATCTTATGGGAACAAATGTTTTAACTTTACTTTACAGGAACTGTTAGTGGAAACATGGTTGTTAACAATGTTTCTGGAGTGTCCCCTGCTTCCTTCCAGACAATTAATAAACGTCTTGTGTCTCCAGTGGTAACTGGCACTGTTTCAGTAAGTAATGCAACATTTAGTTGCTGCTTTGTATAAAGATATTTTTTTTCAATCTTGAATTTCTTACACATCCATTTCCTAAAATCTCTGTTGCAGAAATAACCTTCAGCCTCATAATAGTTTGTATCAGCACATGCTTGCAAACCTCACTTATAGAATGGGAAAGTTAACACTTTTCACCAAAAGGGAAAACTCTTCCCTTTTTTTTTAACGAAGGTAACAATAGTTACAAACTTTTCTCCTCAGGCTTCTCCAGCAGCTACTGCACAAATTGTTCAGCAGAGAACACCGGTCTCTACTACTCTGCCCACAGAAATGGTTACCATAGCTACCAGTCAAGTGCGGGCAGTAACACCAGTAACCGGAGGGGCTGTTGTCTCCACGAATCTTACACCAGTACAGACTCAAACTCGAGCCATAGTAACTCAGGTTTCTACAGGTATTGTGACCCAATAATTGTTTTACAATGATGTTGCTAAGTATGTAATTGTTTTTTGACATCACCTTCTTTAAAGGGGAATTTCAGTGCAAATACATATACTTTTAAGAAAAAAAGAGCAGTATTTTTCCATCCTAATGACTTTAACTGGCCCATTTAGCATGTTGTCTGTGTATAAATAAATGCATCCTGGTTGCAGGACCCCTAATAGAGACTGCATAAGAAACTGTTTTTTTTTTTAAAAAAATCATATTTTCCAGTGAACTTTCCCTTTAACCCCTTCCTTTTTGGCTTTCTTATGATTTTAACCTCATTAAGGCTCTGTCAATTGGCCAAAAAATTGTATGGGGTGTACAGACAGTAAAGTGTATTGGTTGATTGGCCCAAAGAAATTGCATGGATTTGCGTCTGCCTGTGATCGACGGTCAACCAGTTGAATTTGAATTGGTCACTGAGCTGTCGGCCGCCACTACGCTAGTAATGAACGGTTGGTCTGGAAGAAGGATCCCCATGGTGTGTCCCTCTAACAGCCTTTTTTTCTATTCAACATATTCCAAAGCTGTTTTCTTCTATAGACCCAGGAAAGACATAGGGTTAAAGCACCCTTGTGTAGGCATGGACAAGTGTTTCCCTCCCCTTGTGTGCTTTACCCCTTCTGCGTGATGGATTTTCCTTGAAATAGCCAATGAGTACACATTAGTATGATTTTTTTTTCTGTGGTCTGTCTCAGACACCTGGGGTATTATAGGAGAAGGACCACAGCAGTGGAGAATCTAAAGGCTAAATGCCTGTGCCACAGATTCTAACTTTAAGCAGTCCCTTATACTCTTGGCATTTATCTGGAATATTCTTTTTGAAGCGGAGCTTGACTGCATCATTGTCCAGGCCATGATAGGATGAGACCCAAACTGGATGCACTCTTTCTAGTCCTTGGGCATCTATAAAAAGGTGTAGGATATTAGAAGTCACTGAGGAGTTTCATCGCCAAGGTGACTACTTATATGAGTACCCCCTACAAACAAAAAATTATAATTCTGCCCTTTCCCCTTATTTAAAGCCACAATGCCTCCCCCTTTAATATATATGTAGTGTTATGTTGATAATGCGGAGTGTTCCCTTTTTTATATAACTCCACATCTCTGCATAAAAGTTTTATATTAAAAAACAAAATATGTGATTAAGTCAAGACATAAACTAGTAAAGAGCAAACACACATTTTGTTGATCTTAAAGTAAAAGTACCTACTGCAGTTAAGTTATGATTGTAATGCTGCAACTTGAATGACTTCCCTAATCGCTTTTTAAAGTGAAAGTTTAAAGGAGAACTATTGTGTGTGTATAAAGGTTTTTTTAGTTTGTTTTTTTTTTTTAATGGTTCAAATGAAAAGTAGTTGGGGCAGGGATATAGGACTGGTAATTCCACCTCCCAATATTGTTTCTGTGAGGAGCACCAGCCCAAAGAAAACTGATTCTGCCAGTCTTCCTCCTGGCTTCACCACTATCTTTAATACAGGAATAGTCCAGGACTAACTTGGCAAATGAAAACTATTTGCTGTAGCTCATCAACAAAATAATATAATGTGGTAGGAATAATCAATCCAACCTCCATGTCCCTTGTACTTTTTCATTTTAAAAAGTTAATGTGCAAGTATCATTTTTGGTCTCTTCCAGGCACATAAATATATAACTTTATTGGTATGATTAAGCCACTCGTGGAGCTTGCATGAACCTTTAGGTTCTTTAAATTTGACTTTATAGAATCAAAATTTTTCTTTCTGCAATCTTTGACATGCTTCATCTATAATTCCATCTTCATTAGATGACACCCCCCCCATCACATCTTTTCAGTGCTGAATGCAGTATTTAGCATTAAGTTCTTTACAATTCCCTTACCTCCAAGATCTGATATAGCAATGTTGCTTTGTTTAGCAGTCAATCTAGAATGTTTTTATGGCAGTAGTCCATGCAAAATGCCAGTAGCCTGGCACATTCAGACTACACAGAGGGACCTCTTGCCCTCTTTTGATAAATTGAATGTAAATAATAATTTCCCTTGTTATTTGCATCTACACCCCTTACCATAAAATCCTTCTACCCAGGTGTGCCTCCTTCTGGAATTCTTTCTGCATGGAAACCTATTCTAAAGTACTTTATAGGTGTGCTCCCCCAGTGTAAATTAAGTTATGCCAAGATCCATAAAACTTATACCTTTATGCCTATTTTATTATGCCATTGAACACCCTTGCAGTGGTAATTAATTAAATATTACAAGTAGGTATTAAGTGTATTACAGTTAAACTGCAATCTGTGAATATTACCCATTGTCTTAGTCTTTTGTAAATGTATCCATATGTATTTATTTCTCCCCAGCCACCACTGGAGGAGTGCAGCTGGCTGGAAAAACTATCACCCAAGCCCAGTTCCAACTTCTTAGGCAGCAACAGGCTCAAGTACAGGTTCCTCAAATCCAGACACAAACACAGTCGTCGGGTCAAATAAAGGCTGTTGCTAAGATGTCCCAGGTAAATTTAGAATTGGTCTTACTCTTTGATGTGTCAGGGTAATTTGCGATCACTCATAATTGGCTCATCTATACATATTTAAAATATCAATAAAAAGGTACTACTCACGGACTCCCATAAGGTGTGTTTTTCATAGTTGCTTATCTTTAAAGGGCCAGTAACATGGCCATTGCCCAGTTTTAAAAAGCAAGATGAAGCAAACTGTAAGCAATGAAATCTGCAAGTGGTGTCTTTGTTGGTCTTCTGCGCCAGCCTCTGCTCTGTTCGACCTCTCAAGTAGTTGAAGAAAAAGGTACACATTCTAGGCTGGTTTAATATTTGCTGTATTAGCTTGCTAGTGCAGTTAATTCTAATGTGCTCCCTTCCTCAAAGCACATACATCATGTATTAAATGACAAAAAGCTTATGAGGAGTGGGAGAGCGGCACAGGCAGTACAAGTTAGCTGTCCTGGGGAGAAAAAAAGTTTTAATCTGTCCCATTCTCTGTGGGACCTTGTAACCAAAAGTGCCCCTGCTTAAATATTTTAGGTGTGGGATTCAACCACCGAGGCTTTCTTTCTTGTAACCATTTTTGAGAATGGCTGTTTTCCCCTTGACTATTAATTATTCACAGTCTGCATTTACTATTATTGAACATATCAATGTTCTGATTTTAGCAAGTTGTTTTTGCTTTGTTAATCTGTGCATAATAATAAAGTAACTACATTACCCCGGGGTTTAATTTGGGTCAAAAATTTAAATACCAAAGACATTGAAAACAATTGTAAAATAACTTTTATTGGGGAAATTGCTAAACTGCAATGTAACCAGCGGAAAATCAGATGTTTTATTAAAAATATTTAGCAGTGTTGCAAAAAAGAAGAAAATGCACATATTCTTCAAACAAGAAGAAGAAAACGCACAAATTAACTGCAGTTGATAATTTTTGATAAGAATTAAAATGTAATCCAACCTGTCAAGTATTTGGAGGGTTTTAGTGGTACACTGTTTCATGTTCAGGATGGATTTAAAATCAACTGGGAATTTTAGTGAGATCTTTTAATCTAGGCACCATAGGGACATAGGATTAAGACCCACTACAAGGACAGTTAAAAAGTGGAACATCCATTGGTCCTATACCCCTGCACACCCCTACAAATATTTTTTTTACCTAATCACACAATAATTAGGATTAATTACCACCAACCTTAAAAAAAAATGTATACCTTGTTTTTTAGCTCTGGGAGTTTACCTTTTAAAGAGAGCGGGGCACAGCTAGTCAGTAAAGAACTATCAATCACCCAGCCCCTCCCCCTGCCCCACTGCATGTAGAAACTATCCATTCTATAAAAGTAAAAGGAGATTTTGTTACTTACCGTAAAATCTTTTTCTCTGAAGCCAAAGTGGGACCCAGGCACAGCAGGGCTAAGTATTCCACCCCCAGGAGAGGACACTTGAAATATTGAAATCTTTCACAGGCTCTGGTGCTCCTCCCCTTACCTTATATTCTGCAGCACCAGCAGCCTGCTTTAGTTTGTCCCAAAGAGGGAGCGAAGGAGTTCCAATAATAAACTTGCAACTTTTTAAATAAAACACACTGTAACTTAAACTAAAACCGATATAGAAACACACAGATGATCTGTCTAACTAGAATAACAGTTTTAATAACTTGGCAGTCATGACATATAGGGAAGGTAGTACCTGGGTCGCCCTTTGGCTTCAGAGAAAAAGATTTTACGGTAAGTAACAAAATCTCCTTTTCTCTTTCAGCCTTGAGGGACCCAGGCAGAGCAGGGGACTTCCCAAATTTCCGAACAGTAAAAGAGGGAAGAAGAAATTAAAGGACAACTCCACCCTCATAAGAACATCTTTTAGAAAGAATGGCCTCTTAAAATATGTTGATGTATCATAATTTGTCCTATGAATTCATTACTGTATGCCGGATATGCTTCTGGGTGCATCATGGAAATTGAGCAATTTAGGAACCTGTACTGAGCCTGGGCATGCTCAGAAGAGGCAGATAGGGGATTAGCATTTTAGTCATTGGCTGTGATATCAACTGTCAAATCCATAACTGACAGTTACTAACTGGAAGAACCAGGAAGCAGTAATTGGCAACATGACATTGTGCAGGATTTCAGGTTAGACTTGAATATTTCAGATTTGAAACTATTACCGTTTAGGGGGGTGATTTACCTGTATGTAAGTTTTCATTTTAGGGCTGGACCTTTAAACCTCTTCTGCTTGCAGCACCAGCCGACCTACGGTCGTTTCTGCTAAAGCAAACACATCGAACCTGTAGAACTTTATAAGTGTGTTGATTGAGGTCCAGGTGGCTGCTCTGCAAATCTGGTCGAAGGAGGCTCCCCAGCGAGCTGCCCATGAGGCTCCAAGTGCTCTGGTAGAGTGAGCTGCAACCCGCAAGGGAGGAGCAGCCCCAGCTTCTGCATAACATTTTAAGATGAGACTACAAATCCTTCTTGCCAGGGTCTGAGGCGACGCTCTGGAGCCTTTGTGAGGACCCGTCAGGAGGATGAACAGCGATTTGGAAGAACGAAAGGATTCCGTTCTGGAGATGTTTGTCTGGAGAGCTCTGACTACATCCAGCGAATGCAACCTCTTTTCTTTAGGAGAAGCTGGCCGAAGGCATAGAGCTAGGATGATGATATTCTGACTCGGGTGAAAGGAAGACATGATCTTGGGTAGAAACTTTGAAATGAGGCCGAAGGACTGCCTTGTCCCTGTGAAAGGAGAGACAAGATGGTTCTACCGATAGAGCCACCAGATTTGACACCCTGCGTATTGAGGAAATGACTAGGAAAGCGTTTTCCAAGAGAGAAGAGATAACGTTACCGACCTTAGAGGTTCAAAAGGGGGGGCCCTTGAAGAACTCGAAGAACCAGGGAGAGATCCCATGGTTGCACAGACTGCCTGCGTGGAGGACGAATGTGAGCCACCCCTTGTAAGAAGGTTTGCACTCTCCGTGATGCCAGTCGCCGATTAAAGAAAATTGACAAAGCTGCAATTTGGACCTTCAAGGCACTGCGAGATAGTCCCTTATTTAATCCCACCGGTAGAAAACTTAGCAGCCGAGAGAGGATGAATGTTCGAGAGGGAAAACCCCTGGAAGAGGCCCAATTTATGTATCTCTGCCATATTCTGTGATAGACTTTTGCAGAAGATGGTTTACATGTGGCCAGCATAGTAGGGATGACAGACGAGGGAATGCCTTTTCCTTATGATGGAGGATTCAATCGCCACACCATCAAATTGAGACGGTGATCTGGGTGGAAAAATGGACCTTGAGAAATTAGGTCTGGGCGGAGGGGTAGGGGCCAGGGTTCGTGGTGACATTTTTAGAAGATCCGTGAACCAAGCCCTTCTCTGCCACCTGGGGGCTATGAATATAGTCGTCGTTCCTTCCTGCTTGATTTTCTTTAGCACACACGGAATCATGCCTATTGGAGGAAAGGAGTACACTACCTGGAATCGCCATGTAACAACCAGTGCATCTGTGAGGTGCGCCAGAGGGTCTCACATTCTCGCACAGAAGAGGGGAACCTTGCTGTTGAGATGCAATACCATAATGTCTATTTCCTGAGTTCCCCACTGACAGGTCAGGGTCGTGAAGACCTCTTGGTGAAGAGACCTTTCCCCTGGGTCCAGAGTGTGGCGTCTGAGAAAATCCGCTTCCATGTTCAGGATCCCCAGAACAAAGACCGCAAAGATCGCCGGAATATAGTGTTTTGCCCAGGATAGAATGCGGTGGGCTTCTTCCATGGCCATGTCGCTCAGAGTGCCCCCTTGGTGGTTGATGTATGCCACCGCTGTGGCATTGTCCGATTGGATCCTGACAAAGCTGTTTGTCAGTTGTTCTATCCAGTGAGAGAGCCAGAAATATGGCCCATAGTTCTAGGACATTGATCGGGAGGAGGTATTCCTCCGTTGACCACATGCCCTGGGTTTTATGGGACCCGTACACTTCCCCCTATCCTAATAGACTTGCATCTGTGGAGATCACCGTCCATGGAGGCAGGCCAAGCGTATTTCCTTTCTGAAGATTGAGATCTTTTGTCCACCATACCAGGGACCATCGGATTGGTAGGGAGAAATGAATCATGGAGTCGAGTCTAGAGATCTTTTCCAAACTGTTAACTTGTGGCGTTGGAGCGGATGCAGGTGGAACATGGCAAATGGGACTGCGTGGACTGGCTGATATCATCTTCCCTACTAAGCGCATGGTATGGCGGACCGAGAACAGGAGAGTGGAGAGAGTCTGGAGGGCTAGGAGTTCGAGGGCTTGGATCTTCTCCGGGGGAAGGAAGATTTGTTGCCGGGAAGTGCTGAACAACATGCCAAAAAATGGCATGCGAGAGCTGGGTATGAAGGATGATTTGCGAGGGTTGATGACCCAACCAAAGGAGGTTAAGATTTGAGCGTTGACTTGAGCTGATGCCAGGGCGAAGGATGGTGCTTTGATCAGTAGATTGTCTAGATAGAGTAGGAGAAAGATACCTTGCAGGCGAATAAAAGCTGCCTGACAGGCCATCACCTTGGTGAAGTCCCGAGGGGCCGAAGGGGAGGTAATGACGCATTCCCACTGCGAATCTGAGAAATCGGTGGTGGCCCTGCCAAATGGGAACGTGTAGGTAGGCGTCCTGTATGTCGAGGGACGCTAGGAAATCTCCCGGTTCTATGGCTAAAATGACTGAGCGTAATGATTCCATCTTGAAATGGATCTTCCTGACATACTATATGTTTTAGTTCCTTGAAGTCTAAGACCTGGCAGAAAGTTCCATCTTTCTTGGTGGGAATACCGTAAAATCCTAAAAACCTGTGAGAAGTAGGGACTGGAACTATTACTTCGGACTGCAATAGAAGGGCTATTGCTTGGTGTACGGCTTGCCATTTGGATGGAGATTTGGGAAGGTTGGAGGGAAAGAAGCATCCCGGAGGATGCTTCTTTGCACTGAGAGCAAAAAGGATTAAGTTCCTGACCACACTAAAAATATAGAAAAGGATAAAGGCAAGTCTTTATTTCAGTTTAGTTTCCCTTTAGGTGTCTGCTTCAAGGGTTAAACGAAAATTGTTTTGATTGTTAACCTTAGTACTTCTGTGCTTTTGTAAAATTAAAATGGCATTACATTAAATAAACCTGCAACTATGTTTATTGTCGATAATGTAATTTCCGTACTGTAAATTATACAGTTTAAGAAGTCACAGAAGTTTTGAAAACACTGATTGGGTGGAAGGTACAGATCAGCAGTTGGTCTCCCCGCCACACTCTTTCTAGAGTCCTGCGGATCTGTATTGTGGGTGGACAGCGGAGCCAATCATCTGGAGAGCAGCAGAAATGTTTGCTCTACCGTGGAATAACGGTATACCGCACTGCACACTCACACCTCTGCTGCAATGCAGGTTTGATGGTTTCCACATAATCATTTTGCTACTACATAGCTGTGTCTTACCTCTCATTCTTCAATAAAACTATCAGGAGCCAGGAGAGAAGGTAAAGAACTTCACTGCTCGCTCACTCCTCCGGCACATAGTCTGACAGGTCCCGACTTACGCTGTCTTCTATGCACATTGATCATGCATGTGCATAGAAGTCAGTCCGTTGGGACCTATCAGACTATGCGCCGGCGAGTGGGTGGGTAAGTTCTTTACCTTCTCTCATGACAAGAGAACCTTTACCTCCCTTTCTTCAATAAAACTGAATTTCGAAAATGTGTTCATACGAGTGGAGATACCCTTTAAAGCAATTTTTCTTTCTTTTTTTTCCCAATGAAATAGGAACAACTTCTAAAGCTACAGAAACAGAAGTTGCAACATGCAGCTCAGGCTGGAGCCCTAACTGGCACCACAGCACAAGTACAGGTTCAGCCTCAACAAACTCAACAGCTCGCAACAGTTACTGCTTCACGTGCAGGAGCTGTTCTTGCTAGTACAACTATGACAAACCTGCAAGTGGCTCGGCTGGTATGTTGACATATGTTGTTCTGCATGACAGATGATTATGGCAGCTAAAATGCATTGTGGCAAGTTGTTTGCTCTAACAAAAGCTGTGAGTCCTCCATATGAATAGTTTATAATTTGAGAATATATGTGCCCAATAAAAAAATGTCTTATTTAGTTGCAGGCTCAAGGACAGATCCAGGCTCAGTCAGGGCAGACAGCACAAGTTGCCTTGGCAAAGCCACCAGTTGTGTCAGCTGTTGTTTCACCTGGAGGAGTCACCACTCTCCCTGTTACTGTAGCAGGAATCAGTGTTTCCATTAATCAGTCTCAGAAAGCAGCAGGTATTTGAAATAATTAACAATTGGTTCTTTATTTTTCTTTCCACGGTTCTTGGGGGAAGGGGGGGTATGTTTTTGGATCTACATTTAAAATATTAGTTGGTATTGATCTTCATTTTTAAGTACTTTTCATAAATGAGGCTGCTTTCTTTTACCTATAGTAATTATTTGTATTAAGTATTGGCATTGTATTGCAGCAAATACTCTCTATCTTAGCCTTGCAGTAAAAATCTTACTCATAGGTTAGGAACATTTTAGCATTTTAATAACCTTTTTCCATAATTTCTTAAGCAGGCCAGACAGTTGTTGCCCAACCTCTACATGTGCAGCCTCTATTGAAATTAAAACATCATCCTACTCCACAACAGCAGAAAACTCTCCAGTCCCAGTCTGCATTAGGGCAACAGAAGGTATGACATTTTTTAAAGGGATAGTAACTATTATATCATCTAATATTCCGAAGATGTATAATTTTTAATGATTTACACTTTTATATTGGTATGATGTAAAAGTGCCATGACATGAAAACAGTTTAGGGGCTTTGTAAATATTAATAATGGGATATATTTGTTGAACAATATTTAAAGCAGACAGTTTTAAGTTGCAAATATGAACCAATTAATAATGCCTTATTTAATAATTTATCTAAAGATAAGAAAGATAAGGCCAGGTGGGGAATTTAAAGGGCAATTGCATTGGTAAAATGGATTTAAAGTATCTTTTCTCTGTCGGCCTCAGGGGGACCCAGGCACATCCGGGGTTTAAGTTCCTAACCCAAAATTCTCAAAAAGTGAGGCTCCTGGCCCACCCCTTGGCCATAAGCACCCGGGCGCCAGAAGCCTCCTCCAGTTTAAGAATCCACTCAGGAGTAGTATCACTAGTGCACCTCCGTGCGAACAATTGATTGCATATTCGATAATTCTTCCTCAAAAAAAAATCACCCGCGACAGCAGTGAGGGTGTCTATCGACGTGCTGCTTTACCAGCAAGGCATCAGGAGGCTCTCCCCTCTCTGAAATAAGGGTAACAGCGCTGCTTGACTGACTGGCAAAGGGGGTGGAGCTTATATCTTCAAGCTTCACATGGTGGCGGCCATCTTGGATGCAGCTCCAGCAGAGGAAACATGGTCTCAATCCACAAGGATATGTTTGCTGAGGTCTCCTCCAGATAAGCGACCATCTTTTTCTCACTTTATGCCTTACTGCAGCAATGTCGGCTACAGAAAAATCCCGCTGCAGACACCAAAAATGCAAAAACCTGGCAAAAATGGCAGGCACTCTGTGGATCATGCAGCAAGCAGGGTCCCAGAAAGGACCAGGAGCCTGAGTGGGCAAAATCCCTCAAACTCCAAAGATACCTCTTTAAGTAATTCATTAATTCTTAAAAGTCGATATCTGTAACACTGTAATCTCTGAAATCCATGCTGCTGGTCTAACATTTATAATTCTAAACATTTTAGTATTAGCTCCTTTTAGTGAGTTATAATTAGTTTTATAACTGGTTAGCCTTCTTTATAGATAGGTCACTCGCTATGCCAGAATACAATGAGCTTGTGTATTTTTTTATCTTGGCTGACACTACACACTGGAAGGTTAGTATCCATCAGAATGAGAGAGAATATTTCACAATATGGCAGAGGTGAGATATATAGCTATCTGTCGGGAATTATAGCATGCTTCTTTAAAGGGGATAAGCTGGGCACTGTTTCCTTTTTAATAGTTTTCGCAAAGAACAGTATTGAAACTTTCCAACCTGCTTTCAGATGTCTTACAATAAACATGCAGAATGATATATGTTTATTAACACTTGATGCTTGTTTGATATGCGTTTAAGTTTATCTCTTCCTGTCTACTTTTTTCCCTGGGCTTTTAATGCTCAGCCTTACCTTTCCCTCCAGATAACAACACCCCAAGTGTCCACTGCATCCCAACAGCAAAAAGTTACCTATACCACCCAACCGGGGATTAAAACCCAGTTTCTAACTTCCTTAACTCAGGCACAGAAGACAACTGGTACTCAGCAAGTGCAAGCTCAGATACAGGTAGGATCATCAAAGTATAAAATTAAGTAATGCTGACAGTAGTATTAAAAAAGCAATCTACAGTAAATTTGGGTGGACCTCTCTGAGACTCGGGAAAAATCATAATCTTTATTCCATCATCATAAATACAAGCTGTGAACACCGGTGTACTTGGGAGAAAATGTCTTACTCGTTTCACAGAGTATTGCCGCTTCCTCATGGCATCCTGCAGCTTCGGAGGAAGCTGCAGGATGCCGTGAAACACGTTCGACATTTGTCCCCTGTACACTGGTGTTTGGATTTATGATGGTGAAATAAAAATGATGATTTTTACCTTTTTCCGAGTCTCGAGAGCAGTCCATCAGTATTAACTGTAGTTGATGACTGAATGCACGGGAGGCTGGTCCCATTGATAGTGGGTTTTAGAGACCTGCGCGCCAAGCATTGCACGGAGACCGTGGTGAGTGTAATAGAGCTCCTGAGTTAACACTATGTATCTTTTTGTTTGGATTATTATTTAAAGCAGAATACAAACAAATTCTCCCTTACATGTAAAAAATGCTATACTTACCTTTCCCATACTTACTTGTAGACTGAGATACCCTTCCCATTATTCACCATCTCCCTCCCACCTCCTCCTCCATGCGCTCTCAGACTTCCGGGATTACTTTGCATTCAGGGCCGTGATGGGCGACGTCACAGACAATGACTGCAGAGTATTCATGGAGGCTTGTCAACTATGACAACTATGAACACTCAGTGCGGTTACTTGAAACCTTCACAGCGCACAGAAGGGGTTGGGCGAAGAAAAGTTAAGTATATCTCAGCCCACAAGTAATTGTAGGGTATTTTTAATTTTTGAGGTGGACATCCCCTTTAAAATCAGAAATCAAATTTGTAATTTACAAATTGCTATTTTCAATAAAATATAAGGTTTTAATAAACATGTTGAAATTGAAAAAATGTTATTGGTTTTTTGTATTTTTTTTTTCATCTCATGACTTAAATTTTTTCAAAAAAATGTGTAGTAAGGTGAGTTTACTGTGGTTTTGTTCCTACCTTTAGAAAAACTGAGCTTGGGTACTACAGAGACTAGTTGCTAAACTTTGAAAACTGAAATGTTGTCATATTCTTGATAGGATTCCAGCTATCTTCTTAGGAGATTGCATTGAGTTTTTAGGAGCTACCAATGAGGTGGGGGGTATATGATATTACATATAGGAAACGTGTATATGTATGTGTGTACTATCTTACTATTACCATTCAAATAACCATCAATAAATGTATATAAAGTAAAGCACTGACTTATATTAGGTGGACAAAATATACAAAATATATAAACTTACTTACAGAGCTGAGATTCCTATTTCAAAATTATTTGGTTACAATGGCAGCTTAAACCACTCCCCTGTGTCTGCTCCATGTGAATACTGAAAGGAAGTGTAATCCAAAAAAAAGTTTGTCTGCTACACGGGATGGGATGTGTATTGTAATGGGCATATACACCAAGGCTCCTTATATACCACCTCCAGCCTGCATGTGGTATCAGTGAGTTATAAGAGACAAGACATCCCTGCTCTCTATGGCTAGGAAGAGAGAAAGTGAAAGTAGGTAGAAGTGTATGGTGTGGTCCCTTACATAGTGTGATGATTAACTGCAACACAAGACCCTGTGTACGAGATCCTGTTACCACACGTTGGGAGGACAGATTATTGGACGGATAATTTACCTTATTGGATACAAACTCTGGTGGTGCACCATTGGCAGGGACTGCTACATTACTGCATATGTGGGGAAACTGTTTGTTTTGTTATTAAATCATTGCAATACTTACTGTTAAATGTCATTAAAACTAGTTTATCTTATTTAAAGAGTGCACTGTCTGCTTTGTGCCAGACCACCAGAGTAACCCACTGTGTGCCATACTACCCATAATCATTCCATAAAGCAGTGATCCGGTACAAATTGGTGGCAGCAGTGCTGGTAATACCATTTATTCTCCCTGTTTTCTTCTCTGTATATTTGTTCTCTGTATTCAGCTATGGAGGCTGCTACTGAAAGTATTGATTTAAATCCTCCTGTCCTTGTACCTGCAGATCAAATGCCCCAATTTGACTCAGTAGCTCTAATAGGCTCAATTGCCAAACCCCTTTTTAAACCTGATCCATTTGGTGGGGTAACTAGGGAGTGGACTGATTGGCTATAACAATTTGAATGGGTTAAGACCATATGGTGCCCTAGGCAGCGCCATCATCTAGGGGCCCCTTTTTTTGCTACACATATTGTATAGACTAAAATATTTTTACTGCTTCTGTAGCTGGGCCCCCATAAGTTTCCTGGGCCCTAGGCAGGTGCCTAGGGTTGCCTTGTTGATAATCCTGCTATGGAATTGGCAGCCACTATGAATGGTTGGGATGAAGATGCTCACTTGCAGGTCCTTAGACTTTTGCTTAGTGGTAAAGCCAGGCAAGTATGCCAAGGATTTAATACTGAAATAAAAAGCAGTTATCCGTTATCAAAAAAGTGCTCTGAATCAGGTTTTTCAACTCGATCTGTATGAAAGAGTATATGTAAGATAAAACCATGTCTCTAGGTAACCTGGGAATGAGAAATATTTGTTTATATGCTAGATTATTAGGACAATGCTAATGCTATGCTATAATAACACGAGACTGTGAGGTACCTTCTGTTATAAGAAGGCTCTATTTCATTTTATACTCTGGGGAGCTTTTAGCTCCTTTAACTCCACCTATCTGTAAAGCTAATCATTATCCTGTGTTCCTAACCCCATAGCAACTGTAAATCTGGAACTTGCTGTGGTAATTACTAAACCTGAGCCTAGCATGTTAATCTGGATATCTGGGTCTATTCTCAGACCTGCAGGTTTATTCCACATAGACCCCCTAACTTCTAGCTGTCAGGTAGATGCAATAGGAAAGGGATGGCAAGTTTGGTAAGGTTTATAACTCTTACTGCCTGAAGTGACCTAAATAATCCTTTCCTATGCCAATAGTGTAATAGCTATGGATGTAAGGGAAGGGCAGATGGATCACTTGCATTTTCGAGCCCTTGAGTAGGAATCGCTAAAGCTTGAAAAATTGGCTTTATTCTAGGATGTATGAAAAAATTTTCCATCATTCTTTGCAGCCAGAGAATGCTGGAAGTTGTAGTTTTTAAACATGTGAAAAGTTCAACACCCGTGCTCTATATCATTAGGCTGTATTGAATCTCTATACATTCATTAGCAAATGGACATAAAGAAGAAAGAGAATGCTGGGTGTTGTATTTTTCAAACATGTGAAATAGTCAGTAAGAAATGTTTATATGTTAGATTATTAGGGGAATGCTATTATAATAACATTAGGCTGTGAGGTATCTTCTGTTATAAGAGGGCTCTATTTCATTTTATACTCTGTGAGGAGTGTTTAGCACCTTTTAACCCCACCTAACCTTAATCTATAAAGCTAATCAGTATTGTGTGCTCCCAATTCGTAAGATACGCAGATATAAATGTGGCACTTTACATAGTGAATACTAATAAGTATGAACATGGCATGTTTAGTTTGAACCATACAGTGTAGCAGGATTGCCTGGGTCTATTCTCAGACCTGCAGGATTATCCTATTTGGTTCCCCTGGATGCTGGTGACTGTCTGAGCAGTTTAAATTATACCTGTGTAAGATTCTATATCCACACATAACAAAACATACACACTGATAATTTCCACTGTGCACCAATGGGCACACTTTTGCTAGTTATTGTATATAATTTTTTTTTTTTTTTAAATTTTTAATGGGTGTTGGATTTAGACTGCAGGCAGGCCAATATATTTTTTAAAAATGTGGAGTTGAGGTATGTTTACTATGGTGTTGTCCCTACATTTGTAAAACTGTAAAGCTGGGTACACACTTGCCAGATTCTTGAAAGATGACAGACAGGATGTGCAAGATCCTGTTTGTCATTTTTCAAAAATCAGGCTAAACACAGTCCCGAGCTTTCTCTCTATACACGGTATGTCCCTCTTTCCCGTTCGAGAGCTTGGCCGACCTGAACATTCGGGAAAGCTAGGTACACACAGTACCGATAAAGCCCCGATACCGTTGGATCCGACGGTATTGGGGCCATTATCAATTCTTTTGTAATAAAATGTGCAAAAGTTTGCCTGTACCTATCTAACTGCAGTAACCTAGTAAAAATCTATTATCCAAATGGTTGCTACACATTAATAGCATAGGTAATCCTTTGAACCTTTTTATTGCATCTGTCCCTAAGAGTTACTTTACTTAGTGTATTGTTGTCCTATTCTTGTCTGATGTAGGATTTCAGCTGCTTGAAATCTACTATGTTGTATTTTTTATTTTTAGTTTAGAATTTTTAATGAGTGATGGGTTTAGTCTGCACGCAGGCCAATATAGTTCCTGAGACCCTTTCTACAGAGCTAGGTGCAGTTTGTGGTTTAGCATTGTGTAAACTTTTTCCTGAATACCATGTGGATGACTGCATATGTTGTTCCAAAGCCTGTATATATCGGTTTAAAAAATGTCTATTATTAATGGTGCCTTGTATGCTACCCATGTGCACTAATATACCCCTCTACTGGCTTCTTAACTGTGTGATCAACTAGTCAGTTGGTATATTTCTTTTATGTTGATGATCGTAATAGAGCTGGTTTGTTATTCAAAACAGTTGTAGTCTGTATACTTGCTGATCATATCTCTCGGTTTGTGTTAAGGTTGCTAAAATTCCCCAAGTGGTCCAGCAGTCAGCTGCCATAGCTACACTGCAGCAGGTTGTGCCTGCATCACAACAAGTAAGTGAAATGTTTATCCTATGTTAACTATTAACGTCTTATTTATGAATATCAGGCTGTTTACATTCGATTATCTTGCAGTGGTGTTCATTTGTGAAAGCAGGTTAAAAGATGCAAATCATTCTAATGCTAAATAAAAAAAGAATAGGCATAGAATGGGGTATTTGGCAACAGTAATTTGTTTATATTGCTTTTTAAATATTTTCTATTGACTATTGTATATAATTCCCTGCTCTCTACCCTAATATTAATAATAATTTAATGTATTTTGCCATAGCTGACTAATTTTGTTCTGGTCATCAGTGTTTTTTTTCTAATCTGTTGAATCTAATGTGTGTACTACAGGTCCCAACACAAACCGTGACCTTGACACAAGCTACAGCCACAGGACAACCACAGGTTCAGGTGATTCCAGCCCAGGTAGTACAGCAGAAACTTCTACATCCACAAGTAATTGCAGCAGCTGCCCCAACACAAATACAGACACCTGATGGTCAAAGTACAGCTTCTGGTCTGGTCACATCGGATACACAGAACCAGCAAGCTAAGCTGCAAATCCGAACTCCAACTGTCAGGATCAAAGCACCAACTAAACCCAGCTGAGAGGAAATAAAGGATTCAAATTAGGAAGCCATGTTAATCATTTCTTACGCCTTGGTTTTTGTGCCAGAGGGGCCTTTACTTACTGTAGGATCATTTTTTTCAACAAGAAATGCAAGCAAAGGACATTTTTTTTTCTTCAGGGAAGTCATCATCATTATCCAGTATAAAAACAAAAAAGCACAGTGGATTACAGATATGTTACATATTCCATCATCTGTAGGTCTGGAGGAGAGATTTTAAGCCTTTACGAAGTATATCTGTAGTTTTGTGATACTGTTTTATAAGATGGCGAATGTACTAAAAACTGCTCAACAAATGCTCTTTACAATCTCTTAATTTCAGAATATATTGAGCTCAGGATTCTTTTTGTCTGGCTTTTCTACATAGGGTTGAAGTATAACTTTCTGAACAGTCAGCTTTTGCAAGTGTGGCGATGTTGAACATTAACAATGGTTATGGATACTGTCCACAGTAGCACAAATCATGGTCTTATGTGAAGGAATTTACCTCTGCTTCCTTTGCACAAATATATACATTTCTGTATTTTGGTACAGCATATATGAATTCCTTTACAGAGATTTCTAGAAAGGATGCTGCCCATAATATTTGCTTTCTGAGGAGAAAAAGCCATACATAACAGAAGTTACTAGTTTCTTATCTGTGGCCTTTATGGGTGTATATGCAAGTTTATTTACCAGTCCAATGTACATCCTGTAAACTCCTCCATTTTCCTCCGTGAAGAAACTGATTTTGGGTTTAGGTTGAAAAAGGACATTGTGGTCCATTACATTATTGATTTGTTATTTTTATAAAGATGGACATTTTTCAAGTAGAATATTTTAAAGTTAAAAATAAGCGTGGTAAGATAGTAAAAATTAGGATTGAACCTGTTAACTGTTTGAAGAGATACATTATCATACAAAAGATTGGCAACAGCTAAATTTTTGCAATTTGGAGATGCTGAAATTAATTTCAAAGTCTGCTACATTTATTGTTAAATGGTAATCTGTACCAGTATTTTCTATTTGCTGTAGTAATCTACAGCTTTCAGTTGATTGTTTCTGGACATCCCAGTTGTTTTTATTGCAACATGCATTTCCTTTCCTCTGTACCTTAAATAATAACCTGCCAAGTTGGCAAGAACTTACGTTTGATTACACTTTTATGCCGATGTGTGCTAAATGAAAGATAGCCCCCTGAATATTAGGGAATATTTGCACCAAGATTTAAAATACAGTAGCTTGGTTATACTGTAATACTAAATTTATTTCAAGCAACCCCCAGTTAAAACGCACTATGTATAAGGGTCCAGGGCTTCTGCCTTAACTATACTTGCACCCTTCCAAAGAACTAAATGTGCAAATATTAAATGTGAATAACATTGTGTAATATGTAACTATTCATTTTTTTTCTCATCTTTTATTATCTAAAAATGTTTTATTCTTTGTACAGGTCATGTTTAAATTTTTCTCTTTTAATTCTATAGTGCAGTTAGAAAAATTTCACTTTTCTATGAAATTTTGAATGTTTGTTCATTTCTGTAGGTAATTTTGTTTTGTTATTCCATACACAGGACATTGTTTTCTCTGTACATATTAAGGGTAGTTTCACATGTGGCAAGTTTTTGCTCATGTACAAGTTTCCTAGTGTTGCTCAGATGTTTAATAAGGTCACCATTCACGATACATGTAACTTTTTCTTGCCACTAAACATCTGGATTTGCTAGTGCGAAATAGCCTTAATCTGGGTGCACACCATGTGATTTGTTTGTTTCAACAGGCCGTGTGCCACAAAGCACTGTTGGTCTCAGCAAAAGTAGTTGTGACCTGCAGTCCATAGAGGGCCATTTAATCGGCCATGGTTTCATAGCGTGTCTGATCTACCATTTGTCAGGTTCCAATGAACAGTCGGACATTGGTCAAGCCTGCATGAACATATATTTTGGGCTGATCAACCAATACACTTAAGTGTCAGTCAGCCCAAAATATTGGACAGTGTGTACCCAGCTATAGGCAGTTGTCCATGCACCGCATTTGGCCCGATTCAGTCATATACAGAAAAGTAGAGCCGCAAACACCCTAATGCAAGGGGAAAAAAAAGAATACTTAACACTTTTTGTTTGTTTGATTGTCCCTCTGAAAAATAAGATTGCTTTTCTTTCTTGGCAACAATTAACTGCTCCCAGCTTAATGCAATGGAAATGCATGTTTAACCACATTCCCTATAGAGCGTGTACGGCGGCAATGATCGTTGCCGATGACCATTCCATGTCGGTGTTGGGAAAGGTTGTTTCGGACGAATAATTTTCCTTGTTTGCAGTCGGCTCTCTGTACTATGGTATAGGATCGTAGGGAGAATGACAGTCATGAATGTCCTCCCTTTACTTTATATAGGGAAAACAATCCTGGCTCCGTACTTCCATCTGTCTAAGATGGCATCCACAATCATTCAGATTCTGGTACTGTGTGTACTCACCTTTAGAGTTTTATGCGTTCATTGCTGCTTTCATTTTTGTTAAACACAAGTATATTCTGGCACAAGAAGTACTGGAAATGTGAACAATACTGTAAAATAATACTGGTTTAGTTAGAGACTTCCTTTAAGCTCCTTCCCTAAATAGAATATACTCATATGTGCTAGGTATGCCATCACACACTTTTTGTTCTGCTATCGTGGAATAACTGAAAGGGATTGCTTTAATTAAAGGTTTATTTTAAGAATTACTTAAAAAGACAAGTAATACAAGTTTAACAGTTTTTGGACTATTAATAAATAAATGTATTTAGCTTGAATTTCTCCTTTAAGACATAGTTTATGCAACATAGGGTTTCAAGAAACAGCAAAGTACAGGACCAAAGCATGCAATGTTTGTCAACAGACAGTATCAATAAAAATAACTGTGGTACTGGAACTATTTGGGTTGGTTGGACCATCAAAGTCTTGAGCCAAAAACCCTTGATTCTTTAAACAGTTTTTTTTAGTATATAAGATAATCAGGAAACTCTGCCAAGCATCATCTCTATCTGAATGTAAAGCAAATTGCTCCCTGCATTTAATGCTGTTTTTATGCTAAGGATTGTTCAAAATGCTGGGCATGCTAACAGCTGTGCATGTATTTATCTTGCTTAAGTTTTTGTTTAGATTACGTTCACACTATGCATTTTTCGTGGCAATGCTGCATGTAATGTGGTATGTTGCACGCAATGCACTGCTGCAGCACTGCTATGTGAACAATGCCATTTATTTCTATGTGCGCAGCGTTTTGGTGCGATGTTACCGCTTCAAAAAAACATGCCATAGTGTGAACGAAGCCTAAATGTGTTCCTACACAAAAGTTTGTCTGTTTAAGAATAAATTCACTCAAAAAGTTAAAATATCCTATTTCTCATTGATTAAAGAACAGGAGGTAAAGGAGCTATGTCTGTTCTTCAATAAATGCAACAGGAGGCGGGAAGTAAGATTCTAACTTACCCACGAGTGCGCTGACTCCTCTGACAGGTCGTGACTGCTTTAGGGTTTATATATACTGTAGCATGCATGGGTGCTAAAGTATAGTATTTGACAGAAGCAGTTGGGACCTGTTAGAGGAAGGAGGAATTTTATCATATTTGATTCCTACAGTTACATTAATTTCTGAAAGTCTGTTTGAGCACAGACGAGTTTCTGTAATCGTATGGAAAATAAACTGTACGTGCAAATGAAGATGCTTTCAATTACTGGTAATAAAAACAAAACTGGGTGTCCAAAGATTGTGAGCATCCAAGATCAATGAAAGAAGCTAATAGGATGGACTTGTGGAAGCACCTTTTTACTTTGTTGTCAGGATGCCATGGCTATTGACATTTATACCAATCAATTTTAGGCTGGCTACACACAGGTCAAGATTTGTCCTGTCCAACCATTTGGCTGGGACAAATCAGTCTAACCAACTGATACATCTGATACATACAAATATTGGCTGGTTTGGCTGGAAAATCTGCTCATGTGTACCCAGCCTTAGGGCCAAGAAGATAAGGCAGGTGGTAGTGGTAGGGGACTCCATTATTAGAAAGGTAATCTGCCACAAAGACCCAACATAAGCTCGACATGTAAAGTTGTTTTGTTTTTTTGTTTTTTTAGATATTATTGGGTGGGGCAGAGTGCCAATGACTAAGTTTTATAGGAGGAGGAGAGGCACTTAAAAATGACTTTCAAGAGTTAGGGGCCAAGTTTAAGGAACTCCAGGGTAGTATTTTCAGAAATATTACCGCAGCTGCTGTAGGGACTATGCTAGGGAGGCAACGGGAGCTTAGGAGTATAAATGCGTGGCTATGGGGTTGGTGTAAGGAGATGGAGTTTGGGTTTTTAGAGAACTGGGCTGACGTTTGTTGTCTACAGGCTCTTTAGTAGGGATAGGGGAGGCATGTATGTCAAAGTGGAAATAAATGATAACCTAAAATGTATGTACACAAATGCAAGATGTCTAGAAAATCTGGGAAACTAGAATGAATAGCTTTAAAAGAAAAAAAAAAAGTATGTTTTGATCGGTATGGCAGACACATGGCTAAGTGATTCACATTGCACTAAATCGTTAGCGTGACGTTTCGCTGCGGAAAAAATACAGACAGTGTGAATGTAGCCTGAGGTAACTGCCAGCAGCTCAAAAGGTATCAAGTTCTTATATTTTCTATCTGAGCATTTTCTGAGCTAGTTTTGGAGATGAAAATGGAAAACTGAGGTGAGGTAATAGTGGTCATGATATGTTGCAATTTAATATAGGTTGCCAAAGTATACAAAGTTAACAAAAACTTTGGGTAAGCTAATTGCTGTTAAAGGAATTACTCCTCATAGACAAGTAAAAAATGATGAGGACTGAGACTGGGGTAAATGCAGTCTCCATATAAATTGTCATTGGTAGAAAGAGCACATTCCTACCTTTAAAACGACTCCTGTATCATGCATCTAGCTGCGATCTATCCAAACCTATAGCAATATGAAGGGTGGGCTTTCCAGCTAGCACTGTGAGCTGTGACATCACCAGCATCATTGCTGTTCCACAGGCATGCATAGGCACTGAGCATACCCAGTTTTATCCTACAGCAGTAACTGTCTGTAATAGCTTCAGAAAAATCTTTTTGGGTGGGTGAGGCTTCTTACACAGCACATCAGGTGACATTCACTCACTTCCTGGTTTATTCTGACTCTTTTTGAGTGTAAATTTAAAAGCCTGTAACATTAGACCCAGAGAAGCTAGATATATCATCCTATACTTGTGTGAAATGTATAAGAGTGCTCTTTTATATAGAGGGCAGTTACCTTAAATGAAGATGGTTGTAGGATGCTGATAAGGCTAATTTGCTAAACAGTTCCTCCCCCCTGTGTAGAGAATCCTAGTCCTTATAGTAGGGACTGTATTAATATGAAGGTTTTAAATGATGAATACGTTTCCCTACCATACCCACTGTCAGCCAGTTAATATCAATTAACCCCAACGACCGGATGAAATACACCCAGATCTTAAAAGCGCTTAATCCGGTTTTTAGACCACTGGACTTTTTTCCTGAACGGATCTTATTATTAGTAGTCCACATGGATTTATAAGAAATAGATCATGTCAGAAAATTTGCTTTTTTTAAATTTTATTTATAAAGAGGTGATTCTGGGATAGCAGTGAATGTGGTATAATTGGATTTTGCAAAAACATTTTATACTGTGCCACATAGGTGACTAATATATAAACAGAGGTCTGTAGGCCTGGAAAAATGGATTGAGAATTGGTAGTTGGATCACATACAAGGAGCAGTGGTCAATGGAGCTACATCTACTGCATGTGGTCAAAAGGGTACAGTGTACTAATGCCACTTCTTTTTAGAAATTGCCATTGAGAGAAAGGTTACTGTGTTTGCTGATAACACTAAATTATGCAGAACTTTGGAAACTTCAATTAATGTGAAACAATCCTTGTGCTACCTACACCATAAATGGCTCTATGCTAAGTGAATCTCTGTTGGAAAAGATTTGGGGGTTCTAGTACATAAGACTTAGCTGCAACAAGCAACACCAGCCAGCAATGACTAAAGCTAGCAAGATATTGTCTAGTATAAAAATGGAAATAGATCCAAGGTAGAGAAATATTATTCTCCCTCTTTAGAAGGCACTGGTAAGACCTAATTTGGAATATACAGTACGGTTTTGGAATCTCATTTACGAAGGGACATCTTGGAATTCAAAGGAGTTCAGAGAAGGGCAACAATAATTACAAAGGGAATGGAGGGGCTTCTAGCTGCAGTCTTTACAAAGTTACAGCAGTACTGTGCGCTTTGAGATCATCAGCACCACTGCTCTGCCCCCATGTGCATTGATTATCTTTTCTATGTTTGTATAAATGTTTGACCAGATCAGTACCACTTCCGCAAAATGTAGTTGTAATTTAGTGCTTCCACAATCCTATTGTCTGCCCCCATGTCTCAGTCTGAAGCATGCCCACTGCTGGGACAGAGCATCATCAACTTCTAAATAATTTTTTGATGGGTGTAAAGGAGGGTACACATGTGGCAATCCTTCGTCCCAATCGACTGTTCGGCCAGGATGAAGGACTGTCCATTGGGGCAAAAGTACACGTATCCATCACTTCGATGAGATCGGACGTGGGTTTCCAGCATGTACGATTTGGACAAATGAATGGTCAGCGATTGTTCGCAGCTGCATAAAGGAAGCATCCAATATTTCGTCCCAATTGACTAAAACACTGAAATGTCGGTTGGGCTGAATTATTGGATGGTGTGTACCCAACTTTAAACTAATTTCAGAAAAGATCAATTTTTTGGGGGGTGACTGTCACAAACATGACAGTCGAGGAAGTGTAACTTTACAAGCATATATATTTTAAGATCCAGAGAAGTTAGGCTTGTTTGAAAGGTATGAGGGGACACTTGTATGGATGCCAAAGTTACTCCTTTGTAATACCATCTTCTGATCCACTGCCAACAGTGTGAAGAATATAGTTTTTTTTTTTAAAAAACTAGATCCTTTGCTTCAAAGAATTTCCACCTTAACCCTCAGATTTATTCCTGTGTTTGCAATTGCTTTTGCAAACATTGCAAATACCTTTTGGACTTCTCTATCTAGAAAGCCTTATTCCCCAAACAGTATTTCTTTTGCCAATAACATCTAGCAGAAAGGTACAGTAATCGTGCTGCAAGCTTTGAGGGCTTCTAAGTAATATTTTTTCCTGCAGGATAAGATTAAACTCAGTCAGACCTAACAAATCTGTTTCAATGGATTTTTTATTGAAGAAAGTGCAAAAAATACAATCTGATATTCAGCCTAAAAAAGCTTATTTGGGTATAGCAAAGTCCAAAATAGTAGTCTGGTAATTACATTGAATTATTAAATAACTGCTTAGTTATTAGTTTTCAAACCAAAATAAGAAGAAACAAAACAAAAACATAGCTTTTACCAGTCAAATAAAAAGAAATGAAGGAAAAAATGGAGGGCGGTGTGTCTCTAGGGTATAAATTAGTTGCGGAAAAAAGTTTATCTCGGAATTTCTCGCTACATGCATTGGGCACTCATTCTAGTAGAACCATAAATATTTGTTAATAAGATGAGCTGTACGAGGAGATCTTGTGATTGCACAGGTTAAATGATATTATTTGTTTCCCTCTTAATGCTTGGGAGTGTTTGTTGAGTCCTGTTTTCATAATGAACTTGACAATGGTCAAGCAGTCTTTCCAAAGTCTGACTACTTCTGCAGGTCCACTAACAGTGGCAGGTCATCTTCAGAATGATATTGTCTATAACAAAAGAGAGGCAGAAGGTAACATTTTATGAATCGTAACTGGAGTTTTGTACCAACCATGGAGTATTTTAAAGCTTTTTTTTCTCGGAATATGACATTACTTGAGCATTTTCTACTGTTTTCCGCAAGGAAGTACCACTGTTCTGCTTTTAGGCCATTGCCATGTAAAACTCCCATTTGGTTTGCACTGGTAACTTCGTATTTGGTAAGGTCGGAGCACATGTTCTACCAAATAGATAAGGCAACCACTAAAAAGACTAGTATGAGAGCGCACAGACCTTGATTAAACGGACTGTGGTACACTGTGTACAGCAGTGCCTAAAGGGGGAACAAGCTATAAACACTACAAATACAGATCAAAAATAGGTCCAAGCTAAAGACCCCTAAAACATAGGCACACCCACTTGAATCCGATGCTATAAAAATACGCTTGATTAGATTCGCATATACAGTAAATTTTAATAAACAGTGAAAGAAAGCTAAAGTGCAAGTGCAAATATAATCAAGATTGATAAATAATTCAAAAATCACAGAAACAGTCCATATATACAGTAGCAATCAGTCAGGTGTCCCTGACTGTTCAAAAAAATGTCAGCTGTGCTAAACCCCGTCACTCTAGCCCCAAATAGTCCCAAGAAAATCCCAATGGGCTGAATGATCCATAGGCCGCCGATCAAACAAACATAAGTCTCATGTCCAAGCCGGACAGAGTAGCTGTATATATAAATGGCAACAAAGTTATAGGATCAAATTATTCAGCTTAGTCAATTGTAGCAAGTGTTGGGTAAGTGTCTTACAGACATAGCAGCTGTCCAGTATGATTCAAAACAGATTTAAACAAATAAATGAAAACATAAGTTAGCACAGGAATCGTGCACAAAATCGCGAGCGTTATCGCACGCGATTGTGTGCGCGATTCTTGCGCGTTTTGCGCATGCGTTTTCGCCTTTTCACGTTATGGAAACGCATGCGTTAACGCACCAAAAATGGTGAACACATGCGTTACCATAACGCGAATGGACGCGCAATCGCATGCGCATCGGAAATCGCGGGAATTTTTGCGTTCCGCGATTTCCATTTTAGCGAAAATCGCGGGCGCAAACGCGAGCGCAAACGCGCGAAAAACGCGCTAGTGTGGCCTAGCCCTTAGTGACAGGCATTTTTACAACTTCACCCGGAACAAGTGTTCCTTGTTGGAACCGGCCACGTCAAGACACACCTCCAACTGAGTTGACATGCTAGTGATACTGTCTCGACTTCCATCTGCGTTAGAATGCAGTCTTGTCTCACTCTACACCAACGTGCGTTTCACTCACCAGTGTGCACAGGCTTCATCAGGGTCTTGAGGGTTCCAGGTGAGACTCATACGTATATACCAGTCTCTTAAAGCAACAGTACCCTTTTTAAGTTCCAAGGATGAATATGATTTAAAGGCAAAGTTGCTCATATAGGTCAACTAATGATCAAAAAAATATGGATTGGTTAAAATGAACATAATGTGCAACCTAGTTGCACCAATTAATCAACAGTATACAAATATCTGGATTAACATTATATAGCACCTAAAACACAACTGCATCCACCAGATTCCTAGTTAGCTTCCCTCATAGGAAACAACCAAAGTGCATTTCTTCATTTAATCCCCTGGGACTAAGTGTGTCTAATCTATATGTCCACAAGAGCTCTTTCTGTAGAAGCTTTCTGTTAATGTCCCCCCCTCTGATTCCTAGGGAGACTTTTTCTATTCCGCAAAAGAACCATTTTGCTCTGCCCCCATGTGCAGCTACCATATGTTTGGCAACACTGGATCTTTCCACCTCACCTTTTTGTGTGGCTCTGTCATGCTCAAGGATCCTGGTCTTTAAGGGTCTTAGGGCACGGCCACACTGCAACGCAATTGCAATAGCATGCGATTTCATGTGCGATTTGTTTGCGCTTGCGATTTCTTCAATAAGTATAGGAAAACGCATGCGATTGCGATTAAAAATGCAGATCGCAATCGCACCGAAAAACGTGTGTTTTTTTGTGTTGCTGCGTTTTCAATGATTTTGGAAAAACGCAATTGCAATCGCAAGCGCAAAAAAAAAACGCAGCAGTGTGGCCTAGCCCTTATTGTCTTTCTGACATATCTCAGCCCGCATTCACAGGTGATTAAATAAGTCACCTGAGATGTATCTCTTGATAGTCCACTCCTTTCCTCTCTCCCAGAGCATATGGGGGCAACTCTTGCATTTACCGCATTGTTACCCACCATTGTTCTAGTGCCCAAGAGCCACTTCGATCCAACAGCTGGATCTATAAAGTGGCTGCGAGACAATTTGTTAGAAGATTGGGAGCACGTCTTGCAGTTATTCTAGGTAATTTTCCCACATGTGCGGACAGCTCCCTATCTTCTGAGAGCAAAGGCCAATGTTTACGGAGGAAACTCCCAGCAGGTACATATCCCAGCCCATTTGGATTTTCTTGGGACTATTTGGGTATAGAGTGATGGGGTTTAGCACAGCTGATATATTTTCGAACAGTCAGGGACACCGGACTGATTGCTTCTGTATATATGGATTGCTTCTGTGATTTTTTAAATTATTTATCAATCTTGATTCTATTTGCACTTTAGCTTTCTTTCACTGTTTATTAAAATTTATATGTAAGTCTAATCAAGTGTGTTTTTATAGCAATCGGATTCAAGTGGTTGTGCCTGTTTAAGGGGTCTTTAGCTTGGACCAATTCTTGTTCTGTATTTGTAGTGTTTACACCAAATAGATACTGTATACCTGTTGGTATATTCAGACCACTCTCATTTGAATCGGTCAGGGAAAGTCTTAGTTTCCCCATAATGTGACCATCAGAGAGTGAGGGTTAGTTTAAAGGGTATTTACACTGGAAAAAAAAATTGCCGTTTAGTTTTATTGAAGAATGTGAGGTAGAAGAGCTGTGTCTTTCCACCCATTCTTCAATAAAACCGTCAGGAGCCGAGAGAGAAGGTACTTACCCGATCGCTCGCTCCTCCTCCGCGTCTGACAGGTCCCGGCGGACTCTGTCTTCTATGTGCATGTGGGAAGTGGTTGGAATTTCAGTCTCAACCAGATATTCCTCTAAATATTCTCTCTCTTCATGGGTGATCGAGGTATATAAGGATTGGATGTCCATTCCACACAGGTATACTTACCCTTTAAGTTCATTCAAAACATCCAACTTATTCAATTGATCTGATGTACTGATGTATCCTTTAGGCAAATAGCTGTTTTTTCAACCAAGGGCTGCAAGTACCAAGGTCCACATATTGTGAAAGTAGTTCCAATAATGTCCCAACCCTGAAAATTATAGGGTGTCTGGGGGGGTCACTTCAAGGGTCTTATGGATCTGTGGTAGCAAATACAGGATCAGAACCTTTGGGTGATTAACTGTTAAAGGGAAAGTTCAGTAGAAAAGATCATTATTTTTTTAAACTTCTTAGTTTATATTATGCATACCTAGTTATTCTACATATTCTCTTCCATTTTGAAATTTGAGTTGAATTTATACCCCTTGCTATTCCCTGCTGTTGATTGACATTAGTGAGCTGACATTTTAGGTTCTGTAACGGTTCCTAATAGTAATTTTTACTGATTGGCTGTTGGATGGTTCAAACATGCTCAGATCTCTACTGAGCAACTAAATCAACCCAGGCGCTGGGTCATGCGCAAGACCGTCTCTACTAGCGCAAGACGGTCTCTACTAGTGGTCCTGCAAACAGGAAGACAATATTTATACACAGACAAAATGCTGAATGTTAATGAAGTTAATGTTATTAAAATGGAAAAATACTGCTCTTTTTCTTATAAGTATAACTTTCCCTTTAAATACAGTTTAGTGCAATACTGTATTATATTGCCAGTGAGTGCTTTATTGCAGGCTTTGATAGATTTAGGCCTAGGAACACAAAACGGCAACTTGCCAAAAATTGGGTAGGTGCAAATCTCTAACAGTCCTCTACCCTAGGTCTTAAACAATGTAATAGATCAAAAGAAAAGTTGAGAGATGCACACTACTTACAATGCTAAATGCATTTATTTAGTGAATCACACACAAACAATGTTATGTTGATCACAATATCCCCTTTAACAGGTGTTGCAGTCTACAACGAAGACCCTTTGTCAGTAATCTTGTCAAAGGGTAATTCTACCTAAAACATGTTGTGTAGACTGCAATAAAGCACTCACTTGCATTCAAGTTTGATGGCTCCCTGATCTTCATTTATTGTTTATTTTGTCTATTGGTGCTTTGGACAGGAGCACATTTGGAGACATGGAGTCCACCTCACGTTCCTGCTGGTTGGAACTTTCTAAATTTAAATGTATTATATTAAAGGAAAACTCCACCATAATAATCACATTTTTTTAGAAAGAATAGCTTCTTTAAAATAAGTTAAAATATACTAACTCTTGCTCTGGAAACATTAGCTTATGGCTGCTATGCTCCTGAATGCATTATGGAAACTAAGGGCTAGTGTGTGTTAACAGCAATATTTGTTCACGTTCACGCCCTTTTCATCAATTTAGCGAGCTGGCTATAAGTTTAGAAGCAGGCCCAAAGGAGGCAGCTAAGGCATTAACATTCAGTCATTGGCTGTGATGTCAACTGTCAAATCCATAACTGGCAGTTACTAACTGGAAGAACCAAGAAGGAGAGACAGGGGAAACAGGACATTGTGCAGGATTTCAGGTTAGTTTACATAGTACAGATTTATAACTAGTACAGTTTGGGGTTATTTACCTGTATATAATGTTTCATTTGATGGCTGGACCCTTTAACGTATCTGGGGAACAGGGGAAAGGAACAGCACACAACTGTAGAAATGCCTTTATTTTTGCAGTTGTGTCTATTTTTTTTGCTATTTAATCCCAAACTGCACTAAAAGCGCAGTGCACAGACACGCTACAAACTGCATAAAACTGCATAGGACCTTGTTACGTGTGAATGTAGCCATTACTAAAATGACTGGTATCGAAGTGTCTTTCGCTTTGTTATCGTTTGTAGTCGTGCAATGAAATGGTCTGATCATTAACATGTCCAAGTACTGTTCATCTAAACCAGGGATGTCAAACCTGCGGCCCTCCAGATGTTTGAAAACTACAAACCCCAAGCATTCTGCAGCCAGGGAATGCTGGGAGTTGTATTTTACAAACATCTGGAGGGCCGCAAGTTGGACATCCATGATCTCTCTCCGATCAGTGTAGTTACAGGATAGTAATGATTCGAATAACCTCCTCCCCCTCCCACCTGCCTCTTTCTCACTCCGTCCCTGTGACAGCAGCATCCTTAACACTGACAGCTGTGTGGTACCTGCCTACTATCACTTGATGCCTTTGTCTAGTCGCGGGGCTAAGTCTGCGCATGCGTGCGAGTTCTGACAAGGCGGGTCCTCATCAGGCCTCCGTACGTCTTTTCACTTGTCAACGGAGAGCTGCGGCCAAGACGTTGAAGCTAATGGGGGAGGCAGGTGAGCTTCACCGGCAAAAAGAATGAGGGAAGACGGGCTTGGCGTTGACGAATGGCCGGACACATGCAGAAAACCCTGACGGGCTAGGGCTTGGCTGCTGTCCCTGGTGCTGGGCCTTCCCCTGAAATGGGCCTTCCCCTCTCCGCTTAGCCTGGGGCCTGCACCGCCCCCTCCAGGACTGACAACCTCTTGTCTCTCGCCGACCCAACTGTCATTTGTGTGATTGACTGCGTCTATCTGTGTCAATTCAATGTCTGTGTATAAAGTGTATACCTGTCTGTGTCTCCTCTCTCACACATCGTGCTGCCCTTTGTCTAATCCATTCCACCTCATTGACTAACCAGGGTTTGAAGTGCTGTAACCGATGTGCCCACACACCTTACGATCTGCCATTATTTTGGGTGCTGTCTATCCAGTCCTGTGTTTATTACACAGCTGTTGTGACAATTGGTGGAAAGTGTACAGTTGCATTGTAAAGTGTGTGGCACCCTTTAAGCTAGCCATACACACAGATATGTTCAATCGATCGAAAATAAAACTCTTTGCTGAACCACACACAGGAATCCATTTGTTAATGTTTGATTCCTACTGATTATCCAGCAAGTGCGTACGTTTGATAATGTAATTCAACATCCTATGGTCAAAACGACTCCAAAATAATCCGATCAACAGTAATGTTCCAACATTTATAGTTTTCATTCAAAAAAGCGAAATGGCTTTGATGGAATTGGATTGGATGAATCACATGGTTTGATCAATTAATCGATCGAATGAAAGTATCACCCCCTGTATGGCTAACTTTACCTGGGTTTGACAGATCAATGTGATCATCTGACTAGTGCATTTAGTTACTATTACCTATATCACCAAAACATTTTAGCTTTCCCATGACTTTCATATCTTTGGTAACAGTCTTTAATTTGATGTTGTAATTAAAAGGGATTTCTAACTTTACTGAGGCACATAGGGATTTTAATTCTGTTATCATCCCTGTTTAAATGGCAATTTTATTCCCTATTCACCTCCTATTTTAAAGTACCCAGGTTAAGGACCTAAACCACTAGGTTTTCACCCCAGGGTTTACCCTAGGAACGCTGCACTACTAACCTAAAGTTACGATTGGTGGACCAGTGATAGATTTTCACATAACACTATTGATCTTTTTCTCTAACTGCTGTTAGCCACTCTACTCCGTTTTGTTGGTTCAAGTTTTCTCAGCTAGTGTTTAGTGGTCGAAATAAAGTGTTTAAAAAATTCAGAACCTGTCTCTAATACTATAGCGTTATTATTGAATCTTCCTCACAATAGCAATATCTATTTTAAAACACTATTACTTACCAGCAACATTGCTCAATTCTTTTGTGGCTTCTGATCCTCTTCTTTTGACCATGATCCTCTGCAATTATTGGTCATTTCACTAAAAAAAAACTTAGATGTAAATGGAGATGATGCAACCAGTCATGAGGGACCATGAGAAAGAGTCAGAGGATCATGTTGCAGGTATTTGGTAGCATTTTAAATTAGTGAATCACCCGAATGTGGTTTTTTTTCACTCTAGTTATCCTTTAAATTGTTTCAGATACACATGGCATTCCCCTTTGTCATCTATATATCTCTTTTTACTTATGATTGTGCTGCAAATGTTTCTCTTTTAAGAACACTATATTCAAAGCTTCTATATTTACATAAAATAAATGCAATGTTAAAAATATTGCCAAAACGAATATGACCTAGAGAAGGCAGAACATGTAAAGTGTATGCAGTAAAATATTGACAATGTATTCCAACTGAAAATTCTTGAATGGTATAATACATATTTTTATATCAAAATCTTCTTTAAAGTAGTACACTCATAGCAATTGGTATAAAAAATATTTGTAGTTTCAGGCAATTTTTGGTGAGAGACCAGTCCCTTAAAAATTGCCTTTTTATGAATTGCATTTGATGTCCCACCTGCTTAGTGAAGGGGCAGGCATGATCCGGACCGGCAAGCTGTAGATTTTAATATTATATAGATTCCTATCACTCGTGTATGTATAACTTGCCTTTCTAAGTTATTCATTACCAATGGTACCCTTGTGTATCTTTTATTCTAGCAAGCCTTGCAGCCCTTCTCTCGCACTTACCCTCCCCTTGGCACTGGGAGATACAAACAGGGAGATTCAATAAAGATTCTTATTGTTAAAAATTGTGCTAATTTTGCCCCAACCAATCAGATCTTAATTTTCATTTGAAACCTAACATCTGATTGGTTGGGGCAAAATTAGCACAATTTTTAACGGTAAGAACTTTTATTGAATCTCCCTGAAAATACCTTATTACGGTAGATATAAGGGCTGGAACACAAGGACAGAGTGCATGTATTCTCCAAAAACAAACATTTCGATATAGAATTGATCATATTTTATACCAGAACATTTGATCATCTGCAAAATACTGATATTTAAAAAAAATTTAGTGGTTGGCTGTTAGTTTTAATTTTGATTTCTGGGCTGTCCAATCAAGTCTTTGTTTTTTTAATGCATACCTTAAAAACAATCTGATTATTGATGCACTTCTTTTCATTTCTTGAGGCCCTCTGCAGTTGGTAATGGCGGTCATTTTTTTTGTTAAAATATTGAGAATCCCCTGCCCTCTTTTGCTGCAAAATACAGGGCCAACAAGAATGACAGAGCTGGAAAGGAGTTACCGAGATCTGTGCCTGTAAAGTTTACCTTTCTTTTGGAGTAGCAGCCAGTAAACAAAGCTCATATGGTCTGTTTAACTCTGTGATTTGCTGAATTTGAAATAATCTTAGAATTTCACCTGGGGAGGAACCCGAGATAAGGTACTCTGCATTCTTTTGTGTTAAGGAAGGTTGATTTAAGGATGTGAAAAGTTTTCCAGCTCAAGTAAAAGATGTTCTAGTTTATGTCTTGCTGTATATGTAAAGAAATCATACAGTGATGGCGAACCTTTTAGAGACTGAGTGCCCAAACTTGAGCTCATAACTCACTTATATATTGCATAGTGCCAACACGATAGTTTAACATGAATACAGAGGTTTTACTTTAGAGAAAACAACTCAAAACAGATAGAGAGAGACAGATACAGTAGATAGAATTGATTATAGATAAACATTGAATATTGTTTGCATAATACATTTTGATACACTGATGTAGTGTGCTCCTCTCACTTTGATTTGAGGTTGGATCAACCCCAGGGTAAGATACTTGTTTTGATCTCTCTTGTTACCAGAAAGGCCATGTCTCTCTGACTTTCTGGTAACAAACTCTGGTGAATTCTGCTGTGCATGAGTGCCCACAGAAAGGGCACTAAGAGCCACCTCTGACACACGTGCCATAGGTTCGCCACCACTAATATAGACTGATAATTAATAAAAAATATAATCAGCTAGCTCTGTGCTATGAGACAGGACAATGTATTTAGTTATTTATGTCTATT
This sequence comes from Hymenochirus boettgeri, assembly GCA_019447015.1. Classification (NCBI taxonomy): domain Eukaryota; kingdom Metazoa; phylum Chordata; class Amphibia; order Anura; family Pipidae; genus Hymenochirus; species Hymenochirus boettgeri. The sequence continues at coordinate 298,485,264 of CM033469.1, read as the reverse complement.
TTCTAGAAGTTTAGGATTCCTAACCCTAACAGGGTTATTCAATAAAAGTTCTTATCGTTTAAAATGGTGCTAATTTTGCCCCAACCAATCAGATGTTAGCTTTCAAATGTTAAATAAGATCTGATTGGTTGGGGCAAAATTAGCACCATTTTAAACAATAAGAACTTTTATTGAATCCCCCTGTAAGAGTTTTCAATCAGGTTACTGGTAGATTTTGTGTTTAGATTACTAAAGTACTAATAGAGGTTTCCAGGTGTGGATAGGAGAATATAATTTTGGAGATAAGCAGCAAGAGAAGATAGAACTGATTTTGTCCCTATGCCCAATTTTTTAGTGATCAATATGTTTATTTTATGCAAGGAATATTTGTTCTCAGTACAAAATAATATTCACAATGTAATAAAGAAATTTTAACATATAACAAGGGGGAGTGAGCTTTATATATTTACAGTACTTAAATGGATGCATGCACATTTCATCTACAGTGATATAGTCACATATTCATGTATAGAGTTTTGACAAAATAGTGATAAAAGAATATGAACTTGGTGGGGTTTCCCATTGTTGTAACATAGTGAAAAGAATCACTTTTAAATAATTACTGGTTATAGTGGTGGGTTGATTGAGTAGTGCTTGCTGTCCATGATATCAAGATATTATCATATAATAACATACTATCTTGAGAAACATGAAATAGATGCTCATGATGGAGTTTATTTTATGTATCACTACTGTTTTGTCTAAAGTGGATTGAATGTAGAGTATTTCTGAAAGCATAGCAAAGATACTAGACCAGAATCTTTGTGCTAATGGAAAGGTCCACTATGTGTGGTAAAAATCTCCTGGTTGAGTACATCCCCGAACAGTCTCCCTTAGTGCTATATTAATTTTTCCTTTGATTATAATTTCAAATATATCAGACCATTGTGAGCTGTCTAGAGATTCCTGTAAATCCCCTTCCCAGTTTAGGTATTTGAAATTTGGCTTTATCTTCTCCATTCAGTTTTGTTAACCATAGCACTGGGTGAGTGTAAGCTTACATTTTAAAAATCTTAGATGACCATTGCATCAGTTTGTAGTTTGAGTTTCACATTCAGATAATGTTGGATTTGTAAAAGTGGAAAATAACCCGGTGGTGGGGTGCAGGTATCTCTTGAAAGAAATGTAAATTTAGTGGATAATTTATATTTGTAAAAATGGGCCAATTTGTAAAATCTTGTATCCTTCCACCATAGGTACCCTTTGTCAAGATAACCAGGAGTAAGTTTGGGTCATGAGTGTAGACATTAGGGTATGTTTGCTCATAAAATTTAATTTGTGTTTAATTCTGTTCCAGAACTTTAAAGTTGTTAGTGTGCACAAACTGTTTGGTAGTTTTTTTCCCTTCTTCATATTGATCCAGGGTATTGTGTCCATATGGTAAGGCTGTAATAAATCTGTTTCCATCTGAACCCAAATAGGGATATTGTTCTGGCAACGCCAACTAATAAGATGTGTGAGTTGTGCTGCTTTTAAGTATTTATATAGTGATGGGACATTCATTTCCCATTGATATTTTTGTCGGTACAAAAGTGTTTTTGAAATTTTGGGTTGTTTACCTGACCAAATGAACCTTAGAATACTCGATTGTAAAGTTTTCAGCCAGGATTTTGATATCCATATTGGTATTCAGTGAAATAGATATAACAGTCTTTGAAGCACATGTATTTTTGTTTGCTCCATCGGTCTGGGTAGTTTGTTCCATCAGTCTAGATCTGATTTTAATCATTTGTATAGGGGGTATAGTTATAGTATAATTTATTTAATGTGGGGGTAAGTTGGATTCCCAGATATCAAAAATAAGTTTCTTTCCATTTTATATTAAAATTTGTCGTAATTAGTTTTTTTTGGTAATCTGATAAATTAATGCTGAAAATTTCAGTTTTGGACTGATTGATTTTTAGTGTGGAAATATTTGAAGAGATTAGAGAGTGCTATAAATGGAGATCTAAGGGTTAATCCTAGATTATCAGCAAAAAGACTGAGCTTATATACTTTTTTATAGATTTGGATCCCTGGGATATTTGGAGATGATCTTAGGGCTGTGTGATAGGTTCTAGTGATAGTTCTAGGCAACCTTGCCTTGTTCCCCTCTCTATGATAATGGGGGTCCTGTAGGAAGCTTCAGATAGGCTCTTGGGTTAGAGTATTATATGTTTATTATATTGATGAACTCTGCTTGGAAATTCTATACTGCTAGGGTTTCTTTCATGAATTACCATTCTAGGCTATCAAAGGCCTTTTCCATGTCTAGAGATATAAAGCAACTCTCCACAGAGGAAGAGGCCATATGGTGTTATATTGTACAAATGCGTCTTATGTTATCTGAAGCTTGGCGGCCGGGTGTGACCCCTACTTGATTTGTGTGTATGATATCAGAAAGGACGGTATTCAACCTAGTGGCTAGTAAGAACTTCATCTGATACGAAAGTGTGTGGAGGTTAAAGGGGAAGTTCAGTGCAAATACATGTGCTTTTCAGAAAAAAGAGCAGTATTTTTCCATCCTAATGACCTTAATCTGCCCATTCAGCACTTTGTCTGTATATAAATAAATGCAACCAAAATACTGCAGGACCCCTAGTAGAGACTGTTATGGTCTTGCCCTTGACCCAGTGCCTGGGTTGATTCAGTTGCTCAGTAGAGATCTGAGCATCTTTGACCCATCTGACAGCCATTCAGTAGAAATAACTATTAGGAACATTCCAAGGATGTGGTGCATCCTGGGAAGAAGAAGGACTGTTAGAACCTGAAATGTCTTCTCACTAATGTCAACAGCAGGGAACAGCAAAGGATATGAAATCAAGTGATTTTTCAAAATGGTAGAGAATATGTAGAATAACTAAATATGCATTACACAAACAAGCAATTTAACAAATATTGATAATTTCCACAGAACTGTCTATGGGGTAGCTATATTGGTCTATAGCTACCCATTGTGCAGTTTAAGAAGTAGAGTAATAAGGGCATTGTGTCCCTTTCATGAATTGGTTAAAGGACAACTAAAGCCACAGAACAAAACTGAACCAGAAGTCAGGACACCTTGTTTTAAAACCAGTAATATGTGTCTTACCTCTCATTTTGATACAGGCGCTGGGAAATTTACCTAAATAACATATGGTTTGTGCTTTACTTCTCAGCATTCTAGTATCAGACAGTTTGGTCAACGACTATTATGTTCTGCACATGCTCAGTCCTTAGCTATGGCAGAAACGTGTTACAGTTGGTCACACCCATTAATAATATCTAGCCAATCCTTTTACAGGACAGATAAAGCAAGGAAGCATGTGACTGAGGTCAGGAGGTGTGGTCTGACACTGCACATACACACAGATACTTTATCCAGTTCTTAACAGGCTTACATTTCCTTTAACAGTTTACTAAAGTGGCATTTTATAGTTTATTGGTGTTTTTTGGGGGGCTGTTTTCAGATTCTGGAGTTTAGTTCTCCTTTAAACACTTAGGTAAAATGGGGGGTTAGTTGTTAATGGAATTTTTTGTTGTAGATCTCTTAGAATCCATGAGGACCTGGTGCCTTGTGGTTTTTTAGTTGCTTAATGGCTGCAGAAACTTCTTCCATGGTAAACTCTAGCTAGACTGGCTGATCTCTCTGGTGTTAAACATGTTGTGGGTGTATTTGCATGCGTAGTTTAGTGTCGTAAGAATGGAATAGCTGATAAATTTAAGGGCAAGTCCATCCTAAAAATCATTATTTAACATATGATAGATACCCCCTGCCCATCCACCCCGCCTGCTACTTCCTTAGCCTCAGTAAGGACAGTGATATGCGCTGGGGAGTTCTTCCCCCCTCCTTCCCTTCACCTGGATCCATACTTGCTTGTCATTCCACCTAGCGTAAAATCCTTTTAATATATGGTAGATACACCCTGCCCACCTCTAAACACCATGTTATTTCTTCAAAAAACTATTAGAGCTGTACTTACAGCCCTTCGCTCCCGCAGCTCACTGATCCAGCTCCCTGCTCGATGGAACCTGCAAGCAGGGGGCCGGACCAAAAGCCACGTCTGTGACTGGCTAAGAAGCAGCCAATCACAGAGACGCTGTTGCCATCAGTGGAGAGTGCCATGAGAACGAAGAGCTATAAGTACAGTTCTGATATTTTTTTAAGGCACCATATGACTAACAGAGACCTCCTACTCTTCACTTTTTGGAACTTTGGGCAGACACTACATAAGAACCATAAAGAGCAGAGATGTAAGGTAAGGATTTTTTAAACTTCAGAGTGAGGCTAGTGGTGGGTTAAATTTTAGTTTTGGGGGTGGACATGACCTTTAACTCTGGGTTTGTGGTAGGATGTCCTTGAGGGGTGTTAAGTTGGCATATGTTAGGGATTCCAGAATTTTTGCACAATAATTTGGCTTTAGGTGTGTCAGGTTTGTCTTTCTTCTGTTAAAAAACTTGCTTGTTTCACAGGGTTTTTTTGTACTTCTTGGGATAGTAGGGCAAATAATTGTTGTTTAGTCGCTTGCAAAGAAATAAGAATATTTAAGATTTTTTTTGTATCTCCTTAATTAATGTGTCTCCTTAATTAATGTGTCTAATTCAAAGATCTGTCTTTCCAAAGTGGTTTGGGTAGTGATAAAGTGTTTTTTGTGTTGGGATGCGATTTGGATAATTATTCCCCTTATAAAGGGTTTATGAGCACCTGAGGAAGGGGGTTGGACCCCCCGAAACGTTGTGTGCCTTGTTTGTGTGTTTAACACTAATAAATGGAATCACTATAATTATATTATTGGAGTGTGCTTCCCTATGTACTGATATAGAGTTTATGAGCAGCCCATACCATAGGTGTGATCATTTGGTTTTTTTATGTTTGTATTGAAGTATTCTTCTAGGTGGGAAGTTATTGATTCTTGGATAGATTGATCTATTAATAATTCATTTTAAGTGCCAATTATATGGTCACTATGCCCAATTTTTGAAAATAAAAGTAGTAAAGTATCTTAGTTTCTTATTTAATTCTAAGAATCATTGCATATATATGTGCTATTTCCAGGAATATCTAACAGTTTTTTTAAATCATTAAATTCAAAATGATGAATAATATTGTAACAGCAATTAATATTGATATCATTAAAAGGACACTATACTGAAAAAATGAAGTTGCCTTATTTTAATCTATAATTGAATACATGTAAGTGGCACTGTTGCTGCATGCCTTCAATCCAGCACACAATTTGTTTAGGAGCAGCACCCCCTCTCCCTCTTTTAACCACTCCCACTTCCATCCGACCTGACTTTTTTCCCTCAAACCAACTGTCAAGCCTACACACAGCATACAGCATTCCAACTGTGCAAACTGTCACTACTCCAGCTGCAGTAAAACTACTTTTTTGAGAGCAAGGAACTTGATAGCTGAAATATAAGAAGTTTTAGATTGGATATCTAAAGAAATAGGGGGCAGATGATACAGTGGTGGTTGGGAAGAATTATAGGGGGAGATGCAATAAATTTCAGTATCACAACTGACCTGCACTTGTTCCTGCGATGTAGTAACCACTTTGCGAATGTTATTGCATCGTGTATATGCGAGAGGTAAGTTGCAACCTTTTGCATGGCTTTAAAGCCACAATTGAAAAGGCTTTAATTTTGGTGCAAAAAACGTGTGCAATTATCATCTCTAAATTTATTGCATCACTTGCACTGAGCTATTTCCAAAAGTCTTTGGAAAGAGTGCAAGCGATGCAAAATGAGTAAAAAAATCCTATATTACATCAATTAGCATGGGTTTTGCACTTATTTTTCCCCTTAGCACGGGATATTGCATCTCCCTAATAGTTTCCAGTTATGGTCAATTTAAAATAACTTATTTTTCGGTATAGCAGGGAGATTCAATAAAAGTTCTTATCGTTAAAAATGGTGCTAATTTTTCCCCAACCAATCAGATATTACTTAACATTTGAAAGCTAACATCTGATTGGTTGGGGCAAAATTAGCACCATTTTTAACAATAAGAACTTTTATTGAATAACCCTGTAGATGCCCTTTAAGAAATAGTTCATAGCTCTATCTTTATTTATGTTTTTTTTTTTCTTTTAAAGAATTTGGTGAATCTTAAAGAAAACAAAAATGCATGGAAATGGACCATCATCGACTCCTCGACAGCTCCAGAGATCCAGATCATTTACAGGCAATGAGGGTGAAGAACCACCCATTCAGACAACATTACCACAGTCTCCTGCTCCATCTTTTACCCCAACAGTCAGTTCACCAGCTCCCCAGTCACCCAATTACCAAATTCAGCAGCTTATTATGAGCCGGAATTCAGTGACTGGACAGAATGTAAATATAACTCTACAAAATGTAGGGCCTGTGGTGGCAGGAAACCAACAGATCACTCTAACTCCACTGCCTATTCCTAATCCTGCTTCACCAGGGTTTCAGTTCAGCTCCCAGCCAAGAAGGTTTGAGCATGGATCTCCATCTTATATTCAAGTTACCTCACCAATGTCTCAGCAAGTACAGACACAAAGCCCTACACAACCTAGTGCTGTGCCAATCCAAGCATTACAGAGTGTTCGAACTGGGACTACAGGAACTAATTTGGGTATGTGCAGTCAGAGCCCTACACGTGGTTATGTTGATGCCAGTGTGCTGGTGAGACAGATAAGTTTAAGTCCTTCAAATGGGGGACACTTTGTTTTTCAGGAAGGTTCTAGCATTGCACAAATCGCACAGGGAGCAACAGCACAAGTTCAGCTTCCAACTGGTGCAGCACAGGCCACTATGCGTGAAAGGCGACTTTCACAGCCCCATTCTCAAACAGGGGGCACTATTCATCATCTAGGGCCTCAAAGTCCTGTAGCAAGTGGGGCTAATTTGCAGACTTTAACTACTCCCAGCCATATAACAACAACCAATTTACCACCACAGATAAGTAGTATTATTCAAGGCCAGCTCATTCAGCAGCAACAGGTGTTACATGGTCAGCAGTTGGGTAGGACAATCAGCTTTGAAAGGACTTCTGGAGGAATGATAGCTGGAGTGGCAGGAGCTTCATTTGGAATGACAACAGCAACAGCTCCAACAAGTCCATCCCGTGCTGTTGGTCCCCAAGGACTTTCTAATCTTCCCCTTACAACAACAGTTAGCAGTACTCTCAAAAAAACTAGCAAGAAGCTGGAAGAAATTCCACCTGCCACTCAAGAAGATGCTCGAATGAGGAAGCAGTGCCTTGAACATCATCACAAGAATATGAAGCTTCTAAAGGAGAACTTTAAGGAGTATATGGTAGAGCTTTTCTTCCTACAACATTTTCAAGGGAACATGATGGATTTTCTTGCGTTCAAAAAGAAACCAACTTTAGGTCTCCAGGGTTACCTTCGACAGAATGACTTGGATTTAGATGATGAAGAAGATGATGAGCAGTCTGAGGTTATCAATGATGAGGTAAGAGTCCCTTTGCCATCAATGATATTTCTTGCTTAATACATATGCAGGCAAAATGTTATTCTACTCCTATTGATTATTTTCTATAATAACTGTATCAAGGGCCAAAAATCGAATTTTGGGATTGAAAAGGTTTCCTATATTTATTGGACATCTGGTTTTATTAATGTAAACATAATTTATCAATGTACTTGTTCACAGCATTTTCTTGCAGAAATCGCTAAATAAGTGGTTTCCATTTCAATATCCATTAAAATGTTATACCTTTTATTGGCTAACTAAAATGATTAAAAATCCAAGCTTTCGAAGCACTTAGGCTTCTTCCTCAGGCATGATACAATAAAAGGTATTATTTTATATCCAAGATATCTTTACTTTCATCAATGGCTAACACGGTACAATTCTCCACTACTTAAATCAACTTACAAATACTAACATAATCTGAAACTTGCTTAAGGAAAGGCATGTTATAAATTATTTTGGTTTTATGTGACACCTCTAATAAATAAGCCAGGCATAATAAAATTAAATTATGAATATGGAATAGGAAATTTTAGTGAATTTTTTTGTCTATAAATGTGTATGGTCTTTAGTATTTTAAAGGGCATCCTCAGCACTACAATCTATATTTTCCTTACCCACCAAAACACTGAGAATATCATACTTACACCCCCCTGGTCCCTGAAGCAGTACCGTCACAGACTAACGGCTGCAGACCGGCATCTCTCCTCTTCAGCTGCATGAGACTAAGTAAGTATAAGCAGCCTTAGGGACCACAGGCAGATAAGTGAGTATAGCGGGGTTGAGGAAGGTAAGTATTGGTTTTATTGCTTTATGTGTCCATATGTTTTTTTCCCCCTTTTTTTATGCTTATTCGATTAAATAAAGAAAGTGCCCACAGGACTGCAGCTCTTTTTTGTAGCACTTTTTGTAGCACTTGGCATCTGTCTTTCAGCTCCTGTGATGACCATTTTTTTCTGATCAAGTAGCTTAGTTTAATTATTTAAGTTAAAATTTTTTTACTTGTCTTTTATTCTTGCAGGGAAACTTTTTAAGGAGAATGAAACCCAAAATACAAAAGCAGCTCTACAGATCCTATAATTGTCACTTAGTTAAATTGTTTGTCTCTCGCCTCTGAATTAGGGCTAGGCCACACTAGCGTGATTTTTGCGTGTTTGCGCAATCATGCATGCGATTTTGAATATAATGAAAATCGTATGAACGAAAAAATTCCTGCGATTATCAATGTGCATGTGATTGCGCTTTCGTTTTAGTAATGCTTGCGATCACCATGTTTTTGCACAATCGCATACGTTACGTAGGAAAAATGCACAAATTTCTTACACGCAACAATGCGCAAAGCGCACCAGAATAACAATTATACATAGAATATTTAAGGTACCCACCTGCCAGGGTCTCTACCAGTCAATCATCAGAGATAGCGGCAATTATGATTAGCTGATTTGCTGTGCAAGCAGAGTGGTACTTGGCGAGGGGAAAGGAAGCTGTTAACCCATTGCACATGTATTTGCGAAGCAACCTTTTTACCCCTTGATAGTTGTGAGCTAGACTGTTGGGTGGATTTACCCAGAGCTGCAGCTATACTTATTAGAGTCGTGATAGGGACAAATTAAAAAAGGGGAACTCCAGCATTAAAAAAAATAAATGGTTTTTAAAAGCATAACCCCCCAAAACCTCACTTGTGTTTGAATCTTACCTTTCTCCGATGCTCCCACACTGTATAGGTATTTATATACAGCCGTTCCTTTACTGGAAGTCACGCCTCTTCCTCTCCTCAAGCAGAGTGCGTTCGCAAATGCTCATACAGTAATAGCTGTCAGCCATTGGCCATAACCTCACCATCCAGGACTGACTGTCATTACAAGAAAGAGATGAGGATGCGGCGAAGGATCAGATGTGTATATAACTCGGAGAAAGCTAAAATTAAAACTTAAGTAGTGTTTTGGGGTTAATGCTTTTAAAAACATTTAGTTTTTTTTAGGCTGGAGTTACCCTTTAATAAATTTATAAAGCAGGACTGCACAGGTTGCAAAGTGGTTGAAATTACACAACATTAATTATATCGCAGCCATGCTGCAAGTGTTTCTAAGGGGTGTCCCTACATGTTTCACTGATCTGGCAGTCTGCCTCCAACATTCTACTTTAGGCTAGGTTCAGACGAACGGCTGTGCACCGTTCATGCAGCGTTGTTACTATCGGTTTTCTGAGCTTTGACGGTAGGAAAATGCTGCATGCAATATTTTCCTACTGGCAAACATCTGGAACCGCACAGAGCTGTGCTATAATCAGGTTCACTAAGTTATTTATACATACAGCAAAAACACACTCTTCCTACCCTCCAACATTCCCATTTAAGAAGGTACACTTCCCCTTTAAGAAGGGAATAATGCTGCAGCTGACAGGAAGAGATAGAGAGCTTCACACTAGAACACTCTTACTATGAATGTGCAAATCAATTAATTTCTGTAAAGCTCTCTGCACCTTTGCGAGTGTTCTGTGATTTGAATACTTTTGATTTAAAGGGGAACTAAAGTCTCCAGACAACATTGCCCCAATATAAAGAGCACATTCACAAAGATACAAAAAGCTGTGTCTCACCTCTACCTTTGCTGTAGATGCTGGGTATTTTATGAAATGACAAATATAAACAAGGTGCCTCCTAGGCGTCCAATTCCTTCTGGCCACCTCTCTGCCAGATAGACAATACTTCACACTGTAAAGAATAGGGTTGTCCAGTCATTTATATTATTGCAAGGGGTAATCCCATTTTATTGCAGATACACCAACACACGTTTCGGCCGCTTGGCCTTTATCAAGTGTCAACCGTCGTGTGTTGGTGTATCTGCAATAAAATGGGATTACCCCTTGCAATAATATAAATGACTGGATAACCCTATTCTTTAAAGTGTGAAGTATTTTATGAAATGAACCTGTGGGCACTAGGTGTCAGCTCCCATAATTCACCTTATCTGGGAACACCCAGCTAAGTGTACGCACAAGAAGCTGCATGCAGCCTTGCTTCCTGGAAGCTGACAGACAATCATGTTACAGCTCAGAGATAATCCCTCCCTCTGACATAGAATGCAGATTGCAGTGCAGTTTTTGTGTAAACACATTACAAATGCTCCTGTCCCTAACAACGATAATTCCTTTGATTTTCATACAAAAAAGAAAAGTAATCTTTGCAGTTTATTTCTTTGCTAGCATGGATGTAAGAAACAAATTATAACCATTTCAGTAAAAAAATAAAAGAAAGTATGGGAAATCGAACCTGTAACCTTCTACTGCGTCTTGCTAAAAGGAAATCTTTCTACCTCTATACCACAAGGTTTACTAGGCGGGATGTCAGTTCATGTAGAATCTTTATATTTTGCTAGGAATATAGGAAGAGAAACAACAAAAAAAGGAAGCATGTGGAATTTTACCTGTGTCCCAATGGTCTGTTTACTTCCAAACGCAGCACTTTAGCTGTGCACCACCAGTAAATGTCAGTAAAAGCAGTTCACTAGTTTGTATTGCTCAAGGAAGACTGTCAGCAATTTACGCTGGTTGGTAAATAAACAGCTGTAATATATAAAGTTTTCTTTTACGGATCGAATTGACCATTGGTCAATTGGTCCATTAAAAAAAGAGAACTGCTGCATTCACTTTTGTATGTTCTGTACGGAAACAGACCTGTTTTCATCAAAAATCTACCTAATATGGACTGCTACATGGTCAGTTTTGTTCTGTGTCTAGTGTGAATGAGCCCTTACTCATAGTTTTGGGGGGTTTTTTTGTGTTCCATTCTCCTTCAAAATTATATGGTCTATTCCCTTCTTACTATTTATTTTATTACTGTATTTTGGCAATGCAGATTAGTAAATTGAATGGGCTGCTAATTTATGTCAAGTTGGTTGGGAAGAGTTAAAGGAATTGTACACTGAAAAAAATACTTCATACCTCATTTGTATGTATGTATGTATAGTTTATTTATAAAGCGCCACTTGGGGATGCAGCACAATACAATAATAATACAAAATGCAAGCCATACAAAGGGTCAAATACAAAAATAGTTCAGTACATAAATCTATAAATTATTTAAACAGAAGTGCTAGAGCCTTGCCACAAGAGGAAAGCAGGTCCCTGCCCCGTAGAGCTTACAATCTAGTTACAATCAATCTATAAATTAATTTAGGTAAGTAGCATTTCATCTGATGTGTTTGTGTTGCTGCATGACTGCAATTCAGTACTTGATTTGCTCAAGCTACGATCATCAGCCCCTGCCAATTCCTTGCTCTCAAAAACTATTTTTTTGTGAGTAGTTTTACTGTGGTTGGAATGGTGAGAGTTTTGACAGTTGGAATACTGTGTGCAGGCTTAACAGTTGGTTTGTGGGGAAAAAGTCAGGTCGGGTGGAAGTTGGAGTGTTTAAAAGAGGGAGGGGGATACTGCTCCTAAACAAAATTGAAGGCGTGCAGCAACACAGTGTAAGGTACCTGTACAGATGTCAGGTGAAGTCAGGACCAACGAGGGTAGTAGTCCCCAGAGGAGCACTGGAGGCACAGCAGAACAGGAACAGTCTAATAGAATAGATACAGCCTAGGGCTAGGAAAATTTATAAAATGACAATTTACGTAAAATTTAAAGTTACATGTGTCTAAAAGAACCCCTAAGTAATCCTGAAAATGGATTATTGTGGCAAATATTATATACAGTAATTAATAGAAGACCATACTTTTTCATGAAATGGTGTATTTTAAATATTGACTCTAATATAGTAATTACCCTCATTTCCTATTACAAAATGCCCAGGTTTGTCCATCTATAAACCAAATCAAGTGCTAAGGGTGGAAATAATGGAAATATTTTTCAGTATGTTAATTGCTCTTTTTTTGGCAAATGGTCAATGTTGTTTTCTCAAACATACAACTTTGAATCTTTAGGTGGTTATTTGTGCAATATTTAAAGGGTTTGCTTAAAGGGAACGTTCAGTGGAAAATGTCATTATTTTAAAAATGATTGGTTTGTATTATGCATACTTAGTTATTTTACATATTCCCTCCCATTTAAAAAAAATCATTTGAATTCATACCCTTTGCTATTTCCTGCTGTTGACATTAGTGAGCTGCCATTTTAGGATCTAACCGTCATTCTTCTTCCCACAATGCACCACTCCCTTGGAATGTTCCTAACAGTAATTTCTATTGATTGGCTGTTGGATGGGTCAAACATGCTCAGATCTCTACTGAGCAACTGAATCAACCCAGGCGCTGGGTCAAGGGCAAGACCATAACGGTCTCTATTAGGGGGTCCAGCAAACAGGAAGTCAGTATTTGGTTTGCATTTATTTATACACAGACAAAATGCTGAATGGGCAGGTTAAGGTCATTGGGATGAAAAAATACTGCTCTTTTTTATGAAATACATATGTATTTGCACTGAACTTCCCCTAATGTGCTGTTTAATATTCTTTCTAGCAAGAATTCTGCTCTCCTTCTGCTATTATTATGTTACTAATCAATCATCAGCAGAAATTAACTTATTTGAAGAAAGGTTTAATATTATTTGTGGTAAACTTATTTAATTGGTAAATTGCATTGCTATTTTCCTTAACATTTAGCTGCACTTTTGTGTACCTATATGACTATTAATAAGTTAACACACTATATCACACACGCGCTTCTGATTCTGATTTTTTTTCTGTTTCTTTTTGTGAGTGTGTTGGTTTTTTTTTTAGTCAAGCTGTATGGTAGCTCTCATATTAATATGCAAAAAAAAGTATGGTAATTGTTAAACAGGCTGTACCCCCTTATTGTCTATGTATAGAGAATTAATTTGATAAAAGGAAGCTTACTTTTGTTTATAATTTAGGATATTTTCCTGTAATGTTCTCAAAGTACAAAAACATTATTTGAAAATTGCCAGCACATCTAGCATAGTCAGGTAAAAAAAATGAAATAAACAAATATATGTCTCTTTCTCATCTTTCTTTTTCTTTCTATTTTCTCTCTTTCCCCCTCTTGCACCTCCTGCTAATGCAGTACACCTTACCCCTTCCTTGGAAATGTTCCTTGTTCCAAGGGTTGTATGGTGAGACATTTGCACCTGCTTTCATTGCTTAATGTGTTGGGGACTCCTGTGAATAAACCTGTCTGTCATGCCAATTTGCCTTTAGAGGTGGACCATTTACAAACTCAAAAGCATCTCTTAACTTTGGTTTGGATGGGAACAAACAACCTGGAATCAAGTGGTTGTCCGATACCACTTGGACACACATTAAAACATTAAATTGTAATAAAACTTAAAAAAAAAAATGATGCTTTAGCCCAAAAGCTAGTCCAAATAACAAATATTTAATTGGATAGCACAAAATACAATATTGTATGTCTGATTATTCAAATCCAAAATTTGGTTATGGGAATTTGAAAAGAAAAACCTCAAAAAGAAAGTGATTTTACCTCTTCTTGAAATATTTTCTCTCAGGTAAAGATTGTGACAGGAAAAGATGGGCAGACTGGTACTCCTGTTGCTATAGCAACCCAGCTTCCTCCTAATGTTTCTGCTGCTTTTTCATCTCAGCAGCAGCCATTCCAGGTACCTTTTTGATGGTTCTAAAATGTGGCCTCATCTCAGATTTATTTTTTTCCATCCATTTTCTTTTTATGAACAGATATTCTATCTGTATTTTCATTTTTAAAGGCCATCATTCTCTCATATAACCTCTTCACCCCAAGAGAGCCTTTTTTTTGTGGTGGTCAGATATGCACATTGTATCAAAATCGTGGATACAAAGTATTAATTTAAAAGACAGTCTCAATTGTGATCTCACTTTTTTAGTGCTATCACTTTTTAGAACCTCTTTGGCTATTGTTCTGTGAAGAACAAAAATATGGCTACCACCATCCTCAGGGGTGAAAGGTCACAAAAGACTTTTCAAATGCATGAGAAGAGAGTTGTAATACTTTGAGTCCAAGCAGCTTGTGTGAATCCTACATTTGTCTTCTATAATTTTTATTTTCCCATTACAAGCATTACATTTGTTTTAACCAGGTGTACTGACTGAAGATGGAGGACCTTGCAAAATAATATTGACCCGCTCCTGTCATTTGTTAATAATATCTAATCACTTTTATATTCTGGATTAACGTACATTTTTTTAAGTTTTGCAGCAAAGAGGGTATAACAATATTAACATATTCTAGTGGCAATTTTCACACATAAGAAGCTTGGCTTTATTAAAATAGTGCTTATACAAGCAGTTTTTATGGTAATTTAACATATGTGTACCACATGTTTAATGCTCGTACAGTTGTAGAGACAATTAGAGGGAGACAAAATGCACACCTTCGATAAAGTGTGAAAAGAGTTGGTTTAGAGCACAGCAAACTTAGGTATACAGTTAAATGCTTCCTGTCTTTTATGGTAACTTGCATATTTATGGTATGAAGATAGAAAGGAGATTTACTTTTTCTTAACATCTATAGAGAATATTTCATAATGAAACAAGCCTATTGAGGTGGGGGGGTTCGACACCAACTGTCTGCCATGTACAATGCTGTTTTAACACCTTACTCTGGGCGTTCCTATAACACCTCTTAGCCACTATCTAATCACACCCTTAACACCTGGCTGTGATATGCTAATTGGGATTTTCCAGGGTACATAATTGCCACAGATTCTTGTACAAGTCATTCTGAATTGAGAAAGCCAGTCGGATGACTAGCGAAACGTCTTCAAGAACTACATTTCATGTCCAGTTGATCTAATTGAATACAACAGATATACCATGACCTGGATGAATGAGAACCTTCACAAGCCTATTGAAAGGGTAAAAAAGAGCTAACGTGTATGGCAGTTTTAATATTAATCACGCATTAGTGTCTTCAAGTCTAAATGCTTCATCTTAGTGTGCTGGCATCTTAAACATTTGGGATCAGGAGTTAGCGCTACAACGAAATGCACAGTGTGCGGCTATGTGTTTTTAGATTAAGCTTTATTAGCAGTAACAGAGAACAATTTTGCTAAAAAGCTGCATAGCTCAAAACATGCAAGGAATAGAAGATTTGTTTGATAATTTCTTTGATTCCATTTGATAGCTTGGGATATGGGATAGTTGGTTAATAACTAAAAGTATATGGAAGTTGTTCAATGGAAAAGAGAAATTGTGTTTCATCTCGATATTTATGTATTCCAATCTCAAGAACAGTTTATATTTGATACAGTAGATCATATGATTCATCATCCCTGCTGTGTTTGTAGTAGCTATCTTAGCTACTACAGTAGCTATCTTAGGCAGAAGACATTTGTCTTTCCATAGATGTGATGTTTCATTTGAAATGTAAGCATAGATGGTCAAAAACACCATGGGGGTTATTGAATAAAAGTTCTTATTGTTTAAAATGGTGCTAATTTTGCCCCAACCAATCAGATGTTAGCTTTCAAATGTTACATAAGCTCTGATTGGTTGGGGCAAAATTAGCACCATTTTAAACGATAAGAGCTTTTATTGAATCTCCCTGCATATTTTTTAATGGTCAAAGTATTAATAACAGTTTAAAGGGCAAGTCCAGCCCCAAAATGAAAACTTACATACAGGTAAATCACCCCCCAAAACCCTAAACGGTAATAGTTTGAAATCTGAAAATATATTAGTCTAAGATGAATCCTGTTTCCCCTGTTTCTGCTTCCTGGTTCTTCTAGTTAGTAACTGTCAGCTATGGATTTGACAGTTGACATCACAGCCAATGACTGAATGTTAATCCCGTCTGCCTCTTCTGAGCATGCCCAGGTACAGTACAGGTTTCTAAATTGCTCAGTTTCCATGAGGCATCCAGAAGCATAGCAGGCATACAGTAATGAATTCATAGGTCAAAGAATGATATATCAACATATTTTAAAGAGGCCATTCTTTCTAAAAGAAGTTCTTATGAGGGTGGAGTTGTCCTTTAAATGCTGACCATTGAAAAATGGATAATTGGACTGTTAAATCTTATCATAAGGACAATAATGGTGCATGGATGCGGGTTTTCCTTTTAAATTAAAGCAATATGTTACACACAACTGAGTAATTACTCACCACACTAAATTAATAGAGCCAAGTTATTTAAATTAAAATTTTGTGATTGGATAATGATGCCTTAAGTTGCATAGGGACATGTACAAACTTATACAGAATGACTGTAATGCAGGGAACTTCTGCATTGCAGGCTTTAGGTGTTCTGGTGTAATTTATTTGAATTAACAAATTTTATTTCCCAGGAAACACTATCCCTGTTTTGCTTTACAAAGAAGTATGTCTTGTATGCTTATATCCTGTCAACATTGTAGGTGTTACAATAATACATGCATGCTATTTGATGGTTTTAATAGGCTACACAGCATTCACAATCCATTTTAAAATAAATAATAGCAATAGCACTTACTGTATAAAAAGGGTTTTATCCCTTTTTATGCATATCATACTTTCTTCCAGCTGATTGAAAACAGGTGTTAACCATATCTCAGGGGCTTTCTTAAAATGTTTGGAACTGACATTAATATGTTGGAATGTAATGGTTTGGGCTGTAACTATGTTTATCTGGTTTTAATCAGCTGGAGATCTCTACAATGATTTAAAAAATATGACAACATTTTCTTGTAAGTAGAAGCTGAGTGCTAATTTTTGGCATCTACCTAAACAATTACCTTACTAATATTTTTATACAAATATTCTGTACATTTAATTACAGCAGTAACCAAAACAAGTATATCTTATAGGAATAAAATGGTTAATAATAATTGTCAACCATTTTATTTATCTATAATCTTCTTCTTAGGGTCCATTGGCTTGTGTTATGCTTTGGCTTTGTTGCATCAACTGTCTTTGTTGGCTTTTTGTACCTGGCTGGTATTTCCTACTCAAGGCTGTCTTTGGCCTTTCTCTGCTATCTCTCCTTCCTATTCAAATCTTCTACCATTTTACCAGTTAGAAAAATTAGAACTTTAAGTATAGATTCTCATATTTTGTTTAACAAAAAAAGCAGAGGGGGCGACACACTATTGCTCAATGGTGCTCCTTATTTTACTTGCTTAAATCTGCAATGCAGTAATGTGTGTGTGTTTATGTGTGTGGTAATGTGTAACTATTACCTCAATGAGCGAGAAAGGTGTGGTGCAGTGGTTTAATGGACCAATCTGTTTGTTGTTCAGTTTGGTGCTACATGTTAGTAAAAATCTTAATTAAACGTTTAAAGCATCGGGGTGCCTGCATTGTTTCCAGTGCAGGCTTTCTAAAATGGTTAAAACCCCATGCAAAACCAATATTACATTAACAGGGAGTTTTAATAAAAGTTCTTATCCTTAAAAATGGTGCTAATTTTGCCCCAACCATTTAGTCCTTATGTAACATTTGAAAGCTAACATCTGATTGGTTGGGGCAAAATTAACACCATTTTTAACGATAAGAACTTTTATTGAATAACCCTGCATGTATTTTATAATATAAAGGTCAATAGATAACGGCCGAAACGTCGCTTATTTTTGCACTTAGCACAATGTTTGCTACAAAAGCACTTTAATAAAAGCACTTAATGAAGAACCTGAGTAGCGCTGATATTTGTTGAATATTAGTTACAAGGGATACTTCAGCAGCACCAGGCAACAGAAACATAAAAGACTGTGTGCACACTTAATCAACTTCTATATCAAATATATATATATATATATATATATAATTTTTCACTTATTTGGGTGACACAGCACCTTTTATAACATCACCCCTGAGTTTGTTTTGTATCAGTTTTTCTAGTACATGGAATCTGCTGCAAAGTTTGTATATGGGATTCCAGAACTGCACCGCATATTCCAAATAAGGCCTTACCAGTGCCTTGTAAAGAGGGAGAATAATATTTTTCTCACTTGAATCTATTCCCCTCTTTATACAAGACAATACCTTGCTAGCTCTAGCCGTTGCTGCCTGGCATTCTTTGCTACAGCTAAGTCTGTTATCTACCCAAACTCCCAAATCTTTTTCCATTAGAGATTTACTTAACAAAGAGTTATTTATGGTGTAGGTGGCACAAGGATTGTTAAACCCCATATGCATCATCTTAAATTTATCAACATTGAATCTCATCTGCCATTCTGCTGCCCATTTTGATAATCTATCTGCTTGCAGCAATTGCACATTATTTAAAGTTTCCAAAGCTCTGCATAGTTTAGTGTCATCAGCAAACACAGAGACCTTGCTCTCAATGCCCCCTTCTAAGTCATTTATAAACAGATTAAAAAGAAGTGGCCCCAGTACAGAACCCTGAGGCATGCCATTTAGAACTTTAGCCCATATAGTTGTAGCTCCATTGACCACTACTCTCTGTTTGCAATCCCATAACCAATTCTCTATCTATGTACAAATGTTTTTTTCTAGGCCAAAAAAAAATGTCCCCCATGTGGCACGGTATCAAATGCTTTAGCAAAATGAAAGTATACTACATCCACTGCTATGCCTGAATCTAAAGTCTTACTCATGAAAACCAAGTAAATTTGTCTGGCACAATCTATTTCTCATAAATCCATGCTGACTACTACTTATAAGGTCAGTTCTGGAGACAAGAATATGATCCCGTAACAAAGATTACAGAACCTTTCGTACCACTGGTGTTAGGTTTACAGGTCTATAGTTACAAGGCTGGGAACGACTACCTTTTTTGAATATTGGTATTACATTTGCTTTATGCAATCCATCGGCACATCACCAAAAAGTGAATCTGAAAAGATAAGAAACAGTGGTCTAGATAAAACTGGATTAAGCTATTTTAAGATAGGAGGGCGAATTTCATCCAGTCCCGGGGATTTATTGATATTAAGTATGTCTAATTTTATTTAAGCCAGTGTGAATGTTCCTCATTTATACCCTTCATACAGTCCCTGCTAGAAGGACTAGGATTCTCTATAGTGAATACAGAGAAAAAAAACAGTTACCGTATATACTTGAGTATAAGTCGATCCGAGTATAAGTCGGGGTACCTATTTTACCTGAAAAATTAGTAAAAACTGATTGACTCGAATATAAGTCGAGGGTAGAAATTATCACCACTACTGCCTTCTGATTCTGTGTTGTTTTTAGGCTTTAGTTGCCATTTAAATGGACAGCAGAATTCCCATACATGAATCCCATACAGTAATAGCCAAATCCAGTACCAGTAACCTCCAATTCCTTGGCACTCCAGATGTTTGGAAACTACAACTCCCAGCATGCTTTGTTGCTGGGAGTTTCAGTTTCTAAACATGTGGAGTGGCAAGGTTCAGTAAACTTTTAATTAAGCTTACCATCATTTACAATTCTCCTGAACCCCATATTGTAAAGGGCCTTCTGACCCCCATATAGTAAAGGACTCTATGACCCCAATAGTTAAAAATGTCACCTGAGAGTTGTAGTTTCAAGCTGTCATTTGCACTGTACTAGCAGCTGTTTTTTGCCCCAAACTGAGGAGACCCATCAGATTTACAGCATCCAGATGAGCAGTGACAGTGCTGAGTGAGTCCAGCAGCCAGACTACAGGAAGCAGGGAGTGTACAGGCAGATCAGCTCCTGTAACTTTCTATGCAGGTTAACACAGCGCCACCTACTGGTTACTATCTGCAATTGCAGAATTTGGATCTAAATTAGGACTTGACCCGAGTATAAGTCGAGGTTAGGTTTTCAGGCTAATTTTAAAGCCTGAAAAATTCGACTTATACTCGAGTATATACGGTAAGCACATTAGCCTTTTCGGAATCCTTCATAACCATCTTAGCCCCATTCTCAGTTTTCATCTTTTTACTATTGATATACCTAAAAACATTTTGGGGTTGGACTTGTTTTGTTCTGGTATCCATATTTCATTTTATATTTTAGCTAGTTTAATTGCTTTCTTACACTCCTTATTACATAGTAACATAGTAATTGAGGTTGAGTAAAGACATACGTCCATCAAGTCCAACCTATTCACTTATTTTTAAAACCCTTCCTAATAGTTGATCCAGAGGAAGGCAAAAAACCCAGCTAGAAAGGGAGGGGAAAATTCCTTCCTGACTTCAAATGGCAATAGGAAATTATCCCTGGATCAACCAGATCTACAGTATGTGTATTAATATCCGTAATTCTCAATGTTTTTTAGTTTTAGAAACGTATCCAGGCCATTTTTAAAGCTATTCAATGAACTTGCCATTACCACATCTGCTGAAAGACTGTTCCACAGTTTCACCGCTCTCACTGTAAAGAAACCTTTCCTAACCTGAAGATGAAACTTCTTCCAACCTTAAAGGATGTCCACCAGTCCTCTGAAATGACCTATTCGTGAACAATGCACCAGAGAGTTTATTGTATCGCCCATTAATATATTTGTATAAGGTGATCATATCCCCACACAAACATTGCTTCTCCAATGTAAACTGCCCTAACTTGTCTAATCTGCCTGCATATTTAAGCCCCTCCATTCCCCTTATTGTTTAGTTGCCTCTCTCTGAACTGATTCCATTTCCAAGATGTCCCTTTTGTATATGGGATTCCAAAACTGCATATTCCAAATGAGGCCTTACCAGTGCCTTGTAAAGAGGGAGAATAATATTTTTCTCTCTTGAATCTATTCCTCTCTTTATACAAGACAATATCTTGCTAGCTCTATCCGTGGCTGTCTGACATTGTTTTCTACAGCTAAGTCTGTTATCTACCAGAACCCCCAAATATTTTTCCATTACAGATTCACTTAACACAGTCGCCTATGTGTCACAGTATCAAAAGCTTTTGCAAAATCCAAGTATACCACATCCACCGCTGTGCCTGAATCTAAATTCTTACTCACTTCCTCATAAAAACCAATTAAATTTCTCATAAATCCATGCTGACTACTACTAATAAGGTCAGTTCTGGAGACAAAGTCAAGGATATGATCCCGTAACAAAGTTTCCATCACCTTCCCTACTGCTGATGTTAGGCTTACAGGTCTAAAGTTACCAGGCTGTAAACGACTACCTTTTTTAAATATTGGTATTACATTGGGTTTTTTCCAGTCCAGCGGCACATCCCCAGACCAAAGTGAATCTGAAAAGATGAGAAACAGTGGTCTAGATAGAACTGAACTAAGCTCTTTTAAAATCAGGGGATGCAATCCATCTGGTCCTGGGGCTTTATTGACATTTACTTTGTCTAATTATTTCCGTACCATTTCCTCCGTCAGCCAATGTGAATATTCCTCATTTCCCCCCTGCATATTATTACAATCCCTGCTGTAAGGACTAGGATTCTCTATAGTGAAAACAGATGTAAAAAAACGGTTTAGCAGATTAGCCTTTTTGGCATCCTTCACAACCATCTCAGCCCCATTGTTTAATGGTCTTACTTTCTCCCACATTTAAGAACTTTATACCTTTTGAGGTGCTGGCAGTTCCCCTACTCCAATCTATGTTAGGGTAGTTAAAATCCCCCATAACCAAAACATGCTCCATACCAGCAGCCTTCTCCAACTGCATATGGAGATTCATTTCCACCTCCTCCCCTGCATTTGGCGGCTTATAACATACCCCAACAATTAATTTACCCACCTTCTTGCTTCCTGTACACTGCTCTACCCATATTGTTTCTGCCATATCGTTTATACCCCCATCTATTCCATCTTTTAGATTTGGCTTCAATTCCTGTTTAACATACATACACACTCTCCCTCCTTTCTTATTAACTCTGTCATGTCTAAATAAGGATTATCCTTCAATATTTACTGTCCAGTTGTGTGAATCATTTAGCCATGTTTCTGCTATACCAATCACATCATACCTTTCCTTTAAAGCTATTAGTTCTAGTTCCCCAGTTTTTCCAGCCAGACTTCTTGCATTTTACAACTTTTATACTTTTTCTTTTTTTTTCCATTTCCCTTTTTACCTTGAGCATTAAACCAGGCAGGAATGGACCTAATTTTTTTACACTTGTTCCCTAAAGGTATAAATTTAGAAATGTAATAGTTTAATATCCCTTTAAAAGCGGTCCACTTCTGCTTAATATCTTTACCTAGGAACAAATCCCCTCAGTCTATGAGCAGGAGTGATTCCTTTAACAACATAAAATTAGCTTTTCTAAAGTTAAAAGTTTTGATATCTTCAAGGTTTTGATATCTAATAACCCTGAGCTCAGGGTTATTAGATATCACCAGATCCAACAACGCATCCTGTCTAGAAGGAACTAAAATTTAATAACTTGATACCTTTGAAAGATGCTGGCAATTCCCTTAGTCCAATCATTTAGCCATATTTCTGCTATACTGATCACATAATCATACTGATTATTTTATACAGTTAGGCATTGTAAAGGCAACTTTAAGTATTAGTTATTGGGTTGGACATACCAACAGGTGTTGGTATGATTTTACTTTTACTTTTTTTTTAATTATGTGAATTGTTTTTGCCTTCTTTGTAATATCTGATGAAGGGGGCACATTTTTACCCGCTCGAAACTTTGTGTTTAGATGTGTGGTCACTAAAAAAAGAATTAAACCCATTACTTGGGAGTGCAAGCCTAATACTTTGATATTCCTTTGAGAGTAGGATACCTGAGGAGTGAGCACCCACAGTTGTAGAGAGTACATTGAACCTTTGTACCGTTTGTGATCAGGTGGGTACCTGCAAGATTCTGTCTGTAATCTTTGACAGATGGGAGTACACACAGTCACAATCGTACTTCCTATATAAAGTATAGGGAGAACGTTTGTGACTGCCATACCCCCTATGTTCGTGGCCAACTCCCTATACCTTAGTACCGAGTCGCTAACCGTTAACAAGGGAAATTTTTCATCTGCAACGATCGTTCCTGATGCCGTTACAGAACAGTCGTCGTTGTCGGAAATTATTGCTTCGCCCGTACCTACATTACCGATAAAGGGCCAATTTTGTCGGTACCGACAGGATTGTTTCTTTATCGGGAATGTGTGTACCCAGCTTTAATCGGGTAGTTTCTGGATGGCTGAAATTTTCCTTAGTAACCCAGGGATTTGTCTAATTGAAATGTGTAGTTAAAGAGGGAGCCCTAATTACAATTTACCCTTTGGTAAAATAATGAGTGTTGGGAACAAAAAATAAATGCTACTAAATACTCCCGGATAACAGCTGTCAGTTATGGATGTAACAGATGACAAATTATATGTTCCTCCAGGTAGGGTTTTGCTTTTGTCTTTCTTTGGATTAATTCTTACATAGGTAGGCATGGTACATAAAAATAAAAAGTATTTTTCTGTGGAGGAAAATACTTAAAATTTAAAAATTGACACAACCTTAGCCATTGCCACTTTACTGCTAATGAAATGACTACTTTATATTATTCTTCATTAAAAATGACAGATTTTATAATCGATATCTGCTATGGTTTACTTCAGTGTTCATAATAATGGTTTCATAATTTGGTTTTGTGCTGTGCACCTGGAACAGAGCAGACAAGTATACTTTACAATTTGTTGTAGTAAAAGAAAAGTGGTTGGATTTTGTAAAATATATTGTAGAGCCTCTGACATACTCAATACAGGGACAAAAATTGGCAGCTAGAATACTTATTATTTATTATTTAAATTCAACACTGATCCAGTAAATAAGGTATTGATGGTTAAGAATGGTGTAATACTTGGTCATTTGTTTGAAAAGATCATAATTTTACTTTTTGTTTATAACCAATTACTAATTAAATGATAACTATACTGTAAAAATTTACTTTTTAGAAATGAAAACTACCTGTGACAGGAAGTTAGGATTGAATATTCCCACCTCCTAATATTGTTTTGTAGAGGAGCTACAGTAGTTTTCATCTGCCAGGTTATGGCCCTTCCTGTATTAAAGATGCTGAAGCACTGAGGCAGAAGCAGCTTCTCCTCCTAGAAATGATGGAAAGGTAGAAAGTAGAAATATGTAGAAAGTACCAATCCTACCTCCCCGCCGCAGGAACTTTTCATTTTAACTGTTTTTGAAAAAAAGTTTATACGCTTTATAGTTCTCCTTTAAGACATATCCATGCAAATAATAATAGAATGGTGGGAGATGTAAATTGTTAGTAGCAGAACATCATAACATATCTAAAACACAAACAGTTATTCAATAAAAGTTCTTATCGTTAAAAAAGGTGATAATTTTGCCCCAACCAATCAGATGTTAGCTTTCAAATGTTAAATAAGATCTGATTGGCTGGGGCAAAATTAGCACCATTTTAAACGATAAGAAATTTGATTGAATCTGTATCAAAGGCTTTAAGATTAGTGCAACAATTTTGCACTAATCTTAACGCCTTTACTACTGAGACGTAGGAACCGATGCAAAACTAAAAAAGTTCTGTCTTACCTGACTGGGATCCTGCAATGCTTTAAAGTCTCTTGCAAGACTGCATTGCGAGATCCCGGTTAGGTATGATGGAACTTTAGGCGTTAAGATTAGCGGATAATTGTTGCACTAATCTTAAAGGGCATGTCCAGTGTAAAAATAACTTTAGCTAGGAATGAAGATCAACCCCCCCCAAACCTAGGTTTCGCATTAATAAAATTTTCCTAAGATGCCCCTGTAGTTCCTTACCTGACCCAGTCCCTCGCCGCTTCTCATCTGCTCTGTGGCTGACAGCCGCTTCCTGGTTGCGGCTGTCGGTAAAGGACGCAACGTGACGTCACGCCCAATCGCCTGACAGCTGTGACCAGGAAGTGAAGTGTCTGTCAATGCTGAAACCCTCTGCTCCTGTGTTTGCTTGAAACAGGAGCAGGAGGTAACACCAGGTGGCAAAGGGTCCCTGTCAGGTAAGTGACTTCAGGGGCATCTTAAGAAAATTTTAAGAATGCGAAACCTAGGTTTGGGGGGGTTGAGCTTCATTCCTAGTTAAAGTTATTTTTACACTGGACTTGCCCTTTAACTAACCCTTTACTACATAGGCTAAGCCATGCTATTTCCCCAAAAATTTTGAAATGGTGCAGCTCACGCAAAATTAGTGCCAAACACACGCTAATCTGATATTACATCGGGTAGCATGAGTTTTGCACTCATTTTGGCAAAAAACTGCCGACATAGTATGGGCCCCATAATGTTATGTTCAGAAGTGTATAAACCCCAGGCAGAGTTTCTAAAAGTTGATTGATCCTGCAAAATACCATTCTTTAATTTGGGAATATTGGTCAGATAAAGATATTGAGCATAACAGATTTTTGTGATCATTACTAAAAATAAATAGGTAATCAGAATAATAAATGAAATTGCATAGATGCCTATATCGAGCAAGGACATATGCCCTAAACGAGCTTAGAGGTATGACCTTTGTATAGTATAGTATAGTATTTGAGGTTAAATAAAGACATGTCCATCCTACTCAGCAATACCCTCATTTCCTGCCTAACTGTTGATCCAGAGAAAGGCAGAAAAACCCCACCAAAGAAAAAAAGTAGCAATCGGAAATATCCCTGGATCAAATCTACTTTATGTATTAATACCAGTAACTTGCAACATTCCTTGTTTGCAGAAACTCATCCAGCTTTTTTTAAAACTGTCCAATGAACCTGCCATCACAACGTCCACTGGAAGACAATTCCATAGTTTTACCGTTCTCATAGTGAAAAACCCTTTCTGAACATGAAGACTAAACTTCTTTTCCTCAAGAGATGTCAGCGTGTCTTCTGACATGTTCTATTGGTGAACAATGCCCCAGATAGTTTATTGTATGGCCCGTTAATAATGTATTTATACATAGCAATCCTATCCCCATGCAGGCATCTTTTCTCTAGCGTACATAATTGTAACTTATCCTATCTCCATATTCAATCCCCTTATTAATTTAGTTGCACTTCTCTGAACCCTTTCCATTTCAAAGATGTCCTTTTTGTACACAGGATTCCAAAATTGCACTGCATATTCCAAATGAGGCCTTACCGATGCTTTGTAAAGAGGGAGAAAAACATTTTTTTCCCTTGAATCCATACTTCTCTTTATACAAGACAATACCATGCTGGCTAAAGCTGTTACTGCCTGGCACTGCTTGCTACCTTTAAGTTTGTTATCCACCAAAACTCCAAGATTCTTTTCTAACAGGGATTCTCTTAACACAAAGCCATTTATAGTATAAGCAGTACAAGGATTTTTAAGTCCAAAATGCATCACCTTACATTTATCAACATTGAATCTCATCTGCAGCATCCTCTGAAGCTTTTAATGGTCAACAAAGGTTTATGTTGTCAGCAAACACAGAAACCTTGCTGACAATACCCACTTCCAAATCATTAATAAACTGATTAATAGAAGCGGCCCCAACACAGAACTCTTTGGCACCCCACTTAGCATTTTAGTCCATATTGATAAAGCCCATTAATAACTACTCTCTGCATCCTATTCATCAACAAATTCTCTATCCATGTACAAATGTGCCACCCCAGACCAACAGACCTTAACTTATACATTAGTCGCCTATTGGGGACTGTATCAAAAGCCTTTGCAAAATCCAAGTATACTACATTTACTGCTATGCCAGAGTCTAAATTTCTACTCACTTCCTCATAAAAGCCAAGCAAGTTAGTTTGAGAGGATCTATTTCTTCTAAATCCATGCTGGTTACTACTTATAAGGCCAGTCCTTGAAACATACTCTATAATATGTTCCTTATTAAACTTTCCAGTATCTTTCCCACCACTGAAGTTAAACTTACAGGCCTGTAATTACCCGGCTGTGAACGACTACCGGACATGAGGGAATCTGCAAAAATAAGAAACAATGGCCTAGATAAAACTGAACTTAAGCTGGGTACACACACTACAGATCAGTAAAAGATGACAGACAGGATCTGCAAGATTCTGTCTGTCATCTTTCAAAGATCTGCATACACACAGTCCCGAGCGTTCTCCCTATGAACATCATAGGGAGAAAGCTCGGGACTGTGTGTTTCCCTCGGCTGTGGCAGACTCCTCTATAGGGAGTCTAGCGCGGCCAATGGAAATTTTAGTTTTTTCCCAAACAAGCGTTCAGCTGACCCGATCATTCGGTGGCCGTGCTCTCATTCGGAAAATAAAGGTACACACAGTACTGATAAAGCCCTGATACTGTCTTATCCGACGGTATTGGGGCTTTATCGTTACTGTGTGTACCCAGCTTTAGCTCCCTAAGGACCCGAGGATGTATTTTATCTGGTCCAGGAGATTTATTAATATTAACCTAATTTAGTTGTTTCTGTACCATATCCTAGATTAACCAAAGTGCACTTGCATCCTTTATATCTACTTTATTGCTTTATTATTATTTATTGCTACTTTATGATATATGTATTTGGATCTTCTATAGTGTATACTGAGGGGAAAAAATGATTCAAGACATTTGCTTTATCGCCATCCTCCGTAACTTAGTTATCCCCATTAATTATTGGCCTCCACATTGTCAGTCCTCATCTTACTATTAATATACGTTTAACTTGATTATTAATTTTAGCTAGCTTGATTGCTTTCTTACACTCCTTGTTGTGTTTTTTATAATACCTAAAGGCCCTTTCCGTTCCCTCTTAAATGCCTTTTTCATCCTTTACATTTCCCTCTTTACATTAGAATTCAGCTACATGGGCTCGGATTTATTTTTTTTTTACATTTATTTCTCAAGGGTATAAATTCCCTGTGAAATAGCTTAAAATCCCCTTAAACACAGTCCACTTCTGTTCAATACCTTTACCTGATAATACCTTGTCCCAGTTGACATGCTGAAGTGCTAATTTTAACCTGGGAAAATTTGCTCTCCTGAAATTAAAAGTCTTTGTTAACTCAGCGCCCTTTTCCTTTCGATAACATACACTAAAGAACACTATTTCATGGTCACTATTACCTAAGCCTCCAGTTACCTTTATCTATAATAAGCTCCACGATGTTAGATATTACCATGTCCAACAGAGCTCCTTTTCTAGTAGGAATTTCAACCACATGTGTGAGAAAATTATCCTGCAGCAAATTCAGGAACCCATCTCCCTTTTATCTGTTTTTCAGTTACACTACACCACCAAGTGTCATCAATGTCAGGGTAATTAAAGTCCCCCATAATGAGTAAACTCCCCAAACTTGCAGCCCTTGCCAACTGCATATGAAGCTGACTCACTTCCTCCCTGCTAGCATTTGGCAGCTTATAGCAGTCACCAACAATGACATTACCCCTTTTCCTGTTGCCTAATTCCACCCATATTGCCTCCGCTTTAACATCCATCGCCAGTTGTCTTCTTTTAAATTTGGCTTCAATTCTTTTTTAACATAAACACATACACCTCCCCCTTTCCTTTTTTCTCTGTCCAGCCTAAACAAGGAGCATCCTTCTAAATTTACAGCCCAGTTGTGAGAACTGTTCAACCACGTTTCTGCTATACCTATTACATCATACTTTTCAGTCAACTCCATTTCTCCCATTTTGTCAGCCAGGCTTTTTGCAAACATATATTTTAGATTATGATCCTGTAATTTATTTATACACTTTAGAACACATGCCTCCCTATCCCATATGCTAGCCCCACCCCCCTTTCCACCCACCACTGGCCAATCTACACCCTGCTTTCCTCCTCGGCTATCTATCCCAGTGAGAATACATTATTGATTTTACTAGTTACAGTATATTTTGTTTCTGTGGAGTGTGCATGGTCTCTAAAAATGAAAATCCCTATATAAAATGCTCAAAAATACTCCTATTTGGTCGTCCATGGCAAGGCTTGTACTGAGTGGAACCTGTCCTGTTAAACTAATGTATGCTCATTGCCACCATGCTGCGGGTCGGTTTCAGGATGTTGGCTTTCTTCTTATAGCCTAGGCCATCTTTATTAGAAAGTGTGATAGTTTTAACACCAAATTTAACACAATTGAGACATTGTAAACAAATCACATGACACTAGGTAGGGAAAATGGCCAATTAGGGGTGTACTCACTTTTGTTACCAGGGGTTTAGTAATGGCTGTGTGTTGAGTTATTTTGAGGGTACAGCAAATTTACACTGTACACACAAGCTGTACGCTGACTACTTTACATTGTATCAAAGTGGCATATCATCAGTCATGTAATTTTAAATGTCCAGTGGAGTGCACCATGCATATGTTCATTTTAGATTATTGGGATGCACCTGGGCCGTTGAGGTGAATTTGGAGAAGGAGGAGTGTGGCTGTGTGGAGATCTATCTATCTATCTATCATATATTAATAATGTGCACTCTACCTTCAGGTGATTAGGGTGCCTTGGTGCTACTGTATATGATTAATGAGATATCCAACCATAGTAAAATTCAAGGGCACTTACAGGACTTGTGCAGAAAATATATCTTTATTTCATGTGCAAAAAACAGATTTTAAACTTCTAACATTCTGCGCATCTAATGGAGGTAAAGACAGCAAGCAGGTAGACATCAAGGGGCAATATTTGGGACCAATCAACTCATCGCAGCATTTGACAGTCAAAATAGCATCTCATGTGTATGTAGTTTAAGTGCCAGCAAGAGTGTTCGCTCTTACCTCCCTTAGATTGCTATTAACGGCATTTTAAACACTTGACCAATAAATTTCACTCTCAGAGCAATATTCTGAGATGGAAAAACAGGCACCCAACAAGGCCTAGGTGTAAGAATAATATATCCTACACTGGTCCAACCATTATTTGATGCCTAGTTCTTAGAACACTGAAAAAGCCTCACAGCTGCGGAAGATAGAATTGAGACACACACAGGGCATGTACTGAAAACTATCTCAGTTTATTTAGGTCATACATTGGCATATATGAAACAAAGGAAAAACCTTGCATGACGAAAAGGGGCTTTACCGGACTTTATGTCTGTAAACAATATAATAAAACATGTCTTGGAATGCGAGAATAGAGACAAGTTGACATAGGAGGCAGAAGACCTTGAGATAACGTATTATCTATGGCCATGAGAAACAGCTTGGGCTAGGTACAGCTTGGTACATTTTGAGAAAAACAGACTAAGTAATATGTGCACAAAATGGAGTTGAAAACAAAATGGCTGCTATTAGGCTAAGTGATTATACAGAATATATAAAAACCTAACACTAGGCCACCCAGCAAGACCAAGCACCCCACCCCAGAGGATCCCAAAAACTCGCTGTCTGCCATAGTATCACTGTCACAATAGTAGGCAAAGGGAAAGGCAACGGATGCTGAGAATACTTACCACTTGCCTGTTGTAGCTGCTCGGCCTGCTCTCTCTGTAATATTCACATTGCCCCTGTGCCACACCATCTGCTCCCTCCCTTTCGCTGTTAATGGAGACCCCGGTGACGTCACAGAACTTTCTCCTTCACCGGTGTCTTCCCTCAGACTATTACTTTGCTGCCTGGTGGTCTTGAAGAACTGTACTGCAATCTCCATTCAGATCGCAGTGCAGTACAGGCTATAGTAAGCTATCAGTGAATGACAGCTTACTATAGTATTTGTGAATGGAGCTCAGCTCAAGTCTTTGCTACTTAGCAAAGACTTAGAAAAAATGGGGGGAAAGATCAATATTAGGTGATCAGTTCTGATCACTTAATTATTGATCTTTGCCAATGAATGAAAATTCACTTCCTGGAAAATTTGTTCCGGGAAGGGATTTTTACCATCGGATTTTGACTTGGGAAACATCATATATACCCATATTCCAAGTTCTTTATCATTCCATTAGATGATCTAATGATATCTTTGGGAATGAAAAAAAAAGTGATACAACCCCCCCTTTTCCCCCTACAATTTCTACCCTTGGCTTATATTCGAATCAATCAGTTTTATTAGTTTTTTAGGTAAAATAAATACCTCTGCTTATATTCGAGTATATACGGTATGTGACTCGTCGCTTGTTGATGTTGGCTATATGAAACAATGAAATGTGTTGATTATGACAATGCTGCACTTTCTTGCTGCATTATATATATATATATATTTTTTTTTTAATTGGGTTTTGTTGAGTATTACAAATAATTATAATTACTTTTACCCATTTTAAAGGAAAACTAAAGGGTTAATCACTTGCAAATAAGATCTTGACATGTACTGTCAAAAGGTGAGTTTATAGCATTTAGGTCCTTACCATAGGAACGGCAGAAAGGAGGGGCATGTAGTTCCCCTTTAAATAAATAAAATCGCTACTTTGGGTTTTGGGACTTTTAGTATTTTAAATCAGGAATTAAAACTGTGGCAGATGTTATTATGTTATTAAGTCATTATGTTAAACTGCAATACCATCCATGTTTACTACTAATGGTACCCAGTTGTACAGTATAGTTACCAAGTTTTACATGCCATTCATGCCATCTCACATTTTATTTTTCTGCATGCTTAATATATGAATATCAATAGTACCGAATATGTGTTTAGTGTTTAAAATTGAATGATTTACTGTTGTCTTTTCTTGTATTCATGCAATATTAGTTTGTGTAAAAGTAAACATTTGATAAAGTAAAAGAGCACAGATATAAAATTTAGTAAAACATTAAGGCTTGCATTAGTTATCTATTTTACCCAGCCTGCTAGAAAAATATAGACTTTATATACAATATGTAAATATATATTATATAAATATATTATTATATAAATGTATAAATTATATAAATATATAATTTATTAAGGTCTGGTAGCTTAAAGGGCATGTCTACACCTTTTGCTGTAGTGTATGGCAACACCTTCCCCAACCCCAAACGCCATAGTTATTTGCAGCAAAACTCCCCTGATCTTTAGTTACAATGCCTCTTTCCCCCGACGTTCAGTCCCAGCCCTCTGCTTACATGAAACTGGGTGAGAGAGAAATGGGAGGGAGGGCTGCACTGAGCATGTCATAATTTTCTATGGACTCGGCCAGGCTCCTGGTGGTCAGTTTTCTGGACTTTGGAGGGACATTACAGGAGACACAGGAGAACCATTTGGAGCAGGGATGTAAGGTAAGGATGTTTCTACACTACACAATGGGGCCAGTAGTGAGTTAAATTGCAGTTTTAGGGGTGGACATGCCCTTTAAAGGGCATGTTCACACCACAAATTAAAAACTATAACTCACCTCACAAACCCCAAAACCAACCACAATAGTTAGAAAGCTGACAGATGTATAGGACCTTTTATGCAGGAAAATGTTCTTATCCCCCATCCCGCTTCCCTCTTTCTCTAAAAAGTTTTCCACCTCCTTCCCAAACTTTTTATAAGCTAGCTTTTTATAAGGCAGCTGGGGGAAAAGCATTTAGTCATTGGATATAATGTCAACTCTCACACCCATGACTGACATCTATTAACTAGAACAACAGGAAGCAGAAAGAGGGTAACAGAACACCATGCAGAATTTCAGGTTAGTCTTACATCTCTTGGATTTATAACTATTACAGTTCAGGGTATGCTTTATTTCTATACAATTTTTTGAGAGGTTAACTTGGCCTTTAATAGTTTCTTATGTAAAAGCTGCTTGTATTATTCTCTGTTCCCTACACTCACTCATTCTCTTACCCAAGGGTGAATTGTAATTAGAATTACTGTTAATACTTACTGGTACATTTCATGTAACACATTTTGCAGTACAGTGACGGATTGCCGGTAAAGGTAGGTATGTTTATATTTTATTCCTTTTTCATTTCAATTATAACATACTTTTCTTTTTACAATAGCAATCACACACAGCGAGTGGAGCTGTAGCAGCTGCAAATACAATAGATATTGAAGCTTTTAAGAGACAACAAGTACTCACACAAACAGGTATGTTCATGGAATGTGATGACTGGGTTTGGTTAATTAGTTTCAATGAGTTGGTCATGAAGTTTTTTTTATTTGGTCTTGTACAGTTTTATACTTGAATTGAGACTCAATAAAGAGATGTTGCACATTTATAAGCAGACACTTGCGGGCAGATGTTTTTAGTTAATTCATTTAAATTTGTTGGTCATTAAGTCTCATGTACAGTCATGACATACTGGATATAATTTACATTATAAATTGGTCTTGTACAGTATACAGAAAGTATATATTTTACTACACCATGTTTTTGCTGAGACTAAATTGTGCCAATTTCTATACCAGACTAATAGGGTTATTCAATAAAAGTTCTTAGTGTTAAAAATGGTGCTAATTTTGCCATAACCAATCAGATCAAATTTTATATGAGATCTGATTGGTTAGGGCAAAATTAGCACCATTTTAAATGACAAGAACTTTTATTGAATCCCCCTAAAAATATCTTATCCTCTAACAAATACAGACCCAAGTAAAAGACCACGTCTTGATATGCCTCGACATGGCTTGATATTCCAGCATCCAGGGGTGACATCCGGGGTGCCTCTACAGCAACTCATGCCCACTGCACAAGGTACAATGTTTTGTGGAGGATATTTCTCTTGTCTGATCGATCTTGATCGATTTGTAACATTTCATTCATGGTTCTTACTTCTTGTCATTTTAATTGTTCTCATAATTTAATTTGTTCAGGAGGAATGCCTCCTACTCCACAGACTGTGCAGCTTACGGGTCAGAAGCAAAGCCAGCAACAATATGATCCCTCAAAGGGACCACCAGTGCAGAATGCAGCCAGCTTACATACCCCTCCTCCCCAACTACCTGGGAGGGTACAGACTTCCAATATCCCTCTTTCTTCTCTCCCTACGGCTCTACACATTGCACAACAACAGCAAATTGCAGAAGTTCAAATCCAGACCCAAATTCAGGTGCAAGTTAAAACACAGCCTCCTAGTATATCTGTTCCAGTTTCTCCACAGAATCAGCTGCCACCACAAATTTCACAGCAGCTGCAACCTGGTTTATATTCACAGATGCCCCTCTCTGTATCTCAGCCACAAGCCACAGTTCAACAGCAGGTAATCAATATATAAATATGGACTTGTTTTCTGTGTAGCTATAACTAAAAAAAACAAAAACTTATAAGCGGTGTATTATCATTTTTCTAATACCCCGGGAATATTACATTTTTGGATAGATGTATCCTGAAATATCCAGCTCATTCAAATATTTTATATTGTTTTGGATCTAACACATTGCAACTGATAAGAATTTTATTTAATTTAAGTTCTGTTCTTTAAATACACTTTTAGATTAATGAATTTGCTGTGTAGATTTTCTGACAGCTGTAATGTGTATAACACATTTGCTGCATAAATTAGTTTACTTTTTTATTTTGCAAACTTGACATCTATACCTTTATTGTAAAGCCCTGCATACCTGGAGATTTATTTAGTGGAAAAGATAAGATTGATAAAACAGAAAAATATCCTCAAAAAATATTTTAGTGAAAGATAAATATTTTAAACATAATACATACAAAATAAAATATGTTTGGTTTTTGCAAATGGGTGTATAATTGTTGTTGCGTTGGCACAATAGAAAATCAGAAGGACTTTATCAGGGTTTAGCACAAGGCATAGAATAAACAGGGATAATCAATAAAAGGTCTTATTGTTTAAAATGGTGCTAATTGTGCCCCAACCAATCAGATGTTAGCTTTCAAATGTTAAATAAGATCTGATTGAGTGGGGCAAAATTATCACCATTTTAAACAATAAGAACTTTTATTGAATCTCCCTGAAAGTGTTTTGTTAAAGTTACTTTTTTTGTCAGGCTCTGACCACTGACCTTACAATTTTTCAACCTACCAAAATATCAATACTGCATACAGTAAACAGCACACCAACTGTTTCAGATTAGATATCTTAAGAAGTAGGGGGCAGATCAAAAAAAAAATATACAGTAATAATTGGGATGAATAATAGTTTCCACTAATTGGCAATTTAAAACAATACATTTGCCAGTGTACATAACCTTTAAGATGGCCTGTGCAATGTTTACAGGAGTACCGCAATATTTATGAGTCTTAGCGCTCGGCCACACCAAGGCGCAATCTGATTGCATGTTAAAAAGTGCACACTAGTGTTGGCCAATTGTTTTGTAATGTAATTAAAGTTCTTATTTGCCCCCTATTTAACATTTGAAAAATAACATCTGATAGGTTGGGACAAAATTAGCACCATTTTTAACGATAAGAACTTTTATTAAATCTCCTTGTATGTGTGCTGTGCTCTGTTAAGTTCCTGACTTCATCCACGCTCACCTATACTAAATGCCCATTCTCCCCTACACTATGTGCGCAAACTAAATTCCCGCATACTCTCTGATAATTCTGAGCTTTTTACAAACCTCCACATACAGCTTTTAGCAAGTATTTGAGTTTTGTGGAGGAATTAACTACTTACAGTTTTTCATTTGAGGGGTTGACTTACCCTTTAAGACATATTGCGAGACTTAAGCATGGCTTTTTTTCAGTCGGGAAAGGATTTCTGTGAATCGCCCTGCACATGTTTTGCTTTGTGGCAAAGGTTTGAATCAAACTTTAAGATTAGCATTTTACAAAATGTATCAGAGATATAAGATATCAGAAAACACAGGTCTTGTGTAAAAAAAAAACTTTGATGAGCATGTGAAAAAGTGAAAATATATGAGTTTTCAGTTGCATAACAGAAAACTACACAAATTCATAGGCAATATTTTAAAGACAGACCAGAGAGACTAGATTTTATAGTGCAGCTTTGAGCATTGAGCTAATGATAGCACTGGCCCACCCAACCTTGGTCATGTGGCTTTGTGTGCTTAGTTCATCACTAAATGACTTGCCTTGCAGTATGGGTTTATTTTTTAGCACTATAAGGTGTAGTTTTGTTAAGCCATAAAAACTAGTTATTCATATAAGGACAAGTATCTTCCTGTCTTTGCCGATGTGCGAAACTTTATCACCTGAAAGAAACAAAAAGGTATACAATAAATGTTTTTTAATGATCTAAAACTCAAAATTAATAGATATTTATCTGATATTTTCTAATAGACTGTAACTCTGGTAAGACCAACTGTTGACTCTCCCCAGCAACGCCTTCCTACTAGCTCACAGACCAACTCTTTTGTGGCTCCAGCAGCTATCTCCACTGCTAGCCCTATTGCATCCTTTTCACTTACAACAAACAGAACAGTGCCAGCAACAAATAAAGCCCTGGCATCGACTGTCACTAAAGCTTTAGGCTCAACAGCAACAGCCGGTACCAAAATTCAGGCTCATGCTCAGGTTCCTTCAGGAATAACATCTGAAAACTCACAGGACAAGTTGGCTGAACAGGTAAAACTGGTAAGAGTTTAATTAGAAATTTGTATTCATAATAAAAAAAATTACTTTCTTACCACAATCATCTGAAAAATTAATTTTTGCGATAAATTATTTTATTAAACCCCTAAATAATCCTTTTTCCTTTAGGCTGGGGACAGATGGTAGCATTAAATTCTTTGCTCCAACATTTATGTAAAAAGTGCTAGCCCCAGGTTACCATTAAAGGACAACTGTACTGTAAAAATGTACATTTTAAAAATGAAATGTACCTGGGGCAGGAAGGTAGGATTGATTTTTCCAACCTCCCAATATTGTTTTGTTGAGGAACTGTTGCCCCAGACCCGTCGCTCCATGAGGTCAGACAATAAGGAAACCAGCAAAAGAAATAGATGATTTAAACACACTCTGGAATTGCTGCATAGGGCAGTGGGCCCGAAACACGTCAGAGACCAGTTTGGCATGGTTTAAATATTAATAAAATACGTTCACTTTCATGTAAGACTTTCCTTACAGTAGTAATTTTGCTCTTCTAGTGTTACCTCAATAATTGTGCAAAGATAAAAGTAATGTTTCCACACAAAATTGTCACAATAGACAGAGCACATTCACAAATATACAACAGGCTGTGTCTCAACGCTCCCTTAGCTGTGACTGCTGGGTGATTTGCGATATTTACCTGGGTACTAGAAAAGTTAGAGGTGTGCATCCTAGAAGCTGACAGATCATCATATAACAGCACAGAGAACCACCTCTGCTAGTCACAGATCATGCTACAGCAGATTGGGACTCTCAGACACAAGACAGATTGAAAAGTGTTAAAAAACACAGTGTTGAGATTTAACAGTTTTTATCTCTATTTCTCCACACATTCCTTTGCCTTTAAAAAAAAAACAAAATTAATCTTTACACTTTATTTCCTATCAAACACTAAAAAAAAAAATGAGTCAGAGGATTTAAATCTGTGACCTCATGGGCTGTGCATTTCTAAAATATTTACACTGCTGAGCCACCACAGCATATGAAAAAAAATACAGGTACATTTAGAAACATTCGGGGTTATTCAATAAAAGTTCTTATTGTTTAAAATGGTGCTAATTTTGCCTCAACCAATCAGATGCTAGCTTTCAAATGTTACATAAGTTCTGATTGGTTGGGGCAAAATTAGCACCATTTTAAACTATAAGAACTTTTATTGAATCTCCCTGTTTATATCTTGCTAGGAACAGAAACAAAAAATGGCTGTAAAATCAGCTTAAAACTTTGTATGGAAGGCTGAAAAGCTGTCAGCAATGCACAATATTTGGAAAATAAACTGCAGAATAACAAGCAGCTCAAAATATTATCAGGGACTTCAATATTGGCGTGGAGACAACCTGTATAGAAAATAGAAAAGAATGTGCATAGAGACAGTGAATACTGGGGTCAGGGGGCTTGGCAATAGGTTTACATGCTCACAAGGCTTTTTAAAGTCTACATAGGGTGTGAGCTGTACTGGCAATTTCATGGAAAGGTTATAGAATCTATTTCCCATGTACGTAAATGCAACTTACTAGAGAAGAATCTTACAATGTAGAGGTGTTTTTGGGAGACAGCTTTCTCATTAGGATTAAAGAAAATGAGTTCTCTTTTATTCTTATTAGATGATAGCCATATACCAGGCTGTGTGTTGGCTCATATATTTTGTACAGAAGCCAGCAGTGCAACAACATAAAATCTTGTCATCTAAAAACGTACTGATTGATTTTTGAAGAATTGTGGTAGTAACTCAAAATATTAATTGATACCATCGTCATGAGATGTTTCCTCCTTACTATGAAGTATTGCTTCTTTTAAAGCTGAAATTTAAAAAAAAATACTTTTTAGGAAAACCAAGTTCATCAACGTATTGCTGAGCTGCGGAAGGAGGGGTTGTGGTCTTTAAGAAGGTTGCCCAAACTGCAGGAACCCTCTAGGTCAAAGTCTCAATGGGACTACCTGCTGGAAGAGATGCAATGGATGGCTGCAGACTTTGCTCAGGAGAGGATGTGGAAAAAAGCCAGTGCAAAAAAGGTACTTAATAGATATTAAAGAGCATGTCCACCCCGAAATCTGTATTTAACAATTAGGTTATCACCCCATCCCCTACGCTTTAAGGTAGTGCCCTTTAAGAAAATGTTTTTTTTAAACATTTTTCTGGGATTTCAGTTCAATCAGATTTATATTGTACACAACTAAAGGTATAACCTAAATATATATCTGTTCTGTAACAGAATATTATATGCGTTAAAAAGTTCCAAAAGTGTAACTCTTTTAAAGAAAAAAACTGTGTTATTATTCTTTCTAGCTGGTGAGAACAGCTGCTCGTTATATTGAAGAAAAGAAGATAAATGCTGAGAGGGCTGAAAAAGAAGAAGAGAACAAATTGAAACATATCGCTGCATCTATTGCTAGAGAAATTGAGAATTTTTGGTCTAATATTGAACAGGTACATTATTTTGTGATTAAGGTTTCCTGCAATTTAAGGTTTTTATTTCTCCTTAACGGTGTATTGAAAAATGTTACACAAATCATTTATGTAATTTGTATCTTATTTCATAAAATCAAAAAGTAGAGGTTACTGTTGCTTTTGGTAAAATTAGGTAAGAAAAGCCCCTTGTAATTTCGTAGTTTCTTTGTTTACTTTAGGTTGTGGAAATAAAGTTGCAAATGAAATTTCAAGAAAAAAGGAGGAAAGCACTAAATTTAAATACTGATTCCATGAAAGGTAAACATATTCACATATTTGTCTTAATTAAAACACACAGTAGTAGTGTGTTGGATTGTGGCCTTCCTAACATCTTCCCTAATGTTTAGTTTATTTTTAAGTTGAGTTCTCCTTTAAATTACATCAGAACCAAACGAAAACAATCTAAGTGAAAGTGTCTTTATATAAATTGACAATATTCAGAAGTTTACCTTTTACACCATTTACTTTTATTAAGCTAATGTTTCTGTCAATCTCTATTCTAACATTTACATTTTCAGCAGTTTCTTTTTTTTTCTTTTTATATATAAATTTTATCTGAAGGTCCACTTAAGGTAATAGAAGAGGCATGTGTTAAACAGGATAGTTGTAAGGTAAGTCATTGTCTTCAAACGTTTTCTATTGAGGCCTATTTTAAAGGGTCACTAAACTGTAAAATATGTCTCCTATTGAAATGAATGCCCCTATCTCCTATTGAAATTCACAAGCCAGTGTAAAAGATAGTAGCTGCTGACAGCCTGTTTCTCTCCCTCTGCTCCTATGCAGCTTAGGCTTGCAACAAAGCCTAAGTTTTAACATAGGTGTGCACTAGACTTTGGAAAAGGGGGACTGGATGGGGAGATTCTGCAGCATCATGGTTTGTGAGTATCCTGTAAAGGTTGCTGACTCCAAACTCCCCCACACAAACCATTTTCTTGTCACATACAAAGTGTGTATTTTGTATATTGATAATGAAGACAGTGTTTTACAATATCTGTTACAGACAAGTAATATGATACTGCTACAACCTTCAATTTCCTAAAAGAATGTATATGCTGTCTATAACAATATTGCCGGGACAAGAAGAGTTCTTCTGCATTTTTTAAGTTAAGAGGAAACTAAGGCAGAGGCTTACACACACACACACACACACACACACACACACATATATCAAATATATCGGAAGTACCCCAGTAAGATGCAGGTCTCAGGAACAATATTATATATATTCATCACTGGCTGCAGCCGCTGCTGCTAGAGTTAAAAGGGTATCTCCACCCATAAAATAACAAAAAAAAAAGGTTAACGGGGATGCCTACTCTTTATTTTTTTGAATTTGAACAAGCACTGCCGGAGAATCATAAGGAGCAGAGATGTAAGGTACAGATTTTTTAACACTACACAGTGGGGCCAGTATGGGGCTTAAATGTATATTTATTTATACTCTTGAAAAAGCGATACAAAAACTGCTGCTGAAACATGGAGAAAGAAAGTTAGAATGTAAGTGATCCTTAATTGATTCTGTAATTCTCAGATAGGAAAAAAATGTAATGCTCAACCTTGAAATAAGCAGCATTGGGGGTTTCTGGGATGTTCTGCTTCCTTCAGCCTACCTTCCCAGTGGATAACAGTTGACTTTTTAGTTTGATTAGTTTTGATTACATAGAGTTTATGGCCATGACCCCCAGGATGTACTGGACAGCTTTGTCTTAGAGTAAGGGGGTTAAAGAATCCAAACTGTGTAAAAGATAGAAACCTGCAGAATTCTAAAGATTCTCCAACAAGCTGTTTCAAGGGTGAAAAATCTGATTCTGTTTGTTTTCATGACTGAGAAAATTGGAAGAATGTGTCAATTTTGCAGGCCATGACATCGGGTTAACTATAATAAGTGACAACGAAAATACTGCATTTTTTTTCCAGGTTTCACCTACAGGCAGGAAGAGAAAAGCAAGTTCATCCTGGAGTGATGGGGCAGGTTTGTTCATATTCATCATACCTTAGCAAGCATGATCAGGGTGTTGTTAATTTAGGGAGAAATCTGCTGGACAGTTGATAGTCGGAAGGATGGACTTCATATGGACATATGTTTAATTTCTAAAATGTACCAGTATTCATTAACGTACTTTGAAAGTGTAGTGAACATTTCAAGAAGACTTTTAGAATTGTTTTACTTGTTTTTCCCAGACAACAATACTTGCTAAACTCACAGAAATATCAGCCAAACAATGAATGAGCTCATAAAGTTAGTTTGTGGGAATTTTTGTATTATTTTTATAAAATCTGTTTTCATGTGAAGATGAAGAAGAGACCATTGCAGAGCAAGAAAAGAAAGAAGGGACTGTTGATCATGAAGCAGAGCTGTGTGAACTAGCACGAGATGGTAATGGTTATTTCTATATATTATTATTATTAGCGAGGCTGTATATAAACTCTCTATAATAGAATTATTACATAATTCATTTTAATTGTATTCATTATTTATTTTCTAAACACATTGTACTTATGTTTCCTGTTTTTGCTTATTTTCCTTCTTGCAGCGGATATACCTCTTGATGATTTAGTGAAGCATTATGAAGGGGCATATGATGACAATTTTCACTGGCCTCAAACTTTGTCACAAAAGGAGGAAGACAAATATACTAGCCAAGGTGCATTTTCTGTGTGTATTGTGATAAAATATATCACAATACCTTAACATTTTTTGCAGCTCAAGTTTTTTTTTATTTTATTTTTTAGAATCTGAAGACTTCACAATGGATTTAGACTCCCCAAAACACACAGTACTTATTGACTCATTGCTTGGCACGGATTTATATAGACCAACTGGAGGGGCAAGTTCCACTAATTTAAGCTCTCGGAAACATACCAGAGACGTTGGAGATGTGGCTAGAGCAGCAGAACTGCTTCTTCCTAGTGGCAATGCTCGCATCAGTTCTTCAGTAAGGAAATAAACCAGTTGTTTTCTATCCTGAAAAAAATCTTGAGGAGTATCAAGATTCTTTTAGAGTGTAATAGCAGAGCCGTCATTTAAAAAATAAATAAATTGCTGTATATGTCTTTTACATGTAAGACTTATATATAATGATTATAATGTATTTAACAATACAGTTCAAAGGTACATTCCAGCACACTGTTGTTGGCTTAGGCCAGATAAATGGGTAGGTGCAATCCTCCTTGCCCTCTACTCCTTAGGGCAAATACATCCAAGCAAGCAGGGAAAAATGGAGGAGCACACTACTTCAGTTTATTAAGTGCAAACAACATATACATACAAGTTTCGGGAACACTATGTCCCTTCTTCAGGAACATAGCGTTCCCGAAACATCATATGTATTTTTTTTTGCACTTAATAAACTGAAGTAATCACTTGAAGTAGTGTGCTCCTCCATTTTTCACTTCTTACTTAGTTATAATGTATTCACCACTAAAAAAGGATCAGGCCTTAATATGTTGATGAAAAAGAGTACCGGTAGTTGTATAGTTATTTAAATCATAGAAATAAAAAGTATGTTTTATAAAAATTCCATTTTAGGAAAGCCAAATCACTTTTTAAAAAAATTCCATTTTTATTACTTTTTTTTAAAAAGTTGAATTTGTAGTATGATAGACACAAGACATAGTTATCGGAAGCCCACCAAAGGTACCTCTGGAGATCACCAACCAGAAAGTCACTTGTCAGAAGGATATGGTAAAACCAGATCCTTCGGACAAATCAAAAACAATAAAAGATGCAACCTGTGGAAAATATTAATATATTTTTTGTAATCAGTATAACCCCCTAAAAATATATATACATATACATGTACAATACCTAAAAGGCAAAATATCAGTAAACAGTAAACAGTAAATCAATACACACGAGCTGGCCAGCTCCAACAATAAATAGATATAAATAAAAATATATTATGGCTAAATAAGTCTAAAATATCTATGTGCAAATAATTCAGCTGGAAATAGTTCAGTATCATTAAAATTTGTGTGAGTTATGATAAAATTGGCTTGAAAGAGGAACTAGAATGTTCTGAAAGCTTGCTATGACTAAGGTATCACCTTTATACCACTTTTGTTATTTTTTTATTTCAAAAGGGTTACCCTGTAAGCGGTAAATCACAATTCTCCAATTAACATATGTAACAAATAGTTAAAATACATCACCACTCTCCGGATGTACAGGTAAGTCTCTGTATCCTACCGATCCCGCAGACAGTACACAAACAGACTCGTCCATGGCCTCAGCTCTTGGGACCTATGTAGGGAGTCAATCACTTCTACACCTCTCGTAGGTTAACTCTTCAGTGCAGCACGGCGTGTATCACATCAAACACGTGTCCAGGAGGTGTAAAAAATTATTGACTCCCTACATAGGTCCCAAGAGCTGAGGCCACGGGCGAGTCTGTTTGCGTACCATCTGGGGGATCGGTAGGATACGGAGACTTGCCCGTACATTCGGAGAGCCAGAGTGGTTATGTATTTTAACTATTTGCGTATCAACGTATATAGATCATTTCACATGTGCATATGCTAATTGAAGAATTGTGATTTACCGCTATCATACATTGACTATTCTATTGGGACAATATACAGGATTGCCCCGGGGTCTTTCTGGATCTATATATATATATATATATTGCGGAGACGGATATTTAACTTTTTTCGGATCCATTGACTGTTGGGACTGCGATTTTATCATACCTCACACAAATTTTAATGATACTGAACTATTTCCTATTGGGGCTTCGCCAGCTGAATTATTTGCACATAGATGTTTTAGACTTATTTAATCATAATATATTTTTATTTGTATCTATTTTTTGTTGGAGCTGGCCAGCTCGTGTGTATCGGTTTACTGCTGATATTTTGCCTTTTAGATATATGTATATATATTTTTAGGGGGTTATACTGATTAGAATAAATATATTGATATTTTCCACAGGTTGCATCTTTTATTGAATTTGTAGTATGCCTTTATCATCTTAATCAACCTCATCTGAATGTCATCAAGATAAATGTAGAAAAATGTAGATATTTATATGGACATAGATGGAGTCCAGGTGAAAAGCAAGAGGAAATTTAAGTACCTTGGCATACAGTCCATATAAGGACGC
The DNA here is from genome assembly GCA_019447015.1 of Hymenochirus boettgeri. Lineage (NCBI taxonomy): Eukaryota > Metazoa > Chordata > Amphibia > Anura > Pipidae > Hymenochirus > Hymenochirus boettgeri. The sequence continues at coordinate 298,441,149 of CM033469.1, read as the reverse complement.
ACGATCGCCTTTGACTTACCGACATGTCCAATTGACCTTTTGTACAATTTGTACACAAGAATGAACAATGTTGGTCAGTCACGGTCTTTAAATATCAGTTAGTTGGTCCAAAATATCTACCTGTGTGTACCTAGATTAATTAAAGCTGCTAAATACTGCATTGGGATTGAGTTGACCTAATTGCAGGGTATTTCTGTAAGGCTCTGTAAAAATAGAGCTAATAAAATCTTCAAAGACACTTCACACTAAATGCTTCAGTTATTGAAGATTAGCTGTATACCACCCTGTAACTTTTGAAAGACTGCAGCTAGAACCTGATTCTAGAGTTATTTTTAAAGGCAGTGTGTCCTCAGTTCACACTGGTCCCCGGTTCACCACCATTTAAACAGCTATACTATTTGGTTGTCATCTTTTTTATATTTAGGTTAAAACAAAACCACCTCTTCTTTTGCGCGGAACCCTTCGGGACTATCAAAAGGTTGGTCTAGACTGGTTGGAGAAGCAGTACAAAAAGAACCTTAATGGAATCCTAGCTGATGAGACAGGGCTTGGGAAAAACATCCAGGTTATAGCTCTTATGGCTCATCTGGCAAGCAATGAAGGTAAGTAGGGCACCTCAGATTACATCATTTTAATAGAATTCTGAGGAGCTTGGTTCCTAATAAAAAAAAAATCACAGTCCAACTGTGTTTACAGTATGTGGCAGCACACTTTGTATTTAGAACCCAATGCAGGTTTTAGTACATGACATATCCAAATTTATGTTGCAGTTGTTGTAACCTTTATTGCTGTGAAATTTTGATACATTTTAGCGCCTTACTCAGTGTCTGTAAAAACTTTGGGGAACGTACTTTATATTAAAAAGGTTGCTGCAAAGTTTCCCCCGAATAAAAATATATTTGTTTTTGTGTGTGTTTTAAAGTGCGCTTCTGCCCAATATTTAGGCTGCTGTTGCTTATTTCTTGAATTCTGAGTCTTTACTTAATCGTTGCTGATTGATTGGTTTGTGTTTTTGTATTACTTTAAACAAAACATACATATTTTGACTATTTGGTGAGAAAGAAGGGCATGTTCAATCGTTAAAACAAAAAAAAAATTGTCAGTTTTCTGCCGCCAACCCTAATGGATATATTTTGCACTTTATTACCTGCATTACTAACCAGATATTTATGGATTATTTTTGTCCCCATTTTGGTGACATCAGAGTAAGTTGCTGACATCACAACCAATGATTGACTGCTGTTTCACCTGCTGCCTCTTCTGCTTTTAGAGCAGAGGGAGGAAGTAGATACCTTTGCTAGAAAGGAATAGAACTTATCATTAAAGACCTGCTTACAAATTCATGTAATAAACTGGGAAAAATAGCCGTTAGGGTTGTAGGAAGATAACTGACAAGTTACCAGTTTTTTGGTTTTAAGGGTGGACATGCCCTTTAAAGTTGTTAAAAGGATGGAAGCTAAAAAGAATTTAGGGAAAATTTAGTTTCACCAAAATTAAACATTAACGACTTTAGAAGGTTTGATGCATTAATGTATGTTTGTATTTTAGGGAATTGGGGCCCACATCTCATTGTTGTTCGAAGCTGTAAAATGTTGAAATGGGAACTGGAATTTAAACGCTGGTGTCCAGGATTAAAACTTCTTTTATATTTTGGCAAACAAAGAGAGTTGAGAAAAAAGAGACAGGTATGATATTGCTCCTTAAACAGTTTCAGAGAGGGACAAAATGTTCGTTTATGCACCAAAATTAAAAATGCTAATGTATGAATCATTTGATTTATTTTTTTAATGTTAGGTAGTTGAGATATGCCATTTTTGTTGCAGAAATGGGAAGAACCCAATAGCTTCAATGTTTGCATCACCTCATATAAACAGCTATTCAAAGGCCACCAGGCTTTCATGAAGAAAAGGTGGAAATATCTTGTCCTGGATGAAGTACATCAGATCAGAAACATGTCAGAAAAACACTGGGATGCTATCTTCCGACTACCTAGGTTTAAAATTTGTTTTTGCAATCATTTCTACAAATATCCGTGTTTCTGCATAAGCTGCAGGTTCACTCTAAAGGAGAATTATAAATAAAATCTGAAATAAGCATAGGTGATTTCCCACCATATTTACCCAAACTACAATGTTTGTACGTTTATAAAATGTTCTATGTTTCTAAAATGTTTTAGGATTTTTTTCTGGTCTTCTGCTGCAGGTTATTAAAATCAAAGCAACCATGCCACAAAAAACTGAGCAATATAGTTATGGAGGTTGAAAAATGACAGACGTCCCTTTAGTCCAACCTTTATATCTTACTTATTTACCCTACAATTAAAGCAGGCGTATAAGTTAAAGTCTCTATCTTTGGGAGGAAGGGGACTATCCCTGTAGTGTTATAAAAAAAGGGAGGGGCTCACTCAAGTAAGCTGCCAGCCACTGCATAAGTGTTACTTATACTGCTAGTATGTGTGGCAATCCAGGTAGGCAGGAATAAGATTTCTTACCTCCCTAGGATAGAGAGTTTAACATATGCAATTTTGTTGTGGCAAGGTTGCTTGACTTCAATATGCTGTTACTAGAATATAATTAAGAATGACTACACATGCTGTTATAGCTCACACCAGGGGTGCACTGAAGGGAGTGATAATCTGTCAGCTGGTGGGAAATAGGTAGTTCACTGCTTGTACATTTGGCAGTCCAAATCCAGGGATACAGGAATAGAATTTCATCCCTCACTGGGATAGAGATTTTAACACATGGAGGGAAAAATGTTCATAGGTGCCCTTTAAAAGCACACTATACTTGAACATTATTTGACAGCTTACTCGCTCCTCCCCTAGTCTTTCCTCTCCTTCATTTACATCGCCTTTGTCAGAGATAGGAGGAGTGCCAAGGAAACTGACTGTTGGAGGAGTCATAGAGCAGTCAATTACAACATAGTAGTATGTTGTTTGTGATCTTTGTAAGATGAAAGTAGAAACTCATTTTACCATCAGCCATTGGTGACTTTAGTATACTATATAATCATTGTGCTAAATGTGGTTCCCTGTAATTATCAGATACACATTCTGTTGCTCATTGTGTTCACAGCTATAACAGGCTGCTCTTAAGAGATACTCCTCTGACTAACACTTGGAGGGATCATTGGACTATGGTGCACTTCCTAATTCCTGGAATATCACAGTCATACCTGGACTTCCCCCTAAAAGGTAGCCATGAAGAAAGCCAAGAAAACTGCCACAAACTTCTCATAACATTGCACAGAGTAAGTCATGTTTGTGTTCTTTTTGTAGAAAAGTTTGCTTATTTTATATCCACTAGTTTTTATATATATATATATATATATATATATATATATATATATATATATAGTTATAGAATATCCTTTGCGCTTATGGTAGGGAGAAGGGATATTGGTGATTGTTGGTCTGCTGCTAGACTACTCAATTCCACTGTATCTCTCTTGCAATGTTAAGTCTGGTAGCTGTGCTCCTCTCACCCAGAAATAAATAAGACCAAATGGACAGTATTACTCTCTTATCAGTACAATAGTTAGATACAAACCATATAAAAAATGTAAAAGGAAAGACTTACGTGTTCCAAAGTTGCAGGTTCAAACACAGCTTTATTTTTTCATAGATGAAAAACATTTAAAACATCCACGGTGTATTGCAATGTGCAAATTGCAAATAGGTTAAAAATTGGGTTAAAATGTGGGTTAAAAAGGAGGGGAATCCTCCTGTATTCCTTCTCCTATTCTGCTATAATCTCATAACCATCTAGGATCAAGGATATTATTTAAGTAATGTAGAGGGTCCTACCCTACTTATTCATAACGGTCCCAACGCGTTTCGCTATTTCTTATAGCTTTTTCAAGGGTGTATCTGTTGTCTGGTATTCCATCTTAAATACCGTATAGACTCGAGTATAAGTCGAGGTACCCATTTTTACCTCAAAAATGAGTAAAACCAATTGACTCGAGTATAAGTCGAGGGTAGAGTAGTAGAAGGGAGAGGAAGTAGGGAGTAGAAACATCTGGAGTGGAACTGCACACACTAACCCCAAAACATACTACCCTGTCCCTGACTCCTTACTCTCCCCTCCAGCCCCAGGTCCAGCCCCAGGAATAAAACCTATTTCCCTGCACCCATCTTCTCACCCTGCCACTACACTACACTACTACAGTACACTACACTACGCCCTGCACCCATCTTCTCACCCTGCCACTACACTACCAGAGTAAGGTGTTAAAACAGCATTGTACATGGCAGACAGTTGGTGTCGAACCCCCCCACCTCTATTTAGGCTTGGTTTCTTTATTTTCACATAAATGGCCTCCTTAACACCTCTCTTGAACCAGTCACGTTCCTTCGCCAGTATGTTAACATTACAATCTTCAAAGGTATGTCCTTTATCCTTAAGATGCAGATACACGGCTGAGTCCTGACCCGAGGAATTGGCTCTTCTGTGCTGGGCCATACGTTGATGCAGTTGCTGTTTGGTCTCCCCCACATACAAATCAGAGCATTCTTCACTGCACTGCACTGCATATATGATGTCGCTTTTCTTGTGTTTTGGTATTGGGTCTTTCGGATGTACCAATTGCTGCCTCAGTGTGTTGTTCGGTTTAAAGCAGACAGGGATACGATGTTTTTTGAAAATTCTTCTTAATTTCTCTGAGACCCCTGCTACATATGGGATGACCATGTTCTTTCTCCTGTCTTGCTTTTCCCCTTCACTGTTGGTATTCGTGTTCTTTTCTTTCCTTCTACTTCTTTTGACAAAGGCCCAGTCTGGATATCCACAAGTTTTAAGGGCTCCTCTGAGATGTTTCATTTCTTTAGCCTTCGCCTCTGTGCTAGTGGGGGTGTTCTCGGCTCTGTGTTGCAGGGTTCTGATGACACCCAGCTTGTGATCTAAAGGGTGGTGGGAGTCAAACATCAAATACTGATCTGTGTGTGTTGGTTTTCTGTAAACCTCTACTTCCAGTTTACCATTTTCCTTAACTTCTACCAAGCAGTCCAAGAAAGCCAGTTTGTTGTTTTGTACCTCTTCCCTTGTGAATTTAATGTTTTGGTCTACCGCATTAATGTGTTCTGTGAAAGCTTGTACTTCCTTCTGGTGGATTTTAACCCAGGTGTCATCAACATATCTGAACCAGTGGCTGGGTGCTAAGCCATTAAAGGTATTAAGCGCCTGTGTTTCTACCTCCTCCATGTAAAGGTTGGCCACAATAGGTGAAACTGGAGATCCCATAGCACATCCATGTTTTTGCTTATAGAACTTATCCCTGTATTTGAAATAGGTGGTATTCAGGCACAAGTCCAACAAGGAACACACCTGTTCTGGGTTGAGATCAGTTCTGCTGGTAAGAGTGCTGTCTTGGCCCAGCCGTTTTCTCACCATGTCAACAGCCTCCTTGGTGGGTATACAAGTGAAGAGAGATGTCACATCATAGGACACCATAGTTTCTTCTACCCCGAGTACTATATCTTCAATCTTGTTGGTGAAATCCTGAGAGTTCTGGATGTGATGCTTAGAACTTCCCACCAAAGGTCCTAAGATGTTAGCTAGATATTTTGCCACCTTGTATGTTACAGAGTTGATGCTGCTGACTATAGGTCTTATTGGGGCCCCTTCCTTATGTATCTTAGGGAGTCCATATATGCATGGATGTGCCTCACCAGGGTAGAGGCGATGATACATTGCTCGGTCAATGGCTTTATCCTTTTGAAGCTGTTGTAGTAAGTCTATGACTCTTTTCTTGTAACGGCTGGTGGGATCCCTTGTTAAAGCCTCATATGTGTTGTTATCGGCCAGGAGCATGGTCACCTTATCATGGTAGTCTGAGGTGTTGAGTACCACTGTGCATCTTCCTTTATCTGCCGGTAGAATGGTGATACTGGAATCTTTCTTGAGGGATGTTAAGGCCCTTAACATCCCTCACACCAACTGTCTGCCATGTACAATGCTGTTTTGACACCTTACTCTGATCTAATCACACCCTTAACACCTGGCTGTGATATGCTAATTGGGATTTTCCAGGGTACATAATTGCCACAGATTCTTGTAAAAGTCATTCTGAATTGTCCAGGTGCCACAAGAGCCCCAGATCCGTCGCTTGGATCCACTCCGTATACTCGTAATATGATAAAAGGACTCTTGGTTCCCAACAAACAGCTCCTCTGCACTTCAGTTCAAATCAAATTTCTTTATTGTACATACATGTATAAAAATGCAAGAACGCCTGACGAGTTTCGGGAACGTGCTGTCCCCTTACTCATAGACTTATTCTCACCCTTTTGCCTCCTCCATTTAAAATGATAAGCCCCTCCCCTTCCGGGCCGGCTCCCTCTTGTCTCTCTTATGACCCAATCAGTGTTGGAACTACAATACCCATACTGACCAGTTGTATCTTGCTGGGTTCCGTTCTACTAGCTCCCGATCTGGATCTGTTCATAGACTCCTCCCCCTGAGGACATATGGTTATGCATCATCTAACCCTGGGAGCAACCTCCCACGATCAGAAGAACCTAGATGCTACTGAATCACTTATATTATCCAGGCTCTCCCGTGGAGTGACTATGAGAGACAACGGACAATAGTAAACTAACCCTGGAGAGAACTTCCCTCCAGAGGCAACACATCGATACTATTATTTTCCTTGAATATATTTGGTATCACTTTTTGCACACAAATAGCTACTGTAATACTACTAGTATCAATAATCCCATGTTCTCACTCCATTATCTTGTAGTTTCAATATCAATTTAGCATATATACCATACGTACATAAAATGCATATAATAATAGATATATTACATAAAGCATAAATATTTGTATAATTGGACTATACATAAATAAATAGGCACGTAAATATATTGTTATAAGGGTCTATTCTATGTTCTGTTGAGCGGACACAGGACTTATCATATTTTATATATATATATACATGCAAATACTTTCAGGTGCGGTGCAATGGAGGACCGGCAATTTATACATTACACAAAAGACTCCAGCACTCAACTACACATACAATTATAAATGAATGGGGTAAAAGAATTAGACATTTATGCAAGCAATGAAGGGTAATCACCTGCACTGAAGTTCAAATGGATACCTTTAGTTACATTGTTTGTACAAACATGTTCCAGATGATGCGCCAGTCCAAGGCAGTATCCAAGCATCAGTCCAAACCTAGTGAGAAAAATATACATTCCCTGGGGGCAACAGGTCCATACCTGCTTCTCTCTTTATTTAGTATGACCTTTTACAAGGAACCATGTGAGCTTACAGAGCTTATTTTTGCTTGCATACATGTCTAATTCTTTTACCCAATTCATTTATAATTGAATGTGTGGTTGAACGCTGGAGTCTTTTGTGTAAAATATTCTGTGTTATAAATCAGTATCATTTGCCTTGTTACATTTAAAACAGGTTTCTGCTTTTATATCAAGGTGCTCTTTGTTTTGATTTAGTTTTGTTTTAGGCTTTAGTTGCCCTTTAACCACTGTATATTTAGTTTAAAAAAAAAAAAAGTGATGTAAATTATTATTACAAGGATCTCGTATCGCTGGCATTTTTGAGTAATGCTAAAGGGAAAGATAAACACACTATCAGGGAGATTCAATAAAGGTTCTTGTTTAAAATGGTGCTAATTTTGCCCCAACCAATCAGATGTTAGATTTCAAATGTTAAATGATATCTGATTGGTTGGGGCAAAATTAGCACCATTTTAAACGACTTTTATTGAATAACCCTGTATATGATGTAATATTTCCTCCTAATGCCTCTTTACAATGACTAATGTTCTCAGTTTTATTTCTTGCACATATCATAAAAAGAGAAAGTGGAAAAATCCATTTATTTGCCTCTTATATTTGGTGTCTAGCCTGTTGAGGGTGGACTATCTGTATTTATTTGGGAATTAAGGATAAGTGCATGATTAGGCCATTTTAATACCTTTTATGATTTTAACTTCTTAGACAGTCCGACCTTTTGTCCTAAGGAGGTCAAAGAAAGATGTAGAAAAACAGCTGAACAAAAAGTATGAACATGTCCTGAAATGCCGTCTTTCAAATCGTCAGAAGGCTCTGTATGAGGATGTCATTTTGCAGCCAGGGTAGGTTGTGAATGAATCAGATTTCTGCAAAGTTTACCATAAGTCAGCATAAAAAAGAGTGAAATAAAGAGTTCATGAGAGACATATTTGCTGTCTGACTTTTTTTAGATACACTTTTCTTTCATACAACAACAAAAAAAGTGTTACAGAGTTCAGCTTTCTCAGATATGTACTGTAAACTATAATGGTATTCTTAGATCCTGGTGTGCTCTAAAATTGGTTCTGGATTATTTGGAAAGCATTAAAATTGCATCTATTTAGTAGCACCCAGTGAATAGAATTTTTCATGGCGTGCTGTGCTTTGAACTTTTGCACCATTACATGGTATAAACAGTATATGTAATGTCACTTATTAGATGTAATTTATGGCAAATAATATAAACCTATGATGATAAATAAAAATGTCTTCCTGGGCTCCAGAAATGCTATCTTTTGAAAGTAAAGTGTAAGAAATTTAAAAAAAAATTGTTTTTAAACTCATTATGACATCCTTTCTGCTAAATGTGGGAGAGGCAGGTTAGAATAATGAGCAATGTCCCATGCTCACTAGAGCTGGAAACTTGGGTAGAAAGCTGGGCCTCTGCCTTGCAGTTAACCCCACCACGTCACCTGACCAAGCTTGTTTAGGTAACCAAGAGAAAGAACATCTGCTAATGCCTGGCAGGAAATTCATTCCCCCAACTGGCCTCAGAAAAAAGTGAATACAGAAAAAATAATTTTCCATGTTAGTAAATTAAAGTTCCCAGTTTAGTATGATGGGAAGGTTACAAATGTCAAGTGGGATTTCTGAGCACCTTAATGGGAAGGACATAATACTAAAAAGTTGAAGGTTCTCATTCATCCAGGTCATGGTATATCTGTTGTATTCAATTAGATCAACTGGACTTGAAGTTTAGTTCTTGAAGACGTTTCGCTAGTCATCCGACTGGCTTTCTCAATTCAGAATGACTTGTACAAGAATCTGTGGCAATTATGTACCCTGGAAAATCCCAATTAGCATATCACAGCCAGGTGTTAAAGGCGTGATTGCATAGTGGCTAAGAGGTGTTATAGGAACGCCCAGGGTAAGGTGTCAAAACAGCATTGTACATAGCAGACAGTTGGTGTGTAACCCCCCCACCTCTATTTAGGCTTGGTTTCTTTATTTTCACATAAATGGCCTCCTTAACACCTCTCTTGAACCAGTGACGTTCCATTGCCAATATGTTAACATTACAATCTTCAAAGGTATGTCCTTTATCCTTTAGATGCAGGTACACGGCTGAGTCTTGACCCGAGGAATTGGCTCTTCTGTGCTGGGCCATACGTTGATGCAGTTGCTGTTTGGTCTCCCCCACATACAAATCAGAGCACTGCACTGCACTGCGTATATGATGTCGCTTGTGTTTCGGTATTGGGTCTTTCTGATGTACCAATTGCTGCCTCAGTGTGTTGTTCTGTTTAAGGCAGACAGGGATACGGTGTTTTTTGAAAACTCTTCTTAATTTCTCGGAGACCCCTGCTACATATGGAAAGTCCAGTTGATCTAATTGAATGCATCAGATATACCATAACCTGGATGAATGAGAACCTTCACAAGCAAACTTGAGGGTGATTAAGCATAGGACTAAGCTTCTTCTGGTGAGCTTGGTGGGGTAAAGTGTGTAAACCAGGTTTCATCTGCCTTAGTGTCCCGCTTTGTTTGGCTGGGACTGAATTTCTCTAGCTGAGTGCCCAAAGTATCTGACAGAAAAGAATCTCAATAAGCATGCATATGCAATATTAGTTATTTAAAATAGATGTATGACTTTGTGTTACTTGAGGCATAACTTTAACTGCAAATGGCATATTATTTCTCTTTTTAGGACACAGGATGCTTTGAAGGGAGGACATTTTGTCAGTGTTCTCCATGTTTTAATGCAGCTGCAGAGAATTTGCAATCATCCAGAGTTAGTAGATCCACGTCCAGGGCATTCTTCCTATGCATGTGAAACACTACAGTACAAAACAGCTTCTCTCATTCTTCAAGCTATGGAAAAAGACCAATGGAAGGTGACAGGACAGTTTTCTAATGAACTCATAAATGTCCATTGCAGATATCTGTCAGATACAAAATAATAATAGGATACAGTCTAACGTGTTTTTACATTTTACTTAAGAATCCTAGTGCATCCCATCAGATTAATATGGGATTTTGCTAACATCTGCCAATGTATGCCTCCAAATTTAGGTAATTTGCTTCTGATGTGCTATGTCCATCAGTTGTGGGATTTTTATTTGCACAGATATATACAGGCACCCAAATTACCATTCTCAATACCTGTGTTGAGCATGGGAATATATTAGCCCAAATTATAGACAGATTCTGTTGGAATTGGACACAAAATTGCTCCGGTATGGTCGTCTTATCTATATTCAGGGAAGGCTCAAAAGACCTATAGAAATTCTACTAGGGTTGGTTAAATAACAACAGAACAAAACCTCTACTGAAAGTGATTAGTAAAGGGAATGTGTTCCATAAGAAACTGGAGATCCTTAAAATTCATCATCATAACCCCAATTTTGCTTATATACAGTATCTTTATAAATATTTTATTAATACATTTTTATGAGACAATACTGAAGATATGACACTTTGATACAATGTAAAGTTGTCAGTGTAGAGCTTGTATAGCAGTGTAAATTTGCTGCCTCTTAAAAAAACGAAACAAAAAAACACAGGTTTAAACCGCTGGAAACAATAGTGTATACACCCCTAAGTGAAAAATGTCCAAATTGTGCCCAATTAGCCATTTTCTATTTCGGATTTCATGTGACTCATTAGTGTTCCGAGGTCTCGGGTGTAAATGAAGAGCAAGTTTCTTAAATTTGGTGTTACTGCTCTCACACTCTCTAATACTGGTTGCTGGAAGTTAAACATTGCACACCATGGTACAGAAAACTTGTGAGGATCTGAAAAAAAGAATTGTTGCTCTACATAAAGATGGCTTAGGCTATAAGAAGATTACCAACACCCTGAAACTGCTCTGCAGCACGTTGGCCAAGACCATATAGCGATTTAACACAACAGGTTCCACAGTCAATTTATATATTTTCGAATACTGCTTACTTACTTGCTGTCACCAGGTAATTCCAGACTGTTCTATTTCAATATCCAGTACATATAAAAGTTTGAAAGGGTTGGAATCCTCTGATGGACTGAACGACACGGCAATATCTTCAAAACATTCTTTTATTGTACTATCAGCATAACATGTTTCAGTCCTCATTGGTCCTTTAAAGGAACTACACATATAGTTAAAAGTGAATTAGATATTAGAGTTAAACATACATGCAAGGAATAACATTAATTCACCTGCATTATAACATTAATTCACCAGCTGTTTATAATCGTACGTATCTTAACTGCATACACACGACCAGCTGTTTAAAAACAGCTGATTGTTGTGCATAGAGGAAGGGATTGGGGTGTGTCAGGAGCCCAGCCTCTAATCTTGCATGGGGGTCAGGGCCCCTGCAGTTTCAAGCTGGTTACTAATTAACTTAATTAGTTTTTTTGGGCATAACACAACTTTTGTTGCCCTAATCTCATTCCTTTTTTTCATCATAGAACGCAGATCTATCCTTGTTTGACCTACTTGGGCTGGAGTATAAGGTGACTCGCTATGAAGCCAGCCTGATAACTGGACGAAAAGTAACTAGAAAGCAGATAGAAGAAATTTATAACACTCCTGAACCAGCACCACGACCACATCCAGTAAAACTTAAACCCAGCAGGTATGGAGGTTTCTTTTGGTAGTACTAAGTACACAAGACTTTTCTAGGAAAAGGGGGTTTACTTATGAAGAATATTAGTCAGTTTTAATATTTGCAAAGGAAATAGCTTTTTTCTTATACCATTAAGTATGTGTCTCTTTCTTTCCTTCACAAAGAGTCTTTTTATAATTTTTAATTGTAGCTGAGGCTGTTTACAAAATTTCATGAGAAACTTCATCCACACTTCCTTAAACTATACTCGTATGCGCATATAGTTTACGTGAGCGTGGATGATGTCAGGACCTGTCAGAGGAAGTAGCATAGGAACGTGATTGTGGGTACGTTTTATTGGAGTTCCCTCCTGGCTCCTGTCGGATTAATTGCAGAACGGGAGTTACCCCCTGTTCTTCAATTAAAGGGGAAAAAAGGTAAGTAGCATTTTTAGGTCATGATACCCTTTACCATCCACTTAAAGGGGTGGTTACACTAGCAAGCATGATTGGAACATGTTAATGAATTCTGATGTTGATTTGGCATAATTATTAGGTTGTTTCCAGGCATGCTAGGCTGATGTATATATAATTATTTATTGAAAGGTGTATACTGTTTCTTTTTTTAATATATTAATATATTTCTTGTTAGACTGATTTTAAAGGGGTTTATTTATTTAGTAAATTCAGGGCGCCATTTCCCCCCCAAAAACATTTTTTGTGCAGCCAATGCAGAAACAGTTAATTAAAGTTTTGTGCTAACATTTAGCATACAACTTAACACCTTTTCAATGGAGGCTTAAGACCCACTTTTTATCTGACCGTGATCCTGCGATGCAGTAAATCTTGCAATGGGATTTACTGCATTGTGGGATCTCGGGCAGGTAAGTATTGGTTTCTTTAATGAATTGGTCCCTTAGTGGCATAAATTTTTGGTTGCTGCAGGCTGGTTGAGGGAATCTTGTTACTTTTTAATCCCTTTTGGTGGGCAGTTTTTTTTAAAATTGTTTTGGCCTTTCATATATGAAACATGCATGAATAATTTAATATCAGCATCCATATGTTTTTGTTTTGGATTCTTGTGATTCTTGTATTCAATACAAAAACAAAAATATTAGGGGAATTTGAATTTACTAATATTTTGTGGCTCATCTTTTAAGGTTATTTCAGCCAGTTCTCTATGGTCAAAAGCCAGAGGGCCACACTGTCACCTTTCCTAATGTTCCAGCTTCGCGTATGGTGACTACAACTACAGCTACAGTCACTCAGCAGGGACAAGCACGAGGGCGTTCTCCAGTCACAAATTCTTCTTGCACACAGGGTAAACAATATTTATACTTCGAAATGTATCCAAAGCTTAAAAATAAATAAAATATATTTATTTATACCTTTATATGCTTTGGGCATGGTTTATCACACCTTTATGCCTGAAGAAGGGTGGAAAAGACCACAAAATTTAGCATTGTACTGAAGCTAAACACATTATATTCTTAATTCATTATTGTGTACCATAAACCAATACCATACTTATTAATGGTGCCACAGCTATTCCTCAAATTACCTAGGCATCTGAGATCATTGGGGGTTGCATGGCCATTGGGTTATTTTGTTGTTGTGATAAATTAACATATTTTTTGTCTTAAGGGAGAGGTTTTTTTGAACTAGAGTTTACTGGATTAGCCAGAGACATCTGGTGGGTAGTGCCAGTTACCTGTTGTAACAAACTCCTTTAGGCCTGGCATGTGAAAGTAACTGATTTAGCTTTTGTAGAATACATAGATATCTACATTTAGCACAGAGTTTCTTTAAAATGTATAGACATAAAAAAACAAAAAACCCTTATGTTTGGCTTTGTCTTTAAAACTTCAGCGATAGTACTTTCCTATGCATATATGGCCTTTCTTTATCTAGCTGGACAATGTGGTAAATTATTTGTTTAGGTAAATGGATTTCTCTTAATTTGCAACTTAGCTTATATCACAACTTATATGGTCCATGTAATAATTTAATGGACGTGCACTATATGACACAATAAAGTGGAGCCTCCCAGATTGGCTCTCTCCTGAATATCTTTGATAATTTAAGCTTGCTTGTTGATTCTGTTAGCCCTGTATAAAAGCTACTTGTGAAACATCTCTGAACTGTTTCCTTCCTGTCTTTGTCAGGCCCTGATGTGGTAAAAATTGCTCAGCTGGCAGCAACTGGTGGAACCCAAGGAAGGATAGCACAACCAAAGACACCCGTGACTCTTCAGTTCCAAGGAAACACATTTACCTTGTCCCAAACTCAACTTCGTCAGCTTACTGCAGGGCAGCCTCTGCAACTGCAAGGTAGTCACATTCAGGGACAAGAATGGACATAAAAGAAATATCAATATGTTGCAGGGTGTAGCACCTTGCAAAGTTATGTGTGACAAGCATGTTTAAATAGACAGTAACAAAAATGGCTTTGTGTTTATTTTTTTATATCCTAATATATTTTAATGCCATAAATACAGGGAGTGTCCTTCAAATTGTGTCAGCTCCGGGGCAGCCATATTTGCGGCCTCCAGGACAAATGGTAATGCAAGCTATGCCTCAAGTTGGTGCCATTCAAAATGCAATTAATTCTTTGGGAATCCAGCATCCAGCAAACATATCCGGTGTTGCTCCAGCACCACAAACAGGTATGAAAATTGAATTGGGTGCTGTAATGCACACAAAGTCCTAATATTGATACAAAACGTAATAATAAATAAATAATAATTATCAGAGTCCTCAAATCAAATCTATTTGTGCTTTATCATAGAATATATAGCACTACAGGGTTAAACAATCAGCTGGAACAGTCTTTCCCACTTTTGTTATTATTTTTTCTCCTTAATAAAGGGGAACAAAAGTCACCAGACAACATTGTCCCAATAGACAGAGCACATTCACAAGATGTAACAAGCTTTGTCTCACTTCTTCCTTTCTTTGGAAATGTGCAATCACGAGCGTTCTCCCTATGGGAATGCTCAGGACTCTGTGTTGGGGGGTCTTTGAAAAATGACAGACAGATTCTGTCATCTTTTAAAGATCTGGACCTTGTGTACCCAGCGCACGTCACATGCCCTCTAATGCACAGAAGATCAAAACAAGGAAGATGCAGTCCATATAGCTGCTAGAGATCCCACTTTGCTAACACTCCTGGCCCTGACAATTATATATTCCTTTGCTTTTCATACAAAAAATGTATTTGAACCTGCCATCTCATGTAATTTACATTAACAAAGCTAAAAGTCAGTAAAACCAGCTGACTATTTAGTATTGTTCCTGGTAGGCTGTTCTTTGTGCCACTTATGCTGGCTCGAAAGTAAACTGCAAGAGCTTTTATACTGGTGTGGGGACATCTATATACAAAATACTTTGTGCATAGAGACAGTGAATGGGTGCACATGCTCACAATATTTCATTGACAGAGATATGTACTAGCTACAACATGGAAGCCTTCTTATTTACAGAATCCAATTCTTACATGCACATAAATGCAACGTACTGTGATAGTTTCTTACAATACATGGGAGTCATTACAAAAATATATTACATATCAAGTGAAGTACCAGTATTGCTATAAGTAGTCTAAACCAGTTAACAACTTGGAAAGGACAGGGAGGTGTGAAGAGGAGGTGTTATTAAAAGAAGTGGTGGTAGAGGGGTTGTAGGTTTTTGTATAGCATTCTGTTGATAACCTCATTGTTGTAGACTCACTTTGGGAGCATTAACCCTTTGAATGTGCTTTAAAAGAACATTGATTAATGCACAGTTGTGTTAATAGAGTTCTTTTTATGGTAGTGGTTTGTCTCTCATACCATAACATTCTTTATAACTGTTAGGACATTCTTGACTGATTGTTAATAAAATGTGACAATTGTTATTTGTTTTTGTTAATTTGATAGTTTTAATAGAATTAGCTTCTGTAAAAAAAAGATTTAACTGCTAAATTACTTTGTAAATATATATGTATAATATATATTAGGGCTGTAAATTAATGGATTATTTTCTGTAACCTTGGATACACCTATTATTAGTAAGCAAGCTACTCATCGGGCTACTATTGAATAAGTTAATAGATTTTCATAGGTTTGCATAACCTGCTATTAGTACATGATTCCAGGAAGACGCATTCATTGAGACATAGATATTGTAGAACAGGAAAAACCCATGTGTTATAATTTACTTAAAATTACACTGATACCATATGAAACTAAAAATTGCTTGTTAACATGTATTATTTAATATATTAGATTATAATATTAAACTTATTTGGAGGATAATTTAAATTTGAAGCTGATTTGTAGCTCATATAAATGGTACAAAATGTTATGTCACATTTAAAGGGCATGTCCACCCTTAAAACAAAAAACTGGTCACTTGTCAGAAACTTGACCCAAAATGATATGCACTTTATTAGATACATTACTAACCAGATATTTAAGTAAGTATAATTATTGCCTTAATTCTGACAGAGGAATATGTCTCCTCCTCTTTGAATGCTAACATCACAACCAATGATTGATAGAATTTTTCCATGCTGCTTCCTCTGCACATGTTCAAGTTTAGAAAAAGCTCCCTGAACTGAGGGAGGAGGCAGATACCTTTGCCAGTCAGAGGAGTTCTCATATATCTGGTTACAAATGCATGTAATAATAATAGTATTTAAGTTTGAACAAAGGCAAACGCCCATCTAGTCCAACCTACTCTGTGTTGCCCACATTTCCTGACTAACTGTTGATCCAGAGGAAGGGGTAAAAAAACAATATGAATGTGGAAAAAAATTCCTTTCTTTCTCTAAGTGGCAATAGGAAATATCCTTGGATCAACTCCAGTTTTCTTGTTTTAAAGGTGGAAATGCCTTTTAATATCTCTAATACTCTAATTATATTTTCCTATCAGTCTGAATATTAATGTTCTTGTTAGTGACCAAAATGCAATACTTTATGCAGGAATACAGGGAAGAAACCTAATGCACCATGGATGTGGGGATCAAGCTGCGGTTTTGAAATCACCAAATATGTTAACACCAGTTCAGGTAATTAATATTTAGGCTGATGAAAGCAAAGTAGTTAAGTAAAGTTTATTGTTATGAAAGGGACTATGAAATTACTGCACTGTAATTTCACAGTGACAGTCTCTTTATGTATTTCTACTAATAGATGTCACTTTATGCATAGTATATAGTTATACCGTTAAGTTTTGATAAAATAAGACCATCAAGTTCAACTCTTCTATTTTAATCCCCATGTGTACAGGAAAAACTCACATCTGCTATTACAAGATTGTCTAACCTCCTTTCTTTTTATGTACATTTAATAACATGTATATGTTATAATAATATATATATATATATATAAGTAATTGAGGTTGAATAAAGACATGTGTCCATCAAGTCCAGCCTTTTCACCCTCCTTTTTAACCCTATCTAACAGTTGATCCAGAGAAAGGCAAAAAACCCCAGCTAAAAAAGGGGAAATAATTCCTTCCTGACTCCAAATGGCAATCGGAAAGTATCCCTGGATCAACAAGAACTGCAGTATATGAATTAATACCAGTAATTCTCAATATTTTTTAGTTTTAGAAACTTATCTAGCCCACTTTTAAAGCTATTCAATGAACTTGCCATTACCACATCTGCTGGAAGACAGTTCAACAGTTTCAACATTCTCATTGTAAAGAAACCTTTCCTAACCTGAAGATGAAACTTCTTTTCTTCCAACCTTAAAGGATGTCCATGTGTCCTCTGATATGACCTGTTAGTAAACAATGCACCAGAGTTTATTGTATGGCCCATTAATGTATTTGTATAAAATGATCATATCCCCACGCAAATATTCTCTAATGTAAACAGTCCTAACTTCCATAGTCAAGCCTCTCCATTCCCTTTCCTAATTTAATTGCCCACTCTCTGAACTGCTTCCATTTCCAAGATGTCCCATTTGTATATGGGATTCCAAAACTGCACCGCATATTCCAAATGAGGTCTTACCAGTGCCTTGTAAAGAGGGAGTATAATGGGTTTTTTTTTAATCTATTCCTCTCTTTATACAAGACAATATCTTGCTAGCTGTAGCCGTTGCTGCCTGGCATTGTTTGCTACAGCTAAGACTGTTACCTACCAGAACCCCCAAATCTTTTTCCATTTCAGATGCACTTAACACAGAGTTATTTATGGTGTAGGTTGCACAAGGATTGTTGAACCCTAAATACATCAACTTACATTTATCAACATTGAATCTCATCTGCCATTCTGCTGCCCATTTTGATAATCTATCTAGGTCTGCTTGCAACACTTGCACGTCAGTTTCCAAAGCTCTGCATAGTTTAGTGTCATCAGCAAACACTGAGAACTTGCTCTCAATGCCCCCTTCTAAGTCATTTATAAACAGATTAAAAAGAAGTGGCCACAGTACAGAACCCTGAGGCACTCCACTTAGAACTTTAGCCCACATAGATGTAGCTCCATTAACCACCACTCTCTGTTTGTGATTCAGTAACCAATATAAGACTTATTTTGTGTCTGTTTGGATTTGAAGAACAAATTCAGACATACAGTTAACGGTATTTTTTTTATAAAGAAGTTATATTTTTATTAACTAGTTTGGTATACTGTAACAAAGAATAAGCACAAGATATTACTAGTTAAACGTCAGAAATCTGATTAGTTAAAATGAGGAACTAGCTTTTATACATAGCACTGTAAAAGTGTGGTGTTTATGAGCATTGATTAATGTTTCATGTTTAATGTTTCATGTTTCCCAGTTCATAGACAATGCAAATGTTAAGTTATATGTATACTTCTGTACCTATTAATTACTTGCACAGGAATTGGTAGAAGAGAAGCAACGTTTGATAAGAGAACGGCTGGACCGCCTCTTCCATTGTAACGAACGACACTGTAGAAGAGCCCCTGTATATGGAGCAGACTTGCTTTCTGTTTGTTGTCTAAATGAGACTTTACCTCAGCCTATCATACCTGAATCACAATGGGGCTGGGCAGGGGCTGTGAACTGTCTTTTTTCTTCTCGTCTATCTGATGATTTAAGTGATCCTTTACGGCATCTTATACTTTCACCTAATCAACAGAAGGCAGCTGCGGAGTCTCTCACTAAAAGGTATATAAGGAGAATCAAAGAAAGTTTGGGGGTGAGCTGCACAATCCTCCTCACATGTAAAGCACATAAATAAATGTGTGATCAGATGTGTTGTACCAATAAATATCAATTTAAAATCTCATACATTAATCATATAAAAATAATAAAAAGATAAAAGCACACTTACATTTGTCCAGTAGGATTTTCAAAGCTTTCCTTTAAATTTCCTTTATTTCCTTTAAAAGCACAATTTAGGTCAACACCAGTAAAATAAACCATAAAACATCCAAGTCTTGTGGAGTAAAAAAAGGGAGTACTGGGTCTTTAAAAGCAGCAAAACTGTTTAAAAACATCCATAGAAAATTCCCATAAACCTTTCAAGCCTTGTGGAGATACAGAAGAGCCTCCTGCACTTGGGTGCCACTACCAAGTCACAGCCAGTGACCGATTGATCAGAATAAAACAAAAAAGTAGCACACACCAGACTTGAATAGTAAACAAATGATCATGATGTCTGATGAAGGTGTCATGTGACACCGAAACGTTACATGTTTGAATAAACACCACTTGTTTGTTCAGTATTCAAGACTGGTGTGCGCTACTTTTTTGTTTTATTTCAAGCCTTGTGGGGTTAATAAAAATGGATCTGGATGTGTTAGGATCTCTGTCAGTAGAAACTCAACGTGTTTTGTTGCTTAATAGCAGCTTTCGCAAGAGTGTATGTAAATGTTCAAAATTGCGGCAAAATGTCGCTTCCAGGTTTTGTGCGTGATGTGATGACATCATCCGTTCCGTTCGCAGCTCCCTGAGCTTTCCAGAGGGCCATCTTGGATCTGTTAACAGCTGTCCTTTATACTAAAAGATAAGTGTAAATCACATGGATCACGGACGGATGGATCACACGGATGTATGAGATTTTAAACTAATATTTATTGGTACAACACATCTGATCACGTATTGATTTATTTGACCAAAACCGAACTTCGAACCTGAGATAAATCTGAACTCAGTGACCGGGCGATGTCATTGTGCTCTAAAATCTAAAACCCACATTAAACCCATATTACTTTGGGTCAACGTGGGTTTTAGATGGATTTTGGCCATATTGAATCTCCCCCATTGCATTTAGCAGATTAAATTATTTTCTCTGCAGGGTCTCTTTCGTGTCAATTTCTATAAAGATTGTCTTTGGGACACAAGAGTTTGTGTCAAAAGACCTTTGTAAACATTAACCTCTTCCTAGAGGTTCTTGATCACCTTGGAATTTGTTTTCCATTTTTGGACAGTAATTAACTGATTAGATCCTTTCTGGGATTGATTAAAGGGGAACTGTGGTCTCCAAACAATTTGAGTTTAAATGAAAGGTCAGTTTCCTACCTTTAAAGCGAGCCATCAACCACCTCTCTACGTGCTCCAGAGCCCAAGATATAAAGAAATGACTGACCAGAAAGTTAATGGGTGGGAGGCTGACATGTGACATTACTAAGGCTGCTCCTCCACCTTGCCGCAGGTGAGCACAGCCTCACTTCAGTGACAGGCCAGGAGACAGGAAGTCCCTCCACCTCCCTGCTGTGTGAAGATCCTCACAGAGAAGGTAAGGGAATCTACAGCCCTACTCTCCCACTATGTGAAAACAGTCTTTCAGGCAGAGTTCTCACTCTGCCTGAATTCTGAAGGGGGGGATCTGAGTGTCCCACGGCACCCACGAGTGGGCAGGACCAAGGCGCCTGTTAGTGGGTGGGGCTAAGGCACCCGCAAGTGGGGGGGGCCACATGGGGCTGTCAGGGAAGGGGCCAAGGGGGGCCTGCAAATGGATGGGCCATGGGGTCCATAAGTGGGAGGGACCAGGGGGCTTGCAAGGGGAGGAGGAGACACAGGGCAGCCTTGACTGTCATCCATTGACATGGTTTCAGAGCAGGAAGTGCAGGAGACCTGGTGATGCTTCTGCCATATCACAGATAAAAATGTAAATATCTTCAAAATTATTCAAAATAAACAATGAAGAAAAATTGCAAAAATTCTCAGGAGAGCAATTTATCTAGTCATTTTTGGACCACAGTTCCCCTTTAAAACCTTCACCTACTGTATCAATTCTATTATCATATGGGGATCATAAATCTATGATTATGTTATCGTAGATTTTTGATTGTTAATGTTTATTGTAAATTTACGGTCGCTAAACTGATCGGTTTATACCGCACCTTTACAAATTGGGCCCTACCAGTCCTATATCCCTGTCCCAAATAATTTTCATTTTAACTGTATTTTTAAAAAAATGTATACATACAATAGTTATACTTTAAGCTTAGCTCACCTACCAACTGTCATTTCAGATACAGCACAACTATACATAACAGAAGAGTTTATGAAATTAAGGCATTTGATTCTCAGCTGAAATGTTAGATTTTTCAGACTAGATATCTAAAGAAATAGGGGACAGATCAACCACAAAATGTAACAGTGATAGTTGTGGGCATTAAAAAAAACTAATTTCCCAATGTACATATCCTTTAACTGTATTTGTGAAAGTTCCAAAACCACTTCAACTAAAAATATATATATATTGAACCCCCTGTTCTCTTACAAGAAATAGAGAAAGTTTTAGTCTAGATAATACAAATGTATTATATATGGTGTTCTGGAGAACACTTAAAACTGACAGTGCTGGGAAATTACAGAGCACAGAAAGTGTCCTACTGACAATGTTGCAATGTTCTGGGTCATCACGGTTGGGCATGGTGTCTACTTTATAGACACATGAATAGGGAAGATTTTTATTAGATTTATGAAAATCCTTATACATTTTGATTGGACCAACACAAGATGTTTTTGCATTATACAGAACTCTCTGTGTGGTGTCACCTGTAATTGCTGCTCCTCCTATTCTGGTTGTGCCACATCCTCCTCCTACCTACACTCACAGCATGAAAGTTCTGTATTCCGGTTTAAAGGATCAGGTAGCTCCTCATTTACATCATCTACAGGAGCAAACTTCACTTCGAACCATGCATTTTCCAGATGTAAGGCTTATTCAATGGGATTCTGGTAAGATATTAAAATGTTTTAATTTATTTTATGCATGAACAAGGTTATTTATAATAGGATCAATTGGCGACTCTACACTCTGCTCACCGTAGGAACGAGGCTAACACCAGGTATGTATAGAATAAAACATAACTTTAAATGCGAGATGAACCATTGCCGTGATCGGATGAAGCGAGGGGTCCGGGGCAGACAGCACCCTGACCACAGTCGAGGAGCGGTGAGTCCGTTGTGTTTATGAATTTCCTCACTGTACACGGTGTTACAAACACAATAATAGTGCCTTAAAGAAAAACAAGTGCAAGAAGCCACTGGGTCCAGGGTTTATACACCTGAGCCTACCTACTAGTGAAGTAAGTCCCTAATGGGACATGTTAAGTGAGGGTTGTACATTAACACACAAAACATTAACATCCAATGTTTTATAGTCATTTATATATATATAAAGGATGTCTAATAATAGACCTTTGACAAAAGTACAATAACAGAATATAATATATGAAGAATAAATTCTAATATGCTCACAACAAACATGTTTTTTTATTATATATATTTTTAATTTTATATGTTTAATTTTGCTGCTTGAATATTTTTTTTCATCCTTAAGAATGGTCGAACATCACGATTTCCAAAACGATGCTGTTAACTTTTCATTTATTTTTTAATCTGCTGCACAGACCAACGTTTTTGCTCATGTTATTTTGCTTAGTTACCGGAAACATTCTCCTTACTAAGTCTATTTGTGTTTCTAGAATTGTATCACTCTTTATTTTTCCAGGAAATTACAAAAAACATAGGGTTATATGTAATCACATGTCTTATGTATATGTATTTCCATGACCTGTAAATATTTTATGTTTAACTGTCACAAAGATCCATTTCTGTCATTAAATGTGTTGATAAAATTCTGAGGTTGCCTCTGTATATATATCATACCACACAGGAAAACTGGAAGCCCTTGCTATCCTTCTCCAAAAACTGAGATCTGAAGGCCGTCGAGTCCTTATCTTCTCACAAATGTTGCTGATGTTGGATATATTGGAGATGTTCCTTGACTTTCATTCACTAACTTTTCTAAGGATCGATGAATTTGCAAACTATGAACAGTGCTATGTATGTAATAACTCATACCATTTGACTATTATGTTTAATTCTATTTTTTAATGGCGAATTAAAGTCTAATAATAAATTAAGTTTAGGTGATTCCCCCAGGTAACAATGTCCTTGGCTTTATTTTATTATTTAAATTATTAATGTGCCATGTTTGCCACCATTATTTGCTGCTGGTTATGTAAGCTATGTTTAAAGGAATAGTTCACTCCCAAATGTATTCATTGAAGCCAGGAGGTTAAGAAGCTATGCACTATCTCCCGTTCTTCAGTCAATAACTCAGGAGCCAGGGCCGAAGGTAAGTATATTTACCTTTCGCGCAATCTTCCGCTGCAGAACTCCAAATCCCCAACCGCTTCCTGGTTCTAATTCTCTATAGCGCACATTATCGTGCGTCTATGTGAATTCCTATATTCTGCATATATATTGAAATTACAAACTCTCACGGGGAGATTCAATAAAAGTTCTTAATGTTAAAAATGGTGCTAATATTGCCCCAACCAAACAGATCTCATTTAACGTTTGAAAGCTAATACCTGATTGGTTGGTGCAAAATTAGCACAATTTTTAGCAATAAGAACTTTAATTAAATCTCCCTGGATCAGTCTTTTAAGGGCATCTATACTGAAAAATAGGTTATTTTGAATTGACCATAACTGGAAACTATAATTCATCCAAACCACCACTGTATAATTTTTGTTGATCTGCCCCCTATTTCTTTAGATATCCAATCTAAAACTTCTTATATTTCAGCTGTCAATCAAGTTCCTTGCTCTCAAAAACTATTCTTCTGTGAGTAGTTTTACTTTAGCTGGAATGGTGACAGAGTTTTTACAGTTGGAATGCTGTGTGCAGGCTTGACAGTTGGTTTATGGGGAAAAAGTCAGGTTGGATGGAAGTGGGAGTGGTTAAAAGAGGGATGGGGATACTGCTCCTAAACAAAATACACACGCAAATACACACGCAAAACACACGCAAATCAGAGTCAGTGCTACTTACATGTATTCAATTATAGATTAAGATGAGGCAAAGTAAATTTTTCAGTATAGTGTCCCTTTAATGCTGGTAGGAATGTTGGCTATGATGTGTTTATGTGGACAATGAACCTCTCAGCGCATATGCAGGAGTATGGTTCATACTCACGTCAGATCACTTTCGCACGATGTGGCCGGCAAACGTTCAGCGACCATTTCGTTATACACTAGTTATGCCAATGATGCCTGTGCATACATCAACGAAAGAGGATAGTGTTTGCTAGAAATGGTGTTACTTGACGTACCTATTACGTGACATTCGTAACATTGGATAATCTTGAAATATTGCACATGTGCATTTCATTTCATCTTACATCATAGGCTACCGATAATCTGCCGACTGTACAAACATCCGACAATCGGCAGAATGAATCTGCCAGGTGGATCGTCGGTCTATTTTCACTCGAATGTCACGCAGTGGGTTGTTTGTCAGGCAAATCATTCAAAAGTTATCTTACGTGTGTACGAAGCTTACAAAAATGCCAATGTATGGGAGTAGAACAAGCAAAGGGCATTTAACATTTTGCTACCCAGATATAAATATCGAACACTGAAGATTTATCAACAGTTTTAAAATAAAATAAAAATAGTTAATCAGTTTTAGCTAGGAAAATTACAGATGGGGCAAGTGATGTAATTGCAAAAGTGTTTTAGCAAAGTGGATGAACCTTATATTTGAAACATGTTATACCAAGGTAAATTTTAAAAATATAGATTTTAATTGACTCAGTTTCCTGTGTTGACATTCGAATACTCTAGGCTACAGAGTTGTATTTATTAGTCACTGATACCTTCTACTACAGGACCTGATGAAGAGCTTTAATCAAGACCCTCAAATATTTTGTGTACTAATATCAACACACAGTCACTCTCTTGGAGTTCCCTTTGTGGAAGCTAATACAGCAATATTTTATGATAATGATTTGAACCCTGTAATGGATTCCAGAGCTCAAGCCTGGTGTGACCGTATTGGAAGAACAAAAGATATTCACATTTACAGGTAAAAAGAAACAAGGAGCCTATTATTACCTTGTAATAAAAAACAGTGATAACTTTTAATGATCAATTTTTTGCTCACCCAGGCTAGTTAGTGCCAATTCCATTGAGGAGAAATTGTTAAAAAATGGCACAAAGGATTTGATCAGAGAAGTTGCGGCTCAGGGGAATGATTTTTCTATGGCTTTTCTGACACAGGTAGGGTTTTCTTTAATAAAACAATGTTTACACCTATTTTTAATCCAAGAAGGATATTTTAAA
Organism: Hymenochirus boettgeri; assembly: GCA_019447015.1. NCBI lineage: Eukaryota > Metazoa > Chordata > Amphibia > Anura > Pipidae > Hymenochirus > Hymenochirus boettgeri. The sequence continues at coordinate 298,415,764 of CM033469.1, read as the reverse complement.
AAAGGCATGATCCCAACTTGAAGGATCCTTTAGATCCTTAAAGCCTTACATGCACATTAAGACAGACCAAGCACTGTGGCGCTGTGTATCTCAGGAACATCGCATTTCAGGAGATTTTCTAGCAGTGGCAGCACATTACAGTAAGACCACAGACTGATGCTGCAATGTCTCTCTATATGCCTGTACTTTCGTGTGTTGATATAGTGGCATGTGCTTGAAGACCTATGGGAGCATGGTGTTCTTTATTTAGTTTCATTCTGGTTTGCATTTTATGTAGTCAGTACTTTTGTTTTTTAGTATCAGGGACTTTGGTTTTAAGAAAAAAGTTTTCAACTCAAATTGAACCAATTCTTCAAAGGATTTGATATTTCAGTCTTTCTATGTTTGACCACTGCAATTTTAACTTCTGCAAGATGTTAGAGGTTTTAGTTTTGAGTCAGGGTAGAGACCATCTTATTGCCCAACTTAGGAAAAACATGAAGTGGTTAAAATAAAGTTACTTTAAGATAATAGTAGGGGTTACTTCCACACTACGGTGTGGTAGGGAATGTCTGCTTGAGTGGGGTGGCTGCGCTGCAAGATGTCCACTGAATTGTTTATAAAATCTTTAAAAGTATCTTAAAACAAAAAATAAATAGGTCAAGATCAAGATTTCTGTAAAAAAAACAGTTTAAAATTATACTTCCATATATTAAAATTCTAAAAAAGACTCACTTGTGCCTATCCACTACTAGGGGCAATGCAGGGTTTACAATGTTTCAATGCTTGCTTGGTCTATATATGTCCCAAAAACCTCTGCATACAGGAATAAGGTTGCCAACAAACTTTATTATAGCAATTAAAAACAATAAAAAGATCTTGATCTTAACCTATTTATTTTTTATTTGTTTTAAACCCTTCCCCTACCCATACCCCCAAGTGCAAGCAAGATACTTTTAAAAATTACTTTAAAGGACAACTCCACCCTCTTCTTTTAGAAAGAATGGCCTCTTTAAAATATGTTGACATATCATAGTTTGTCCTATGAATTCATTACTGTATGCCTGCTATGCTTCTGGATGCCTCATGGAAACTGAGCAATTTAGAAACCTGTACTGAGCCTGGGCATGCTCATCTTGGTCATGTGAATAAAGCCTTAAGGGGCCCATACACAAACAATTCCTGATAGAGCGATCAATTGTTTCCATTGACCCAATAATTTCAAAAAATCAGACAACAATCATATGATCGCCCATACACCAACCGATAATATCAGGATATCACAATATCGTAAAACCAGGATTGGCGCATGTATGGGTTCCCATAGTCTGCCTTTTTAGCAGATTATTGGGACATCCTAATATTGTACAATCATTATCTTTGCATTTATGGCCACCAATGGTGTTTTATTTATGATAATGAGCCTATTAATGTCTTCTATGTGTGGTAATGCACAGGTAGGAATATACAATGCATATCATTTTTGCAGAATAACATGAAGCCTGTTTGTTTTTCTGAACATTTATATTAAATTGACTGTAAACACTAGTTAGATGTCAGGTATGGTATCTCTTTTTTCTTATTACAATAGTTCAGTGTGCAGTTTTCGAAAGAATGTACTAACTTTTAAGGTTACTATATTAAAAAATCAGTTTACAATTTTTGTTTTCTAGCAAACCATTCATGAACTGTTTGAGCTTTATTCACCTCTGGATGACTCAGGATTTGGAGTGAAAGCAGAAGAATTTATAATGCTCTCTCAAGAACCTTCTCAAACAGAGAACATAGCTATGAAGTTTGCAAAGCCATTTATAGAGGTAAGAAATATTTTAATGGGTTTGCAAGCAAAAATACATAGGGATGATATACGAAGAACTGTTATCGCTCTCCAGTGCAGCAGCTCTTGATGCATTCCAATTCCAACATAACCATTTTCATGACCTTATCAACAGCTATGTAATTGTGTTAAAAACATCACATAAAGGGCCGTATTTATAAAGCAGTGGTATCGCTTTTTAGCGATATCACACCTTTAACGATCGTTAATCCGATTGTTAATTTCCAATCGGTTTAACGATCGTTAATTTCCGATCGATAATCTCCGATCGTAATTTAACAGTACTGATTGTAAATCTACAATAACAAAGTCGTAGAGTTACAATCCCCATAGAATACCATTGCGTTAGTTTACTAACGCACGGAATTCTGCGACCGAACGTTTGTTAATTACCGAACGTTCAGTCGTATATGTAACCCGCTGTTAAATAAGGCCCAAAGAGCCTAAATATGGTAACATTGCTTGAAGAGGTTGCACAATAGGCTAACGTGCCTGATTAAACTTTTGTCCGATTTGGACTGGGGGGTTTTTGGGCTTCCTTTAGATCAAATTTTAGGCAATTATTATGGGTGGAGTAAAAGGGTTGGACTAGATGGACATTTGCCGTAATGCAACTTCCAATACCGTGTAGATGTTCAGACCTCTATTAACTTTTAGTTCTATATTTGAATATTCATTTATATGACCTTAATTCCTAAGGTGATTTGACGGTTTTTGTTTAAAGGCTCTTAACAGCATCAAACGTGGAGGAGAGCAAGTCACAGAACATCTTGAAAAATATAGAACAGAGAAAGTAAATAAAGCTGATGAGTTACAGAAGTCTTGTAAGAATGAAGAAATATCTGAGTTAAAGGAACTGGCTGCTGTTGTGGAACAGGTAAAATAGCTACAGAACAAATGTCTAAGGCAGGGGAGATGTGTCCAGCCATGGAGGATAAGATCCTGAACAGTATAGATTGAAGCGTTTAGGAATTGCATTATGTTGGGATTAATTGCACCTATTTTTATTGTAAAGATTTATTTTGTTTTCTTTTCAGCTTACCCCCATAGAGAAATATGCTTTGAACTACCTAGAAGAGTTCTATACATCCACTGCTAGTGAAAAATTAGATAAAGGAAAGGTTGGTATCCATCATTAATCCTTTTAACAAATTTGTTGTTGCCTAAAGAAAAGGCTCTTACAAACTGAGGCCGGAAAATTCATGAATGTGGAAAGTGGCATTTAAATGTGTGAATGTGTTAAGGTTGCACTTTCATAGTATTCTGACATTGCATACTGTCCCGATATGAATTAATTACAGATTATGGTTTTAAGGAGTAATAGAATTATAATATTAAGTGGGATTTTAAAACATCTATATATATATTCTTTGTATCCATATATACTCAAGTATAAACCGACCCGAGTATAAACCGAAGTACCTATTTTTACATGAAAGAGGAGTAAAATTGATTGACCAGAGTATAAACCGAGGTACATATTTTTACCTGAAAAAAGGATTAAAATTGATTGACTCGAGTATAAGCCAAGGGTAGATATTATGACCACTACTGCCTTCTGATTCTGTATTGTTTTGAGGCTTTAGTTGTCCATTAAATGGACAACAGAATTCCCATACAGTAGTCCCATACAGTAATAGCCAAATCCAGTATGGCTATTACTGTATGGGACTTCTGTCTATTTAAATGGCAACTAAAGCCTCAAAACAATACAGAATCAGAAGGCAAATATTTTTTAACAATAGATACCATCCTCCTGATTCTGTATTGCTTTGAGGTATTAGTTGCCCTTTAAATTGACAGTAATCCCATACAGCAACCCCCATTCCTTGGCACTCCAGATGTTTGGAAACTACAACTCCCAGCATGCTTTAGTTGCTGGGAGTTGTAGTTTCCAAACATCTGCAGTGGCTTGGAATTGCCACTTCCGGGATTACTGCTTTAGTGGCAAGGAGGGTAATCAAAGTCCATTCCTTTAGGTGTCTTAATGGGAACTAGAAAATCACCATTTGGAATGGACTTTGATTACCCTCCTTGCAAGAGAAATGGACTGTATAGTCTAAAGGTCTCACTTTTTGTATGGACTTTTTATGGACCTTTTATGGACTTATGTTTGTCCTGCACAGGGTCACTTGGGATGGCATTGGTATAGAGTTTATATGTTTATAATAATGTATTACTATTACTGAATGTACCCCTTCTCACAAGGTCAGCTAGGAAGGTGGGGCTTCTTTGATTGATGTCATTTCCTTCCCCTATAAGAAGGCGGTGAAGCACTGGTGTTACACTCATCATAGTTTTGCTGGGGGGCTCAGTGATTCCTAGTTATGTCACCGTGCACACCCCTTTCCTGGCAGCTAAATGGTTAACCTCTCACCCCAGCAACCAAAGGGTTAATCAACTTCACACCTTCCTGCCAGCAGTCACATAATGGACACCCCCCCAACCAGACTGGACCTCAAAAGTATGACACCAGACCTTAGAAAGTTTCCCATCTTTAAAGGTCTCCAGAGAGAATTTATGCATGAGGGTGAGAGTACAACTTTATTTCCATAAACTAATATCCTTAGTATTAATTTAATGCTGGTGTATCTTTGTCCTTAATGAAAACTCTTCCTTTCCCCCCAGATCATCCTCCCTGGCATTTACCATGCCCAGGGTCTGGTTTGGGGAAGGACATAACCAGTGTTTTGAAATGGCTAAGGTCCGTTTGCCTGGCTAATATGGTGGAAGTTCTGGAAGAAATGGAATGTGTCTATTACCATGTCATGACAACCACCATTACCCTTTAATTTCAGATATGTGAAGGAATCTAAACTGTTTAGTGAATTCATTTAATCTCTTCCTCGTGTTTTAGCCACTTGGCATAATATTTTGTAATTTTTCTTACACTACATCTTTTACAACAGCTAAAAACATCAAAGAAACTATGGGAAATTGATCAGTTAAAAGCACAATATGCCCAGGAAGAGAAAATGTCCTGGGAGGAAGCAGAGGAAGATTTGTTGACTTATACAAGAGAGGATGCATATAATAAGGTGAATGGTCTACCACTAATAATCTCATGCATCAAATGTTTTGTAATTTCCTTCTTGGATATGATCATTTCTGCTGTTATTGTGACAATAACATTTTTCAGAGACTGGAAAATGCTGTACATGAAAAAAAGAGGTGGGGCTACTAGATCTTTACTGGTCCAGATGTTGACCTTCAACTACTGGTCCAGATCTGATCTTCAACATCTGGACTAGTAACATCCAAAAACCGTGGTATTTCTTTCAAAGAAGCATACCAGATTAGATGTTCAATTCTTTTTGTAGTCCTTTGTTTATTTTAAACATTCTTTCTTTTCTTCTCAGGATTTTATTTATGACAATCCAGATGGTCAAACAGAAATAATGCCAGTAAGTGCTATATTTTGAAAAGGTAACCCTGTTTAATATTCAAGCAATAACTTGTGGTTCACCCGTCAGTCCCATTACTTAACCAGTTATCTTCTATTTTGCTCATCCAATTTCAGTGTGGGTTGAATTTAGGTCCTACAACATGGCTATTAATGATTACTATACTCCCGTTTACTTTTTAAAAATGGAAAGTACCTGGGGCAGGAAGATAGGATTGATTATTCCTACCTCACAATATTGCTTTGTTGAGGCACTACAGCACCAAGAGTTTTCATTTGCCAGGTTAGTTCTGCACTATTCCTGTATTAAATATAGTGCTGAAACCCAGGAGGAAGACTGGCAGAATTAGTTTTCTTTGGGCTGATGCTCCTCACAGAAAAAATATTGCAAGATAGGAATTACCAGGCCTGTATCACTGTCCCAAGTACTTTTCATTTTAACTGTACTTTAAAAAAGTTTATACACACGATAGTTATCCTTTAAGTCGATTTCCTACTGCTAGAAGAGCCGTTTTTCCTGGGTAACTACTATGGTCTTATTCTTCTTTTATTTGCAGATTTGGACCCCTCCTACCCCCCCTCAAGATGAAAACGACATTTATATTGATTCGGTTATGTGTCTAATGTATGATAGCAGCCCTATTCTGGAGTCTAAACTTCCCCCAGTCTATGTGAGAAAGGAACGTAAAAGACACAAGGCAGATCCGGCAGGTGAATAACATTGAACATTTTAAAATGTTTTTTTAATTAAAAAATACTAAATTTAATACTAAACAGAAAGTACAATTATGAGAAAAAGAAAGTACGGCTTTATTTAATTCTTAGGTTTTATGTATAAGAACATCATAAAATAATAATTTGGTCCTTGTCAGGTTCTAAAATTATATAAAGGGGCAATTAACTGCTCAAATGTACCAAAACCCAGTGTGCCATATTTTATAAATAAGTTTTCTTTAATTGTTCACAGTTTATTATTATTTAACATTGTTGTATACAGGTTTTTTTCACATATTTGAATATAAGTAAAAATACTTTTCTTGTGGAAAATGTTAGGGTTCTAATAGATAGAAAACAGCACCAGACAGCAACAGCTAGAGCTATCAAGATATTGTTTACTATAAAAAGGGGATTCTTCCTCTTTACAAAGCACTGGCATCATTTGGCAGTTTTGGAATCCCATATACAAAAGGGACATCTTAGAAATGGAATACGTTCAGAGAAATAATAATGGATGGGCTTGTCTATGCAGACAGATTAGATAAAGTAGAGCTGTTTTCCCTGGAGAAGCAGTGCTTGCATGCAGATATGATAACTTATTACAAGTCCCATTAATGTATTTGTATAAGGTGATCTGTAAAAAAACATTCTTAACTTATGAATAAGATGAGCTGTTAGCAGCATCTTTGAAGACCTGATTCTGCCTAAAAAATTTTTTGGATGCAATATTGTATCATGTACCAGTCCTGATTTTTTTCTTTTTTAACTTGCTTGTGAATTGATTGGGAATCTGAATTGGTCTCTTAGCTGCAGGTCGGAAAAAAAAGCAGAGACATGGAGAATCTGTGGTTCCTCCACGCTCACTTTTTGACAGAGCAACACCTGGCATGTTAAAGGTGCGAAGAGAAGGCAAAGACCAGAAAAAGAACATCCTTCTTAAGCAACAAACACAGTTTGCTAAACCGCTTCCAACACTTGTTAAACTAACAACTGAATCTGGTCCAGACAACCCAGAGTGGCTGATAAGTGAAGACTGGGCTCTGTTACAAGTAAGCAAGTTATTGGTGGTAATAAACTATCCTGAGGACAACTACTGGCTAGCTGAAACACTTTGATGGTTTTTTCCTGGGTCTTGTGTCCAAAAATAATTTATTTAGGTGCGAGACCTTGTGCCTAAATAAATAATTTTTGGACACAAGACCCAGGAGTTCACCAGCTTCATATATATAAATCCTATTGTATAAGAATATTTATATTTTAACTGCAATTGCATTGACTTTTTAGGAGCTAACAATGAGGTGAGGATATAATATAGGAAAATAGGAAAGGTGTATACGTACGTGTGACATTTCTCACTATAACCATATATATGACCATGTGCTTACATTGCTGGTACCCCTATTTTAATATGGAATAGTCAAAAAGGTTAACTTGTGAAGTCCCTTCCCTTAAAAAGGCTCTCTTTTATTGTATGCTTTGTGGAGGGCTTTGTGCTATTCATTTTTATTGAAGAATGTGAGGTAAAGGAGTTATGTCTTTAAGCTATATAGCTGATGAAATCTTACAAGATTGAAACATGGCAGGATAGTCTTTTTTTAGGACCTTCGACTTTCCAATAGTGAACCCTCTGTAACAGACTTCCCGGGGACAGCTGTGAGTCAATGGGGAGACATTGATAATTTCCATTGTAGAAAGATCCAATGGATCTCCTCTTGAGAGATCTACTTTTGATTTGAATTGTGAGGGGGAAGGTATGTTTAAGCTTTGCACAGCAGTTGTTCTTTAATGTGGTGTTTGGACTGAGCAGGAACATTCTATACAATGTTGTGATAAATATATCAAGAAAACTCAGAATCCTGGATTTAAATGTCTGCTTGCATAGATTTATCAGATAAAATGGATAAAGAAAATAAAGTGATAGTGTTATACAACTAATATAAGATGGAAAATGTCTGCCTAATTCTGTTTTAATCAAGATGTTCATTTGCACTTTATGTATATTTAACACATGTTAAAAAAGCACTTTAAATACTTTAGCACTTTAATATATTAATATAGTATAGTACTATACTATAAAGAAGTAGAACGGTAAAGCAATGGAATGGTCTTCCAGTGGACGTTGAGATGACGGGTTCATTGGTCAGTTTAAAAAAGGGGGGGTAAGGGCTAGGCCACACGCGTTTCGCGCTCGTGATTGCGCCCGCGGTTTTCTCTAAAATGGAAATTGCGGTAATGCGATTTCTGATGCGCATGCGATTGCACGTTATTGCTGCATTAAAACGGCAAAAAAGTCTTTAAACATCAAAAACACATGCACAAAACGCACAAGAATCGCACACACAATCTTGTGCGATAACGCTCGCGATTTTGGCCATGATTCCTGTGCGTTACAGTGTGACCTAAAAGAGCAAGAGGGTAGGGAGGGTGGAACACAGAATATTCATAGGTTTTTAAAATGTCAAACCTGCACAATATGTCTAATGTCCAATAGAATGTGGATAAAGAGGTATAGAATCTAGGACAGAGGTGGGCAATTAAATTTCACCGGGGGGGCCGCATGAGAAACTTGGATTGTTTTGAAAAGGCGGACGAATAGGTTCAACTTAATTCTCATTATAGACATTGCAAAGCTGGATTTTATAAAAAGATGAAATTAATATCCCTGGTTCTTTGTTTTTTTTTTTTTATTATTAGTTGCGATTTATAATAGAAGTTATGTAATATTTTAGATCCATTCCATGAACTTCAATTAATCATTTTTTAATAAAATAAACTTACTAAAAATAAATCATCCAGCCTAAAACAAGTAATTAATGTTAAGATTTTATTGGATACAGGTCTAGTATTAAGTGGCCAGTCAGGGGCAGCCAAAGGGCCTCATATGGCCCCCAGACTTACTTTGCCCAGAATACTTGAATAAATGGCACCTCCGGATGGCGTCAAGGGCACCTCACTTTTCTGCTCCCACACATGCAGACCGTAATATATATTAATATATGTAGTAAGGAGGCGTACACACAGATACAATCTGCTAATAATTTTAATGCGCCATGTTTCGGGTCCACACCGACCCTTACTTTGCCCAGGTCTGATCAAGGGAGTTTAACCAACAAATCCTACTAAATGTAAGTAGGAAATAGAGGGTTCAGGGAGGAAAAAAGCTCACCTAAGAAGCCCCAGTAAATGCAAGAGTACACAATAAGTAAATAAACCCTGGGGTAAATCTTAAAAATCCAAAAACCATGCAAGTTCAAACTCCCTATTCAATCCTGCAGGTGTTATTGTGCCTAGTTACCTCAAAAGTCCTCTCTCATTATTTCCCTTTGGCAGGCCGGTAACAATCTATTGTTTATTATGTCTATTATTTGAAAACCGACACATAAACTGTCCCCATGCATTTCTATTAGGTGTTTAGCTGCCATGGTTTCTCCCTTAGGGACAGCATGCATATGTTCAGCTATCCTTTGAGCTACCTGCCTAATTGTTTTCCCCAAATATTGGGAGACCAAATAAATTATATGTGCAGTTTTCCAATTAGCACAATATTTCATTTGAAATATTCTTTTCTTTTTAATGTCTTGTCATTTTTTTTTATTATACAAAACCTTTAAATTTTATAGTAGGATGTGTAACGATTTTATATCCACACATAGCTAAACATACACATATATAGGTAGGTAAAAAATGTGCACTCCATGTTCTTGGTTAAGTCATTTTTATTCAAGTGAATAGCAACATTTCAGCCCTGTTTCTGGGGCCTATCTCAAGCCAAAGAGCTTCTGAAGAAGTGGGATCACCCATGAAACGTGTTACGCAAATACCCCGATGGGGTGTTTCTTATATATGTATTTCCAATAAAGATTAACTTTTTACCACATCAATCTGCCCCTTCGACTTACCTGTATATTGGTGGAGTCCAAAAACTTGGATTTTAACAGAGATCCTAAAGATTCCATTATTGGCCTACCTGGTGGTTCCTGTAAGAACTTGTGGGTTTTTGGCAGTGTATACAAAAAAAAGGGACCATAGGATGTTCTGTACTCAAGAATTTTGCTGTGTGTTCAGTTATCCAACCTGTGTTTACAGCAAACTGGATTTTATTATCTAATACCAACATTGATCTTATCAGTGGGATGACTTGAAGACAATCTTGTCTATAGTATGAATGGTCCATAACAACCACTGCTCCTCCTATTTCGGCTGGACAAATAATAATGTCCTTATTGTTTTTTTTAAAGGAGAACTAAACTTAATTTTTTTAAAACCTAATGTGAAAGGTTTTTCTCCATAGAACACCAATACATTGTAAGATTCTTCTCTGGTATGTTGTATTTAGTACATGTGAGAAATAGATTCTGTAAATAAGAAGGCTTCCATGTTGTTGACAGTACAACCCACAGCCTATGAAGTTATCAAAGAACCACGCCCCCTGACCCCAGCATTCACTATCTCTATGTACAGAGTATTTTCTATACAGATGCCTATATACCAATATGGCATCACTGATAAGTTATAGATTCTGTAACTGACCCCAGTATTCACTGTCTCTATGAAGATTGTTTTATATACAGATGTCTATACACCAATATGGAATCCCTGATAAGTAATAGATTCTGTATCTGGCCCCAGTATTCACTCTCTCTATGCACAAAGTGTTTTTTTTCTATACAGATGTCACCACACCAATATGGAATCCCTGATAATAGTAATAGATTCTGTAACTGACCCCAGTATTCACTGTCTCTATGCATAAAGTGTTTTCTATACAGATGTCTCCACACCAATATGGAATCCCTGACTTTGAAAGCTGCTGGTCACCCTGCAGTTTATTTACCAGTCAGTGTGAGTTGTTGGAAAATAAACTGCAGGGTAACAAGCAGTCTTATCAGGGACTTCCATATCCCATTTTTTATTATTCTTTTCCAAGTAAAATATAAAGCTTCCAAATGTAGCTGGATTCTCTGCTTATTCTGTGTTGGCGCATTGGGTAAGGCACCAGTTTAAAAAATACACAGTTCAGAAAGTCACAAGTTCAATACCCCAGATATACCTTTTTTGTTTCTATTATACTCCATGCTTCTAATTCTACCTAGGTTTTCAGCTTACTCAGTGGTGGCTGACAGGTTTAAAAACATACAGTTTAGAAGGTCATGAGTTTGAATCCCCATACTAACCGTTATTTTTTTGTTTCCATTATGTTCCTAGTGTAATATTTTACATGTACCAATGGTTTATATAGTATCTCTCTTAGCCTAGAGGTAAGAGCTCTGCTTTTAGCAAGACAGAATAAAAGTTGCAGGTCATATGCCCCAGACTTAGTTTTATTTTTGCTGAAAAGTAAGTATTCCGTTTCTTACATACATGCTATCTTTGAAACACACTGTAAAGATTATATTTCTTTTTGTATGAAAAGTAAAGGATTATATCATTGTTAGGACAGGAGCCTTGAATGTGTTTGAAAACAAAAAACTGAAATCCCTGTTCTGTGTCAGGGAGAGGGAGGGTCTCTGTGCTATAATGTGATTGGCTGCCAGCTTCTAGGAAGCAAGGCTACAACTTCCTTGTTTTGATCTGTTGAGCTCTACAGAGCATGTGCCTGTACGCAGACACTTAGCTGGGGGTTTACCCAGCTATGATGGATTGTGGTAGCTGACCCCTAGTACTCACAGGTTATTTTCATAAATCACCCAATGGCCACAGCAAAGGGAGAGGTGAGACACAACTTGTTGTATGTTTGAGAATGTGCTCTGTCTATTGGGATAATGTTGTCTGAAGACTTTAGTTCCCCTTTAAGTAATTCTAATGCAATTTTTTCTTTAGGATTTGAATTAGTCACAACCTGACATGGGCCCTTATTTCTATGTCTTTTTTTTTTACCATATTTGAAAAAACTTTAAAGGGTATGTCCATCCTCAAAACTAAAATTTAACCCCACACTGGCCTCACTGTGTAGTGTTCAAAAAGCCTTCCATTACATCTGCTCCAAATGGTTCTCCTGCAGTACTTGTTCAAAGTCCAGGAAAGTAGGAGCTCTCTGTGTGTCACCCGGTCCCCATTGTTACCTTAACCTTGGTAAGGACAGTGACATGCGCAGGGGAGCCCTTCGAAAGCCTTCTGTCTGCTGCATCCATGATCATTAAATCCTTTTTACTAAGTGTAGTCTACCCCATCCTACCCCCAACTGCCGAGTTAGTTTTGGAAGAAGCCACAGAAAGTTACTTAGAAACCTTCATTCCCCCGGTGCTCTGAATAGCCGACAGCAGCGTCTGATTGGCTGCCGGCTAGCCAATCACTGAAGCAGTTGCCGGACCCACCTCTCTCTGCTGTTTCCAAGTAGCAGAGAGCCAGGAACAGAGCTCTGGGGGATCGAAGGTCTGTAAGTAACTTTCTGGGGATTTTTTTTGCAAAACTAAATCAGTGGTTGGAGGTGGGCAACACATGGTAAAAAGTTTAAATTAGGGGTAGAGATTCCCTTTTATCACAGGAGCCGTGATTGGTGGTTCATATTTGCTTTCTACCCTACTCCTTGTAGTGTAGCTGTAGTTGGTTCACGAAATTGAGCCTTTCGTTTTAGGTGTCTGAAACCTGTATAAATCCACCTCATCCATCAGAGGATCATGTCTAGGAGTAGAGATTCAATAAAAGTTCTTATCATTAAAAATGGTGGTAATTTTGCCCCAACCAATCAGATATTATGTACCATTTGAAAGCTAACATCTGATTGGTTGGGGCAAAATTACCACCATTTTTAATGATAAGAACTTTTATTGAATAACCCTGCAAGTCCTTTACTTAGTATCCCAATCTCATCATCGGTGAGGGGATTATTGCTAAGATTAAACACTGTTTGTATTTCCTGGGGAGTGGTGGACGACCCCTTACTTATGTGTCCCCCCTCTCCTGGTGATAGATCTTTTTCTCCTCCTTTTTGTGGCCCTCCATACCTTATCACTGTTCCTAACAAATTATTTTAGGAACAAACTTATCGACCCTGGGCATGGTCCTCTGATTATCCACATCTGATGTAAGGGAATCATCCGAACTATCCAAGGTACATATTTGTCTCCTTAGGGCCTTTTCTCCTAAAGCATGTGCTTTCCTCAGGTTTCCCTGAGAGACACCCATAAACTCTCTTGAGTTTATAGTCCTATTCAACCGTAAAAACTTTTTCTTTTTGAAGGAAACTAGGTTATCCCTATATTAATTAATCTGTTGTTGTAGTTTAGATATCCAATCACATGTTTGGTCCCCTGCTAACTCTTGGCCATGTTCATTTTTTATTTTGTTGATTTTCCTTTTCACCACTTTAAGCTCCCTGGTTACAAACTCTATTATTAGTAACATAAGGTCAAAAGAGCATTTATTTAAAATTCCACACCATTTTGTGCAAAATTCTTTATCAAATCTACCCAGTGTAGGGGCAGTCTTAATTCTGAACCCTCTAGGGATTATTCTATTTCTATGGTAATCCGATAGGAATATACACCATGGAGATGTAGATCTGCCTCTTTTTTCTTAAGTGCAAGTAGTTGGAAATAAGTCCATAAATAGGATACGTTCTACATCCTCCTGTGTGACAACTGTGGCATTCGTAAGTTCTGTGTCCTCCATAATGTTAGATGTCGGGCATGAAAATATGCAACATATAGTGCCAGATTAGTATCAACGCTATCAGGATTCCTTTGAAGAAGATAGTAGATCAGACGTAACCACCTGAAAAACTGGATGTCAGGTAGAGTGTATAGCAGTGAGGGTGCGGTAAGCAAAGGCAACAATACAACAGCCAGTAGCTCCGCACTCTCACCTAATCTCCTATTGCCAGAGTGCTTCAGACATATATACACATATTTTTCAATAAATTCAGGCACTCACTGGACTTAATTCATCGTTCATCATCAATTTATTGTGACCATGTTAGTTAACGCCTTTCAGCCATCTTGGTAGCCATCATCAGGACATCACATCCTGTGTGTAAAAGGTCCGTACACAAGTCAGATACTTTGGAAGACGAATTACCCCCTGAGCACAAGGCTAACACGCGACAAATGTCCGTTAATCGCACGTGTGTATGTGTTCAGCTGGGGTGTCGTTTGTTGATCCGCCATGGCGGATTGACAAACGCCATCCAACTGAACGCATGCACACGTGCGGTTATTGCCCAAAATGTCTGCTCATCACGCTTATGAGTGGTCTTGTGGGTCATTTGTCCCCTGAAGTATCGGATGTGTGTACGAGGTTTAACACCTCTTTAAAAAAGGCAAACATTAACATCAGTGTCACTCCCCCCAAAACAACCCCGCCCTCCACGACATTTGTTCACAGTTATAAACCCCCTCTAACCTTGGGAGACTTTATATGCCTAAAATAAACCCAAATCGTAAAAAAAATAAACCCCCCCCCGTCTCTGTAAAATTGTGAAATGTTTCATTTGGTTTGAAAAAATCGACCTAGAAAGGCGCCAAAACGTTGCCTGCACTGTGAAGTATTTGGAAGAATAAGTCCTGAGAGTGCGTTGGACCATTATTCTGGTTCTACATATTAGATATTCCAACAGCATTGATAGCCGCCCCTCAACCACAGGCAACCCTAGGCACATGCCTACTGTGCCTAATGGTAAATCCAGGCTTGTGCATAGTGCAACAATTTTTCGCATGTTTCGGTCTTGGACCTTTATCAAGTTTCATGCATAAAAATGTGTAATATTTATAAAAGGTCTCATCTTAAGTCAATAATGAAAACTAACCATACATATAATATAGATTAACAATAAAACAAACACTTAACGATTACAAAAGCAAAACTACCATAAACACAAGGCATACTTTGTCCTACTAAAGTGTGTAATTATCTATCTGAAGGGCCATTTTTAGTCATCTTGGTGCCCTAGTGTGATCAGATCGCAATCCCATTGTGCTTAAAAGTGCAGTAGTGTGGCCTATCCCTACAAGAGTATTGGCATTAACACTCGCCAGCACTTCTCCAGAGTATTGCCATTAACCCTTCAGTGCCAGCAGAGTATTACAATTAACCCTTCAGTGCTAGCAGACTTTCCTACTTATAATTTCAGTGCCAGAACATTTCCACAGTATTGCCATTAACCCTTCTGTGCCAGCACTTTCCTAGAGTGTTACTATTAATATTTTCAATACCAACAGTATTATCTTTAACGGTGTCAGTTGCCAGCATTGACATGATATACAGTATGTACTCCTCCATTGCATTCTCCTCACCTACTCAAGGTTCTAATTGGAGAGTTGGGTGGAAGGAAGAAAGAGGCAGGGATAGGGATCTCATGGCTGCTAGTCACAGGGGCCACTGGTACAAGTTTGCAGCAGCTTTTACCTGACATTTTAGAACTGCTCTCCTCAGTACTATTAGCTGAGCTCATCCTCCACCTCATTGGCAACATTGTTTCCAAGTAGAGTGAGCAGAGTTCATGCTGCAAATTACAGCATCTGAAAAAGGAGAACAGTTCTAACGCAGCAAAAGCTGACAGGGAGAACACTGGGCATCCTGCTAGCGATACAGCAAGTTGATCATACATCAACAGCATTAAGGGCATTTAAATCATAAAGCATGTTACACACTTTACAGCTCTGCACCAGTTTTTACATTACGGTACTCCCACAATGTAGTGATTACTTTATGGCACTTCAGAGCGTGGTAATGTAAGAGCAGTGCTTTGCAAGGCTTGTATGGTGGATACAATAGGTTTCGAGGTATGAGGTAGTGCCAAACTAATTTCTGGAAAGCTAGTGGATAAAAGCTAGTAGATATAACCAGGTAGTGTGGATTTTATGCTAATTTTAACGATAACGATAAGTATTGCATCTCCCGATTTGTGAAGGCTTTCATTTATTCAGGTCATGGTTTATCTGTAGTATTCAGCTAGATTAACAGGACTTCTTTAGTTCCTTGAATACATTTCTCTAATCATCTGACTGTCTTTCTCTGTTCTCGGATAATAAATATGTATTAAGAGGTTGTAGAATTACTTGAGAAGTATTAAGTAAAGTAAAGTGTCCTGTAAAAGTAATAAAATTAGAGTGCACATCAATAGCTATATTCAGTTGATTGCCCCTATCCCCCTTATCCATATATGATCCACTTCTTATTGGCCTATACATTTTGATGTTGTTGAACCTGTTCAGCTTCTTCACTGTCTATCTCCGTTCTAAAGAGTTATATCAAGAAATTATTTGTAAGGAAGCACTTATTTAATATTGAGATCACAGGTGCTGTATATATGGTTTTGTCGTCAGTCATTCTGTTATTTTCCATACTAGGCTGTAAAGCATCTTCTTGAACTTCCTCTTAATCTCACCATAATATCACCTGCACATACACCCAACTGGGATTTAGTGAGCGATGTGGTGAACTCCTGCAGCAGAATTTATAGATCGTCCAAACAATGCCGTAGTCGCTATGAAAACGTCATAATACCAAGAGAAGAAGGGAAGGTAAAAAAAACATCTTGAATATTTTTAAATTACTTATTATTTTTGCTTATCTATATGGGGGGAAAGGATTTACAAAAATTGATCACTTTGTCTCTTCTTCCAATAGATCATGTTTGAAACTAATCCCAAGAAGAAAACAAAGAGTATTTACAAGGTTTGTCCCATATATACCTCGGATTCTGTCATTGGAATTGGAATGATCAGATAGCATCTGAAGGCGTAGAATTAAAACCCCACATTTTTACACTCCAGAGTCACATGCTCCTTTGCCCAATAGTGGGTGTGGCCAAAGGAAACATGTTCCTGCAGTATCTTAGGACTGAGCACGTGTAATGAACATAATGGTCAGTGACCAGTGTGAAACTGGAATGTTGGGAAATAAAATATAAATCCCATGTTAGAACATACATTTCCCAACAACTATATCAAAATGAGAGGTGAGATACAGTTTACTGCTTTTGTATTATGGTTCTCTTTCTTCTGAAGGAGTATTGTTTTAAGGCTTTAGTTGTCCTTTAAGGCTGGGTATACACGGAGGGACTTTTTGTCCCCACTGAGCGCTCGCTATGTCTGTCGGTTGCGGTAAATTCGTCCGCGGCTGAATTTGCGAACGATCGATCGTGCGTTCTCGTAGGGAACCGCACAATTGATTTTAATTTTCCGAAACGTCCGATCATTCATTCGTCTGGACCGGAAAAACGTTGGTCGCGGCCACCCGTCGCACACCAGCCGATATTTTCGCCCAATTGACCGAAAGTGCCGTGACGCGGACGGTCGCCGAAAATATTGGCTGGTGTGTACCCAGCCTAATGCTTGAATGTATTACCCAAAACAATAAGCTTAGCTTATACAATTGATCAAGTTTACTGGAATTCAGTAAAAAGAGTATGCATGTTTCAAATGTGCATGCCAATCAGTGTCATAATATACTGGGAATATTGCTATATTTTACATAAATAGTATATAGCATTAAAACTCCTAATACGTTTCTTACGAATGGATGATCAGGGCTATAAAATGTCTTTGATTCATAGTTTGATTTGTGAATAGAAATCTGGGTGTAATACACACGTAGATTTTAGCTATGTATTCACTCTCCTGTAATTAATTACATTTTTGTGAAATGTATCTATCTGAATCCTGTGTCTGATTAGAGATGGCCAAACTATATAAAGTTAGGTCCATTTTCGAACTTCTGAGAAAGTTCAAATTTGGACCCATTCAAGTCTATGGGAGAGTGATAGTTCGAAAAGTCCGAGTCATTTACAGCTAAACTAACAATGGTAACTTACTGTAAATGGCTGTGGCACCTGGGAAATGGCCTGGGGAACATGTCACTGTCACAAAAACTTGTTAAAACTCTTCCTGATGACAGGCGGGCAATTGTCGGGTTTTGCGCAAGCTACATTCGACAATATATTCGAGGAGAATCGAAAACGAACTATCCTTCCTAGGTTAGCGAACAGTACATTTCAAGGATTATTGAAAATGAATGATCCTTCCTAAGGGTTAGCGAACAGTACATTCGAGGGTTTGTGAAAACGAATAAACGATCCTTCCTAAGGTTAGCAAACAGTACAGTCGAGGGTTAGCAAACAATCCTTCCTAGGCTTAGCGAATGGTACATTAGAGGGTTAGCGAAAACGAACGATCCTTCCTAGGGTTAGCGAAAATCAAATGGTACATTCTAGGGTTAGCGAACGGCCCGTAAATTCGATAATTATCGAAAATACAGCCGCAAGTCCAAAAAACAAACTAGTTCAAGCCCAAGCTAGTTCAAATAGTTCGAGTTCGTCCGAACTCAAAGTTCGGCTCGAGTTCGAGTTCTAGTCCATCCCTATATCTGATTAAATAAGTATGAACGTTCTCTATGTAACATGGAACTAATTGTTAGATTTTAGCTTTTACAATATTTTCACCTACCTGCAAATGGTTGATTTTTGGAAGCTGCTCCTATTCTTTCTCAATTTTATGAGCTAAATGCAAAACCAGGAAGTGGAGCTCTAAAGCCTTATAATCTTTGACAAGACTTTATCAGGGTTTCAAAAATATGTTGGCCCATATGTTATAATCTTTTTTATTACACCAGAGTTAAAATGTTGGGGGGGGAAAGAAGCAGTTTGTACGTAAAAGCCAATTAAGCACAAAATACTTTGATCAAAGCATCCTAAAAAGCTGTCCACACCTATGATTTAGATATAATTGAAAGAATTTTGGATATTTGGACACAAGTTGGAAACAAGGTCCAGCAAGTCTCTGGGGCGGAGCTTACCAGACTGCATACATGTTCCAAGATGGCCAGCACTTTACAAGGCACAGGTAGGCTCTGCAGGGACCTTAAAAAAAAAAGGGGGGGGTTTAGTTAGGGATTCAGCTACCATTTAAACTTTATTTGTTTTTTGCGTATACTTATCCTTTAAAAAGCTGCCATGAAAACATGTAAATTACCCAGACACTCCTATTTCATGACACTTATTTGCATATTCTATAGGAGAACCAAAATTCTTTCAATTATATCTAAATCATAGGCGAGGACAGCTTTTTAGGGATTCAGCTACTATTGAAACTTTATTTGTTTTTTGAGTATAATTATCCTTAAATGACTTCCACGCCCACATTTTGGCTTTTAGAGCATTACCTGAGCTGAGATCAAGTGCCAGTGTAGGCAAATGTGAAAACTAGTCTGTTTTACACCTTGATTAATTATGTACATTTTTTTTAAAAAAAATAGACAAAAAACAGCCGCCCCCTTCGGACCAGTCAGATTTATGCACAAGATGAAGGAGTGACACACACCCAACTGTACACCAATCGGTTTGAGTTGATGAAAATGACTGCAGGGAAGAGAAGCCCACCCATCAAACCACTGTAAGATTTCCCTGAATACGTATAAATAGATTCTGATTTCAGAATGTTAGCCAAATTAACAAAACAACATTATATCTAAAGGCAGGCATTTATCCATAGTTTGAGAGGCGCTATTTTGACTTTTATTTCAATTATTCATTTTCAATGATTATAGAATTTAGAATGTAATTTATGTATGCAAGGCAGTAAAAGGGGAAATGCTTTACATTAAGATTTTTATGTAGTACAGTCTAAAATATTTTTTGTCTGGGAAGTTTCTGGGCAGAGTGGTCTACAACTGAAGCAATGAAAAAATACTGTGAATGGATATTGCTTTGTTCAGGTCATCATCTGAAAGATCCTCACAGACTCTATTAGATTGCAAACGTGGTCAATTTAAACAATTTATCTTTTTAAAATGCCATAGAGTACAAAGCAAACTTTTTCTTCTGATGTTTAGTGATAAGTATTAAAATTATTATACTGCAGTGAAATGCCCCCTCTCCAACCCACATGAGAGAAGGCGAATGATACCAGACTCATTTTAAATTTAAATGTAAGATTTACAGCAGTAGGTTTAATAAAAAAAAAGGTTTAGAATCTGGAGAGGGGTCCATCTTTTTTGTGCAATTTTCCTTTAATTAAATTGCATTCTTTTATATATTGTATGTACTGTAGTTTTATTTGTATGCTTTCGATTGGTTCTATTTTTACTGGTTTTGTTTTTAGACTAGGGATGAACCCATTCCAGAAGAACCCAAAGCATGCATCTGTGCTAGCAGAAAGGTGAGTGCAATAGGTGTAGCAGGTAAGGGTGGACAGGGATCAAATAATTTATTAAAACTCCATATTAATGGGCTTCTCATCTATGGCTTACATACCTTTTAAGGTGCCCATGGTAATAATAAAGAGTTTATGCTTGTGAAGGTTCTCATTCATTCAGGTCATGGTATATCTGTTGTATTCAATTAGATCAACTGGACTAGAAATGTAGTTCTTGAAGACGTTTCGCTAGTCATCCGACTGGCTTTCTCAATTCAGAATGACTTGTACAAGAATCTGTGGCAATTATGTACCCTGGAAAATCCCAATTAGGATATCACAGCCAGGTGTTAAGGGTGTGATTGGATAGTGGCTAAGAGTGTTATAGGAACGCCCAGAGTAAGGTGTTAAAACAGCATTGTACATGGCAGACAGTTGGTGTCGAACCCCCCCACCTATTTAGGCTTGGTTTCTTATTTCACATAAATGGCCTCTAACACTCTCTTGAACCAGTCACGTTCCTTCGCCAATATGTTAACATTACAATCTCAAAGGTATGTCCTTTATCCTTAGATGCAGGTACACGGCTGAGTCCTGACCCGAGGAATTGGCTCTTCTGTGCTGGGCCATACGTTGATGCAGTTGCTGTTTGGTCTCCCCCACATACAAATCAGAGCATTCTGCACTGCACTGCACTGCATATGTGGGAGTCAAACATCAAATACTGATCTGTGTGTGTTGGTTTTCTGTAAACCATTACTTCCAGTTACCATTTTCCTTAACTTCTACCAAGCAGTCCAAGAAAGAAGTTTGTTGTTTTGTACCTCTTCCCTGTGAATTTAATGTTTTGGTCTACCGCATTAATGTGTTGTGAAAGCTTGTACTTCCTTCTGGTGGATTTTAACCCAGGTGTCATCAACATATCTGAACCAGTGGTGGGTGCTATGCCCTTAAAGGTATTAAGTGCCGTGTTTCTACCTCCTCCATGTAAAGGTTGGCCACAATGGGTGAAACTGGAGATCCCATAGCACATCATGTTTTTGCTATAGAACTTATCCCTGTATTTGAATAGGTGGTATTGAGGCACAAGTCCAACAAGGAACACACCTGTTTGGGTTGGATCAGTTTGCTGGTAAGAGTGCTGTCTTGGCCCAGCCGTTTTCTCACCATGTCAACAGCCTCCTTGGTGGGTATACAAGTGAAGAGAGATGTCACATCATAGGACACCATAGTTTCTTCTACACCGAGTACTATATCTTCAATCTTGTTGGTGAACTGGATGTGAAGCTTAGAACTTCCCACCAAAGGTCCTAAGATGTAACATACAAGGTGGCAAAATATCTAGCTGACATCTTAGGACCTTTGGTGGGAAGTTCTAAGCATCACATCCAGAACTCTCAGGAGTTCACCAACAGATTGAAGATATAGTACTCGGTGTAGAAGAAACTATGGTGTCCTAGATGTGACATCTCTCTTCACTTGTTAACCCACCAAGGAGACTGTTGACATGGTGAGAAAACGGCTGGGCCAAGACAGCACTCTTACCAGCAGAACTGATCTCAACCCAGAACAGGTGTGTTCCTTTGGACTTGTGCCTGAAACCACCTATTTCAAATACAGGGATAAGTTCTATAAGCAAAAACATGGATGTGCTATGGGATCTCAGTTTCACCCATTGGGCCAACCTTTACATGGAGGAGGTAGAAACACAGGCGCTTAATACCTTTAAGGGCATAGCACCCAGCCACTGGTTCAGATATGTTGATGACACCTGGGTTAAAATCCACCAGAAGGAAGTACAAGCTTTCACAGAAACAAATAATGCGGTAGACCAAAACATTAAATTCACAAGGGAAGAGGTACAAAACAAACAAACTTGCTTTCTTGGACTGTGGTTGAAGTTAAGGAAAATGGTAAACTGGAAGTAGAGGTTTACGAAAACCAACACAACAGACAGTCATATTTGATGTTTGACTCCCACCACCCTTTAGATCACAGCTGGGTGTCATCAGAACCCTGCAACACAGAGCCGAGAACACCCCCATAGCACAGAGGCGAAGGCTAAAGAAATGAAACATTCAGAGGAGCCCTTAAAACTTGTGGATATCCAGACTGGGCCTTTGTCAAAAGAAGTAGAAGGAAAGAAAAGAACACGAATACCAACAGTGAAGGGGAAAAGCAAGACAGGAGAAAGAAACATGGTCATCCCATATGTAGCAGGGGTCTCAGAGAAATAAGAAGAATTTTCAAAAAACATCGTATCCCTGTCTGCTTTAAACCGAACAACACACGAGGCAGCAATTGGTACATCCGAAAGACCCAATACCAAAACACAAGAAAAGCGACATCATATATGCAGTGCAGTGAAGAATGCTCTGATTTGTATGTGGGGGAGACCAAACAGCAACTGCATCAAAGTTGGCCCACACAGAAGAGCCAATTCCTCGGGTCAGGACTCAGCCATGTACCTGCCTCTTAAGGATAAAGGACATACCTTTGAAGATTGTAATGTTAACATATTGGCAATGGAACGTCACTGGTTCAAGAGAGGTGTTAAGGAGGCCATTTATGTGAAAATAAAGAAACCAAGCCTAAATAGAGGTGGGGGGGTTACACACCAACTGTCTGCTATGTACAATGCTGTTTGACACCCACCCTGGGCTTCCTATAACACCTCTTAGCCACTATGCAATCACGCCTTTAACACCTGGCTGTGATATGCTAATTGGGATTTTCCAGGGTACATAATTGCCACAGATTCTTGTACAAGTCATTCTGAATTGAGAAAGCCAGTCGGATGACTAGCGAAACGTCTTCAAGAACTAAACTTCATAGTCCAGTTGATCTAATTGAATACAACAGATAATAAAGAGTTTAAAATACTAAGGTTCACTTTTGTAGATATATTTAGTTTTCAGGTTTTAGTTTAGATATTTGTATATACAGGATTTACAGTTTATTGTTATGTACATATTTATGTTTTGTACGGGGATTATTGGTAGAAGTGCACCATCAGCAAGGATAATTAAAAGATAAGTGCACTGTAAAATCATTTTGTTAGCTGCAGCTTTAAAAATACTGTTGCCATATTTATTTTTTACCTACGCCCCTCCAGAGCCTAGCTTTGTGCCTTGAAAGTTGCTGACATCTTGTTACTGGTTTGCTGAATGTTAAGCTCCGTCCATCTAAGATTTCCTCTGCTTTCTCCTGCTTGAGCCTCAAACCATAATGCCTGCGAGTTCCGTGCACACGCACGGAAATCACAGGCATTACTATTTGGGTGCTCAAGCAGGAGTGTGCACGGAACTCACAGGCATTACCGTTTAAAGGGTATCTATACTTCCAAAAATCATTTCTGTAGTTTCTCAGAAATCTTAATTTTAAATAACAGCATGTACAGGGAAAGACCTGTCCCTTCAGTGAGCTCTTACTAGGATCTCCCAAAACATGTCAAAACATTTATTAATACAACCCCAAATATAATGAGTGATTAATCATATTGGTCTCTTGTCTGTCTAGCTATCTGTCTGTGTAATCTATCTCTCTGTCTGATATATCTATATATCTGTCTATCTATCGCTCTGTCTGTCTATTATATATCAATCTATATATCTATCTGTCTATCTATCTGTCTCTCTGCCTATCTATCTGCCTGTCTGTGTCTGTCTATCTGTCTCAATCTTTATCTATCTATCTACAGAAGGGAGAAGTGTCTCACACAGCAGCTACACCCACTCTCAGCAGTGTCAGGAAGATATGTTAATGATCAATATAGTGTCGGTCTGAATAGGCTCATTATTATGTAAATGAATGTATCCAGTATCGGCTGGATTACAAGTGGGCAGTGACTAAGGGAGGTGGGGGCCAGAATTGGAGCAGTTACTAAACAGTGAAAATTCACTAACAAAGCAGGCACAGACACACATGTAAGTAACATCATTTTACTCCCCTAACATTGTACTTTCAGATTATACAAAGTTGTTTCAGTGAGTATAGTGACCCTTTAAGGCTCAAGCAGGAGAAAGCAGAGGAAATCTCAGAGGGGTGGAGCTTAACATTCAGCAAACCAGTAACAAGATGTCAGCAACTTTCAAGGCACAAAGCTAGGCTCTGGAGGGGCATAGGTAAAAAAAATGGCAACAGTGTTTTTAAAGCTGCAGCTTCCAAATCAACATAACATGATTTTACAGTCCTTTAAATGAGAACTGAAATTGGGCATTTTAATATTACCTTGTCCCTCCCCATTCAGGGAGACTAAATACTGTACACACTAAACACTAAAAAAATGGATGATTCTTTGCTTACAGTTAAAGGTGATTACATCATTTAAATGTAAATGCAAAACAATTCAGGCTTGTACATCAACTTAAGCATAAAGCAATTGGTCATGGTCTCCAAAAGAGTATGTGGTATACACTGAGAGATCATTTTAAAATTAATTTCACTACTCCCTGTCTCTGGATTTTTAAGTTGGATTCCTCTAAACCACTGCATCATAGGGTTTCTCTATGACTTTATGTCAGGGCATTCTGCATTAACCAATGACTCCTGTAAGTGGTAGAATTACTATCACTGCCTCAAAAAATGATACTCCCCTATTGGTTATCAGAGTGGGATGGGGAGAGTGAGGTTAGAAAGTACCAACAGGAAGTTGACAAGAACTTTTCTGCTTCAACAATTTGGAGGAATTGAACATAAAAAAGGGGAGGAGCAGCCAAACTAAATATTCTTATGTATAGTTCTCCGTTAAGTTACATTTTTATTTTTTCCTGGCTTTTCTTACAAAAGGTTAGGGTGTAATAATATAATATAAATACGACAAAAGACTTTTATTCTCTTATGTTTATTTGGCTTGAGAGGTCTTAGTTGGGGGTATAACAATTACTCTTATTTATTTTAATCTAGTGGAATTAACTATGACAAGCCCTTGCCTCCAATCCAAGTGGCATCTCTCAGAGCTGAACGCATTGCTAAAGAAAAAAAGGTATTATTTCTCTTTCACTCAATTTTGTGACAGAATTATTTTTCTTTTTCTTGACCTAATGTGCAACACCGCCAGAGACTACACGTGTCCTTTTAAAGGATACATTCTATTAAATAAAAGAGCCCAGTGGTTTTGCTATTGCGTTGATCCTTTATATATAATAATAATACTGTGCATTACAGCTATATGGTGGGGGCAAATACTGGTGAAAAAGGAAAATCATCAAGTATGCCCATAGAAATAAATGCAACAGTAAAGCCACCAAACTGGGCCCTGGAAGCAGCGAGGAACTGGCAGAGAGATTAATAAAAGCTTTTCCAATACATATTAAAAATAGGGAATTTCTAGTAAAGATGGTGGCCTAATGAATGGGGAATTAGGAAGAAATATTTTGATTTGTTACATTGTTCTTACGATAGAACAGTATACTGAAAATATATACAAAAATGGAAATTTCTGCAAAAATTCTATTTTCTTATACTGTATACCACTGAAAAATTACAAAAGCACTTACATTTAAGGAACAACTGTTAAATTAACTTCTTAGAAAGGAAATGTACCTGTGACAACGTTTGATTATTCCCACCTCCCAATATTGTTTGGTTGTGGAGCTACAGCACATCCAGTTTTTATCTGCCAGGTTATGACCCTGGGTCTTCCTGTATCTTTGTGCTGCCTCTCCTCATAGAAATTATATTGTGAGGAAGAAAGTACCAATCCTATCTCCCTGCCCCAGGTTCTTTTCATTTTAACCGTTTTTGAAAAAAACTTTTATATAACATAGTGTCACTTTGCGTTCACAGTTTTGGGAGGAAACCATAGTACCTGTAGTAAACCCACACCAATTCCTTAATGTAGCCGAGGGTTGATTTAAATCTAGCGCTAGCCACTAAATATAAGTATAGTAAAATATATGTTCTGCCTTTGAAGGAGTACATCCACATGTGTTGTATATGTAGTTTATTAAAAGTGGGCAAAGTATTTTTAAATGCGGTGTATTTTAATCCTGTCATGAATTTTGCAAAATTAAAGATAGTGTGAATACTGAATTGTAATAAAAGCTGGATTACCACTTTCAACAAAAACTCAACAAACTATTGTCATTTTCTTGATGAAATACACCTATCTTGTTACTGATCTTCTCTGACATATCTGATAAAAGACAATTACTATAGAATATGGTACCTTTTTGGACTAAAGTTCATTAATTATAGACAACTTTTTAAGAGACATACTTTTCACTTCTTTAGGTCGAGCAGTAGTGAATAGCTAAGGTTACAGCACGTCACTGAAAATTAAAGGGTATCTCCACTCAGAAAATGTACTTACATTTTTTTCAGTGTAAATTGAAGAATGGGAGGGAAGAGAAGACATAGCTTATTTACCTCCTTCCTGTTCTTCAGTAGGGATGGCATAGAACTCGAACTTGAACCCGAGTTCGAGCCGAACTGTTCGAGTTCGAACGGACCCGGACTTCTCGAACTATCTCGGACGCGGACTTTCGATATTTCCTGGATTTTCGATGATTTATCGAATGTACGAACGTTCGAGTATCGAATCCGCGAGTAAAATGTACATGGTATCTAGGCGCGAACATCGAATCTGCGAGTAAAGTCTCCATTACAGCCTATACGCGAGTATCGAATCTGCGAGTAAAATGTCCATGTTACCTCGAATGTTCGAACGCGAAAGCTTGAAAGTAGCGCGCGTGAGAGTAAAATCGATTTTACTTAAATCCTGGATATTGGAACATGCTCCCCAGACCATTTCCCAGGTCCCACAGCCATTTACATTAAGTTACCATTAATATTTTAGTTGTATTTGACTCGAACTATTTGCCTCCCATAGACTTTAATGGGTCCGTTTTCGAACTTTCGAACTTTTACAATAGTTCGAAAGTTCGAAAACGGACCGAACTTTCAATAGTTCGACCATCTCTATTCTTCAGTTACACTGAAAAAATCTATGTCTAAAGTGGAGAAACTCTTTAAACAGTTGTAACTTTTTAAAAGAATTTCTATTAATTAAGAATGTAAAAAAAAAAAAAAAACCCACAAAAACATATGAGTGAAGACTATTTTAAGGCCTGGTATATACAAGTGGATTTTCAACCGAATTGCAGAACAATATACTGTCTCA
Source organism: Hymenochirus boettgeri (assembly GCA_019447015.1). NCBI lineage: Eukaryota > Metazoa > Chordata > Amphibia > Anura > Pipidae > Hymenochirus > Hymenochirus boettgeri. The sequence goes on along the minus strand of CM033469.1, from coordinate 298,388,636 downwards.
TTATCAGTCAGATTTAAAAGTAGCTACACAATATTTTGGCCCAATGGCGAATTGCGAGTACTGGATTTTTAACAATCACCGTGATTGCTTTTATTTTGTAGCGGTTTTGGTTGATTTGTTTTTCTGTCACAGTCATAGTCTTCAAGGTCGGTTGTCCATGAAAAATTTGTATATAGATAGATTGTGTACAGAGTGGGGCTCCTCCAATACTTCTATTTAATCTGTTTATAAATGATTAAGAAGTGGGACTTGAGAGCAAGGTTTCTGTGCTTTCTTATTACAACACTATGTAGAGTATTGGGAACTTCAAATGATGTGGAATTGCTGCAGGCAGACCTAGATACTGTAGATTATCAAAATGGGGAACAGATGAGATCAAATCTGGGCAAATAAAAGGGTTTAATACTCCTTGTGCTGCCTGTATTATTAATTGGTCTCTGCTAAGTGAATCTCTGTTGGCAAGAGATTTTTAGTAGATATACTTGGCTGTAGCAAACAGTACCAGACAGCAACAGCTAGAGCTAGCAAGATAGTCATTTATAAAGGGGTATAGATTCAAGAGAAAAAAATATTATTCTCCCTCTTTACAAAGCACTGGTAAGGCTTCATTTGGAATATGAGGTGCACTTTTGGAATTCTATATATAAAAGACATCTTGTAAATGGAATCTGTTCAGAGAAGAGCAATTAATTAATAACTTGAATAGAGGGGCTACACAGAGATTTAACAAGTTTTTACACTGGAGAAGCAGCAGGGATATCATCAAGTACAAAAATATTAATTTGCCTTACAATAAGCTCTTTGGTGCTTAACAACAAAGTAAACAGTTAGGCACTACACTCTGATACACCTTGACTTTCTAGACATTCAGTATAAAGGGATAAGTTTGCCAGTTCATCCACTGGATTAACTGGCTGGATTAAGATGGTTTAGATCTGTTTAGGTGCCTGAAGAAAATCGACCGACTTTTACTTATGAAAAATCAGGCCAGATAGTCTTAGAAGAGTGGGCCTCTCCAGAAAAGAAATTATGGCCGGTCAGGCTGCCTTTATTCGAATTTTCATCCTTCCCTACTTAGACAACCTGTTGATAAAGGCTGCCTCCTTAGACCTAGCGAATCAACAGCTATCCTGGTGTGTGACACTCCTACCCTAGTTAGGCTGGGTCATAAACCTGGCAGACTCTTCCATAAATCCCGGTTGCCAGATGGTCTTCCAGGGAATGATGTTCGACACATCCATGCACAAGATCTTTCTGCCCCAGCACAAAAAGTTTCAGCCCTGATAATTCTAGACTTGAAGACCAGGTCCTCCAACAAGATATCCTTTCATCAAGCAATGTGTCTGGTAGGAAGATAGTGTCGGCTGTGGATGCAGTCTTAAATGCTCAGTTCCACCTGCGCACTCTTCAGAGACATTTTCTTCATGGTTGGGACAAACCACAGGAGTCTCTAGACTCCCCGATTCCCCTTCCGACTCATGTTCAAAACTCCCAGACTTGGTGGGCATTGGAAACCAATCTGTTAGGAAAACATCTTTGCTTGCCCACTTGAACAGTGATGACAGAGGTTTCCAGCATCCAAAAGTGGGGAGCAGTGTATAGGTAGATGATCCTCAGAGGATTATCTATTTCCCATCAATGTCCTGGAACTATGGGCGATATTTCCAGCCCTGACTCACTGGACTGACACCTTGGAAGGCAAGAACATCTGCATTCAATCCGACAACGCCGCACAAAGCAATATGGAGATGGCAGATTCTCACTGAAGTCTAAAATGGGCAGAACGATACCTACCAGCCTTGTCTGCTATATACATTCCCGGAATTCTAAACGAGGAAGCAGACTTATGAAGCTGACACATGCTTGACCCGGGAGAATGGGCCCTCCATCCAGAAATCTTTGAAAAGCTGGCTCAGAGATGCGGGAGACCAGATGTAGACACCATGGCCTCACAACGCAACTGCAAGGTCCATAGTTCCAGTTATCTTCATTGCCCCTCGGTGGCCCAGAAGAGCTTGGGTTTCCAACCTCCTTGCCATGACAGTCAGGAACCCTTGTACCCTCCCTCTATGACCAGACCACCTATTGCAAGAACTTTTCTACGTCTGAACCTTCAGAGCCTCTTGTTTAATGGCGTGGCGGTTGAATCCGCCAACCTAAGGAAGCGAGGTGTGTCTGCATCCGCAATACCTACTATGCTGGCAGCAAGGAAGCCATCTTCCTCAAGAGTCGATTACCGGGTCTGGCAAAGGTATGTAACGTGGAGCTCCTCCAGGTTTGTATTATCCAGAGTCCTCAGTTTCCTTCAGAGAGTGGCCTCTCCCTTAGTGCTTTGATAGGGCAGGTGTCTGTTTTTTCATTGGAAACTTGCCATGAGGAAGGGTATTCAAACTTTCTTGCAAGTGGTTGCTCACTTGCATCCTCCATCCCGCCCTCTGGTCCAGCGCTGGGACCTTTCTTTAGTTCTCAGAGCTCTACAGAATACGCCATTTGAGCCCTTACGGTCGTTCTCCTTAACTCTCCTCACTTGGCAGGCTGTTCCTTTTGGCTGTTTCCTGCTTCAGGTGAGCTTCAGAACTGGTGGCCTTATCAGTGGAACCTTTGTGCTTGACAATCCAGACAGATAAGGCCATTCTTCGCCCTCATCATCTTCTGAAGGTGATCTCATCCTCTCACAACTATCAGGAAATTGTGGTTCCCTCTTTCTTTCAGAATCCTTCCTCTTCCAAAGAAAACAAGATATATTATCTCAATATGGGGCAGGCTCTTAGGATCTACATTGCTCGCACTTAGGGCTTCCGGTCCTCTCAGACATTGTTCATCCTTCTGGCAGGGCCATGCAGGGGATCTAGGGCTTCGCGTCCGAGGTGGATTCGTTCTACAATTGTCCGCTGTTACTTAGTGTCCGGAGACGTTCCTCCCTTTCGTCTAACAGCTCATTCTGCCTGGGCATTCTGGGCCTCTTGGGCAGCTCACTATGGTGCCTAAGTGGACCAGGCTGCAACTTGGTCTTCCAGCCATACTTTTATAAAGTTTTATCTTCTCCATGTGTTTGCAGAGAATGATGCGGTCTTAGGTCGCTCTATCCTGAGAGCTACAGAGGTATAAGTATTTTCCTTCTGCCCACCCTATAATTCGTGACATCCCCATGGTTCCTGGGTCCCCCTGCAGATCTCCATATTATGAAATAAATACAAGTTACACTTCAGGTCAGTAAGGGGGACCCAGGTACTTCCCTCCCTGTTTGACATGTTAATTTGTGTTTTATACCCTAAGGGGATGGAGCACCCGAGACACATTTCAATTTTAAAAGTGTCCACTCCTGGAGTATGGGGCTTAACCCCCCCGCAAGGTTCCTGGGTCTCCCTTACAGCTTTGGAGAAAAGGATTTTACTGGTAAGTACAATAATCCCCTTTTTTGTATTCCAATTAATAAGATGTTTATATATAAAAATATTCCCATGGCAGTTGATAAAACAATACAAATTATAGGATCCCATAGGTATACTTCACTTATTAGGATATCCAGAAACATTGCTTCTGTTCCATAAATTAAAAGAAGGTAACTTAACATCACAAATGAGTTAATATTGTTATTTCTGTCCATTGTTTATACATTTGTAAAACATAGTCCAGATACTTGCGGTGTTGTGTATATTTTGTTATCTAAGGTACAATTTAAATACTTTCAAATTAATGTTTTAAAGGCATTAGTAGAGCAACACCACAGAGCACAGCAACAACCCGGTTCACAGCCTGTGCAGCAACCACAACAAAATGGACAACAGACATCATCTCCAGTTGTTCAACCAGCTCAGGTACAGCCTCAACAAGTTGTCCCGCAGCAGGTGGTTCAGCAACCACAAGCAGTGGTCCCAACTGCCACATCAGCTGTGCCAACCACAGCAGTTCTGGTGAGTAGGAAATGAAAAATTCATTTAATTGTTTTGTCCTAACCCTTGGGTTTATGGTAGATGGAATGGCAGCTGGAATTCTTCAATTCTCCACGCCTTCACTCTGCTCTCTGCAAGAAGTGTATCTTACCATCAGTCAGATCCTGGAGTGAAGAATGGGCTGCATTAGACTTTACTGTGAAGGGGAAATTGAAGTATTTCAGCTGATCCATCGCAAACCAGGGGTAAGGACCTAGCAGTTTAGGTCACTGTGGACTTTCAAAGGTGGGGAGGTAAGTTTTCCTTTAAAGCTATTGAAATTATTTCTCACTTTTCTTGATGCAGTTGCAATATTTGGAATTCTTTAGTTCTAATTTACCTCTCTATTACTGACCTGAAGCAGAAGCTGGAATTTGTTTTAGAATATGGAGACCTTGGAACAGTTAGATGTTTCGCTTACAGCAGATATTAAAATATATCATAAACAATGATATATTGAATTACAGGTAAAAAAAATTACAATAACCTACCTTACCAGTGCTCCACTCACAGCTGCTTCTGAGCGGACAGCCGCGCTGTCCCAACCAAGCGCCTATCTTTGGTGCATGTGCGCTAATACGAAAGATAGGCGCTTGATCGGGACAGCACGTCTGTCAGCTCAGAAGCAGCTGTGAGTAGAGTGCCGGTAAGGTAAGTTCCAGTGACCCCCAGGCGTTCTGTTATTCACAGGGAGGTGCAAATAAGCTTTCTCACCTCCCTGTGAATAATAGAAACAGATTTTATGTACTTAAAAACCCTGATTTGGCATCCCTCTTGTGGGATCTGATCATGGAAGAATTATTGGGAGAACACCTTATTCTGTGTTATAGTATTTATAAATTGGAATAGCATCTTGCTATATATTTACATGTCCACCCTTAAAACAAAAAACGGGAGACTTGTCAGATATCTGAACCAACTGCTATTTCTTCCAGTTCATTACATGCATTTGTAACCAGATATTTAATGGTAAGTTCTCTCGTTCTGGAAAAGGTATCTGCCTTCTCCATCTGCTTAATGAGCTTTTTATAATCTTGAGCATGTGCAATAGAGGCAGCAGGTAAAACAGCACTATATTATTGGTTGTGATGTCAGCAGTAACAGCCTTGATTGACTGCATGAAGGGAGGAGCCAGTTCACTTTGCCAGAATTGAGGCAATATTTATACTTAAAATTCTGCATAATAATTCATCTAAAAACGTGTGGAATATATCAGTTGGGTTGGGGGCAGGTTGTAACAAGGTTTTTTTTTGTTTTAAGAATGGACATGCCCTTTAAATGAGTTTTACCCTTGATTAGTATTCATTATTTATTGAACCTTCATTTACTCCCATCTAGGCTGGAACTATCAAAACTGCTGTGACAGGAGCAAGCATACAAGCTGGTAAGGGCATACACACCACTGAAAAGGTTAAATCACAATTAAACATTCATAGTGAGTTCACTAGCTACAAATTGGGAATGCATAGGTAAGTTCTTTACTTTGCTAAGTTACTGTACAATCCCTTTTTTTCGACAGGAAACTAAGAATAAATAAACTAGGTCATCATTTTTTATAGCCATCAGAAAAAGAAGACTCCAGCGGTGCACACCGGATCAAATAGCCACAATCATGATTTTATTACAAATTTTATTAGTGCATCTGTAAACGACAAAACGAACCGCCTTGCGTGTTTTGAGCCGATAGCAGCTCTTGCCAGTGACGTGCTTCCAGTCAGGATATTTATAGAACATCCCTCACTATCTTAAAGAGATGGTTCCTATTTGTAGCTCAATGGAACGCAGGTAAGTAATTATGCATATTAAAAACAATCCTTATCACATACATAGTTACATACTAATTGAACTACTTAAAATGCAAATGGTCTGGTCTGTCAGAGTATATATTGCATGCACATTACTTAGATCAAATGTAATCCTTTTCGTCTATCTTTGTAATGTGCATGCAATTCATACAGTAACAACCAGACCATTTGCATTTTATGTAGTTCAATTAGTATGTACAGTATGCGATGAGGATTGTTTTTAATATGCATAATTACTTTACCTGTGTTCCATTGGGCTGCAAATGGGAACCATCTCTTTAAGATAGTGAGGGAGGTTCTATAAATATCCTGACTGGACGCACGTCACTAAGCCTATGAGCAAGAGCTGCTATCAGCTCGAAACACGCAAGGCGGTTCATTATCGGTTACAGATGCACTAATAACATTTGTTGCTTTTAACCACGTGAACATGGCCTTTTGATTAATCTGGTGTGCGCCATTGGAGCCTTATATATGTTTCTGGTTGCGGTGATCCACAAACTAAGCAAAGGGTTCGGAGCAGGCTGCACCCGGACCACCGTGAGTGACCACTGTATATTGCTGGATATATGCCATTAAGCGAAGGATCTGGGGTATATACACATTTATATGTACTTAATAAAAAGCTGCTATGTGGAGCTACATCATTTTTGGGAGGTAGGAATTATATCCCTGTCTCAAGTACTTTTCACTTTAACGGTTTAAAAAAAACACACACACACCTTTATACAAGCTATAGTTCCCCCTTAAGTTCCTAGTGGCCCAAATGCACTCAGTTCCCTGCTAGGATGGTCCAGACATAGGAAAAGGATCTAAGTCACTCTGTTTGCCTTTACTTTCTGATGCCCTTCAAAGAGATCAAACTCAAAGATTGTATACAGAGAAACCCAGCCAATTAATGAGGACAAAGTAATGGACTCTGTCTTCTTTAGAACTGTTCTGGTTTACAGTCAATGAAGGTTTCCCTTATATATATGTAGAACTCTGGCATCACATCTGCTAACGCACAAGTGGTACATTTATAAAACATTTATCACTTTACTGTTTGTAATTGCAGGCAACTGACTGTGCCACAAAATACCGTTACTAGACAGTATTTTGCACTGATTGAATGTAGTGGCATTTAATAACTGGCCCGGCGAGAAGTCCGCCGGGACAAATGACTGTCAGTTGCAGCAATAGTGGCCACGGCTAACAGTTCACACGATCAGTCATAATTTACCAACCGTTCCGATCACCTGTTCGTCCGATAAGGACAAACGGGCGATCGAGCTTGGTCACGGCCAGCTACCCCACACCATCAGATATTTCCGACCTACCAACTGATAACATGGCACTATCATTGGATGGAAATATCTGCTGGTTTGTACCCAGCCTTAGATCTCCTTGGTATCTTATAAATATGATCTGTCAACTAAAGTGACAGCATTAACAGCAACCCCAATTATAGTAACCAATATACCAAGAAAAGTTACTAGGAAGTCCTTAAAGGACAATTATACTCACCTTTCCCCCGATCCATTCCTGTCCAGGGTGAGGACCTAAAACGCTAAGTCCCCACCTCTGAATACTTTACAGAAGCCCTGCACTACTTGCTTGAAGATTCCTTTTGCGCTGCAGTCCGATCCAGCAGCCAGTGGGAAGGCATCCAATGGGAAGACATGCCTCATTGCAGAGCGTGTCTTCCCATTGTCTGCCACACAAACCGTCAATCACAGTGTCAGTGGGAAGGATCGGAGCGCAGCACCGTAGGAATCTTCAAGCAAGTAGTGCAGGACTTCTGTAAAGTATCCAGAGTTGAGGACTTAGCATTTTAGTTCCTCAACCTGGGTACTTTACAGGAATGGAGGAAGAGGAATGAGGAGTGTATGAGGCGAGTATAATTATCCTTTAAGGTCATCAAATAAGATCACCTGTCACATACACCTGCAAAAACACTGCAGATATTTCAGACAGAACTATACACAGAAATATTCTGCTTTTGTATACCCAGTCTAAATGAATACCACAGATATACCACCATAACCTGGATGAATGATAACCTTCACAAGCAGGTTTAATTTCTTGTTTTTTGCTTACAGCCGCCGTCAGTGGGAATGTCATTGTGAACACTGTAGCAGGCGTTCCTTCTGCCACTTTTCAACCTATAAACAAGAGACTGGCAACTCCTGTCATACCCGCCACTCTTACGGTAATCAACATTCTGTGTGTGTGATTAGCATATCTATTAATTATAGTAATCTAAGCATCATTTCAAAATCCATTTCTGTTTACAGGCTCCTGGTGCATCTCCACAGGTGGTTCACACACAGCAAAGAGCTGTGGCCTCTTCATCCGCCCCTGCAGAGATGGTAGCAATAGCAACAAACCAGGGTGTTCGTGCAGTGACGCCAGTTACAGGAGGGGCTGTAGTCTGCAGCAGTATTACCACTGCCCAGACACAGGCGAGATCCATTGTAACACAGGTGGCTACAGGTATTGAAGTGTTTTTTCTCTCTTCTTATTTTATCTCTGTGTTGCCTTTTCATGCACACTTATTTTTTTAGCCACCACAGCTGGAGTTCAATTGGCTGGCAAAGCAATCACTCCTGCCCAATTCCAGCTTCTTAGGCAACAGCAGGCAGCCCAAGTTCAAGTTCCACAGATTCAGACCCAGGCACAGTCTCCAGGACAAATTAAGGCCGTTGGTAAAATATCCCAGGTGAGATAGACAAAAGCTCTTATAATATAATAGGTAAATACATTTCTAAAATAACTCACATATTTACTGTGCAGGAACAACTGCTCAAGCTGCAAAAACAGAAGATGCAGCTCCCTCAGCAGACAGCTCAGGCAACAGCTCAACAGCCGCAAACAGGAGCTCAACAGACTGCACCTGTCCAAGGTCAACCACCACCTCAGCAAACACAACCTCAGCAAACTCAACAGCTTACTGCAGTCACTGCACCAAGAGCTGGTGCTGTACTTACAGGAGCTACTGTTACAAATTTACAGGTTGCACGATTAGTAAGTCTCCACATATATATCTATATTTATTTTAGGTTGGTGCCTGTTTTATGCTGCAGTTGTTTATGATGTAGATAGAACACAAACCCACATAGTCTGTATTACATAAACACAAAGCACATATTCACATTCAGTGTTTCCTAGGTCTCCTAGATACAAATATTTCAGGTGAAAAAAAAAACTTTAAGTTCCCTTATTTGGAGTTAAAATCACAATTTCATTAAAACCCCGACAGTCACCTAGAACCACAATCTGATGGTTCCTTTCCTTTATCATGTATGGACATCCCCTGCTCAGAGCTACTGGTCAGCTTATTAAAAATCAAAGGGTAGAAATACAAATCCTGCTTTGCAGACCCACAAGGGGAGAATTCTGGTGTCAAATTATTTAAATGGATAGTGCAGTATTCCGTTGTATATTAATACAATTTGTTTTAGTTAAACTGCAAGGAAAATGAAATTCAACATTTCTTTATTAGCTCAGAGTCTTTAAACTTGTATTGGTAGATTTATTTTTTTTTTTAAATAATTTTACAAATGTATTTTCCTTTTGTAAGCTTCAGGCTCAGGGACAAATACAAGCCCAGCCAGGACAAACGGCACAAGTTGCTTTAGCAAAGCCTCCTGTTGTGTCTGCTGTAGTATCAACTACCGGTGTCACCACTCTCCCAGTTACAGTAGCAGGAATCAGCGTTGCTATTGGGCAAAACCAGAAAGCTGCCGGTATGATTTTTTTTTTTAAATATAATCATTTCCCATTACACAAAAGCACTGAGATCAAAGTAAATCCAACTGAACAGTACAGTGGCCCAGTGGTTGAGACTGTTGCCTTCTGGACTTCAGATCCACCCTCTGATGCATCTGCATGGAGATTGTATGTTCTGCTTGTCCTCGAGTGATTTTCTCATTTTGTCTCTCATTATCATAATAAACTGTGTTTCTGCGTGTGTGATACTCTATTGTGTGGTTTAGGTGGGGAACCTTGGCCACTATAGCTATCTTGGAATATCCTTTACCCCTTATTAAAGGGTAATAATTGACATTAATTTGACACAATTTGTCCTTTAACATACTGTACATGTTAACATCAGTTAAAATGCATTTCCACCATTTTAACAAAAATTGGTTTATAGCTTACCGGTAAGCCCTCCCATCCTATTTTTCATTATATTTACCTTTTCCAAAGATGCTTCCAAAGTTACTTGCCGAACCCCAGGCTAAACCTTGTGGACGTACTTTTACGATAACCCACAATATCGGAATTTTACAGCCATACAATACCAAGTAGTTGTACAGTACCACTACGGGGTTGTATAGGCGATCGTGCAATTAGGATCACAAATGTAAATTTATTACCGTGATCATTTTTGTACAATCATAAAAACAACAAAGGCACTGTATCACCATGGCTTACTTATTTGCAGCTTTAGGTGAGTTGATCTCGCGGCCAACAGCCGATGGGCATTACTAAAGCTGCATACTCTTCTACTGTGTAAGCTTGCAGTAGAGGAGGTGTGATACAATCGCCTATACAGTATCATGTCGGTATGGTTGTAGGGTTACAAATGCACGACTGCAGTATAAGCACTTTATAATACCATAAAAATACATATATACTCATAACATTTGTAAATTTGAGGCATACTAGAAAGTAAAAGTTAAAATAGCTGTGAATTCTATTTAATCTATTTTTCTATTTTCATACTGTACATAAAGAGAGACAGGTTCTACATTTAACAAGCACTCTCCATCTAGTCCAACTTTTACAGCCTACTTTTAAACTTTACCCAACAGTTGACCCAGAGGAAGGTAACAAAAAAACAGCTAAAAGTGTGTGTGTGTGTGGGGGGGGTGTTGATGGGACTAAATACCTTTCTCCTTTGGTTAAAAACAATTAAAAATAGATAAAGTGCATAAACAACAGCTGCAATCCGTAAATACAACACTGGCTATATGTCCTCTATAAGTCAACCGGTCAGTGCTCAGGAATCGTACAGAAAGGCAGGAGAACCAAGCATCAGGTAAAGTATAGGGTAACGTGAGTGGTGGGGGAGGACTCCATAGCAGATAAAGCCGGGTGCGCGTTGCCAAACACAATATTAACCAATGATGCACGGGTTAGAGAAATGCCCTTATTTGTATTAAGGCTATTACTTATATCGGTATGCTGCTGGGTCTTAGCAAACGCGATAATAAAGTGCATTAAAGCTAAAGCAACACTGGTAAATGTTCATATTATTTACAATACATTTGTAAGGAATGGAAACTAGAAGTTTCATTCCTTCTTTGCATATTCTCTAATGCCTTATCGGTATACTCTCCCTATCAGTGACATTTTACAATCTATACAGATTAAAAAAAAAATTAGAAATATTAGGTGTTGGAACCTGAAAAAAGGGCAAGAAATGTGTGCTCATTATAGAATAGTGAACTGGGTAATTAACAGATAATTATTTTCGGTCCAATATCCAATTAATCTTTTGATCAGAATTGGCATGCAATCAAAGTACATACAGGGAGATTCAATACAAGTTCTTATTGTTAAAAATGGTGCTAATTTTGCCCCAACCAATCAGATGTTAGCTTTCAAATGTTAAATAAAATCTGATTGGTTGGGACAAGATTAGCACCATTTTTAAAGGTAAGAACTTTTATTGAATCTCCCTGATTGTATTATAAAGAGAAATCACTTTGTAAATGAACATTCCTTTTGGATTCACTGTTTCAAGAGTATGGATCCAGAATGAGAACCATTTTAATAGTTGTAAATCCAGGTTTCCTCCTCTTGGATGTGGTGACATTTTTTTAATTCCATAGCATAGCAACTCTTTTGTTGAACAATTGTCCACTTTGCACAGTGTAAGGTATATTTATCGAACTGGTTTCATAGAGTGGACCTATACTTTTTTGGTTTTTTTTGGTTTTCTGTAGGTGGACAAGCAGTGGTAGCTCAGCCCTTAAATGTACAGCTTCTAAAATTAAAACAACAGCAGCAAAAAGCTCTTCAGACCCAAACAACTACAGGACAAGCAACTGTGCAACAGCCAAAGGTATTACCATTACATTGATTTAAAATCCAACAGTAGAAAGATTGGGGAAGCTATACTGGGCTCTGGTGTTCACTTGGTATAGACACAGGTATGGAATAGACGCAAGTTTCATATTTTTACTCACTTATGCAACATGTCAAGACCAACAGCGAAACTTTAAAGGAAAGAAGTGTGACAAAAAAGATAAAACACAAAAAGGATTAGGGTCTAAATCTACCTGGCTTTATATTGGCTACCTATTGTTACATGACTACCCTTTTTACCTGTGGCTAATAGGCTTTTTTTGTACAATCGAAAATATGCAGGAACCATTTTTTCGCAATAAAGGTATATACTTAAGGTTCGTACACATGTGCGATCGCGGGTCCTGACCCACGACACTAGATGTGTACAAACGTCCGTTTATGCCGATAATTGTCCTGTGTATGGGCCCTTTATCGGCCGAAATGACCACTTGTTCGGACATCCGCCCAGCCGGTCAGGCAATGATCCCCGACCGAACGCTGCTTCGGGCGATAAAGTGCCCATACATGAGACGATTATTGGCCGGAACGGACGTGTTCACCATTTTTGGTGCGTTAACGCATGCGTTTCCATAACTCAAAACGGCAAACGCATGCGCAAAACACACGTGCAAACACAAAAGGCACAAGAATCACGTACACAAACGCGTGCGATTTTGTGCGTGATTCCTATGCGTTGCAGTGTGGCCTCACCCTTAGGCCTTACTTGCTTTTTTGTGCAAATCAAAATATGCAGGAGCCGCATATATGCATCTGAAGTTGTTGGATGTTGTTAGGAACCTCAATTTTTCAGCTATAGACAGGTTCAGTGGCTTTGGGTTTCACATGGTTCTTCGTTCCATATTTTCCGGTTTCAGACAGAACTGGTTTAAATGAAGGTGTTTAATTTTAATACACTTATTGAACACACCTAAAATGGAACTGTAGAGCCCTATATTAATTTAAATATCAGCCATATGTATAAAACTAAATTACTTTTTTTTATTAATCAGGTGTAAGAGATTTTGGAGAATGGGGCCCTGAAAGATGTCGTTTTTATATATCTAAAGTGATTTTGTCCAAACGTGCAGCAGCCTCCAACCTCTTTTGCTGGGAGTCGTAGATCAGAAACTACATTCAATGCTGCCCAAAAGTCACAGTTTATGAAATAAATTAAATGGGTTATCAGACCAAATTACTATTGAAAATTTGAAACAATTGTTAAAGACAAAGACAGTTTCTGTACAATATTTGGACGTGTTGTAGCATAATTGAAATTAATCTGACACAACATGTTAACATCCTCCCTAAACTAAAAAATGTGCTGAAAATTTTACCATTCAGCAACACATGTTAAAGAGCATCTCCACCATTTTAACAAAAATTGGTTTATAAGCCCCCCCATCCTAATTTTCATTATATTTACCTTTTCCAAAGATGGTTCCAAAATTACTTACAGAACCCCAGGCTGAACGCGCCGCCGTACCTTTACGATAACCCACAATATCGGAATTTTACAGCCATACAATACAAGCAGTTGTACAATTCCGCTATGGTGTTGTATAGATGATCATACAGTTACGATCGCAAATTTAAATTACCGGCCATGATCATTTTTGTACAATCATAAAAACAAATCTTAAAGGCACTGTATCACCATGGCTTTCTTATTTACAGCTTTAGGTGAGTTGATCTCGCGGCCAACAGCCGATGGGAATTACCAAAGCTGCATACTCTTCTGCTGTGTAAGCTTGCAGCAGAGGAGGTGTGAACCTGCCGGTAAAGAAAAGAATTTTGTACATAACTTTAGTACCATCTTTGGAAAAGGTAAGTATTAAAAAAATAGGATTGGAGGGGCCCTAAGGGCTAGGCCACACTATCGCGTTTTTCTTGTGTTTGCGTTTTTTCAGATCATTGGAAATGCGGCAATGCACCAAAACTCGCTTTCAGGTACGTTGCGATTGCACATGCGATTGCGATTTGCATTCCGCATTTTTAATCGCATGTGATTCCGTGTGCTATTGCGTTTGCAGCGCAGTGTGGCCGTGCCCTTATTCCAATTTTTGTTGAGAGGATGGAGATGCCCTTTTTAGGGAGAAACAGGGCTAGACATTTCACCACATTTTAAAGTTGGAGGGTATGTTTTATCCTGAGCCACACAAAAAAAGGAAAAAAATACACTAAACTAGCCACCTTACAGTGGAGAGAATGTGCTGAAACCAACAGGACAAGCTTTTCATGGTCATTAACTGATTGACGCTGAGAATGGTGTTGCAAATTGAAAACCTGTTCACATATTAGTGAACCATTTAGCTACACTGATCTGATTTTTTATTTTTCTGTTTCTTGCAGATTACAGCTCAGCAAGTGACTGTCCAAGCCCAGCAGCAGCAACAGGGCCAACAGAAAGTGACATACACCACTCAGCCAGCCATTAAAACACAATTCCTTACTGCTCCAATCAACCAAGCTCAAAAGTCACCTGGAGCCCAGCAAGTGCAGGCTCAGATTCAGGTACAGGTAACCGCTTCCATCACATAATACTCCACTGGTGACAGAGGGGGGGTGTAGAATTATGGCATTCTAAATATGAAACTGTAAACAATAATCTGCATGTTTGATTATGAAGCTCAAGGAACCGTGTTATTAGCTTGAATGATTATATGGAAGGATCACTGCATCCAGGGTCACCTTACATCCAAATTTCCTCCAGTTTGCATGGCTAGTTACTTTACTGTAGAGGGAGACAATTTGCAAGGGAAATTCCATGTGCATAGCCAGCTTTAGATACCCATACACCAATGTTCCCTCTAATTGGAAATTGTATGTGTGCGCAGATATACATTTTCTGTGCACATACAAAATTAAATTGCGTGTGCTACATACCGCAGCACTTATTTTCCAAAAGATTTTTGTGCATGCACCAGTTTAGCCTGTGTGTGCAGGCCAGCAGAGTTGTGTGTGCCCACACCAGCGCACACCTTAGAATGAACACTGCCATAAACTACAAACCCAACACCATGTGTTTATAAACAGGCCTCATCTTTTACTAAAAATTTCTGAACAGTATGTTCTCTTGTCACAACACATATAAAACTGAACACCACTAATCATATAAGAAAAAAACAACAAAAAGCGGAAATATGTAATAATTATATCAGACTGATAACACAAGCGACTAATGCTATACTTGTGATTTATTTAATAATTCTGTCTCTCTATTCCATGGAAGGTTGCAAAACTACCTCAGGTGGTTCAGCAGCAGACAGCAATGGCAAACATACCGCAGATGGTAAATGCTTCCCAACAGGTTAGTTTGTATTACATGGATTCACACATCAAACAGCGGTAAAATACAAATTACCCCAAATTAAGGGCACGACCACACCGCAACGCAATTGCGTGCGATTTCGTTGAGTTTGCGCATGCGTTTTCTTCAATAGGTATAAGAAAACGCATGCGATTACAAATGCGGAACGCAAATCGCAAGCGCAATCACAACGCACCCGAAAACGCGCCTTTTCGGTGCGTTGCCATGTTTTTAATGATTTTTAAAATACGCAAACGCAGAAAAAATGCAGCAGTGTGGCCTAGCCCTAACAATAAAATGGAAAGGTCCAAAAGAGCTTGTTTGGCTATGTTAGTTGAGTGTAAACTGTGCTGTCATCCTTATGTTCTTACCTGTATTTTACTTGTACCTTCTAATATGTTCTTTAAATAAACATTTCTAGGGTAAAAATGCAAATAATTTAATCGCCTAATTCTGCTGCAGGTTCAACCTCAGACAGTGACCTTGACCCAAGCAACAGCACAGCAGCAAGTACAAGTATTACCGGCAGGTACAGCAGCTCAAGCAGTCCAACAGAAGCTGATCCAGCAACAAGCAGTAGTAACAACAGCCTCATCACAAATCCAGGCCCCAGCTAATCAGAGCACATCAGCAGCACCTGGATCTGCTGATACACAGCAAACAAAGTTACAAGTACGGACTCCAACCGTCAGGATAAAAGCTCCCACTAAACCGAGTTGATTATTAAAAATAAACTGCAAGAACAGTGAGAAGATGGTCTAAGCCCAAACTATCTAATATATGGATCCCACTATTTTCCTCTGAGAGTTTTAGAAAAACGAATACACAACAGTGCTTTCCAGAAAATGCATAAAAGACCTGGGGTAAAAGAAATAAATTGGAAATGCTTTGTTAGTTTTTTTTAGTTTCTGTCCCTTTAAGGTTTATTCAGCAGAAACATTTTTTTGTGCACCATAATAAATGTCATTCTGTGCTGCATACGTATATCTATGTTTTCAGTACTGTGTGGGCTTAATAAACAGTCACCTTCATTCAGACTTTCAGTACAACAAATGGAAGTTAGAATAAAGACAAATGGATATTTTTATGGTCATCCCCAAAAATTGACAGTTAAGTGAGGTAAAAGGCCCATACACACGGTAGATTGTGCGACAATCACACGTGTGACAGGGATAGTTGCCAACGTCCTTTATTTTCCGGAAGGACAAATCCTCAATGATGCCAATAGGAGCCGGCACACACGTACGATTGTTGGACGAAGCAACTGTTCATTGGTCGTTCATTTGCCATTACAGTCTTACGTCTAAATAAAGGTGCCAGAAGTTGTGATTTTTAAACCACTTAGGGCTAGGCCACACGTCACCATTTTAATGCACAATCCGATTGTGTGATAAAAAGCGCCCAGTAGTGTTGGCCAATCTATTGGCCACATTAGGTGCACTTCCTTGTGTTGCGAGATGCTACTTGCGTGCACGTTTCCGCTCCGCTGCTATGCGGTGTAGTGTGATCTCGGCCTAAATAATGCATTCTGTTTCAAGGAGACATTATAACAGGACTTGTATTCATCAGTGAAGTCATTGCCATGCAGTATTTAAAGTAAAAGTTTTATGCACTTTTTAAACCATTTCCTTTCCAGCCATGCCTGGTACTGTTGTAGATTGTGTTAGAAAATAGTGTTTCTTTGTGTTAGAAAATATACAAGTGGAATGTTTGTGAATGTTTATCAAAACATTTAGAAAATGAAAAAAAAACAAATCACACACCTATTTTCATGGGTAACATATGTGGGCAGTGTTCATAAAAGTTTTAGCTTTGTTTACTTCAGTATTCGCATTGTAAAGTTTACGTTAAATTGGTCTGAAATGAAAATGCTTCGGGATTCCACGTTATCATTCCTGTACATTTGTGGCCTAGGCTATCCTTATTTAACATATCCATTTACAGAGCCTGTCCCAGACTTTACAGGATCCTCCCAGTGTGTGGTTAACATAAGCTTTGCGAATGTAGAATACAACAATCCATAGAATAATGTGAAATCCCACTGCAGCCAATGAAATACCAAATTAAATACATTAGAAATTAGCACGTCAAAAAACGTGTAATTGTGTCTAATTTGCTTTTCTATTTTGGACTTGCTTTTTTGTAACTTATATATAAATTTATATATTGTTTTCTGTGTTTGCAATGCAATACTTTCCTGAGATCATGTAATAATTAAGATTTATTGTATCTCAGGATCTCAGTCAGGTAAGATGTGCTGGCTTGTGCCTCCAGGTCAAAGGCATTGCACTGCTATGTTGCACAAAACTTAACTTAGCCAGTTTTGCATTGGATTTGCCACATTTATTTTTGGAAATGCCACAGGCATAGTGAACTCAGTGTAAAACCCAAACTAACCCGATAACTCAGGTAGTGTGGGTTTTACGTTGATTTGGCCTCTAAAGGTTTGATTTTTCAGCTGACCTCCGCCTGGCAGATCCCCCAAAAGAACATACACAAGCACGACTGTCGACAGAAACGGCCATTCGTCACGGGTGAAAATCGTGATTGGGGGTCAGCTGCAAAATCTTATGTGTGTACGAACCTTAACAGCCAATATTGCATCGCCCCCTTTCAGTCTTACATTTGCAAATGGCTGCAGTAATTAGATCATGTAAATCTTGTACATTGCCTTTTGCTAGAGTGCACTTTTTACACTATTGGGATACTGGAGTGTACATTAGTATAAGTGAAAAGATGAGTGAGAAAATAACTTACTTAGCAAATAGCCTGTGTTGTAGTGTCTTGGGATGAATCATTGCCCTGTATCTTGCTTTTAAAAATGTTTTGCACTTGCATGAATGCTATGGTCATTTTGTCCATGTTTCTCTTATTTTTCACTGTTTGAAGACAGTTTTTGTAACATATAAATATATATACACTCATATATTTATATATACATTTATAATATAATTTAAAATACACATTATGACCACTTTTTTGCCAAAAGAAAATGCTTTAATCTGTATGCCCTATGGCTTTAAAAAGGATGGTCGGTTAATTTGAACCATAATGTGTTCAACATGTACATAATTTGGGAAGACATATTTGTATGTTCTTTAGAATCATAGTGAGTCATGCATTGCACATTACCAGTGTAATAAAGCATACCTTTTTCATTATAAAATGTCCCAGGCTGTTTTTTCCCCTGGCTCAGGACAGAAAAGGTCCTTATGTTAGTCCTGGTTCTTTTTCACAAAATGTAAATTAATTTCACAAGTGAGAGATGTAATTTATATGTTCTAATAGCTGATCAAAATGTAACTGTATTTTACCTGCAACAAATAATGGCCCAGGAGATGCAAGTCCCAAGCCTATTGCTAAAGGTAGCTGTGCCTGAATCGAGTGGTTTGGTCCATAGATTGAATGGCCTCAAATGTCTGTCAGATATTTATACAATCAGCCAATACAGACACGGCTGCTGGACTGTACCCTTCTGCTGTGCAAAACAGCATAAAGAGGCTGGTAAGTCTCTTTAGGGGATAATTTTTTGCAATTTAAAATAGTTTATGGGGATTCCCTACCAGATATGAAACTTTTTTTTGTTGGGGGGTGTTTACCCTATAACAAATTAGATGTTCTATTTGCTTGTCCTTAAACCTGTGTATGGTTGTTAAGAATATTGTTACTGTTGTACAGTTATTCAAGCATGGTTATCAACAACTTGTTAAAACAAATTGAAAAATTAAAGGGCATCTATAGTAAAATGTAAACATTGCTCCAATTCAGACAAAAAAAGGTTATTGTATTCTGCCTTATTCTTACCTTCCTCTGTGGCTCCATTTTTGCACACTGTCTGATTTACTGCAGGGCTCCCCACTCCCCCTCCCCTCTCTGTTCACTCCCCTGTTCATTTAGTCCGGCTGTAAATTATGCCTGTGAAACAAGCCGCTCATGTGCATTAATCCTCCTACATGTGACACATCACTCTAACCTTTGTAAAGAAAAAAAACCTTGGTATGTAAGCCTATAGAAAGCAAGTATCTCTGTTTTCTGGTTGGCTACTGTATACAGGCATGCTGTTAGGGGATTTGATTGACAGCTCAAGCAGGAGTGGTGTATTGAATTCTTTACTTCTTTCAGTCAGGAAAGAGGAGGAAACTGAAAATAAAGGTACTCTGGGGGTTAGGGGGATTTATAGAACACAATAAGAACAAAAAAAAAATAATTTTCCCACTATAGATACCCTTTAATGGAAAAAGTAGAAACATAGAAATGCAAATCATGACAGTATTTCAAAATTAAAAGAACTACAATAAAAGTTCTTATTTAAAATGGTGCTAATTTTGCCCCAACCAATCAGATGTTAGCTTTCAAATGTTAAATTAGTTCTGATTGGTTGGGGCAAAATTAGCACCATTTTAAACGATAAGAACTTTTATTGAATAACCCTGTTCATTTTTTAAAATCCTAATGTGAAAGCCTTTCTCCTCAGAACTATAAGGCTAGGTACACACCATACAGTAATTCAGGCCGACCTAGCCACTTTTCAGTTTTTTCGGTCGGTCGGGCCGAATTATTGTATGGTTCCTTGTGGTGGTTGCAACCAACCACTTTGCCCAAATCGGACAAACGCACGATCAGACAGGTCAAAAAACCACAGCCAAATGTGCAGTCCTCTATGGACTGCACAATCGATTGTGGTTACTGTCGGACGCGTCTGCTTTTCCCGCGACCAACAGTACTTTGTCCTGGCCGATCGTTCGAAAGCCTTGAATCGTTCAGGAGGAAAAGTGAGGATGTCTTGTATAAGTGTAAGATTCATCTTTAGTAGGTTACATTAACATACATGAAAAAGTAGATTCTGTAACTAAAAAAAAATCCATGTTGTTGCCAGTACAACTTACTGCCCATGTAGTCTTCAAGAGCCTTGTGAGTTTTGGCACCTATTTCTATACAGACGTCTCCACACCAATATGGAAGTCCCTGATAAGACTTTGAAAGCTGCCTGGCATTGTTCCAGCCAGCATGAATTACCTCCAGCCTTTCAGGGAACAATGACTACATGACACAATGTTAGTGAGTGGATGTACCCTTTAAGACCTAAAGACTATGTTAAAAATGGTGCATTCTCACAAAACACGCAAACCATCTGAATATACGCTATATTAAATGACTTTCTTCACGCCCCAAAAATGGCTTTTATTAATAAATGGGAAGTTATGCCGGGAGCAAATTTAGAGAAGGACCAATGGTCAAATATATTTGAATCTTTAAACAAATGCTCTTTCAATATAATAATCCAAGAAAAGTTTTAAAATCTTACACCATCGGTGTATGTCTCCCCAAAAAACACACAAAATACTTCCCCAAGCATCCATCCCCTTTATGATATAGAGGATGTGGGATCTCAGCTGACTTGAAACACTGCTGGTGGGTCTGTGCAGAAAATATGGATAGAGTGCTAGAAAATAATCCAAGAGGTACTACACACTAAAGTAACTCTTGATCCATGGCTGGCACTTTTTGATAGAAAGTCACTCCAACTTTCTCTAAATGGGAATAAATAAAGTCCAGAGCACACAAAAATTCCAGAGAACACTCCAGCACACCACTGTTGGCTGTATGCCAGACAAATAAATAGGTGCAATCCCCCCTAGCCCTCCACTCCAGGGAGGGGGAGCACACTAATCAGGTGAATCCAAAAGAGTTTATTGAAACAACATTCACTTTGTTGTATGTTGTTTTAATAAACACTTTTGGATTCACCTGATTAGTGTGCGCCCCCACTATTTTCTTGTGCTATAGAATAAATGAATGCACAGTGTGTGCGCAGGAGCTAGATCCCTCATAGCAGCTACATGGAAACAACCTGGCTCTTCAAGACAACAATAACAAAAATCTGGTGGCTATGCGAGAATGAACTGGTGGTTAACAGAATAAGAGGCACAATAAAAAACTACGATAGTGTCTGGAACCCATGGATATACGCTATGGGAGTTTCTTGGGAGAGCCGGCCCGACAGAGAGCACGAGTAATAGTATGGGGTGAAATGAAAAATGGAAAGTAGAAGTAAGGGAGAGCGGACACGGTATAGAAAAGGATACTGCTAGAACTTTCATTTTTATTTTGTTGTTTTATTATTTCAATGTTTTATTGTTTCGCTTTATTTTGTCCTGTTGGACCATGTTTTATATGAATATTATAAGCTGATACAGTTTTACTATTAAAATATTTTAAAAAAAGTAATAACAGTATATCTATACTAATAAAAGGCAAAGCCCTCACTCACTCATCACTAATTCTCCAACTTGCCGTGGAGGCAGATGGCTTAAATTTGGCAGGCTCATTCATTGCACCTTACTTACAAAAGTTAAGCAGGTTTCGTTTCGAAATTCCACCTGTAACGGTGAGTATCTGACATTGCACAGACTTATGGTTACCTAGCTTACAAGCTATACAAATCTATATGGTTGGTCCGATTTCAACCAAATTTTTGTATGCATATACTCCTTTACCAGTAAAAGGTTAACGAAGTATTTTTTTAGGGTGGGGGTGAATGGGGGTGGGGAATAGAATTTTGAACTCCTGCACACTAACGGCTGGACCGTTTTTTACCAAAATTTCATGGTGTGTGTGGGGACTGGCTGAGGTGTAAGGGGAAGGGTTTGGAGGGTGGACAGAGAGGAGTAGTGGGGGGTATTGGGGGCGGACGGGGAGGGGTGGTGGGGGTTATTTTCACCAAAATTTCATAGTTGAATAAAAAATATATTAAAGTTAATGAGTGTTGCATTATCGTAAAGCTTATTGAATTGTCTTTCTTTAATATATCAAGTGCCGAGTGATTACAGCAATCTTGATACATTATTGCTTTCTTACTAAAAAGGTTATTTGAATACATCTCCGCTGCAAGCGCGGGTATTTTGTTAGTTAGATATATAAATGCTAACTGAACTTTAAGAACTGTTCAAATATCTCACGCCTACTTACCCTAATGTTTGTATATATTTTGATACTAATCAATAAAAAATATTTTGAAAAAATTATGTAAAAAAAAGGCGCATTATACTCACGCAATTCCCATCTTACTATTATATTTTTAGAAAATCATACTTATCCAACTGGCTATTGAGGTATTTTAAAATAATAGAGAAGAAGATTGGATCATACTAATTGCACAAGTCCCAAAAATAAAGTGATTTTCCTTATTATAAAGCAGCAGTATGGTATAAAATAAAGAGAATTTCACAGAGAATTTGATGGTTTTTTTTTTAACATTTATTAGTTAAAAACAATAAATTTATGTACAAAAAAAAAAAAGTCTTGGGACAAAAATCATTATAATGGTTCTTCTGGGGAATCTGCATCTCCCTCTTTTGACTTGTTCTTTTCCAGCTTTGCAATGAGATCTGCAAAACAAAGATCTTAAGCATGAAAAAAGGGGAACTAGAAGAAAGTGTGTAATATTGTTACTATTGTTAACTATACTTCAAACAAAGAACTAATTTGTGCACATTCAATTCAAAAGCTGCTTTAGTCTGCCCTTCTCTATGGATAAATGTAAACAATTGGTTTATAATATTGTAATTTCATAATAAGCAGAGAACAAAACAAAACACAAAAACCTTCTACACTGTTTTGATCATACCTTTTGTGCCACAAGCCAAACCATCAACTTAGAACTTAGACCAAATACAGTTCAACCCTGGCATGTCCACCCTCTTAACTTAAACTAATTTTTACTTTCTGATTAAAGGGTATCTTTTTCTGTAGTGCAGGGCACCCCAACCCACCCCTAACCACCATGTTAATTATTTAAAACAAGCCCCAGAAATAGACTTACCATTGTTCGTTACCTTGGCTCTCTGCTCCCCGGGATATAGCAAATAGGGGCCAGACCGTCAGCTGCTCCTGTGATTGGCTGAGGGTGGCTGTCGGCTATGCCAAGGGAACAAAGGATCTTAAGTCTATTTCTTAAGCTTGTTTTAATATTAAATTTAGGGGTGCTCTACACTACAGAAAAGGGTTTTTATAGGTAGGGGGATAAAGCAGCCTGAAGGGATCCAGAGGGTAGGAGGAAGGAAGGACTCCCCTGTGCATGCCAGCCATTACTGAGGACCAGAAAGAAGAAGGCACCAGATAACAGACAGCTCCTACTCTTCACTTTCTGGGACTTTGAACAGGCACTGCAGGAAAATCAAAAGGAGCAGAGGCGTAAGGTAAAATTTTCATTTTGGGTGGATATACCTTTTAAGCACCCCCAAAATCACATTTTTATTATACTAACCGTTACCAAATAATGGTTTTAAAACACAACACAATCCCTTGCCACAGTTCTCTTCTCTGCAGCTTCTGGTCTGACCATCAGTTATAGCTGATATGACACAGATATAATGGCCAGTGGTTGGTGGCCATATACAAAGCTGTCTCCTCTGCTGCTGTGCAGCATAGAAATAAGTTAAGTTTTAACAATTCTCATCAAAAGAGGGAGGAAAGGCGAGATGGTTTCCTTTTTTCCCCAAAAGGCAACATTAAAACAAGAGTTAAATCTAGAGAAAATGTCACCACAGCAGGTCCTTAGCATTATCATAATAAGAGGATTTTGTTACTCACCGTTAAATCTTTCTCTGAAGCCGAAGGGGGACTCAGGCACAGCAGGGTTTATGCAGTCTACCTCCAGGAGCGGACACTTAAAAATTCAAACAGACACAGGCTCAGGTTTTCCTCCCCTTTACCTAATCCTCTGCAGCAGCAGAAGCCTGCCTCAATTTTGTCCCAAAGAGGGAGTGGAAGGAATAATATTAGGAAAAAATGGTAACCTGGGCAACCAGCCCAGCTAACTTAACTATATAACTTAACAGGGAGGGTAGCCTGGGTCCCCCTTCGGCTTCAGAGAAAGATTTTAAGGGTGGGTAACAAAATCCTCTTTTCTCTTTCAGCCTTGGGGGACCCAGGCACAGCAGGGGACGTCCCAAAGTATTGAACATAAAAGGGTAGGCAGAAGACTTAATCCTCTGGTGCTTGCAGCACCAGTCGACCAAGGGTTGATCCAGACAATAAAATCTGATGAACATATTGATAGATGACCAGGTTGCTGCCTTGCAAATCTGGTCCACTGTGGCGCCACGTTGAGCTGCCCTGGTTGAATGGGCTGCAACCCACAAAGGAGGAGCAGTCCCAGCCTCTTCGTAACACCGCAGAATAGCATTACGAATCCACCGAGCTAGGGTCTGAGGAGATGCCCTAGATCCTCTATGAGAATAAACAAGGCTTTGGAGGAACAAAAGCATTCTGTTCTGGATATAAAGATCCGGATAGCTCTGACCACATCAAGGTACCACAGTCCCCTCTTCTTAGGAGATGTTGGCCGAGGATAAAAGGATGGGACGATAATCTCCTGATTCAGAGGAAAGGAAGAAACCACCTTGGGAAGAAAAGCCAGATGCGGTCTTAGAACTGCTCTATCCTAGAGCCAGAGGGCTCTATTGACAGAAGCTCTTCGAATTGACGTAATAGCTAGGAGAAAAACAGTCTTCCATGAAAGAAGAGACAGCAAGGCCGAGGCAAGTGGTTCGAAGGGGGGACCCTGCATAACCTGTAGAACCAGGGAAAGGTCCCAACGTTGGACCGTTTGCCTATGAGGAGGGCAAACATGAGCGACCCCTTGTAAGAAGTTTTGAATATCCCTACGAAGAGCCAGGCGGCGATGGAAATAAATAGATAGCGCCGAAACTTGTACCTTCAAAGCACTAAGGGAAAGTCCTTTATCTAGTCCTGCCTGAAGGAATCAGGAAGCATTCTGGAAAGGACAAACTTACCAGGAGGAAACCCCACTTACATATACTTGCCATATACAGTGATAGATTCTGGCAGAGGACAGCCAGTATCTCACAGCCAGTATTGTTGGGATAACCGATATTGGGATACCCTCTTCTTCTCAGGATAGAGGATTCAAGCGCCACCAAGACTGGACCAAGAGGAGGAGTCCATGGATCTTCTACTGACATGTCTAGGAGGTCTGAAAACCAAGCCCTCCTCGGCCACTGGGGGGCTACGAATATTGTTGGGCCTTTTTCCCGCTTGACCTTCTTAAGCACCCGAGGAATTATGGCTAAAGTAGGGAAGGCATAAACCAGTCTGCATTGTCAAGGCACCACTAGGGTATCCACTAGGGATGCCTGTGGGTCCCGCATTGTCGCACAGAATACGGGCACTTTGCGATTAAGACTAGAGGCCATGATGTCTTTGTCGGGAGTTCCCCACCGGAGAACCAGGCTGTCAAAAACCTCTGGATGGAGCGACCCAGGTCGAAAGAGTGACGGCTAAAGAAATCTGCCTTCACATTTAATACTCCCCGGATGTATCTCGCTGAGATAGCTGGTAGAAAGTGCTCTGCTCAGGTTAGAATTTAATGTGTCTCCGCCATGGCCATCTCTCTCCAGGTGCCATCCTGGTGATTAATGTAAGCTACCGCAGTGGCATTGTCCGACTAAATCTGGATGTACCTGTCAGCTGTTTGGTCCAGTGGGAGAGAGACAGAAAAATGGCTCGGAGCTCGAGGATGTTCCCTTGAACACATACTCTGGGCCGTCTGGGGGCTCACATCTGTAGAAACTACAGTACACAATGGGAGGCAGAGAGATTGGATTCCTTTGTCCACTAAATGAGGGATCGTCGAATAGGTAAGGGCAGGGGAATCATCAAGTCTAGAGATTCCATTGCCCTGTTCCATATTCCTAGTAGGTGATACTGCAGAGGTCGAGGGTGGAACAAGGCATATGGGACTGTTTCAATACTGATACCATCTTGCCGACTAGCCGCATGGTTTGACGAATAGAGATTCGTGGGGAGGATATCGCCTGGAGGGCAAGAAGTTTAAGAGCAGTTGTCTTGTCCTAAGGGAGGAAGACTCTTTGAAGAGATGTGTCGAATAGCATGTCTAGGAAGGGCATTCAATGACTGGGGATGGGAGATTATTTGCGTGGGTTGATTATCCAGCTGATGGAGGATAGGATTTGAGAGCGCTGGAAGGTATGGTTCCAGGCTGCGGACACGGATGGGGCTTTGATCAACAGATCGTCCAGATATGGGAGAAAGAATATTCCTTGTAGCCGAATGAAGGCTGCTTGACATGGCATCAGACACGGGGGGCTGAAACGAGGCTGAATGATAGGGCTGTGAATTGAAAATGGAACTTCCCCACCACAAATCTGAGGAAACTGGTGACCCTGCCAGATAGGGACATGTAAATAGGCGTCCTGAATGTCTAGAGATGTTATGAAGTCTCCCATGTTGGATAGCTAGAATGACGGAACGTAAAGATTCCATCTTGAAGTGGGCCTTTCTGACGTGCTGGTTGAGTTCCTTGAGGTCTAAGACCGGAAGAAAGGAACAGTCCTTTTTTGGATCAGGAAAACGGAGTAGAATCCAGAAAATCTTTGAGCTGTAGGAACTGTAGATATTACTTTGGCTAGTAACAGGGAATCAATTGCCTGTTGAAGGGCCTTTCGGTGTTGGAGACATCTGGGAAGTCTGGATGGGAAGAAGCGTGGTGGGGGAGAGAAATGAACTCTATGCGATCTCCTTGCAAGATTACCTGTAGAGTCCATGCATCCGTGAAAGAATGATGCCATGCTTTCTGCAAAGAATTAAAGGCGTCCTCCCAACAAAGAGGTAGGAGAATAGTCATGTGGACTTAAATTTAGTTCCCAAGGGATGGAAACCCCCCCGTCTGTTGGACCAAGGTCCAGAGGAGGAGCCCTTCTAGAAGGCGGGGTTGGAATAGAGTGCTCAGCAGGCGACCTGGGGGAGGCTCAAAAGGGCCGAAAGGAGGGATTTTTATGGAAGGTGGGAAGCCTGCAAGGTCGATTTTGAGAGAGGAAAGTACTTTTGCCTCCGGTTGCTTGGGAAATTATCTTTTTCGGGGGCCGAATAACTTTCCGCCTGTGAAGGGCAGATTGGTAAGGGCCTTTTTTGAGGCTAAATCTGCCACCTAGGCCTTTAACCAAAGAGCCCTTCTTGATGCTGTTAACTGCTGCAGAGGAACGAGCAATAAGTCTGCTTGTTTCTAGGGCTGGCCACCCAATATAAACGGCCGCATCAAAAAGGTCTTGAATGATATCTAATATCAACTATATGATATAGTTGATTTATTCCATGGCTTTGGCTACCCATGCCGAGGCAAATGTAGGACTTAAGTCGGCACCAGAATCCGCAAATTATATTTTCAGAAGACCTTCTATACGATGGTCATTCTGGTCCTTAAACATAGCTGCCTCTGAAAGGGGAATACTGGTAGCTCTGGAGAGCCTGGCTACCGGTGGGTCAACTACAGGAGGAACTGACCATGTCCGATTTGGGCAAGCGAAACATACTATTGAAATGGCGAGTTTGATGGAGGTGTCATTCAGGAAAAGACCATTCCTGAAGAACAATCCTGTCCAGCTGGTCGTATGATGGGAAAAAGGCGCTGTTCCTTTTGACCTGGGAAAAAAGTTGTTTGAGATTCCTGTTTTGGAATTTCGTAGTCTATTTCTCCTTCCTCTTGGAGATCATCGTCCTATCAAGGGGATTCTTCAACATTAAAGGATGTTAAAGAGTCCTGCAGCCTGGGAGGTCTGGAGTCCCTGTCCGTAGTCACTACCTGTCCGGACTGGAGGACCTGCGAAATAGAAGCAGACAATATAGACATAGAGGAGGCCAGAGATTTGGCCCATGGTTCAGACTCCTGGGAAGTCTCTAAAGGAGCTGTAGTTAGAGCAGACCCCACTGATTGATTCTTAAGAGAAGAAGATGAACTGTCCGCTTCTGCATGTCTCCCACGGAGGGAGCAACTGAAGGAAGGTTCAATCTGCTTTTACAGGTCACAGCAAGAACAAGTCCAACTCCTGAAGCGAACACTTAAGAACTGAGGCAGGCTTATGGTGCTGCAGAGGATAAGGTAAGAGGGAGGAGCACCTGAGCCTGTGTCTTATTCAATTTTTAAGTGTCTGCTCCTGGAGGTAGAATGCTTAACCCCTGCTGTGCCTGGGTCACCCAAGGCTGAAAGAGAAAAACTGATTTCAATGAATGCACAATATACTAAAAATATATAAGACATTACAATGCTACCAACCATTACCCACCTTTAGCTGGATTAAAGACACCATTGGTTTGTGTATTACACACATAACAGCGCTTGGATTTGCGGTAATGCTGAAGTGCACATGTCTCACAGAAATAGTGTTTACACCTGAAAGAAAAGAAATTCACTCATGAAACTTTAATGTAGGGAGAAAAAAAACAGGGAAGATTGTGCAACATTCACACCCATATTACACTACTGTCTGATCCATAGCCACGCAACATAAAGGTCATTTATAAAGGGTGAGGATAGCTGTCAGTTTCTAGTACTCACTTAGTAACTACTGGATTTGTAAAGGTCTCCCTGCAGATGAAGCATTTAAAAGGTAGATCATCTTCATCACTGCTCACCTCATAATTTTCTTCATCTAGAAAGCAACAAACAGGTGTTTAGGTGGTAAATAAATATTACTTTGAAATAATTAAAACATATTAAATCAATTCTGCTTTGCGCTCTTTTTTATACCCCTTGCTATTCCCTGCTGTTGACATTAGTGAGCTGATATTTCAGGTTCTGCAATGGTCCTTCTTCCCAGAATGCACACTACCCTGCAATGTTCCGAACAGTAATTTGGCTGTTGTATGGGACAAAGATGCTCAGATCTCAACTGAGAAACTGAATCAACCCAGGAGCTGGGTCAAGGGCAAGACCATAATGGTCTCTACTAGGGGTACTGCAAACAGGATGTCACGGTTTCGGAAGTATTTATATATACACAGACAAAATGCTGAATGGGCAGTTTAAGGTCACTAGCATTAAAAGTATGTATTTGCATTTAACTTCCCCTTTAAGATCAGGTTCATTTAGCAGTTATTTTTTGTAGGGGGTCTGGTCTGAATTACATGTATTTAGGAAATCATTTGTATCCAGTATCAGTATTTTATGTTGTACCATTTGCTCCATAACGCCCTTCTTCAAGCTCACGTTCCAGCTGCCATCCGTGTTTGTAATCAGAACGGTCATGGAGAAACTTGCAGCTGTCTAAAAGAAATTAAAAAAAAAAAAAAAATTGTACAAAAGCAACCACTATGGAAAATTATCATTTTAAGCCATAAATGTAATTAGAAAGATCAAGAAATGGGTAGTTATACAACGTTATACTGAAAAAAAGTTATAATATTGTATGGGGCCTAGGAATGTGCATTATCTTTTCTATGTTTGTATAAATGTATGACCAGATCAGTAGCACTAATTGATATACCGGTTTAGACGGTTTTCCTATATATGGGTCGATGGAAGAACATGTAACATATATACTCCAATATAAGTCGAGATTTTCAGGCTTTAAAATTAGCCTGAAAGCCTAACCTCGGCTTATACTCGGGTCAAGTCCTAATTTAGATCCAAATGCTGCAATTGTGGATAGTAACCGGTAGGTGTTAAAAATCCTTCATCTGCATAGAAAGTTACAGGAGCTGATCTGCCTTTACACTCCTTCCTGTAGTCAGGCTGCTGGATTCACTCAGCACTGTCACTGATCATCTGGATACTGTAAATCTGATGGGTCTTCTCAGTTTGGTGCAAAAAATGCCTGCTAGTTCAATGCAAGTGACAGCTTGAAACCAGAACTCTCAGGTGACACTTAACTATTGGGGTCAGGAGAATTGTAAATGATGGTAAGCTTAATTAAAAGTTTATTGAACCTTGCCACTCCACATGTTTAGAAACTTCAATTCCCAGCAACCAAAGCATGCTGGGAGTTGTAGTTTCCAAATATCCGCCCCTATTTCTTTAGATATCCAATCTAAACATCTTACATTTCAGCATTTCTGTAAGCAGTTTTGCTGTAGCTGGAATGGTTTAACAGTTGGTGTGCTGTATACTGTATGCAGAATAGACAGTTGGTATGGGGAAAATAGTCAGGTCAGTGGTCAGAGCCTAAGCAAAAAGTACTTAATTGAAGGCATGCAGCAACACACACACCTCAGAGTAAGTGCTACTTACACATTTATTTATAGAATAAATTGCCGCAAAGTAATTTTTTCAGTATACATGCACTTTAAGGATATAAATCTGTTACTCAACTGACATAACAAAACCAGTAGGCAAGTGTTGTACATTCCCCTACACTCTGCAGCAAGAAAATCCTGAGAGTTGTAGTTTTCAACCATCTGAAGATCTACTGGTTGCCTATCCCTGCTTTACAGGTGAGTACATTTCTGTAAACAGGCAGTGTTCTAAATCACATACATACAATTACTGTGACAACATATCAGGTATTTGTAACTGCTTTCTCAAGACTTTTATGGGTACCATGAAAACAGTCCCAGCTAAATAGATTTGACCTGCTTATGCTCAATATAGAATATATATATAGGTTATAGAAAAGACTAGGTAATTGACAATACTGTACATACAGGGTACAAACATAGGGAGCCTAGAAACTGAAAATAACTGAAAAAAAAGATATTGTTCTTACCTGTTAAATCTTTTTCTCCGAAGCCACAGGGGGACCCAGGCACAGCAGGGGTTAAGTGCTCCACTTCCAGGAGCGACACTTGAAATTTGAAGACTTAACAAGCTCAGGTGCTCCTCCCATTATCCTTATATAGCACAGCACCAGAAGCCTGCTTCAGTTTGTCCCAAAGATAGATAGCAAAGGAGAGTAAGTATGAAGGAAAAATATATAACGTTTGTGGCAACAAGCCCAACTGGAAACTGAGTAACTATACTAATCAGAAACTAGTTTAACTAACTTAAGGGAGGGTTGTGCCTGGGTCCCCCTGTGGCTTCGGAGAAAAAGATTTTACAGGTAAGAACAAAATCTTGTTCTGCTTTATCCTTGCGAAATGATAAACACGATGATTCTACAGAGAGGGCTGCTAGTTCGGATGCTCTCCAAATAGAAGCGATGGCCAGCAGGAATAGAGTTTTCCCGGATAGTAGCGATAGCGCCACGTATGTTAGAGGTTCAAAGAGAGGGCCCTGAAGGACCCAGAGAACTAGTGAGAGGCCCCATGGCTGGACAGTTTGTTTGCGAGGCGGACGAAGGTGAGCTACCCCTTGCAGGAAAGTTTGAACATCCTTATGCATGGCGAGTCTTCGATGAAAATAGATAGAAAGGGCTGAGATTTGCACTTTAAGTGCACTAAGGGAGAGCCCTTTGTTTAGTCCCAATTGTAGGAATCTCAACAGTCTGGATAGCACGAAGGTGCGAGGAGAAAAGCCTCTAGAGTTTGCCCAGGTGACGTATCTTTGCCAGATGCAATGATAAATCCTAGAAGAAGATGACTTTCGTGCCGCCAACATGGTAAATATGACTGATGATGGGATACTTCTATTATTTAAGATGGAAGAGTCATTGGCCACGCCGTCAAACTGAGGCGTTTAAGATCCGGATGAAATAATGTGCCTTGAAAGATGAGTTACAGACGGAAAGGTAGAGGCCACGGATCCTCCACTGACATTTTTAGTAGGTCCGAGAACCAAGACCTTCTTGGCCACCTGGGGGCGATAAATATTGTTGGCATCCTTTCCAGTTTGATCTTTTTGAGGACTGACTCGAGGGATCATGGCTATAGGAGGGAAAGCATATACCAGCCAGAATGCCCATGGAACTACCAGTGCATCCACTAGGCACGCCTGGGGATCTCGTGTTCTCGAGCAAAAGAGGGCGACTTTGCGATTGCATCGAGATGCCATCATATCTATGTCTGGTACCCCCCACCGATTGGTCAGGGCCAAGAAGACTTCCAATTCAAATGAAAATTGTGGATATGGCTGGGATGTTCTGCTCATGAGAGGATCCGGTGAGATTCCTCCATGGCCATGTCGCTCCTTATGCCCCCTTGGTGGTTGATGTATGCCACCGCAGTGGCGTAGAGTTTATAGTATTTGAGGTTGAATAAAGACATACGTCGATCCAGTCCAACCCATCTAGCAATATGCTCATTTCCTGCCTAATTGTTGATCCAGAGGAAGGCAAAAAAAACCCCACCAAATTTATGAAGGGGGGAAAAAAATCCTTCCTGACTCCAAGTGACAATCGGAAATTTCCCTGGATCAACGCTACTTTATGTATCAATACCAGTAACTTGCAACATTCCTTGTTTGCAGAAACTCATCCAGCTTTTTTTTTAAACTAACCAGTGACCCTGCCATAACAACATCCACTGGAAGACAGTTCCATAGCTTTACCGTACTCACAGTGAAAAACCCTTTCCGAACTTGAAGCCTAAACCTTTTTTCTTCAAGTCTTAAGGGATGTCCTTGTGTCCTCTGAAATGTTCTATTGGTGAACAATGCCCCAGATAGTTTATTGTATGGCCCGTTAATGTATTTATACACAGTAAAGCGCCAGCACCTTTTCTCCAGCGTACATAATTGTAACTTTTCCAGTCTCTCTTCATATTCAAGCTCCCCCAATCCCGATTAATTTAGTTGCCCTTCTCTAAACCCTTTCAATTTCAAAGATGTCCTTTTTGTACACAGGATTCCAAAATTGCACTGTATATTCCAAATGAGGCCATACCAATTCTTTGTAAAGAGGGAGAATTACATTTTCCTCCCTTGAATCCATACAAGACAATAACATGCTGGCTCTAACTATTGTCGCCTGGCACTGCTTGCTACCTTTAAGTTTGTTATCCACCAAAACTCCAAGATCCCTTTCCAACCGGGATTCACTTACCACAGAACCATTTATAGTATTAGCAGCATAAAGATTTTTACCGTATATACTCGAGTATAAACCGAGTTTTCAGGCTGTAAAATCAGCCTAAAAACTTTAACTCGGTTTATACTCGAGTCAGTACATTTACCTGTGCATCCAGCTCTCCAGTGTCCGGGATTCCTGTCTGTAAGTGCAGCATACAAATTGAATCTGTCTGTAAGTGCCATCCTGCAAATTGAATCCTGTACAATTACGGTACGGTACCGGTACTTAACCATTTCGGCAGCCGCGCGCTGAGTCCCTGTACTGTCGCGCCGGCAGG
This sequence comes from Hymenochirus boettgeri, assembly GCA_019447015.1. NCBI lineage: Eukaryota > Metazoa > Chordata > Amphibia > Anura > Pipidae > Hymenochirus > Hymenochirus boettgeri. Next base: position 298,355,496 of record CM033469.1, on the reverse strand, counting down.
ATTCAATTTGCAGGATGGCACTTACAGACAGATTCAGTTTGTATGCTGCACTTACAGACAGGAATCCCGGACACTGGAGAACAGATTCAATTTGTATGCTGCACTTACAGACAGGAATCCCGGACACTGGAGAGCTGGATGCACAATGGAGAGAAGGTACCCTTTGAATTAGGTGGGAGGGTGAGGGTATAGATGTTTGGAAACTACAACTCCCAGCTAATAAAGCATGCTGGGAGTTGTAGTTTCCAAACATCTGGAGTGCCAAGGTATGAGAATTTAGAATTTGTCAATTTCTACCCTCGGTTTATACTTGAGTCAATCACTTTTATTAGTTTTTTCAGGTACAATTGAGTACCTCGGTTTATACTCGGGTTGGTTTATACTCGAGTATATACGGGTAAGTCCAAAATGCATCACCTTACATTTATCAACACTGAATTTCATCTGCCACTTAGCAGCCCAATGTGACAATCTATCTAGATCCCCCCCTGCAACGATTGCACATCCTCTGAAGTTTTTAATGGTCGACAAAGTTTTGTGTCGTCAGCAAACACAGAAACCTTGCTGACAATACCCACTTCCAAATCATTAATAAACTGATTAATAGAAGCGGCCCCAACACAGAACCCTGTGGCACCCCACTTAGCACTTTAGCCCATAATGATGAAGCCCCGTTTACAACTACTCTCTGTATCCTATTCATTAACCTATTTTCTATCCATGTACAAAATGCGACTCCCCAGACCAACAGACCTAAGTTTATACATTAGTAGCCTATGGGGGACTGTATCAAAAGCCTTTGCAAAATCCAAGTAAACTACATCTACTGCTATGCCAGAATCTAAATTTCTACTTACTTCCTCATAAAAGCCAAGCAAGTTAGTTTGACAAGATCTATTCCTCCTAAATCCATGCTGGTTACTACTTATAATGTCAGTCCTTGAAACATACTCTAGAACATGTTCCCTTATTAAACTTTCCAGGATCTTCCCCACCACTGAAGTTAAACTTACAGGCCTGTAATTACCCTGTAAGTTTTGAATATTGAAATAACATCAGCCTTTTTCCAATCCAGGGGCACACCACCGGACATGAGGGTATCTAAAAAATAAGAAACAATGGCCTAGATAAAACTGAACTTAGCTCCCTAAGTACCCGATGATGTATTTTATCCGGTTTAGTTCTTTCTGTACCATATTCTTGGTTTACCAAAGTGCACTTGAATCTTTTATACCATTATTGCTACTATAATCGATGATATCTGTACTTGGATCTTCTATAGCGTATACAGAGGAAATAAAATTATTCAAGACATTTGCTTTATCGCCATCCTCCATAACTAACTTATCCCCATTGTCTGATTGAATCCTGACAAACTTGTTTGTCAGGGAGAAGGTCCAATGAGAGGGGGCTAGGAATATGGCTCGAAGTTCCAGTACATTGATTGGTAGGCGAGCTTCTTCTGGAGACCAAGTACCTTGAGTCATCTGCGACCCATAGATCGCCCCCCACCCTGACAGACTCGCATCTGTGGAGACTATCATCCAGTAAGGAAGACAAAGGGAGTTGCCCTTTGGGAGATTGGCATTCTCTGTCCACCAGACAAGAGAACGTCTGACTGGCGGGGTTAGAGAGATCTTGGAATCCAGAGATTCCAGAAATCTGTTCCATGACGCTAGTAAGTAGCGTTGAAGAGGCCGTAAATGAAACATCACGTATGGGACTGCCTCGATGGCTGACACCATCTTTCCGACTAGTCTCATAGCTTGGCAAACGGAGATCAGAAGATCGGATATGGACTAAAGGGCCAGACGTTTCAGTGCTTTCCTCTACTCTGGCGGGAGAAATATTTTCTGAAGGGAAGTGTCGAACCACATTCCCAAAAATGTCATGCGGGGATTGGGGAGGAGGGATGACTTGCGTGGGTTGACTATCCACCCGAAATAAGTTAGTATTTGCAGACATAGGTTGACCTGAGTTGAGGCCAAGAGAAAGGAGGGGGCCTTGACTAATAGGTCATCCAGGTATGGAAGAATGAAAATGCCCGGAAGGCGATTGTAGGCTGCTTGGCAGGCCATCACTTTGGTGAAGAAGCGGGGAGCCGAGGATAGACCGAAGGGCAGGGCTGTGAATTGGTACTGTAGATTTCCGATTAAGAAGCTGAGGAAACGGTGGTGGCCCTGCCATATAGGAACATGAAGGTATGTGTCCTGAATATCGAGGGACGCCAAAAAGTACCCTGGTTCTATTGCTAATATGATGGAGGGACCTCATCTTGAAGTGCGATTGTCTGACATACTCGTTGAGTTCCTTCAGATCTAAGACTGGGTGGAAAGAGACGTCCTTTTTTGGAACTAGGAATAGGTTGGAGTAAAAACCCTGAAACCTGTAGGCGGTTGGAACTGGTACTAGGCTTTGCGTCTGAGTGGGGACCTGGGAAGATTGGAAGAAAAGAAGCGGTTCGGAGGGTGGGGGATGAAAATTCTAATCTAAAGATTCACGGATCGACCTTGCCCATTCGTGCTCTTGGTCGGCTGGACTTGAAGCAGAGAGTGCTTTGTGGGTGACAGTGCACGAGGCACACCTTGGGTCTGATTGGCCTGAGGGCAGTTTAGCCTGACATATCGAGCACACATAGGATGTGGCGACTGGATTTTTATTTCCCTTCTGGTGGGATGGGAGTGACCCTTTGCTGGCCATTAGACAGAGGAAGCAGATAGCAGTAAATGAAAATATTTTTTTTTTCAGGGGGGGGGAGGGGGAAGAAGGGGTACTGAAACGTACCTCTTAGACTAAGAAAAAGCCAACCTAAACCTAACTTAGACAGCTTATGTAGAAATAGAAGAAAAGTTACCTGTCTACGTAAGGAAAGGAAGGGGAGACAGCAGAGCTCGGTAAAGGGGAGAGCAGTCGTGTCTATGAGCCTGGTGGGGTCCTGGGAAAAAAACGGAAGTCCCGCCCCCGCGAATACGGGCGAAGATGAGAGGGTTCCCGCCACTCAGGGGAAGCTCCCGCCCGGTAGTCTTATCTGGGAGAAGAGGGGTCCACACTAGTGCGTAAATTTTAAAAATCAGATACCTTTTGAATTGTCAAGAGGTCCGGATCATCCTGTGCAGGATCAGCAGTATTGATGAAGCTGCTGAGAGCCTTATAGCTGGACACAGGGCCATTTTGTGACCTGCCAGATTTTGCACCATATATATTTTCTTGGGCACTTTCCAGCAATTAGGTGCTGGGGTCACTAGGAGCCCACTGCTGCGTGATGAATGGTGGGAAATAGGTGGAAGGTAAGAGCCTCCAGCTAATCCTTTCTTCTGATATTTCTTGATTGCAGATGCTGCAGTAGTCCAACTCCTGAGCGGACACTTGAAGAACTGAAGCAGGCTTCTGGTGCTGGGCTATATAAGGTAAGGGGAGGAGCACCTGAGCCTGTGAAGTCTTCACATTTCAAGTGTCCACTCCTGGAGGCGGAGTACTTAACCTCTGCTGTTCCTGGGTCCCCCTTGGCTGAAGGAGAAACAAGTGCATTTACGTGAAAAACAAAAGACGGGTTTACAAAACATGTCAAACACCCCAAAAAACAAAATAACGTGTATGCACAATATTAGCTTGATACATATACATACCCCCAAAACCACAGAATCCAGTCTCTTTGTAATCTTTGCAAATATCTGGCTGGTAATCCCACCTTACAGTGGCCCTGAGGTGCTCTGGAGCACGTATTGGCCCTTTCCTGTAATACAAAAATGTGAGCAAAGTAGCCAGAATCAGAGAAGGAAGAGAACCTACCATCTCTCAGTAACTGGAAAAACACACGCACATAAAACCAGTAAACACAGTAGATTCATCAACTTAGTGGATAGATAGCATTTGGACAAAAATGGTAGAACCATTGAAAGCAAGTCTTACCTCACCATGCCAGATGATGCATTCCCCAGAGATGTATCTTTAGGTTTCACAAATTTTTGATAATTGTGGATTCCCCGATAGAGTTTGTCATCCTCTTTCCCCTTAAGTTCCTTAAAGATTTAAAAAAAAAAAACAACAAAAAAACTTATAGTAGGTACTTGTTTTTTTCTCGGGACATTGCCAAAACCTCACACAAAATAAGCAATGATTTCATGGAGCAATTTTTTTCTTGTGGAACGAAGGTGAGTGGGTCTGACTGTTTGCTACTTCCCAGGCTAAGAGAGGGATTAATGTCAAATAGTAAGTGGAAATTACCACAAACACACGACAAAAAGCATACCATATATACTAGAGTATAAGCTGACCAGAGTATAAGCTGATAAAGGTAAAAGTGAGCCTCCCGCACTACCATATGATAAAGGTAAGTATCTCTGCTGGGTGCCACTACAAAGTCACAGCCAGTGACCAGTATTCCAATGAAAAGCAAAAAAGTAGCGCACACCAGTCTTGATAGTGAACAAACAATCAGTGTTTATTCAAACAAGTAACGTTTCGGTGTCACTTGACACCTTCATTAGACATGTCTGATGAAGGAGTCATGTAACACCGAAACGTTACTACAGCCTCAAAACAATACAGAATCAGAAGGCAATATTTTTAATAATACAATCCTCCCTATTCTGTATTGTTTTGAGGCATTAGTTGCCCTTTAAATGGACAGTAATCCCATACAGTGAATCCCCCCTCCTGCCAGCCGGCAGATGCAGAGCGAGCAGCAGCTGGATCTCACGCTGAGGTAAGTGATTCAAGTATAAGCCTAGGTTCAGGCTATTTTTTAAAGCCTGAAAACCTTGGCTTATACTTGAGTATATACGGTAAGTAAGCATTGTTATCACAGTGCAATAATACGGTTTTGTGCATATTTACAAAAAGAAGTTTCAGGATATCTTATTGTTGGGGGTGAGAATGAATCTCTTCAAAAACAGGCTTTAAATATGAAAGTAAAGCAAGGAGATAATGAACTTAAATTCCCAAAGAACAAAAAAAGAGAAGTGGTACCTAAAACAGAAAGCAATCCATACTGAACACAGATTCCTAGTAGTTATCCAAAGGGTCTGAAGGGTTTATTAAAAACGTTGCACTTAAACAGTCACTTTACTCACTTCCTGTACTTGTTGGCTTCTTTCAAATATTGCCTGGGCATCTTTGTCTTTCTCAGTATCTAGTTCATATGTGGCTGTAGCTCCCATGTCCTCAGGTCCTACTGGTTTCTGACAAATACAGATATTTTAGTCCAAGAAACATATGCAGAAAGATGACCCAAAGCCATTTCCCCTGACACAAATTCATATTTAGCACTAAACATAAAACCATACCAATATTAACATTAATCCAAATTCTCCATAGGAAACATAGAATTTACTTAAGAAGCTTTAACAATGTTAATTGTAGCTCCTGGTTTGACAATTGAAAAAAGATATCTTGCTGATAGATTACGGAGTTCATTCAGTGTGTAGAACTGCTTGCAAATATTTTTTAACATTTAACTAGAATATTTTTCTTTAACATAATCAAGAAGAGGTCTTGACTAAGCAAGCAAACAATTTAAAAAGTCTCTTACCGCTGAACGGGTGGATTTATAAGACACAGTGATGGCGTTCGCTGAAGCAGCTTCTTCATCACTACTGCTTGTGCTGTAACTTACAGACTCCTTCACGCTCTTCCTGCTCTAAGACATAAACAATAAAAATAACTAAAAATCTATGCAGTTTACTGCTTCCAAAGTGTGAGACTGTATATAAGTCTAATAGAATCTTCCAGAAATATAAAAGCAATGTGAAACTAAACTATATTTATCACTAAAGAATCATATCTGGATGGTTAGTATACAAAGGCACATCTTTGCTTTCTGTGACATGGTGGACACCAGTGACTAACCTTTTGAATCATGGGGTTATGGATGTCCTTCTTTTTCTTCCTTATCACTGGACCTCCCTCTTCCTCACTGCTTCCTGTAATTGAAGCACTACAGAAGTCAGATTTGAACAACAGATTTGTATGCCACTTTTAGAATAGGAAATTACTTCAAGCTTACCACAAGTTTCTATTTTTCAATGTCCTACATGACAGCATTCCCATGAGCAAGACTAACCTTTCGTACATTGAAATGTTCTTTTCTCCGCCTCTCAAAAGGTTTCTCTCTTAAGCACTTTCTTTTACACACTCACACGTGCTCAGAGAAGGCAGCGAGAATAGTAAGCTGGCCCCTCCCTCCACGCAGTCAATCAAGGCTGTGACAACTGACATCACAGCCGATGATCTACTGCGGTTTCATTTGCTGCCTCCTCTGCACATACTCAAGCATATATAAGGCTCTTTAAACAGAGGGAGAAGGCAGATACCTTTGCTAGAAAGGAATAGAACTTATTAAATATTTGGTTACCAATGCATGTAATAAATTGGAAAAAATAGCAGTTGGAGTTGCAGGCAGATAACTTACAAGTCACCATTTTTTTGTTTTAAGGGTGGACATGCCCTTTAACTATTTGAGGTTTGCAAGGTGATTTACCTATAAACAATTTTTTGTTTTAGGTGTGAATTTGCCCTTTAAATGACAAACATTTAAAACTTGGTGAATACTATCATATAGGTGCCTACTTAGAAATAGAAATTGTGGTAATTGTGAAATTATCAAAAGCATATAATGCTACTTTGACACCTTGGGCAGTTTAATAACACCTCTTATTTACAATTCAATCAACACTTTGCATTCATGAACTCCCAGATACCTTGCTGTTATTTAAGACACGTCCCAGGGTATTTATTCCCAAAAGATCCATGTGCAACTCATTCTTAATTGAGAAAGTCATTAGGATGACTAGCAAAACATCCAGTCCAGTTGATTTACCTGTAACTGAATATCACATATCCTCCATTACCCATGCAGGTGGAAGATAAAGAAATAAAATCTGTGAAATGCATTTCTCAATAGTGTGCCTATTAAAAGGTGAATGTTGGAGGGAAGGTAGCTTACAAAATTCAGATTAAACAGTTTATTTTTTACATAATTTTTTTTTATAAAGATGATTACCCACTTCCACTCATACAATACAATTTAGATTATTTTAATGCTTCTAGTATTTTTATGGAAAGTTATGACAGCTTGAGTTCCAGTCTCCTTTGTGTGGATGGTACAGGGTGGCACTTTCAAACCTGTCTCTGAGGTTCTTATTGTGTGTATTAAAGGAGAACTATAGTGCATATAAACTTTTTATAAAACAATTAAAATGGACCTGGGGCAGGGAGGAAGGATTGGTAATTTCTACCTTACAATATTTCTATGAGGAGTATGGTAGCAGGACTAAGAAAACTGCTTTAATACTGGCAGATAAAAATTGTATGTGCTGTAGCTCCTCAAACAATATTGAGAGGTAGGAATAATCAATCCTACCTGCCAGTCCCAGGTACCGTACTTTTCTTTTCTAAAAAGTTAGTTTTTACAGTATAGTTGTCATTTAAACAATAATAGCTGAATGAAATGAGCAAAATCCCTTATTAAGTAGTTCTGTAGTTCTGCCATCCTTATCCTTAATATAGTGGATAATGCACCCCAACTGTAAATTATAAGGATAGTAGACATCACCAAAGAGTTCCTGGACCATATAAAAGTACGAGGCCACAGGCCCTGTACTTTTATTTATACAGGGCACAGAAGGTGACTTCTAATATCCTTTTAATTTACAGTTCTGGGGGTGCATTATTTACCAGTTCTGGTTCCCTTATCCTCTTGCAACTGTAAGATTATAAGGCTATAATCTTACAGTTCCTTCCATAGAAATCCACGTAGGTTATAGAAAGAGATAAAAATGTCCTGCTGGTAGAATGGGGAAGGTTTGAAAGATTATTATTATTATACACGTGTATCTCCTTCCGATGGCTCCCATAATTGTTTTTCTACATGGTAAACACAGATCCCTATTTATCCTGTTAGGATTTACCTTCTTCATCTCTTCGCTTCCTTCCAGCAAATTTCCGTCCCGTTTTCTTAAACATAAAACTGCAGACCGGATTAGTTGACTCCGCCATGTTTTTCTAAAACGCAGCCGGACTGCTTTCCTAGCTGGAAATACAAATACACTCGCTTAACTTCCGGGTGCATGGTGCACTCATGCGCGTCACTGGAGTAGCGCTTTGGTTTATACACGTGACAAATTGTGCCTTCAAGATGGCTGCGCTCAGGGAGAAGCATGGACGTCGCAGTCGGGGATTACAGAGTGAAGCTGAAAGGCAGGATTTGGATTGCAAGCTTGTAGCTGTGTTAGAAAGCAGGAGCAATGCGAACGCTGTTTTTGACATTTTGGAATACTTGGAGGTGTGTTACTTATCCGGCGGTTGAAAGGTTCAGGGTACATGTGATCGGGAGCAATGATTATTATTGATCATTATTTACATGCGGATTGCTATAGTATAGATTATAGAGGGCACAACCAGGGGTGTCAGATCAGTGAAATAATAGGGACACGTGCATGTAAATGCAATTGGTGCAGCTTTGCTAATTATATTTGTATATTGTGTCCCACTCAGATAAAATGGTCTGATTAATTCAGCTCCACATTTGTTATACTCCAATTAGGCACTGCCAGGGTACAGTTATAATGTGTGTGCATGTAGTATCTGTCCTTGAAGTGTAATACTCCCATAAATCCAACCTCTGACACATTTCATGATGTTTATTATACTTGTGTAAGTCCTGTCTATGTACATATGTCACACCAATATGGATGGCCCTATCCAAATATAACATTTTTCATTGTAGCGGTTGTGTTTTTGGTAGCTCTGGTGGGTTAATAGACTAATTATTTTCTTTCAGAAACACGCATCCCTCGAGATTACAGGTTAAAATCCCAAACATATTTGTTTTTTTTTCTTTGTGCATCAATGCATGATAGCAAATAAACTGCAAAGTGGTTTATTTAAGCATAATAAAAAGCAACATTTTGGTCCTGTGTCTAGGGGCTATTAAACCGTATGCAGAGGAAACAAGCTCCGTGATTTAAAAGGTAAACTCTGCCTTTCCCAAAGTGGGTCAATCAAATGAACACAAAGCAAGTCTGGACACTAAGCAAGTCTGTACAATATCCTGTTATGTTAAACATCCCTGTGCCAATATTATATTAAAGGAATAGTTAACTTGAAAAGTGAACTGTTCATTTAATGTATTGTTCGAAGACAATGAGGTTAAGGAGCTATGTCTTGCCTTGCGTTCTTTTATCAATATCTCGGGAGCCAGGTACGAAGATAGCAGAAACTTACCTTTCACGCGATCCACCACAGTAGCACTGAAAATTTTGGACCGCTTCCTGGTTCTAATCGACTATAGTATGCATTATCACGCATGCGTGCTATAGTTGATATAGAACCAGGAAGTGGTCGGGACCTGTCAGTTCTGTTGCGGTGAATTACGCAAAAGTTTCTGCTTTCTTCGCTCCTGAGATATTGATTGAAGAGCGGAAGGTAAAGCATAGCTCCTTAAAAGGCAACTCCATTGATGACAAACATTTTTTGTGCTTACCGGTAGTTTGAAAGTACACCATCTCCCAACCCTCCCTCTTCTTTTTATTTTTTTTTTATTTTTTTTTTCCCTTCAAAATTCCTCTTTGCTTGCAGCAGCCTGGGAAAGATGTTCTATTTCTGGGTGTGTCTCCTCCTGTGCTGGGAGTACTGACATTCAATGTGCATAATCATGCTTGCAGACACACCCACTTAACACCACTTCCTCCCTAGAGAGAGAGAGACACACACATACATGTTCATGAACCAGTTAATGCCATTGGCTGTGCTTGCAAGAAGCTAGTCAGGCTTTCCCGATGCATCGTCTGCGTTTCTGCACATGCGTGAATGGGGACACACATCGCTGGGTGCACAAATGGGCGGGCATGTAAATGGGTGGAGCTAAAGCACTTGTGACATTGGAACATCACTATCTTTAATAAGACTGCACAGAAATCAATAATATTGATGGTAAAGCTTACTCTTATGTATAGGATTCATTTGAGGCAAGGTTGTTTTTAAGAGTGGAGATACCCTTTAATCTCCCGGTCTTCAATTAATATATAAAAGGAATACGCACTTGGTTATGGAGAGCTTTACAGAAACCGCGCACACCGGGATAGCACGATTCCAGCATGTGTTTGATATAAAAGGAATAGTTACAATGACAAAATCCCCTAGAATATTAGCCAATCCTACAAAATCAATCTGATAATACTTTAAAGCGAAAGCAAGTAGCACTTCCGCTAAATGTAGTTGTAAATTAACCTAATTGGAGTGCTTGTATCTGGAGGATGGTCGCTCACCACTCATTAATTTGGCCTTTATCAGGAAGTCAAGACTGCCAAATTAATGGCCGACACTTGTTGAATGGCGTGTGTATAACACAATAAGGCTACCTTCACAAGACCCTAGAGTGCTGATTCAATCTTCATTTCCTATTTTATGGTGTTTTATTACACCTCGTGATATAGGCAATGTTTTGGTTATAATTATTTTTATGTTTTTGGTTATAATTTATTTTTTTAATACATGAATTGAAATTTTCTAAATTTACTTTTTACTTTCAGTCTGAGAAGGAAGATGTTGTACAAGCTGCTATTCGAACTACCTCTAAACTATTTGATTCATTGCTGGAGAAAAGGGAGCTTTATATAGGCAACTTGCCAATAGAGAATGAGAGCCTTCCAGGTAACCATATTTTCCAGATTAGAAGCTTCACTCTGCGATTTAAACGATCAATGTGTGCCATGACCCCCGACCATGATGCATTCGTGCGACAAGCGACCGTTTTGCCCGAGAATCGCACGTATGTACACGTGTATGAACCTTACATACATGTGTACGAACAGTAAGAATTAATTATCTTGTGATGGCATCAGTAAAAGCATATGTATGTTAAGTATTTTTTTTCTATTTTTTACTAGCAAGCAAGGATCTAATTTCCATAATCAAGGGAACTAAATTGGACTATAGCAAGTTTAAGTAAACTTTATTTTCTATCTGTATTTTTTTTTATGATTCAGATACTTACAGTGCAGAAAACAAATACAAAATATGGATGAGACATCGCTATAATAGCTGTGTGACGAGTCTGTTGGATCTCATGCATCACAGCTCTTTTTCAGTCCAGGTTGGTGGGTGTGTGTTTCTCTTCTCTCTGTTGTATTTTTAGTGTTGGCTTTATGCATAACAATCTGTTCTTTCTGCAGGAGCTGGCTCTATGCTCTCTTATGAAGTTCATCCAGCTAGAAGGAAAGTTCCCTCTGGAAAATTCTGAATGGAAAGAAAGCTTCCATTTCCCAAGAGAGATGTTAAAAGTAAGATGACAACTATTGAGGAATTTTTATGGAAAATGCATATCTGTTCATTACTCACTGCAATGAATAATAGTCTGTTGTAGATAGTTTGCTGCTGGAAGAAAAAGATACTTCACCTTTGATTGCACGATACCAAGAGTATTTGGAATATGATGACATCCGTTATTATACAATGACTGTAATTAATGAAAACATTGCTAGAGTACAACAAAAGCACAAACAGGTACAATGCATGAATACTATCAGATGATATATATCAACATGTTAAGATAATCTTCATTTTACCTAGACAATGGCTCAACTGATGATTTGTTAAGTAGACTTTAATGGATGGAAAAAAAAACATATGCTGACTAGTACAATTAGACGGGCATACTAAAAAAAACACACACACAAAAAACTTAAAATCATTTTCATTAAGTATGTAATAGATTCTGAGCTATGCAAAATTTGTGTTGGGTTATTTACATTTTGGAAAAATTGCAATTTTATTTTTTATTCAGTCGGAGAACAGTACTCCCTTCCTTTCTCCAACACCCCCCACCCAATATAAGTTCCTAGGGTGAGGTCCTCAATCCCCTAGGTTTACTTTATTTTTGCTGTACAAATTGCGATTAGTGGTTGCTCCACCCCCCTTTGCTGGTATGCGGGGCCTGACTAATGGAAAGTTATGCTCTGCAATAAATGTCTTCCCATTAGTCCCAGGCTTTCGGGTGAACCAGGAATATGAGTGGTACAGAAAGCCAGTGGAACAAGGTAGTGTAAGTACAGATCAAGTAATAGAGCAGTTGGGGGTGGGAGAGGGAAACCTACACTACAGCAAAATGATTTAACACTAGGAGCACAGGAAACCTAACAGGGATCGGGAGGGAGGGAAGGGGGAGGGCTGCACTGAGCAAGCCAAAAACCTCTCAGGTGGAAACGTTTTCCTCCCTTGCAGGCTTGTTCACTTTCTAGAACTTTGGACAGACCTTACATGAGAACCATTTGGAGCAGAGAGGTATGGTAATGATTTTTAAAGTCTACACAGTGGGGCCAGCAGTGGGGGAGATTGTAGTTTTGGGGGTGGACATGCCCTTTAAACACATTTTATTAATGTAACCAGCATTTAGTATATGACACACAGTTGTATAGTCCGTACATGACTTTCATATAAATATATAGTCATACAAAAGGTGATTATGCAACAAAATGGCATTTGCATGGTTGTAGTTTCTCAGGGTGCTTGTTGAACCTGAACAAATAAACTATTTACACTTCACTATGCTATAATCATTTGTTTGGTTGTCCATCAGCTGTAATTATGATTTTCAGAAAGTAATTATGATCTTCAGAAATTATGACGCCAATTTCTTTGGTGCCCACTGGCAAATGGCCGTGCCCAGAGCCTGTGTTAGGTTCGTAAATTTGTAGGGTTTGAGTTGGGTCCATGAGTAAAATTGTCGTAGGCAATTACTACTTTACTGTGTTGGGGGATTCCAGCCACAGGTCCCAAATTTTATGGAACTTATCGGTGCAATTCCTATATTTATAAATCATTTTGAGATAAGGCAAATCATTGTTTATGAGCTTGTCCATGTTTTGAGTTTAGAGGCCTTATTGAACATCCATCGTAAGATGATTGTTTTGCGTGCGTAGAATAGAGTAGCCTGTATAAAATTTAGTTTGTTATTGGCCCAAATGTCTTCCACCACCATACCAAACAGGCACAGTTCAGGGGCGGGGCGGGTCGGTGGGATGCGGCGTCATTTCTTCCAGAAAATGTATGATGTTTAGACAGAATTGGGAGACCTTGGGGCATTCCCAAATAAGGTGTATGAAGTCTGCAGTTGAATGGAGGCACCTGTTTAATTTGTTTGGGGGTATAGTAGGCTTGGTGTAGAATATTGAATTGAATAAGTTTGTTGTTGACTGCCCAGCAGATTGTGGTGTTGGAATTATAGTTATATTCCTTGGCACTCCTAGATGTTTGGAAACTACAACTCCCTAAATGCTTTAGTTGCTGGGAGTTGTAGTTTTCAAACATCTGCCTTGGCAAGGAATAAGGGGTTACTGTATGGGATTACTGTCCCCTCCGCATCTGCCCGCCTGACGTCACTACTCGGCACCAGGAAGTGAGACGGACGCCAAGTAGTGACGTCAGACAGCAGATGCGGATCTCCCTCTTAGGTGAGTGATTAGAGTGTAAGCCAAAGTTTGTGGTTTTTTTTTGTTTATATATACGGTACCGTATATACTCGAGTATAAGTAGAGGTTTTCAGGCTGTGAAAACAGCCCGAAAACTGAACCTCGACTTATACTCGAGTCACTTACTGTGAAGGAATCCGGCTGCGCGTCCACTGATGGTCGCATCCACTGACGGCACGACTCGGCGCTGGGAAATTAGACCGGCGCCGAGTCGTGACGTCAGTGTGCGACCATCAGTAACGCGCAGCTGGATTCCTCCATCTTGCGGCAGCCGGATTCCTCCATCAAGATGTCGGGGGCCCGGACTCTCCTGCAAAGGTAAGGCATTAGTAGTAGTGTAGTTTAGTGGCAGGGTGAGAAGATGGGTGAGAAGATGGGTGATGGGTGCAGGGAGTAGTGTAGTGTAGTGGCAGGGTGAGAAGATGGGTGCAGGGAGTAGTGTAGTGTAGTGGCAGGGTGAGAAGATGGGTGCAGGGAAATAGGTTTTATTCCTGGGGCTGGACCTGGGGCTGGAGGGGAGACTCTACCCTCGACTTATACTCGAGTCAATTGGTTTTACTCATTTTTGAGGTACAAATGGGTACCTCGACTTATACTCGAGTATATACGGTAGTTATTTTTTTTTTAATCTACAACTAACTGAGGCCCAGGCTGTTCCGACAAATGCTGGTTTCCCGTTTACTTGTTAGCTTTGCCATTGAGCGGCTGAAAGATGTTTTCAAACTTTTTCTGCCACTCAACATCTAGATCTGCCAGATAAAATGCAAAAATCAACATGTCTGATTATAGACGAGACAGCTGGTATGTACATTTATGCTAACAGATGTGGCCAGTTTTTTTTTACAAATTCACATACATGATATGCTGTTCTGCTGCTCAAGGTGATGTGGAAGATTTCTTTTTTATTATTACTGAATTATTTATGATGTTGCTACATATTTGTACTTGACCCTTAGTGACACTTGGGAATCTAAATTATTAAAGAAAGCATTTATAACCCGGAAATGTAATATGCTGCAGAGAAAAACATTTTATTTTTTGTTTACTTTCTATTTATTCTATCCTTAGACCTTGCCACCTGTTTTCCAAAACAATGTTTATTGCTTGCTTTCTTCTGTTAATATGCCAGTTGAGGAGATTGCTTTAGGAAGGTTTCTAGTCACTGACAAAGGTAAGCAATTTGGAAATGCAGTAAATCCCCTAACTACAAACAATGTTTGTAGTTGTTTAAAATATGAAATCTTATATCATGGTTGTTATTGTTAAATATAATTATTATATATATATATATATATTGGCTATGAGATGACCAGATGGGATTTGCCCCTGGCAGGAATACCTCCCTCAACACCCATAGGTTTTATATGAACCTGTCTGAAAACCATGATACAATAAGCACCCGCTGCATTGTCTCGATACCGCCAAAGTCTTTGATTCAGTCAAATGGCAAGTTCAAATTCAGCTACTGCCCTAATTACATCAAATCGGTATGCCTACTATATACAAAACCTATCGCAAACAGATGAACCTCTTCCAAGTTCCCAATGTCCAGAGGTACACAATAGGGCTGCCCCCTCTTACCATTGCTTTTTCCCTGGCAGCAGAACCACTAGCTTCACAACTCTGAAACCATCCACATATCCTGGGTTTTCAAAAAGGTAAACAATTATGCTTGTGAAGGTCATGGTATATCTGTTGTATTCAGCTAGATCAACTGGACTTAAAGTTTTATTAGTCATCTAACTGGCTTTCTCAATTCAGAATGACCTGTACAAGAATTTGTCGGATGACTAGCGAAACGTCTTCAAGAACTAAACTTTAAATCCAGTTGATCTAACTGAATACAACCGATAATGTAACCTCAGAGAAACCTTTAATCTTTTTGCTGACAACATGGTTTTATACCTACCTGACCAAGAACAGTCTTTGTGTATAGCACTAAACATAATTAAAGAATTTGGTAAATTTTGAGGTTTGGCCATCCATTGGTCTAAATCTACAATTTTATCGATATACTCACCCACCAACTTCCCTTTCTGACACCATGCCACTGGTGCATATAAATATTAAGGAATTCAGATTACTAATACCGTATATACTCGAGTATAAACCAAGGCACCCAATTTCACCTAAAAATCCTAATAAAAGTTGTTGACTCTAGTATAAACCGAGGGTAGAAACTTGGCATTCAAGATGTTTGGCAGCTACAACTCCCAGCATGCTTTATTAGCTGGGAGTTGTAGTTTCCAAACATCTTGAATGCCACCCTCACTCCCCTCACTTGGCATTCAAGATGTTTGGAAAATACAACTCCCAGCTAATAAAGCATGCTGGGAGTTGTAGTTTCCAAACATTGAATGCCACCCTCACCTCCCACCCAGTTCAGTTTGTACCTGTGGGCTCTTTCTCATCAAAGGGTTCCTGTTGGGACTATGTGCCATTGAAGGTAAGCGTCCTCTCCATTCCGCCATCCGTGCGCTCATTCCTGTACTGGCGCGCCGGCTGACGTCACTAATTGGCGCCGGGCAGTGACGTCAGGCCCGGCGCGCCAGTACAGGGAATGATCGTGCGGCTGCCGGAGTGCTAAGGTAAGTAGTGACTCGAGTATAAACCGAGACCAAGTTTTCAGGCTGATTTTACAGCCTGAAAAACTCGGTTTATACTCGAGTATATACGGTAACCCCTCTGTTTTCTCCAAACTCAATTTGGAAACTTTTATACAGATATTGAAGTTAAGAGTACAAATATGGTACAAACTACCACTCGAAATTGTGGGCAGAGCTATCATTATGAAAATGATTATATTACAGAAACTTTTTATATTCTTTGGCACTCACCCATTTTTCTCCCTCATAAATATTTCAAAATGATTGAAGCAAGGTCTTTTGTGTGGGGACAAAACAGGCACAAATAACCTGGCAGGTATAACAAAGACCTACTGATCTAGGCTGTATAGCTGAACCGGTCTCCAACATGTATTATTTGGCTGGGCAGGTATGGCATATGTACTACTAGTCTGACAGAAAGATTCTGTACCTTAGTCACCCCACACAGGGCTGTACATATTCCTGACGCCATATCTCTTATCACCCGATGACTCGGGAAACACCATAAAGAACAAAATATACCCACTCCTTCATCAGACCTACAGAGTCTGGGACACAATTCTTAAGAGACAAACTTACCAGCGGTACCCAGAAATTTGGTATACCATTAAAATATACCAACTGTCACACATAGTTAAAGATACTGTGCTAAAGACTTTCGTCTTTTTGTTAAAAACTGGATTTGAATTGCCAAACTGTGTGGTTTTAGATACAAATTCGACATGCTGTGGATCACAGACCAATGAACTAATTTTCCGAATATAATCCCATATGGCAACTTTTATGGCACAGTCCGAGACAAGCCACACCAAAAAAAAACCTATATGGGAATCGGACCTAGGCCTCCTAACCACTGAACAATGGAATAAAGCACTAGCAGCTCATAAAGTGGCTCAGATAAACTAACACAACTGTATGTGCTGCACCAAACCTTTTTGACCCCAAGTTCGTACCCCAATATTTATGTTTATCAGAAGCCCATTCTGTCCAAAATGCCAAAAGGAACTGGGAAATTTTTATCTTATGGTCATGTCCCCGTATACAGGGATTTTGGTATCAAGTGTTAATTTGACATGACCACATGGGCTTCACAGTAGGTATGGACTCCAAGGCTTGTCTGCTGGTGTTGTGGAACACCTCCAAATTAATAAATTCCAAAAATATTTCTAGTCTTTACTGCAAAAAAGCCAAGATGTCACAACTCGCGATCTACCACAATGAAAGTGAATAGTAAATTCCACATTACCTTACAAAAAATTGATGGGATGGCCAACAAAATACCAAGGTGTGAGACAAATGGGAATCCTCCTTATTAACTTGCAATGATGGGCAAATAAAACTATTATATGGATGGTGGTATACCCGATATAAACAATATGTGAATGTTTAGAAAAATGTATAATTTGTATGAAACCCATTAATCAGTTATTGAAAACCTTGATTTAAGATGGCAGTATTACTATTTTATTAAAAGTAAAATCTGTAATGAAGTTAGAGCTTGTCCACCTCCAAAACTATAATTTAGTGTCCAAAGTCCCAAAAACTGACCATCAGGAGCCTGGCAGAGTCCATTTAGGACCCTGCCTTCTGTCTCTCCTCTGGGAGAATTTTGCCATGTGCACTGCAGCCCCCCTCCCTCTCCCTCCCCCTAGTGCGTATCCCCTTTTCTGTAGTGTAGGGATCCTTCCCCCAGCCCCAACTGCCATATTACTTTGTGCAGAAACTCCCCCGAACACTACTTACATTACCTGTATCTCCCGACGTTCTGTGCAGCCGGAAGCTGCATCCGTGATTGGCTGCCTCTAAGCCAATCACGGACGTGGCGGCTGGTCCAGCCCACTGCTTGCAGTTTTATGCAAGCAGAGAGCCGTGACAATATGTCGGAGGAGAGAGGTAAGGTAAATAATGATCGGGGAGTTTCTGAAAAAAATATGGCAGTTGGGGCTGGGGGGGGGGAACCCTACACTACACCAAAATTTCTAAAAAGAGGTGGACATTCACTTTAACCCCCAAAAGATAAACTCTGATAAACAATGTACCCAACTACTATACTGATGTATAATGCTCAACCAACCAAAGAACTTGTAATACCCATTGGACTAACAATACAGCCCCAAGGCATAGCATCCAAAGGGACAATAAGGAGGCGGGCAGCCGGTCTTCGGTAAAACTCTTCAATATTCTATTCGAAAACTTAAAAACACAAAGCCATCACTGTGCAGAGCAACAAACTAACGGACAAGCAGCATGTGGACACTACAGGCTCCGCCCAACGTGTTTCGTGGCCCGCAGCCACTTCATCAGGGGCAGTTTTACCGAAGACCGGCTGCCCGCCTCCTTATTGTCCCTTTGGATGCAATGCCTTGGGGCTGTATTGTTTGTGCAAATATAACCTGACCGCGAGGGAGACGGTGTGTTCGATGAAGGTGATTTAGGAGCGCCGGCCGAATTTGGAGACTGTTCCCGCCAGTACAGACGCCGTAAGCTTTTTTGTACCCATTGGACTACTTTCACTCTCTTAAAAGAACTTGAGTATATTAAGTTCTACTAAAAAGCATCTATAAAGGTCAGTAACTTCACCTGAACTATATTTGATAGAGATATACCTTGGACGGTATGATTGGAACACAGCGGTTGATTCACAAGTTTAACAAGATTTTTTTTTTTTTGTAATTTATCTATTTGAATAAAAAAGTTGTTCACCTAGCATATTTTTAAATCCTTGTACATAGAGATAGGTGGCACAAGCACAACCTGCAAAGTGACGTCACTCCGGAAAACATGCTTTCAAGTTAGAGGACTTTTTAAAAAAAATTGCGAAGGGGAGAAAAATCTAGGAGCTCCAAACATTTGGATTTATAAGCGAAAAGTGTATCGTTTGCCTGCTTTTAATATCTGAACCACCACTATGATGTGCACTTCATTCCAGGACAAATATACTTTGGACTGGTATATATACAAAGGGAAAGGGGGATTCTGTGACTGAATTATTTACCTTTTACCTAATCTCTATGAACTGGATTTATAAATATGCTAGGAGGTTCAACATGTTTTTAAATGCTGTGTGCAGCCTGCATCTTTTGCTTTTATTTTTTAATGGTTATATTGTTAAACTGGCCTTGCACCTTTGCCTCATTGTAGGTATAAATATTTAACCAGTGCCCTATCTATATTTTTCTGCATATACCTGCAAAATGACCAATTCAAATGCTGATGAAAAATCGGTGTGCCTTTGTATAGGCCTATTGAAATGGCAGTCACATTGGCCTATATGGGTCTCCCTCTTTAACTTGAAGGAGCTGTTAGTGTTCACATTATGTAGATTGAGAATCTTTGAACTAGACAAAAAGTTCAAACGGTGTGCCTCCAGATGTTTGAAAACTACAACTCCCAGCATTCCATGACCACCTCTGTAGTTTTCAAACATCTGGAGGCACACCTTTTGAGAATCCCTGGTCTAGTTCACCAATTCTAAAGACAGATACAGAAAAACTGTATACCTGGAATTGGAGAATATCCTTTAAAATAAATGAATACAACATTTCTAATACACTAGAAAATGTGTTGCAAATGGTACCATAATTTGAACCTGGGTAACTTAATTAAATAATAATAATCAAGTTATTGCCTATCTATTATAAAACAATTTTAAAGACTTAACTGAAAAATGATGGTGGAAGTCTCTTTGAAAATATCTGTGCTGATCAACTGCCCTTCAAGTTTTGTTCTTGAAAACGTTTCACTAGTCGTCTGATTGGCTTTCTTAATTCAGAATGTATTCATCAAGTCCAGTTGATCTGACTGAATACCACAGATCTACCATAACCTGGATGAATGAGAACCTTCACAAGCATACCTTTGAAAAGTTGATTAGATCACGTAGGTTTATTTGGTCTCCACATGGTGCTTATGTGCATCATGGAGAAATATGCATAGTACACTGTTTATTTTTTTACAATTTGTTTAGATACTAAAACCAGCAAATTTCTATGTTTTTGATACAGCAAAACATGAAGACTGGAAACCATCAAAGCTAAAGGTAATTGTTCACAAAGCATACAGCAATAGAAATCAAAGCTCACTTTTAATTATATGTATATAATACAAGTATTTTATTCACTTTATTTTCTTGTTTTAGGAGCATAAAAGAGTCTTTGAGAGGGTGTGGATGGGCTTCCTAAAGAAACAAGTGGGTAAAATGTGGGGATGTGTTAATAACTTATTCAAATATTTTACATCTCTTTCAATTAAGATATCAACACAGCTGTCGTGTTGATCTCTCAAAAGTTATATAAAAATGGGTCTTTGTACCATCATAATGTAAAGGGTGCAACAAACAACCAATTTAATCCATAGAAACGTAATAGAATACAAGAGTGCACTAGTGCAGTTCATACATGCTATATTTTCACTGTATTTCTGCTTAAAAGCCTTTTCTTCTCTATGGATTAAAAGGCATGTCCACCCCCAAAACTAGAATTTGCCCCACTGTGTAGTGTAGAAAAATCCTTACCTTACATCCCTGCTCCAAATGATTCTCCTGTAATGTCCCTCCAAAGTCCAAAAAAGTGACCACCAGGAGCCTGACCGAGTACATATAGGACTCTGCCTCCTGTCTGTCCTCCGGGAGAAAAATGACATGCTCAGTGCAGCCCTCCCTCCCGTTTCTCTCTCCCTCCCCCTAGTGTAAATCCCCTTTTCTGTAGTGCAGGGCTTCCAACCCCAACCGCTATAGTAATTTGAAGCAAAACTCCCCCGATCATTACTTACATTGCCTCTTTCCCCTGACGTTCATTGGCTGCCTCTCAGCCAATCACGGATGTGGCTGACATTCAAGCAGAGGGCCTGGGACTGAACGTCAGAGGAGAGAGGAAATTTAAGTAATGATTGGGGAAGTTTTGCTTCAAATTACTACAGTGGTTAGGGGAGGGAGCCCTACACTACAGAAAAAGTTGTAAAAACGGGTGGACATGCCTTTTAATTAAAGCAATTTGTGCAATAAGTTGGCTGGGTTATTTTACGTTCAGCTACCACTTTAGGGTTGTTTTTTAATCAGCTGGTTCTTAATCTAACCAGTACTTACCTTTTTATAAGCTGGAACCTTTCCAGAGGGAGAACTGTGGTCTCCATACATGCCCCCTCCATACAAGTACCATTAAAAAGAGCTCTCTCCTACATTTTAATCAAGCCTAGGACGATGTCTTTAATTGCAGTGAATTCAAAGTTACAGGCATGAAAACTTGTTTTCTGGTTTGCACAAAATGTCTCTTCTCCTGTGACAGTGCTGCTGCTGATGCATCTTCCCAGATGTAGGATTCAGTAGGCATGCTCAAGCCAATTGTGAGGAATGGGTCAATAGGTGCTGGGGATGTCACAACATAGTGTTACAAGAAGCACTACCCTTTATACTGCTGTAACTTTAGACAGATTGCAGCTACATACATTATCCTGGATTAAATTTTGAATTGAGGAACACACACATAAAAGCAGATGTTTGTACATCCACACTATATAGAAAAGGTATGACAAACCTGGGGCCCTGCAGAAGTTCGAAAACAACAATTCCCAGTATTTTTAGCAGCAAGGGACAGCCGGGGGAATGTTGTAGCTTCCAAACATCTAGAGGCCACAGTTGGACTCCTGATATGATATAACTAATACATACAAACAATAGTCCTTCATTGTTATAATCTTTTATAATTATTAATTCTATTCCTGACATACCTGTGCTGCTTTGTAGTTTTAAGGAACAAAATTGTCTTTGTGGTTTCCGGTTTACTCATCACATATTCTTTGCAGCTTACAATCAGTCTGTACAAGAAAATACTGTTGATCCTTCATGACTCCATCTTGCCACATATGAGTAAACCCACTCTAATGATAGATTTCCTGACGACTGCCTATGATGTTGGTAGGTAGCTTTGTGTGGCTGTGTTGTATGTGTACTTGCCCATACAACGCCTCTTTATGTATATGAGAGCTAATTTTTTTTTTTTTTATCCTCAGGTGGAGCAATCAGCCTTCTAGCCTTAAATGGATTGTTTGTTTTGATTCATCAGCATAATCTGTAAGTGACCTCATACTGCTGTGTCATCATTTTAGGTTTGTTTAATTCACCTTTTCAAGCATTCTGTATTCTTTATTTTCATGTTTTTCTTTCCATTTTTAGGGAATACCCAGATTTTTACAAGAAACTTTACTCTCTTCTGGATCCCTCTATGTTCCATGTTAAATACCGTGCCCGTTTTTTCCACCTCACCAATCTATTTTTGTCTTCCACGTATGTAATGAGACCACATTCTTCAGCTTGGTGTATAAAAGTGCTTGTGTATTTACCAATGAGCTTAATATTTTGATTATAATATCTTTATTTTCTCCCCTAGGCATTTACCCGTTTACCTTGTTGCTGCATTTGCTAAGCGTTTGGCACGCCTGTCCCTTACAGCTCCTCCTCAGGTGCTTCTTATAATCATCCCTTTTATCTGTAACCTGATTCGCAGGCACCCAGCTTGTCGCACCCTTATTCATCGCCCCGGCACTTCTGGTGGTGAGTATCCAGTGAAGCCAAAAATTGTAGAAATTCGATTTTTGGAAATTAGTGAAGATTGTATGTGATCATGTTATATGGGTGCTATTGCAAACGAAGTTTGTTATATGTTGTAATGATTGCTGTAAAATAGCACAATCTCTACGTAGGTGTTTTACTTAAAGGGCATTTGTTCAGTTTCCCTCTCTGTCCTGAGAGATACAAGTAAGAAGAATACGTGATTGCATTCCTCTACTCCTACTTGTACTGTCAATCAAATCCCTGTGACGTGACCCTCTTCCCTGCTCAAGTAGCTTTGACTGCAGAGATAAGGGCGCACTTGCCTTCTTGATAGCTTTCACTGATTGATGATAGGTCACAAAGAGGGAGATTGTATTTTAGCAGTACACCGAGAGATCTGTGTCTCCAGGAAAGCTTGCTTTCTATTGGCCCTTGTGCGTGGGTGTGTTTTTCAGAATGTTGAACTTTTAACTCCTACTGCACATGATAAGCTTGTCGGTTAGCCAGAGTTGAGACGTGGAGTAGGTAACAGAGGGAAGGGGGAGGGCTGTAGAGAGATCTGACACCATAGAAAAACAGAGTTGCTGACAGAGATAGGATAAAGGCAGCACGGAGTATATGAATTTAACTTTGCAATGGGCCAGTGTGTTTTTTTGACTATAGATGCCCTTTAAATATAATGTAGGTTCCTTAGAAAATAAAAATGTTAATGGAATTCTGTCAATTAGTTTGCTTTTGCATGGGAAATAATATAAATGACATGGAAATATACCGTAATAAAAGGTGGTAATTGTTTTGTTTCTTCTGCGGTGTTACAAACTAAGTGTTGTGGAGTTATTCTGAAATGTATTGTGTCATAGGTTTAAAATTCTTTCTTTAAGCTATATACACATGGTCACACCTGGATGTGTATGTGTGTGTATACATGGTCCCTCCAAACAGGATTTGTGACCTGATACCCATACAGTCAAGGTTGTTTGTCACATAGACAAGCAGCCCATACTGCTCTATGGGAAGAACATTACAAATATTTCTCCCACATTGGGAAGTGATCCGTCAGGTGCCCCCCATGTCAGCTATTTTGACCCACAATTATTTTATGTGGGTACGGGCCTTAAGGGTAATTCAGTTACCTTGTTAGGTATGCTTGTGGGACTCTATAACATTTCACAACATTGGGTGCATCTGATTTCATACTGTAACCTTCTGAAGAATTCATGTTTTTTTTTAAAACCAGTTTTTAGATTACACATTACCAATTTTTTTATTTTGTCTGTTTACCAAAAGACATAACAAGTGATCCATATAAAATGGAAGAGCAGGATCCTGCCAAGAGTCAAGCTCTAGAAAGCTCTCTTTGGGAGCTAGAGGTAAGCAATGCATTGCTGCTAATTTAAAAGTCCTTTTCTTACTTTTCATACCTGACTCATTTGTAATGTGACACATGTATATACACCAAGTGTATATAAATTGAAAATAAGTAACGCACTATAAATATGTCCGAAAGAATGCACCCTGGCAATAACATTTATTATGTATAATAAATACTGTATATTGGTCATTCATTTTAATGTGCACAGTATTATTCTTTATGTGGACACTAATGTCCAAAATAAGTGTTGTATGATGCTAATGTAAAAGTCCTTTTCTTACTTTTCATACCTGACTCATTTTGTATTGTGACACATTTATATACACCACTTGTGTTATAAGGAACGAGTGGTATAAATGTGTCCGAAAGAATGCACCCTGGCAATAACATTTATTATGTATAATAAATACTGTATATTAGTCATTCAGTGTGGTTACTTTACAAATAGATCTCTATTTTAGTATATCATTTTAATGTGCACAGTGTTATTCTTTGTGGACACTAATGTCCAAAATAAGTGTTGTATGCACTTAAGTACAAAAGTATTACATGATATGCAATGGTGTCTTGAAAGGAAGTCTTAATATGGACCAAAAAATGAATAATGGTAGAAGTAACAGACAGACTAGTGCAATTGCCACAGAACACACCATTGTCCCTTCACCCAAGCTTCTAATGACACACAGAACAAGCTAGCAGGTCATAAAGATGCCAGTTTGCACAATTCTTTTTGATTTTAGATGTACTGGTAAGATGAGCTCTCTAGATTTTTCCTGTGACATAACCTTGAGTACTCTGTTATGCAGGGGTGTGTTTGGGGGGTGGGAGTTACTGGTGCCTGGAATCCCCCCCCTTTCTGCCTGCTCACTGCAGTTTGCTGTTCCATTACTTCTGGTGTCCATAGATTGTTACATATATTGATACATAATTGTTACATTGTTAATTGAGCTATGATTGAGAAGCAACATTTTTTGTTTTGAAAATGTATTCCGTCTGCCCTGTGATTGACAGCATAGAGAACTGTGTCAACATTAACTATGCATCTGCTTGAGGTGTTTGCTGAGAGTATGTACAGTATTTAACTATACCTACTTCATTGTGGTTGAGCTTCGGGCCATATTTATAAACTTTATCGGTAACGACAGCAGTCGTTAATGTAAGGTCCGTGGTCATACATTTGCGCCGAACATTCGGTCGTAACGTACCATGCGGCAATAGTATTCTATGGCGATTGTAAATCCTATGATTGCTTTTTGTAGATTTCCAATTATCGGTAATTTTAGATCAGTATCATTAATTTACGATACTGATTTATGAATATGGCCCTGTATAAGCAGGAATAGGGGACATTAAGAAATCCTGGTGGTGGTTGTATAGCTGACAGTCAACATTGGACCTGATCAGTGCATGGAAATATCGGTTGGTTGGCCAAAAAAATCGGTTTTTGTGTACCCAGCCATAATGAATATACTTTATAACAAAAGTAAAGGGGACATCTGTATTGGCCAACTGTGATATTTATCATGGCAAGTAGAGAATATATATAATATTATATGATCCATATCTTTTATACTAAACAACAATTTTGGATCATGGACGTTGGACCCATTTGTGCCCTCTGTAACGTCATCTAACCACCACGGGGGGTGGGGTGCACACGCCACAAGGTTTGCTAATAGAAAAAAAACATGGATATATTCCTCATTGGGCTTGTTCAGTGGTAACCCATTTAGGAATCCCCTAACACCCCTCCTTGAAAATCCTGCGCTTGGCCCTGTTATGTATGGAGACTTCATGCTAATCACTTTGTGTTCAGGGAGATGTGTCGCACATATTTTTAACAATTTAATTAAAGATGCAAATAAATATTGACTTGATTGTTTGCAATACTTCAGTTTCCTGCTTTTATTTAGTATCTGTTATTAGAGTTTTGTGTTAAAATTAATTATAAGAATTGTTGTTTAAGTTCATTACAAACATAAGCTTATTTATATAAGAATGGGAAATCATTAATTTACTCACAAAACAAAAGTAAGGTCCCTTCTCACTGTCCCATATTAATTCACTTTTTAGCTAGAAGACAGAACAGAATATTACTAGATGATTTTTTTTTTTTTTTTTACATTCCTATTGTAATAAAAAAAAATCCAAAAACCAATCCATCGGATTATTTCAATAATGAAGTTATTTAAATGTTTTCTACTAAAGACCTGTTAATGGCAGTTTTCATTTTGGATAAAGAACTTTCCAGATAAATGAGAATAGCTATAGTTTTGGAATCTCCTCATAGAAAATGCAGAAATTAACAGGGAGATTCAATAAAAGTTCTTATCGTTAGAAATGGTGCTAATTTTGCCCCAAACAATCAGATCTTATTTAAAGGTTCGTACACGTGCGATCGCTGGTCTGACCTGCAACGCACGATGTATAGGAACAAACGCTTCGGCCAATAATATCGGGAGAAACAGTCGTTAGTTCGGGGATCCACCAGGTCGGTTGGTCAAAGATCCCCGACCGAACGTCTGTTTTGACCGATAAAGTGCCTACACATGGATGGATTATCGGCCGAAACGTTCGTTCCTACACATTGTGGGTCGGGACCCACGATCGCACGGGTGTACGAACCTTAAAGGGCAAATATAGTGAAAAAAACACATTGGCCCATTGCAAAGTTAAATTCATGTACTCTGTGCTGCCTTTATCCTATTTCTGTCAGTGACTCTGTTTTTCCATGGTGTCAGATCTCTCTGTGCAGCACTCCCTCCTTCCCCTCTGTTACCTCCTCCATGTCTCAACTCCGGCTAACCGACAAGCTTATGTGCAGTAGGAGTTAAAAGTTCAACATCCTGAAAAACACACCCACTCACAGTGGCCAATAGAAAGCAAGCTGTCCTGGAGACACTGATCTCTCCGTGTCCTGATAAAATACGATCTCTCTTATTTGTGACCCATTATCAATCAGTGAAAGCTATCAATAAGGGGGGGGTCAAGTGCAGCCTTATCTCTGCCATCAAAGCTACCTCTCTCCCCCTGCTAATGCTGTAGAGGAGGGAGGGACTTGAGCAGGGAAGAGGATCACGTCACAGGGATTTGATTGCATTCCTCTACTCCTACTTGTACTGTCAATCACGTGTTCTTCTTACTTGTGGGAGGACAGAGAGGGAGACACTCTGGGGGTTGGGGGGAATTATAGAACTCTTGGAAAGAAGAAAATTTCATTTTACCACTATAGATGCCCTTTAACATTTGATAAGAACTTTTATTGAATCTCACTGTATGTATATTGTTTGTCACCCAACAGTAACTCTTACCTTAAGTCATTGTATTTCTTTTCAGAAAGGAGTGTGTCTGATTGATATTTCACATTGTTAGCAGCCTTTTAACTGCACAGAGAAGGTGTTTAGAAGTGATGTGTCCCGGTTTTGGAGCACTACAGCAGATTTTGAAATTTCTTTGATCCTGCAGAACTTTGCTGAATTTGTTGGTGAAAATTATGTAGCAAAGGCACTAGATGTTGAATTTCAAAATTGGGTGTTTAAATTTAATGCCAAATTTTAAAAATCTGTTTTCACTTTAAAACAAGTTTTTGGTTCTGTGGAATTTTGACACATTTTGCAGACCTGGCGGAATGAAACTCAGCAGTTTAGATCATCTCTAGTTAAGAGTAGTTGGAGAAAAAAGAAAATCTGGAGTTTTAATGTTCGTACACGTGTCGACCCTCGGCACACAATATGCATTAACGGCCGTTCAGGCTGATAATCGTGCTGTGTATGTGCACTTTCTCGCCTGTTCGGACGGGGAGTGTTTCCGGACGAATCTTCTAGCCGTTCATACACATCGTATGTGCGGGTCGGCACCCGTGTGTACGAACCTTTAGAGACTGGCTATTTAGCTCCTGGGATTTTATACAAAGTTTACAGTGTTTTTTAATCGGCTAGTTGTGACACAACATTTTTCAACATTAAAGGAGAACTAAACCCAATTTTTTACACTCCAGAATCTGAAAACAACCCCCCTAAAAACACCAATAAACTATAAAATGCCACTTTAGTAAACTCTGTTAAAGTAAATCAAAGCCTGTTAAGAACTGGATGAAATATCTGTGTGTATGTGCAGTGTCAGACCACACCTCCTGACCTCAGTCACATGCTTCCTTGCTTTATCTGTCCTGTAAAAGGATTGGCTAGAGATTATTAATGGGTGTGACAACTGTAACAAGTTTGTGCCATAGCAAAGGACTGAGCATGAGCAGAGCATAATGGTCGTGGACCAAACTGTGTGATACTAGAATGCTGAGAAGTAAAGCACAAACCATATATTGTTTAGGTAAATTTCCCAGTGCCTGTATCAAAATGAGAGGTAAGACACAGATTACTGGTTTTATATCAAGGTGTCCTGACTTCTGGTTCAGTGTTGTTCTGTGGCTTTAGTTGCCCTTTAAGAAAACAGGTACGCTACAGGAAAAATTGCATTGTCAAGTGGTTTGAAAAAGTTTGAGGACTACCATATGTAGTAGCTAAATATGCTTGTGCATTTCCCTAAACAAATAAGAAATCTTTCTGCTTCTTTGTGAAACTATATGATGTCCAGAACTGCAGTCCTTTTACACCTATTCCTTAAGATTTAAACTGTTAACAATTTGTTAGGGGTCTCATGCAGGTGCTCCCCAAAAGGTATTTAATAAGAGTGACCGAAGAATTGTAAAACATCCACAGACCTGAGATGCTTAATAGTGGTAGAAAATTCAGTGTTCTTCTTGCAGGTCATGTCCTAATACATTTGAGTCACTTTCTATGTTTTTTTTTCTTAAAACTGTAGGTTTTACAAAAGCATTACCATGGTGATGTTGTGAGAGCTGCCAATGTAATCAGCAGGACACTGTCTGCTCAAGAAAGTGATATCTCTGATCTTCTGGAGACTTCATCTACTGAGGTAAAATTTCTTAAACGTATGGAGAAGCTATTACAAAATAACCTAAAAACGAATTTTGTTAGTAATTTAGTTTTGGCACATCTCCTCATAAGCAGTTGTAACTAGGGTATCATTTAATTTACCAACATTGTTGCAGGACTTTAAGTCGTGAAATTTGAATTACTGTTTGAAAATATATGGCCACGGAAATCACTGTTTGTATAATGTGTTCTACCATAAACCATGCTATTTATATAAAAAGGATCATAGTTTTAAGGACTAGACATATAGCACATGAATAATGAGTAGACTAGGATATAGGGTATAAAGCAGGCTGTGCTGAGATTTCCTATGACGTGCATATTTTAGTAAGATTTTGTTGATAAGACCTGTGTGCACTTGTATACAATTTAAAAAGAAGCTTAATCATTATATCACATGGTAATGAAAATAATTAAGGAGGCTACAAATAGTTGATGAGTGTATAATAGAGCCTGAAATTAATTCTTTTTTTCTTTACACAGCTTTTTAACAAGGAGATGAAGAAGAAGTTTAAGTCAGTACCTTTAGAATATGAACCAGTCCGTGGGCTTTTTGGATTAAAGCTTGATATAACTGCTCAGCATTTTTCTTTTTAAGTCTGATACATAATAAAGGATCCTTAATGAACTTGTTTGAGTGGTGGCCATTTCTTTTATAACAAAATGGTAATTATTTTTACATATAAATATTAGCCCTCGGTAACATATGTAAATTTTAAGTCTGCCACATATATACAACAAAATAATTGTCTCCTAATGCATATTTTATTTTATTTTTTGTATTGATACTTAAATGGCTTCCCTCTATTAATAAATAAAAGCTATTGGTTTAAAAACTTGGTCAAATTATTTAAGCCAAGGTTTGCTTTGCTTTCTTAAGCTGGGTTCTTTTGAGCTGAAAGCCTCAGCTATGTAACATAGTAACATAGTAATTTAGGTTGAATAAAGACATATGTCCATCAAGTCCAACCTTTTTACCCTCATTTTTAACCCTACCTAACAATTGATCCAGAAAAAGCAAAAAACCCAGTTAGAAAAGGGGGGGGGAGAGGAATTACTTCCTGGCTCCAAACGTCAATCAGAAAGTATCCCTGGATTAACCACAACTACAGTATATGTATTAATACCAGTAATTATTGTATGGCCCATTAATTTATTATTTATATAAAGTGATCCTATCCCCACGCAAACATGGCTTCTCCAATGTAAACCGCCCTTGTCTAATCTGCCTGCATAGTCCATTCCCTTTATTTTAGTTGCCCTTCTCTGAACTGCTTCTATTTCCATGATGTCGCTTTTGTATATGGGATTCCAAAACTGTAAAACATATTCTGAATAAGGCCTTACCAGTGCTTTGTAAAGAGGGAAAATATTTTTCTTTCTTGAATCTATTCCCCTGTTTTTATAAGACAATATCTTGCTAGCTCTAGCTGTTGCTGCCTGGCATTGTTTGCTACAGCCAGTCTGTTATCTACCAGAACCCCCAAATCTTTTTACATTAGAGATTCACTTAACACAGAGGGCCATATTTATAAAGCCTTTTAAGCGATACCACGACTTTAATGATCGGTATCGTAAATTTACGATCGTTAAACTGATCAGAGATTAGCGATCGGTTTAAGGATCGTAAATCTACGATAACGAAATCTTCATAAAAACCAATGATGTTAGGCTTACAGGTCTATAGTTACTAGAGATGGACTAAAACTCATACCTGAGTTTGAATGGACTTGGACTTCTCAGACTTTAGATAATTATCGAATTTAAAAAAATCGAACGATCTTCGAATCATTTATGGGATAATTATCCAATCGTTTATGGGATAATCATCGAATCCCATTTCCCAGGTCCCAAAGCCATTTACATTGTTACCATTGCTATTTGAATTGTATTTCATTTGAACTTTTCAAACTATTTGGCTTCCATTGACTTTAATGGGTCCGTTTTCAAACTTTCCATATAGTTCGAAAGTTCGAAAATGGACCGAACTTTCAGAAGTTCGGCCATCTTTAATAGTTACTGGGTTGGGAACAACTACCTTTTTTGAATATTGGTATTACATTGGCATTTTATCAATCACCATACAAAAATGTGACACATCACCAGACAAAAATGAGGCACATCAACAGACAAAAATGAATCTGAAAAGGTAAGAAACAGTGGTCTAGATAAAACTGGATTAAAGGACAACTCCACCCTCATAAGAACATCTTTTAGAAAGAATGGCCTTTTTAAAATATGTTGATATATCATAGTTTGTCCTATGAATTCATTACTGTATGCCTGCTATGCTTCTGGATGCCTCATGGAAACGGAGCAATATAGAAACCTGTACTGAGTCTGTACTGAGCCTGGGCATGCTCAGAAGAGGCAGATAGAGGATTAACATTCAGTCCTTGGTTGTGATGTCAACTGTAAAATCCATAACTAACAGTTGCTAACTGGAAGATCCAGGAAGCAGAAACAGGGGAAACAGGACATTGTGCAGGATTTCAGGTTAAACTTATATATTTCAGATTGCAAACTATTATAGTTTAGGGTTTTGGGGGGTGACTTACCTGTATGTAAGTTTTTATTTTGGGGCTGCACTTGCCCTTTAAGCTCTCTTAAGATCTGAGAATGTATTTCATCCATTCAAAAATCCTTACCTTACTCATCTTCTCCAAATTGTTGTTCCTGCAGTGCCTATCCAAAGTTGCAAAAAGTGAATAGTAGGAGGTTCTGTGGTTTATCCAGTCCCTGCTCCTTACTTGTCCTCAAGGAGGACAGCGACAAGCGCCAGGGAGCCTTTTTCCACTTCCCTCCAGGTCTCTTCTGTCTGCTGCATCTGTAATGTAAGTAGCCCCAGTTCACCCCCAACTGCCAACTTTCTTTTGTAAAACAAACCCCAGAAATAAACTTACAGTTCTTGGTTCCCCCGGCTGTCTTCATACAGAGAGGGTGACTGGACTGGCAGCTGCCCTCTATCGCTAAATTGTGATACGTACTTTATAAATATGGCCCCATGTCACAAGGCAAAAGTGATAAAGTGATTTGGAGATCAGAACATTGAAAATTTGTTTATTACAAATAAATAGTTTATTTATAAAGCGCCACTTGGGGACACAGCGCTGTACAGTAACAAAATACTATAGTCATACAAGAGGAACAAATAGATAGATAGTTAAGTACATAAATATATAAATTATATAACTATAAGTGCTAGAGCTCTGCCACAAGAGGAAAGAAGGTCCCTGTCCCATAGAGCTTACAATCTAACTAGGTGGGTAACATACAGACACTATGGAATGAGTATAAGTGCCGGAGGAGTGAGATGTATGTAGTGTAAATAAAACATATACTGTGCTGGTTACCTTGACGTAGGGAGAGGGGAATAGAATTCCAGAGTATGGGAGCTACGAGAGAAAGATTTAAGGTGAGAGGAAGCAGTATAGTGTGTAGGGGTCTGTACAGGAGCTGGTTGAGATCAGGTGTTCAATTATCAAAATGCAGGTAGACAAGCAGAAGCCCACCCCAAGCACTAACAAGGCAAGAATCTATTACCATCAGTTAGAATTTGACCTAGAAGCAGAATTTCTAAATTGCAGAGGTTCTAAAGATTGTAAATATTGATGCTGCATAAAGTTGATATTTGTTAAATGTTTGTAGTTGTTATTCATTACACTATAAAAACTAATAAAATAAAAATGATAAATTAGCAAAGTTTGCAATTCACAGCCTTTATGATACTGCCAAAACTTTTGGCCATAAACGTACATCTTTTTATATATGTATTTTAGGTAACAAGAGTTTTCTTTAGTGTATGATCCTCCAGATTAACCATGTCTCTTTATCTAAAACAGCAGCCAGCTTCCTAATGTCTGACATTTCCAACGATACCGTAATTGATGCGTTAATAACACTACATATTAACTAGGAGGCTGAGGTAGTAAATCTGGTTCCAACAGCAACATAAATCACTTCTGGCTTTCTTTAATTTCAGCTGATTTTTCACACCATGCAGGGGGTGTGCTTGTGGAGTGCAGAGAAAATATGTAATTAGAAAACAGGATGCACCTTTCATTGGTGTATAGATACTGCGTTCAAATCTATTTCAAAATTTCCTCCACCACTGAAATATGCCACTTCCTTTTTATCCACACTAATGACTAAAAGTAATGTAAATTTACTTTTTCCTGTGCCTCCACACGGCAGTGGGCAACCATGGGTTAATCCCTTCCACTGTGTGGAGGCCAGGACATCATTAGCTATAAATTTGAGCTCCTCCCCCTCTTATCTTGTCTTTTCTTTGTTCCTGTTCCAATGTGTGTGCCAGCAACTACCTCACCTCCTTCAAAATAAAGTGGATTTCCCAGTGCAACCCTCAGGCACTGGAAGCCCTGCCAAGCTGCCTAGCTTTGGCAGAGGATTTGGACCAGACCTCCCAGCTTTGCGAGGTGTATGCAGCCGCGGTCAGCGGTAACGCGCGCACAACGGGTCTGGCAGGAAAATACCTTTAAAAAGGTTAGTTTGGCGTCCAGCTCTCCCTAATGTGGTAAGCTGCTTGGATTCAGTTCTGTTTGCTGCAATTGGTTTCAGTACCTTTGCTTGATAGCTGTAGGTATACTTCTGGATGCCTTTCTCAGACCTCTAAATTTAAAAGGCTTATTTCCTTTTTTCTTTTTATTCTCAGGACCTGATGTCTTCTAAAATTAAATCTAGATCCACTTCAAGGGGGTGAGCTACTTGAGGGTTCCTTACCTACCGTATGGCTAGGTATAACTACACATATTTATATTGGTGTTATGTGTTGTTTCAGAAATCATAATCATCACAGGAAGGAGGTGCGTCATAGGAGCAGAAGAGTATGTACAGTATGCAGCAATCCAGCACTTCCGGAGAAAAAGTTCTGTACCTCTTGTCTGGAGTTATATTTTCCTATTCCGGAGCAAAATCAGGCCACTTAAATTGAATAATTAACGCAGAGTGTTGTGAACAGAGTTATACCTATGCTGTCTAAAGGAAATCAGGTTCTTTCCATCCAGCCAGAGGCTTCTAATCAGAACCTGTCTGAAGGAGAAATTCAGGTTGAAGAAGATCCTACAGATTTTGTAACCAATGTTGCTTCTGATATGATAGAAAACCTAACTAAATTAATGAGGAAGACACTACTCATAGATTCCCCGGTGGATAGCAGAGAAAAGGACAGGTGGTTCCAGGATGAACGCGAATCCACGTTATATTTTCCAGTTCATGAAAAAATTCATAAAATACTTTTAGATGAATGGACAACGCCAGACAAAAGATACACTCCAGCACCAGCTTTCCTGAAGGCATATCCGTTTGATATAAAAGATGCAAAATTTTGGAACACAGCTCCTAAGGTGGATGCTGCCTTAGCCGGAGTAGCTAGAAAAACATCTTTAGCTATTGATGACGGTGTTACTTTAAGAGACTCCATGGAAAGACACCAGGACGCTCTTTTAAAGAGATTATATGTAATTTCAGGAGCAGCCATAAGGCCAACGGTGGCCATAACAGGACTATCTCGAGCGGCTAGATTTTGTATAGAGGACATTGACCAGGCCCTTATCAATGGTGTTCCAAGAGAGAAGATCAGAGAAAGGTTGCAAGATATTATGGATTTTAATATGTTTACGAGCGAAGCATCCCTAGATATAATAAGACTGTTAGCCAAAGCATCCAGCATATCGGTAGCCACTAGAAGATCTCTTTGGTTGAGGCAGTGGCAGGCAGACTCTGCAGCAAAGCATAATATTGCAAATTTACCATTTGAGGGAGATTTACTATTTGGAACCAAATTAAGAGATATTATAGCGGAAAATGTGGACAACAAAAAGATCATGTTACCCCAATGGAGAAATCCGAGGCCTTCAGCACCTAGATTCCAACCCAGGCCAACTTTTCGTGAAGCTAAAGCTTACAGGCCAGGCAGGCCTTTTCAGACACAGGGATGGAAAGGAAACAATACTTTTCGCCCCCAAATCAACAAACAACCCAAAGACAGAGTCTTATGAAGGTGTACCAGCCCACCGCCTAGTAGTGGGGGGGAGACTACAGGCATTCAAGGAAGGGTGGGCAAGTACAGCGAACGATCAATGGATACAGAAAACCATTGCGAACGGGTATCACATCGAATTTCTGAGGATACCAATAAGGAACCACTATGTAACATCAAAAACTCCAAAAAGCAGGTATGCAGTATCTCAACTACATCAGATACTTCAGACAATGCTAGGAAAGAAAATTTTGGAAAAATTCCAATATCTCAGAGAAAGAAGGGTACTTACTCCCCCCTATTTCTGCTCAGGAAACCTACAGGAGACTTCCGACCTATTTTAGATCTTCAGTATCTAAATCAGTTTATAAAGACAAAATCTTTCAGTATGAAAAGTTTAAGAGTCATTCTACAGCATCTCAGACGAGACGATTGGCTTTGCAAAATCGATCTAGAAGATGCTTATCTCCATCTGCCAATCTCTCCGGCGCACAGGAGATATCTCCGATTCAGTGTTCTAAACCAACACTATCAATACAGAGTAATGCCCTTTGGACTGTCCACAGCACACAGAGTCTTCTCCAAAGTACTGATAGCCCTTATGGAGAAGCTAAGAATGATGGGAATTTGTTGTTTTGCATATCTAGATGACATCTTGATTGTAGCAGACAGCGAACAATTACTAATACACCATCTACAGAAGACGCTGGGCCTTCTACAACACCACGGATGGCTAATAAAGTGGCAGAAATCACATTTAATTCCAACACAACAGCTAGAGTATCTGGGAGTTTGTCTGGATATGAAGAAGTTTCAGGTAGCCCTGCCTCAGAAGAAGAAGTTAGAAATTTCCAAAATAATGTCTGGATTGATCAGGTTTCCAGCTGCACCAGCCTCCCTAATCCAACATATTCTAGGGAAGTTAGTGTCATCAATAGATGCTGTTCAGTGGGCCATGATCCATATAAGACCACTTTAATTAGCTCTCCTTTCCCAGTGGGAACACAATCAGAGCCCCAAGAAGTTAATTTATTTGTCAGACAGCCTGAGACAACAGCTAAAGTGGTGGACCCAACTAGACAACCTAAAACCTATCACTCTAGCTATCCCTGGTTGGCAGACCATGACTACGGATGCAAGTCGCCTAGGATGGGGAGCGACCTACAGACAACAGGTTGCTCAGGGTCTTTGGTCCAAAGAAATGTCGATGGAGTCATCCAACTTCAGAGAGATGACAGCTGTATGGAAAGAACTACAGACTTTCAGGCCGTTTATATTGGGGGAAGCGATAAGGATAAATTCAGACAATACCACGGTTGTGGCTTACATAAACCGGAAAGGAGGCACACGCAACCGCAACCTTGCAGACTTGGCACAAAAGATTCTATACTGGGCAGAAACCAATCTTCAGAATATATCAGCAGTTTACTTACCCGGGAAGCAGAATGTGAAGGCGGACTTCTTAAGCAGAAGGAAGATCCTAACCGGAGAATGGGAATTGAATCAATCCATCTTTCTGAAGATTTGCAGTCTCTGGGGGATACCTCAGATAGATCTCATGGCAACCCCACAAAATGCCAAACTCACTCAATTTTGCTCGAGATTCAAGATGGGTCAGCAGGTGGCAGTAAATGCCCTGTCTTTTCCTTGGAAGTTCCGGATGGTATATATCTTTCCTCCGCTACCATTAATACCAAGTATATTGGAGAAAATATCCAGAGAGAGAGTCAAAGCAATTCTAATTCTACCGTGGTGGCCCAGGAGGCCATGGTTTGCAACAGCGAGATCTATGTTACTCTCTCCCCCTTATTATCTGCCAACAATACCGCAGCTGCTGAAGCAGGGACCCTTTCTACATCCACAGTTAGAAAGGCTGAAACTGACGGCCTGGCTCGTGAAAGGGGGTCATTTAAACAATTGGGTATTTCTGACGCCGCAACCTCTACCTTGTTAGCAGCCAGGAAACCTTCAACCTCTAACAATTATTACAGGATATGGAATGTATTCTTAAACTGGTGTAGAGAAAGACAGTTGGATCCAGAAAAATTGTCAACAAATGTTATCATTGAATTCCTGCAGTCAGGTTTTGAAAAGAATCTGAGCATCTACACACTAAAAAACCAAATATCTGCCCTGTCTGCAATGACAGGAGTACAGTGGGCTCTGGATCCACTTATTATTAGATTCTTCCAAGGTGTCAAACACCTAAAACCCCAGATAAAGACCTCCATTCCCCCGTGGGACTTATCTTTAGTCCTGGATGCCTTAACTCAAACACCATTCGAACCTTTAGAAGCGGCTACCATCCAGAATTTAACATTAAAAACAACACTCCTTTTAGCATTGGCAACAGCTCATAGAGTTTCTGAGATACATGCGTTGAAGATTTCCCAACCATACCTGGTAGTTTTTCCTAACAGATTGGTGTTTAAACCAGACTCAGCCTTCTGCATAAGGTGGTCACTAATTCCATCTAAACCAGGATATAGTTCTGCCAGCACTTACCCAATCAACAGAGACAAGACTGATCAGGATCTGTGGAAACTAGATCCAGTCAGAGCCATTAAAATCTATCTGGAAAAAACCTCAGAGATCAGGAAAGAAGATTTTCTGTTCATTCTCTACAGAGGAGCCAAGAAAGGATACAGAGCATCTAAAGCTACTTTAGCGAAATGGATCACAGAAGGCATCAGGTCATGCTATAGAGTCAAATCCGAGAGGAGCCCCAGACCATCAAGGCCATTCAACTAGAGGAGTATCTCTCTTGGGCTTTTGCAGCAGGTGCTTCGGCTGAAGACCTATGTAAAGCAGCAACTTGTCCTTGTTTAATACATTTCTTAGACATTACAAATTCAATGTGATGTCAGATTCCTTTGCAGCCCAGAGTTTTGCAGGCTGTAATAAATTGTGTGTTATTGCATATATATGTTCCATCCCCTCCTTTATTGCACTGCTCAGGTAAATCCCATGGTTGCCCACTGCCGTGTGGAGACACAGGAAAAAGGAAAATTAAATCTTTGTTACCGAAATTTTCTTTTCCTGTGCTGAAGCACGGCAGTGGGCAACTGCCTCCCCTCCTTTACAATTGGAAGTCACAAAATAGACAAGGTAGAGGGGGAGGAGCTCAATTTATAGCTAATGACGTCCTGGCCTCCACACAGTGAAGGGATTAACCCATGGTTGCCCACTGCCGTGCTTCAGCACAGGAAAAGAAAGATTTAATTTTCCTTTATAAATTACATGTGGACTTAACTATTATTTTATTACGAACTGAACCTTTGAAAATGTAACTGTTGATTGTTGTTACTTTTTAATAGAGATGGACTGAACCCCCCTGAGTTTGATCCAAATTGTAATAGTTTTACGAACTCGAACTATCCAAACGATGAACTAGTTTGGGTTTTTCAAACTACAGACTTATTTTCGATAATTTTTGTAATTCGATAAAATTCTCGAATGGAATCAGTAACCCTCGAATGTATCCTACGATTTCATAACCCTTGAATGTAGCCTTTGATTTTGGTAACCGTCGAATGTTATTGTTCGGTAACCCTTGAATGTAGCCTTCGATTTCGGTAACCCTCAAATGTAGCCTTCGATTTCGGTAACCCTCGATTGTATTTTTTGGTAAACATTGAATGTGGCATTCGGTAACCCATGTATCCTTCGATTTCGGTAATCCACGAATTACATTTTTGTAATCTGTTTTTTTCTTCCACCTCTGCATTGTGTTAAGAGGGTTCTTTGTGACTACTGCAGTATTTGTGCCAGTTGCCTTGTTTGATAAATGTTGAATTTATTAAGCTGTTAGGTACGGCCACACTGCAACGCAAACGCAATCGCAAACGGAATCACATGCGATTTTGTTGCGTTTGCGCGTGTTTTTTTTCATTTAGTATTGAAAAACGCATGCAATTGCAATTTAAAATGCGGAACACAAATCGCAATCGCAACGCACCCAAAACGCGCGTTTTCGGTGCATTGCCGCGTTTTCAATGATAGGAAAAAACACAAGCGCAAACGCAAAAAAACGCAGCAATGTGGCCTAGCCCTTAAACTGACAATGTTCTAATCAATTATTTTGGATTAGCTGCTGATATGTGGCATCATGGGTGGGGTAAAAGTGTCGAGCAATATTGATTTTTAACTTCACCTGTAAATATGTTACATTTAATGGTTTGTGCTATGGCTTAATATTAACTTACAATTTTGAGCTTATGGCTAGGCTATGATATTAACATGTAAGTGACCAAGTTAAAGGAGAATATATATGCTGTAAATAGCAGTTTTCAAGCTCCTTCCCTCCTTTATTAACATGTGTTCTCCAATGTCAAAGATAGGAGAATCCGGGGCAGTGTGTAACTAGGAATCATTGTAACATAGTATTGGGTTGAATAAAGACATATGTCCATCAAGTCCAACCTATTCACCTACTTTTTTTTTTTAAACCCTACCTTACAGTTGATCCAGAGGAGGGCAAAAAAAAACCAGCTAAAAAAGGGGAAAAATCCCTTCCTGACTCCAAACGGCAATCGTAAATACGGTATGCCTGGATCAACCAGATCTATATGCATTAATTCGGCAGTAATGTTATTACAGGATATGGAATGTATTCTTAAACTGGTGTAGAGAAAGACAGTTGGATCCAGAAAAATTGTCAACAAATGTTATCATTGAATTCCTGCAGTCAGGTTTTGAAAAGAATCTGAGCATCTACACACTAAAAAAACAAATATCTGCCCTGTCTGCAATGACAGGAGTACAGTGGGCTCTGGATCCACTTATTATTAGATTCTTCCAAGGTGTCAAACACCTAAAACCCCAGATAAAGACCTCCATTCCCCCGTGGGACTTATCTTTAGTCCTGGATGCCTTAACTCAACCACCATTCGAACCTTTAGAAGCGGCTACCATCCAGGATTTAACATTAAAAACAACACTCCTTTTAGCATTGGCAACAGCTCGTAGAGTTTCTAAGATACATGCGTTGAAGATTTCCCAACCATACCTGGTAGTTTTTCCTAACAGATTGGTGTTTAAACCAGACTCAGCCTATCTGCATAAGGTGGTCACTAAATTCCATCTAAACCAGGATATAGTTCTGCCAGCACTTACCCAATCAACAGAGGACAAGACTGATCAGGATCTGTGGAAACTAGATCCAGTCAGAGCCATTAAAATCTATCTGGAAAAAACCTCAGAGATCAGGAAAGAAGATTTTCTGTTCATTCTCTACAGAGGAGCCAAGAAAGGATACAGAGCATCTAAAGCTACTTTAGCGAAATGGATCACAGAAGGCATCAGGTCATGCTATAGAGTCAAATCCAGAGAGGAGCCCCAGACCATCAAGGCGCATTCAACTAGAGGAGTATCTGCCTCTTGGGCTTTTGCAGCAGGTGCTTCGGCTGAAGACCTATGTAAAGCAGCAACTTGGTCCTTGTTTAATACATTTCTTAGACATTACAAATTCAATGTGATGTCAGATTCCTTTGCAGCCAGAGTTTTGCAGGCTGTATCTAAGTAATAAAATTGTGTGTTATTGCATATATATGTTCCATCCCCTCCTTTATTGCACTGCTCAGGTAAATCCCATGGTTGCCCACTGCCGTGTGGAGACACAGGAAAAAGGAAAATTAAATCTTTGTTACCGAAATTTTCTTTTCCTGTACTGAAGCACGGCAGTGGGCAAACTGCCTCCCCTCCTTTACAATTGGAAGTCACAAAATAGACAAGGTAAGAGGGGGAGGAGCTCAAATTTATAGCTAATGACGTCCTGGCCTCCACACAGTGGAGGGGATTAACCCATGGTTGCCCACTGCCGTGCTTCAGCACAGGAAAAGAAAGATTTAATTTTCCTTTATAAATTACATGTGGACTTAACTATTATTTTATTACGAACTGAACCTTTGAAAATGTAACTGTTGATTGTTGTTACTTTTTAATAGAGATGGACTGAACCCAAACCTGAGTTTGATCCAAATTGTAATAGTTTATACGAACTCGAACTATCCAAACGATGAACTAGTTTGGGTTTTTCAAACTAGCAGACTTATTTTCGATAATTATTGTAAATTCGATAAAATTCTCGAATGGAATCAGTAACCCTCGAATGTATCCTACGATTTCAGTAACCCTTGAATGTAGCCTTTGATTTTGGTAACCGTCGAATGTATTGTTCGGTAACCCTTGAATGTAGCCTTCGATTTCGGTAACCCTCAAATGTAGCCTTCGATTTCGGTAACCCTCGATTGTATTTTTTGGTAAACATTGAATGTGGCATTCGGTAACCCTCGAATGTATCCTTCGATTTCGGTAATCCACGAATTACATTTTTGTAATCTTGTTTTTTCTTCCACCTCTGCATTGTGTTCAAGAGGGTTCTTTGTGACTACTGCAGTATTTGTGCCAGTTGCCTTGTTTGATAAAATGTTGAATTTATTAAGCTGTTAGGGTACGGCCACACTGCAACGCAAACGCAATCGCAAACGGAATCACATGCGATTTTGTTGCGTTTGCGCGTGTTTTTTTTCATTTAGTATTGAAAAACGCATGCAATTGCAATTTAAAATGCGGAACACAAATCGCAATCGCAACGCACCCAAAAACGCGCGTTTTCGGTGCATTGCCGCGTTTTCAATGATATGAAGAAAACACAAGCGCAAACGCAAAAAAAGCGCAGCAATGTGGCCTAGCCCTTAAACTGACAATGTTCTAATCAATTATTTTTAGGATTAGCTGCTGAATATGTGGCATCATGGGTGGGGTAAAAGTGTCGAGCAATATTGATTTTTAACTTCAACCTTGTAAAATATGTTACATTTAATGGTTTGTGCTATGGCTTAATATTTAACTTACAATTTTGAGCTTATGGCTAGGCTATGAATATTAACATGTAAGTGACCAAGTTAAAGGAGAATTATATGCTGTAAATAGCAGTTTTCAAGCTCCTTCCCTTCCTTTATTAACATGTGTTCTCCAATGTCAAAGATAGGAGAATCCGGGGCAGTGGTGTAACTAGGAATCATTGTAACATAGTAATTGAGGTTGAATAAAGACATATGTCCATCAAGTCCAACCTATTCACCCTACTTTTTTTTTTTTTTTAACCCTACCTTACAGTTGATCCAGAGGAAGGCAAAAAAAAACCAGCTAAAAAAGGGGAAAAATCCCTTCCTGACTCCAAACGGCAATCGTAAAAAAGTCCGTTATGCTGGATCAACCAGATCTATATGCATTAATACCAGTAATTCTCAATATTTTTTTAGAAACTTATCCAGGCTTTTTTTAAAGCTATTCAATTAACTTGACATTACCACATCTGCTGGAAGACTGTTCCACAGTTTCACCGTTCTCACTGTAAAGAAACCCTTCCTAACCTGAAGATGAAACTTCTCTTCTTCCAACCTTAAAGGATGTCCACGAGTCCTCTGATATGACCAGAGAGTTCATTGTATGGCCCATTAATATATTTGTAAAAGGTTATCATATCCCCACGCAAACATCGCTTCTCCAATGTAAACAGCCCTAACTTGTCTAATCTGCCTACATATTCAAGCCCCTCCATTCCCCTTATTACTTTAGGCGCCTTTCTCTGAACTGCTTGCATCTCCAAGATGTAACTTTTGTATATGGGATTTCAAAACTGCACTGCATATTCCAAATGAGGCCTTGCCAGTGCCTTGTAAAGAGGGAGAATAATATCTTTCTCTCTTGAATCTATTCCCCTCTTTATACAAGACAATATCTTGCTAGCTCTAGCTGGTGCTACCTGGCATTGTTTGCTATAGCTAAGTCTGTTATCTACCAGAATCCCCAAATCTTTTCCCATTACAAATGCACTTAACACAGAGTTATTTATGATGTAGGTGGCACAGGGATTATTAAATCCTAAATGCATCACCTTACATTTATCAAAATTGAATCTCATCTGCCATTCTGCTGCCCATTTTGTTAATCTATCTAGGTCTGCTTGCAACATTTGCACACCATTTGAAGTTTCCAAAGCTCTGCATAGTTTAGTGTCATCAGCAAACATTGAGAACTTGCTCTCAATGCCCCCTTCTAAGTCATTTATAAACAGATTAAACAGAAGCGGCTCCAGTACAGAACCCTGAGGCACTCCACTTAGAACTTTAGCCCACATAGATGTAGCCCCATTGACCAACACTCTCTGTTTTCTTCAAGGCCAACAGTCCTCAGTTTATACATTAGTCACCTATGTGGCACAGTATAAAAAGCTTTCGCAAAATCCAAGTATATCACATTCACTGCTGTGTCTGAATCTAAATTTTTACTCACTTCTTCATAAAAAACAATTAAATTTGTCTGGCATGATCTATTTCTCATAAATCCATGCTGACTACTACTAATAAGATGAGCTCTGGAGACAAAGTCAAGGATATGATCCCGTAACAAAGTTTCTATCGCCTTCCCTACCACTGATGTTAGGCTTAGAGGTCTATAGTTAACAGGCTATGAACAAATACCTTTTTTGAATATTGGTATTACATTGGCTTTTTTCTAATCCAGCGGCGCATCCCTAGACCAAAGTCAATCTGAAAAGATGAGAAACTGTGGTCTAGATAGAACTGAACTAAGCTCTTTTAAAATCTGAGGATGCAATCCATCTGGTCCTGGGGCTTTATTGATATTAACTGTGTCTAATTGTTTCCGTATCATATCCCCCGTCAGCCAATGTGAATACTCCTCATTTCTTCCCTGCATATTATTACAATCCCTGCTGTAAGGACTAGGATTCCCAACAGTGAAAACCGATGTAAAAAAATGGTTTAGCAGATTAGCCTTTTTGGCATCCTCTACAACCATCTCAGCCCCATTATTTAATGGTCTCAGTCCTTATCTTTTTACCATTCATATACTTAAAAAAGATTTTGGGGTTGGACTTGCTTTGTTCGGCAATCCATATTTCATTTTCTATTTTAGCTAATTTAATTGCTTTCTTGCACTCTTTATTACAGAATCAATGGGCCCATCAGCAAAAATATTATGGGGCCTCTCTCCCAGCTTCAGTTTTTGGGGGAGGAGGCTGTATCTGCCAAAGGGAGACTAAGAAAAATGCAGGGTCTGCTCCCCTGAAAGTTACACCCCTGATTTTCACTGACAATG
Organism: Hymenochirus boettgeri; assembly: GCA_019447015.1. Classification (NCBI taxonomy): domain Eukaryota; kingdom Metazoa; phylum Chordata; class Amphibia; order Anura; family Pipidae; genus Hymenochirus; species Hymenochirus boettgeri. The sequence goes on along the minus strand of CM033469.1, from coordinate 298,311,429 downwards.
ACTACAGGAGGAGCCACAAAGATCAGTTACTGCACTGTAATTACAATTACACTGCAGTGTAATTCTCCTTTAAAGGGCAACTGTGGTCTTAAAACAAGTTAGGGTTCATTGAAAGCCTGCAGCCTTCCTTTAAAATGAGCAGACAATCACATCTCTGGCTGGAGCCTGTGAGAAATTTAAATTTGGGTGAATGTTAAAACTTCCTGCTTCCAGTAGGTTGAGTGACATCACCAGACCTCTGCCCGACCCCGCTGCCCCGGGGGAGAAGCATGCTCAGTTAAGACTAAGGGCTAGGCCACACTGCTGCGTTTTTTTTGCGTTTGCGTTTTTTAAAAATCATTGAAAATGCGGCAACGCAGAAAAAACACACGTTTTTGGGTGCGTTGCGATTGCGATTTGCGTTCTGCCTTTTTAATCACAATCGCATGCGTTTTCTTATACCTATTGAAGAAAACGCATGCACAAACGCAACAAAAATCGCACATGAAATCGCATGCGATTGCATTGCAGTGTGGCCTTGCCCTCAATGCTGGGGAAAACAGTAAGTACCTAGGGAAAAAAATTAACAGTTGAGAAGAATAGCCTATTAATGCAAGTAGAGGCTGGTCACATGACTACAAGTCGGTCACATGGCTGAAAACAGGAAGTGTTCAAGCGGGAAGTAATATTGCTGAACTTTTCCAGCAATAACTTCTCACAAATTTTATCTAGAGTTGTGATTTAGGTTTTATTTTTAATGTGTGATGGAAGGCTTTTTATATAATTCTTACTAGTTTGGAAGAATTTGAGACCACAGTTACCATATAAGCATTGTATTACTGTTGTTTCATATAGAAAACATAAGTGTAACAAGGGGCTTACCTGCTCGGGGATTCCACGGCGTCTCTCCTCGGTCCTGGCTCTCGGCGCTCGGTGACGTCACGAGCCCACGCTCTTCTCACGCAAACACATCCGTTCGTGCTTGCGCATCCGGCTGGTTTGCCCCCCCGTGCTGTGCGGACGCGCACAGGCACTGCTGCATACCTCCTCCGCTCCTCTAAATCATCATTTGGTCAGAGGAGGGTTAGTTAGTTTGTTCATTCACCACTTCCTACTTCCTCCGCCCCTTCAGCTTTCCCATTGGATGGAGGAGGGCTCGTTAAGTTTAAACTATCCTATCCCCTTCACATATCTCTGTCCTCCTTTCCCCATTGGTCCCTCTGCATTATTTATACCCATCAGCCCTTAGTATTCCTGCCCGATATAGCAGTTTAGTTTACTATTCTTGCTCGTGGTGTGCTTTATCTGTGATTTCCTGTTACCGACTTTTGCCTGTTATTTTGACTCTGATCTGTGCCTGTCCTGACCTCTGCTTTGTTCCTGACTACGCTTTTGCCTAACACTCTGTACCGTGCCTGGCGGCCTGACTTCTGGTTCTGACCTATTGCTCAGTTCCTGACCCTGCTTTTGCCTGCTCCTTGTCTGTACCGTGTATTTTTGGTCTCTGGCCTTTGTATCTCTCCGTGTGCCTTGCCTGTCAGTTTCGTTTCGGACTTCTCTCGTATTCCCAGCCTCAGTTCGGATACCTTGCACTCTAAGTCCAGGGGGCAACCGTGTTCGGTGAGGCACATCTAGCCTCCCGGCAAACGGGGGCTTGTCTATTGGCAAAGATAGTGGTTGTAAATTGGGGTATTCGGACTGAAGGAATACGAGGGGATCCGGAGCGTTACATTATATCGGGTCATGGAAGACATTCAGGAGCAACTACGCCTCCTAACTGGGGCCGTTAATCAACTGGCCCAACGAGTGGCAGCCCAGGAAAATCGTCAGGCCTCGGTGCCTCCTCCGGTGGCCCTATTTTTGGAACCCAAGTTTGACGGCAATCGGCAGAAGTTCCAGAACTTTAAAGACGCCTGTCTGCTATATTTTCGGATGCGACCCATCTCTTCAGGTTCAGAGACGCAGAAGGTGGGTCTTGTTGTTTCTCTTTTACAGGGGGATCCTCAGACTTGGGCCTTTGGGCTGGCAGCAGATAATCCAGCCTGGTCTTCTGTAGAGAGATTTTTTGAGGCATTGGGAGTCTTGTACTCAGACCCTGATTTAGTCGGGGCAGCAGAGGCCAAATTACGCACCCTTCGTCAAGGACGACTGGCGGTGGAAGAATATGCTTCAGAGTTTCACCGCTGCCCAGTAGCAATTCAATGGAATGATCCTGCCTTAAAAAGTAATTTTGAGTCCGGGCTATCTGAGTTAGTCAAGGACGTCCTGGTCAATCATCCTGTTCCCAAAACTCTAGATGAGTTTATCCAGCTGGCCATACAAGTGGATAGACGTCTCAGAGAACGACGACAAGGTAAACTCCTTCCTTCTAAATTTGAATTTTCCAGTTTCTTCTAGTCCCTCGATTCCTCCTTCTTTACCTAAAGTCTCTTCCGAGGAAGAAGAGAATTTGAAGTACTGTGGGGAACTAGGACACTTCGCCCGCACCTGCCCCTGTAAGAATTCGGGAAACTCCCGCACCTAGAGGGGTCCGAGGAATTTTCTCTAGGTGGTCAGGTAATTCATCAACTTTCTGATAAAATTATGTTACCCGCAGAAGTTTCATTTAGTTCTCTTAACAAAATGACCCAAGCTTTTGTTGATAGTGGCGCAGCTGGGAACTTCATGGATATTACTTTCGCTAACCTTTTGAAAATTCCAGTGACTAAGATGTATGAACCTGTATATGTGAAGCCAATTGACGATTCCCTACTGCAAAAGGGAGAGCCTTTAACTGTAACCACTGATGTAGTTCTAAAAATTGGGGTTCTACATTCCGAGCTTATTAAATTTTTTGTCCTTAAGCTGCCAACCACTCCTATTATCCTAGGAGTGCCTTGGATTAGGAAGCACAATCCACTTATTAATTGGTCTAGTGGTCAGCTTGAAAAATGGGGTTCTGTTTGTATCGACTCATGTCTGTCTATTCATGTGGCTAATATCTTCTTAGAAGGTATTCCTCCACCATATGTAGGTTTTGCTGATGTCTTCTCCCCACAGGGTTCTGATGTTTTACCTCCTCACAGACCTTATGATTGTCCTATCGATCTTTTACCAGGAACCATGCCGTCCCGTGGACATCTTTACAACCTGACAGGTCCTGAGGCCATGAAAACCTACATTAAAGAGAACTTGGATAAAGGTTTCATCAGACCCTCCACTTCTCCTGCAAGAGCCGGTTTCTTTTTTTGTAGAAAAAAAAAAAAAATAACCGTTAAAAATACATACCCTTTACCACTCATTAACGACCTATTTTCTCAAGTTGTCAAAGCACATATATTTTCTAAGTTGGACCTCCGGGGTGCATACAACTTAATCAGAATAAGGGCTGGCAATGAGTGGAAAACAGCTTTCAATACTCGATATGGCCACTATGAATATTTAATTATGCCCTTTGGCCTCAGTAATGCACCTACGGTGTTCCAAGATTTTATAAATGATGTATTCAGAGAGTACCTTGATAAATTTGTAGTAGTCTATCTTGACGATATCTTAATTTATTCCTCCTCTTTACAGGAACATTGAGATCAAGTCAAGCTAGTTCTTTCTAAGTTAAGGGAACATCATCTTCATGCCAAACTGGAGAAGTGTATGTTTGAACAATGTGAGGTTCCGTTTCTTGGGTACATTATCTCTGATCAAGGTTTGACCATGGATCCTAAGAAGGTCTCTGCCATTTTAGATTGGAAACCTCCTTCCAATCGCAAGGGTCTCCAGAGGTTTCTAGGATTTTCTAACTTTTATCGTAAATTCATTAAAAATTTCTCTTCTATAGTTTCTCCTCTTACCAACATGACCAAGAAAGGGGTAGATGTTACGAATTGGCCAGAAGAAGCTCTTCTGGCGTTTGAGACTCTTAGAAAAGCCTTTTGTTCTGCTCCTATTTTAACCTATACTAATATTAATTTGCCATTTGTTGTTGAAGTAGACGCTTCAGAAGTATGAGTAGGGGCATTGCTCTCTCTGTATTCAGGCTCCCCAGAACGTCTTCATCCCTGCACATTTTATTCCTGAAAATACTCCTCTGCAGAGAGGAATTATGATATAGCGAATCGGGAGTTATTGGCTATTAAATTAGAGGAATGGAGACACAGGTTAGAAGGGGCACTACACCCCATTACGGTCTACACTGACCACAAAAACCTAGAATATATAGGAAATGCCAAAAGGTTAAATCTCAGACCAGCCTGCTGGGCACTTTTCTTCTCCCGGTTTAACTTTAGCATTACTTATAGACCAGATTCAAAAAACGTCAAGGCCGACGCTTTATCCCGTAGTTTCATTGAACCAGAGTCATTGCCCACTAAAGTTCCCTTGCCTATCATCTCCCCTCATCATATCTTAGGTGCTTTAACCACTGATAATATAATTGCTAATTTGTCTGAACTCTTGACTCCTCTTCAGGTAGATGTTCCCCCAGGTAAACCTGATTCTTGTCTGTTTGTTCCACTGTCTTTTCGTTTACAAGTATTGAAACAGTTTCACAATTCCAAACTAGCCGGACACCTTGGAGAAACTAAAACCTTGTCATTATTATCGAGACATGTTTGGTGGCCTTCTATGGTGGAAGATTCTAAAGCCTATGTCAAGACGTGTCCTGTTTGTGCCCGTAGTAAATCAGCCCGTAGTGCTCCAGCAGGTACACATCTAGCCTCCCGGCAAACGGGGGCTTGTCTATTGGCGAAGATAGTGGTTGTAGATTGGGGTATTCGGACAGAAGGAATACGAGGGGATCCGGAGCGTTACAATAAGTTGAGTAAAATAAGTTACAGTGTAGGTCATTTTTTTCAGTAATTTATTTATACGTATAAGTCTAAAATTTTATTGTTAAGTTGGTTTACTATACTATACATGGTCATTTAAGCTAGCTGCCTACATATTTCCTAAAGCTTGTAAATTGTGCTTGAAATGTAATTGTTCTGTTTCAGAGCTTTCCCTAGTTCCCATATGTCCATTTTTTTGGAGTGCACATAAGGACACGAGACCTGCCAGGTTCATACATCTCTGCTACTTTGTTTGCAGGAAAGTGATAAATCACATCATATTTATTTAAGGTTTGTATACAATTGGGCAGAGTGACTGCCAACCTCAAAATAAACTGTCCCTTAATGGAAAAATTCCCAGCTGGCTTTTATCTGCTCCCCAGTCTGTCGGCTACTGTGAAATGAATGTGGAAAATCAATCTTCTTTGCCCTGTATCTGTCTGAGTAGCAACCAGTTCTGTGCCTTTGTTAAATGAGATAGAAGCAGGTTTTACCTTTCTGTATTCTTTACTTTTCAGCTCCTGTAATGGATTAGGTATTTACCCTTATTATTTACATTGCTGTTTGACGTTTGTTATGTTATTGTGGCTTGATTTTCCGTTAAAGGGCATGTCCACCCCCAAAACTATAATCCCCCCAGTAATGGCCCCATCATGTAGTGTAATAAAATCTTACCTCAAATCCCAGCTCCATATGGTTCTCCTGTAGTCCCCCCCCAAAGTCCCAAAAACTGCCCACCAGGAGGATAGCAGAGTCCATATAGGACTCTGCCTCCTATCTGGCCTCCGGGAGAAGTTTGGCATGCATACTGCAGCCCTTCTCCCCCTCCCTCTCCCTCCCGATTAGGATTCCCTCCCCCTAGTGTAAAAATCTTTTTACATAACATTCCCCCTGTCCCCCCGCCCCAACCGCTATATTTGTATTATCAGAAAATGCCCAAAACATTACTTTCCCTCTTTCCTCCACCGCCATGACTCCGGCAGCCGCATCGTGATGGCTGCCAATACAGACGCGACTGCCGGTCCCGCCCCTCTGCTTGCATTTTCTCGCAAGCAGAGGGCCTGGCAGCGCGGCGGAGGAAAGAGGGAAGGTAAGTAATGTTTTGGGCATTTTCTGATATGACAAATATAGAGGTTGGGGCTGGGGGAATGTTATGTAAAAATTTTTTTAGAAGGGTGGACATACCCTTTAACTCCACTTTCTTGGACCCAGTCTTATTATTATAGCTTAATTATTATTTTCCTTGGTTTTTTCTCACCTACAAACTAGTATTTATCCTTATTATTTACAATGCTGATTGCAGGGCCATTTCTGGCCATGTTGGTACCCTAAGCAAGGTTCATGTCTATCTGTCTGTCTGCCTTTGTCTGCCATTTTAAGGGGCTCCAAGTTTTAATAGGGGTTTATTGATTTCTCTTTATGCCCCTGACATACACACAAACTTCACAAAATATACCTATACTACACACAGGCTGTCCCACACGGCCAGCAATTTACACATTCTCTCTCATACACTAGTACTTACATACTTACGCAGACAGATATTGTTTCTTACAGACATACTAACACACTCTCCCACACACATACACATAGTAATACACATTTCCCCGGTATCTCCTGCCCAAGGGATATGATGCCTTACCAATGGGCACCAGGCATGTACAGCGACTCAAATGCTCTATAATGGAGGGGCTGGCGCAATGTTTGGGCCCTCCAGAGACAGTGGTTTGGACCTTCATTAATGCTTTCTGGCAAGAGATGGTAGGCAAGTATCCTTTTTATTATTACTGTATTGAAATAAGTAGTAAAATAATTTGATTCACTTTATTATGACCAATTAAAAAAAAAAAAGATCTATCTATATATATCTATATGTATATCTATCTTTATTTATCTATCTATATCTATATACGTATATATAGCAATATTGGAAGGAGCACTCCTGGGTCTTAACAAATCCAATTTATTAAACAAACATAACAGTCAAATGCAGTTCAGCCCATCCGGGCCATCATCAGGACAAAATGATGTCCCGGATGAAATGCGTTGACTGTTATGGGGAAGATAACATGAAGTTAAGTATACCAGGACAGCAGAAAATATCTTCATCACAGACAGAGCTTCATGCCTTCAATCCAGCACATTTTTTGCTCAGGAGCAGTATACCCCTCCCCCTTTTAACCACTCCCACTTCCATCTGACCTGACTTTCCCCCCACAAACCAACTGTCCTAACTGCATACAGCAACCATTCGTTATTTGACTGTAAAAAAACTATACCGCACCTTTATAAATATGGCCCAATGTCACAATTGCAGAACTATACCTTAATACAGGGGTGGACAATTAAATTTCACAAGGGGCCTCATGAGAAACTTGGATTGTTGCTAATTGCCAAACCAAAAGGTTCAACTGAATTATAGAGAAGAAGAGGAACTTCATATTTTAGCATTACAATGACCTAATGCATACACCTAAATGAACAAATCGATGGCATCAGCAAAGGAGGATCAATGCACTGGAATGGCCCAGCCAGACTATAATCCTATTGAAAATCTGTACGGTGACCTGATGCTGGGGTGTACACTGGAGATATCCTTGGGGGCATATTTATAAAGGATTGTCTTTTTTGCCAAATAATTAGCGCAGCACATCGCAGCGAAAATAGCGCCATTTGGGGCTTCGTTTCGCCTTATTTATAAAAAAGCGGAAAAAAACACACTTCACGGCTGAAAAAGGCGAACGGCGCGATAAAGAGCGAAAAGTATCGCAGCGAAAACTTAACGCATCTAAGAAGACTGCATTGCGAAAACCATTCGAAACCAGAAAAGCCCACTAGAAAATGATGTCAAGTTCAAAATGGCCACCTCACATTTACCAAGAAGTCAGCCATGTCTTATTTAGTCAATCTTCTTAGAATTTCTCAATTGGAATACAATTTTCTTTTGCACTGCACATTCGCCTTTCTAATGCGCGTTTGCTTTTCCAAAGCATATTCCATTATAATGCGCGTTCGCCTTTCTAATGTGCGTTCGCCTTTCTAATGCGTGTTCGCTTTTCCAAGGCATATTCCATTATAATGCGCGTTCGCCTTTCTAATGTGCGTTCGCCTTTCTAATGCGCGTTCGCTTTTCCAAGGCATATTACATTCTAATGCGCGATCGCCTTTCTAATGTCGCTTTTCCAAGGCATATTACATTCTAATGCGCGATCGCCCTTCTAATGCACGTTCGCTTTTTCAAGGCATATTACCCATTAGAATGCCTTTTCGCTCAAACAATAACTTTTCCCCACCTTCAGGGTCGCGCTAATCTTTCGCTGTTTTTAACGCAAAAAACACCTTTCGCTCTTTTATAAATCGCGTTATGCCTTTTCACTCCCTTTTCGCTAAAATTACCATTGCGAGGTAAGGCGAAAAGTGTTTAGCGATAGCTCGCGGAAACGGTTTCGCCATTCGTTAACGCTACCTTTATAAATAGCGTTAACTGTCTTTTTGGCGAAAACCCATGCGAAAAGCGAATGCGAAAACATTTCGCTACTTTTCGCTCTTTTATAAATATGCCCCTTGGAATTTGACAGATTTTGAAAATATTTGCGAAGAGTAGGAAAATATTGCTAAGTCCAGATGTGTGAAACTGACAGACCAAAAAGACTGAGTGCTGTAACAAAATGGAAAGGTGCTTCAACCTAGTATGTGTACACTATTGCAATCATTTATTTTTATACTTAACTATTTTTTTTTACTTTTCTGTATAGCATTAAAGGTAGAATAAAACCAGACAGCATTTTTTGGGGTTTATTTTTTTCTGACCTTTTGCTTAGTAGTAAGCATACAGTGCCAGCATTTGTGACAAGATCACACTGTGTTAGGCAGGGTGAATGACAGAATTCTACAGTGGGTCCAGATAAGCTTGCTCTGACATTGTGCTACATCTGATAATTTGAATGTTATAACATGATAATGAGATGTTAATGTTCACCTTCTTGGATCTAAAAAATAATATTAATATAGAGCTTCTAACACCCACTGTAATTTATTAAAACACAAACATGAATTTATTAACATTTTATTTAAACTAAACCCAATATTTGCAAATTACTTTTTCCTACAAGTTTATCTGGTTTATATGGGGCTGTCAAGATTAGTAATCAAACCTCCCATTGGACTTGCTTGGATGGATGTCCTGTACAAGACGTTATTTGACTGTAAAAAGTCTACAAAAAACAAACATACAAAGCATACATAGAGAAAGTAGTAGTTAAGAAAAAGAAGAGCTTAAAGGGTAATTATAGTGAGAAAATTGTTTTTTTTTAATTTCTTCTAATGTATCCTATAAGTCATCCCAACCACCAGGGTACCTTTAGTTTCTTTAAATTCTTCATAGTCCCCGAGATATAAGCCATTGAATATGCTGTGATTTGTAGGAGCTGCTACACCTCATCTGTCACTCAAAGGCACACACCCACACAATCCAAAGCTCCCATGCAGTACTGTCACACACTCTCTCACCCACACTATATGTACCATGTGCAACATATAGTCAAATGCTGTAGTGCTAAACACAATCAATAAACCCTTAACCCAGTAATATGAGCATAACACACTATAAAACAGCCCCCCCCCCAAAAAAAATATCTTATATACATACAAAACCAGTGACTCAAATGGAACACTAATACAGTATATATAATACAGTAATACAGACTATATACCAAACAAGACACACAGTGCAATGTATGAAATATATAGACTAAAGCAACTGAAATGTAACAGGACAACAAGCAGTGTCACTGTGTTTTTGAAGGTCTCACTACAAGCTGCTGTTACACTGACTCTCTCTTCAGTGATTATGATCTCAGCTAAGCAGGGGAGAGATATGAACTTTAGGTAAAAAATAAATAACAATTAGCAAAGTTAGAGAACAGGGAGAGTTCAGTAACTTACTTGTAAAGAATCTCAGCACCACTTGTCCTCTCTCCCCCTCTGCCCCTCCCTTCAGCATATTGCAACTTTATTCCACACTTTGATTGCTTGCAGTCCAGCTCTGGAAAAGAGGGGTTAACAGGATGTCAGCACTTCATTTAAAGTCCTTTCAACTGACAATGCTCGGACTCTGTATACAGCCCGTCACTGCTTGAGGGGGAGTAGACAGAGAGGGGAGGGGGACTACACAGCTTGGTACAAACTTCTGCCAGTGTGAAGAAATGAAGCCACACAGAAACATGAAAGTAAGGCAGCTTATACTAAGTGATCTATACATTGTATACAGACAAAGTTTTTTTTTCACTATAGTTGCCCTTTAAAACCTGCTGAAATGGACTGAACAGGACGAACGGAGGCAGAAATTGATGGGATGGGTGATGGGAAATGCGTTTCTGTTTGTAAATGCTTGCTTCTTCAACGTGCATTTGAAGATGACAAAATATGTTCACAGACTGTGATCCTGAGTCCATGCAGTGATTTCCACTATAGGATTGTCTGTGTTTGATGCAGTTCTGTTTTACGACCCAATGACTGACCATCCTAGACTGGTTTTTGGTCTTTTCCTTGAAGTCATAAATTGACTAGATGATAAAATCTCCAATTTTTTAATGTTCAATTTTTTTTTCAATGGCCTTTCAGTAACTTAAATGGACACTATACTGAAAATATGACTTTGCCTCATCTTAATCTATAAATAAATACATGTAAGTAACACTCTAATTTGTGTGTGTTGCTGCATGCCTTCATTAGGAGCAATATCCCCCCTCCCTCTTTTAACCACTCCCACTTCCATCCGACCTGACTTTTTCCCCACAACCAACTGTCAAGCCTGCACACAGCATTCCAACTGTCAAAACTCTGTCACAATTCCAGCTACATTAAAACTACTCACAAAAGAATAGTTTTTGAGAGAAAGGAACTTTATTGACAGCTGAAATATAAGAAGTTTTAGATTGGATATCTAAAGAAATAGGGGGCAGTGGTGGTTGGGAAGAATTATAGTTTCCAGTTATGGTCAATTTAAAATAAGCAGCAATTTGTGTGCACTTGACTGAATGCGTTTAGAAAGCAGCAAGATCATGTGTTTTGCTATAGAATGGCAGTTTTGCATTTCAGATAAGGCAATGTGATGTATGTGTTTTCTAAAATCTCCTGGACTCTGTCGAAAGGGAAATGCACATAAATGTATGGATCATATTTATATAGGCATGGTATTGCTTTTTCGCGATACCGCGCCTTTAACGGTCGGTTTAACGATCGTTGAACCAATCGGTTAAGCGTTCGCTAACTTACGATCGTTATCGTAAATTAATGATACCGATCGTAAATCTACTATAACTCGATCGTAGATTTACGATTCTCATGGAGTTATAATGTGTGCATGGTTGTACATTACCGATAAAGCACGGTTTCTCTAAATTCCAATACCGTGCTTTATAAATATGGCCCTTTGTTTACCTTTTTGGTCCCGTAAAGCTGCGTACACACTGTACCAACCTTTCAAAGATGACAAGACAGAATCTGTAAGATTCTTTCTCTCACCTTTGAAAGATGTGGCTACACACAGTCACAAGCATTCTTCCTATATAAAGTATATATAAAGTATAGGGAGACAGTTTTTTGACTGCCACACACCCTACGATCGCGGGCGACTCCCTATACTTTAGTACCGGGGGAGACTTTGACCAAGGGACAATTTCTGCCTGTATTGAACGTTTCTGATGCCAACGTTGAACGTTTATCAGCACTGTTTTGCTTGTAAACACATTACCAATAAAGGACCGATTGTTAGTAATGTGGCCCTTTATCGGTAATGTATGTAGCCAGATTAAGAGTATAGAGTAGAATAACTGCGGATCTGCTGAGACTCTAAATGCAGTTTTTAGTTATTACTTTTTTAAAAAATCAAGGTTCTTAGTAATATACTTTGCATTCGTGCTTTAATGTACTTTTTTTCTATGTAAGCTTCTATAGAAATCACAAATCATATGCTTTATAAATGTCAGACTAAATGAAAAATTAGCTAGGAAGGTTTTTACGCAAGGAATAAGAAGTCAGGGACATTTCATGCTGTGTATTATTGCTCTGTAACCTTTAAGCTTAATAAGTAAGCTTTTAAGGTTTGTCTATGCTTTATTTAACCTACCAGCAACCAATGTTCCTCTTTTCATAGTAAATAAGTATGTAGAGATAAAAACAAAAAAATGCGTTTACTGCTTCGAATTTCTCAAAAAAACTAGAAGGATTTTTTCTTTAGACTTAATCTGCTCAATCTAAGCAAGAGACCAAGAGCAGCAGGTTATAGATATGGCACAGCAACAGCAGACCAGGAACAGCAGGCTATTGATATTGCACAGCAACAGGAGAACTGGAACAGACAGGTGAAAACAGAATACAGAAACAGCAAATAGCACAAAAAATACTAATCACAAAAGGTCCAAAAGCTAGGCAATGATAAACACTTACCCCGTCATCAGTTAAAAGCCTCTTCCAGCATGTGATGTCAGCATGCACGCACCCCTGTTATTAGTGCTTTGCCATCCACCACTGGCTAGAGGAGTCAGATGGCCGGAATGCACAGAAGCCCTCCTGGTCGTTTCCTATTGGCTGAGGAGACAGACTGTGGAGGGACTGGAGAGTGGCCATGACAGGTATTGAACTTTAGCTCTTAAAGACATTTTGCTTGTAATCCACTCGTACAAAAATATTTTTGGCAATGGGGAATGTGTCTTAAACTACAAGATTTTAGGGACCTCCTGAATGCAAGGTGTTGATTGTACTAAAGCTAATGTTGGTAAGGTGTAATTATATTTGCAAATTTCAAACCCTTAGGCAGAACTTCCATTTCTGGGTATTGACAAATTCTTCTCCATTCCTACTTATGCAATGTCGCAGTTCCCTCCTTCTGCTTCCTGGGTAGTACTTCAACCTACCTGGAAAATTTGTTCTATTGTCTTTGCTGTACAATGCTGAGATACCTGTGCTTGTTTTGTAAATTCCATTACTCAGATAATGATGTGAAATCAGGCTCTGTTCTAGTTAATTTGTCAACTGTAAAATGTGTCTGTTGCCCTTGCTTGTAAAGGAGAATCTGTATGACTGTGTGGCCTTTCAATGTGAATCCAGAGGTATGCTGCATAGTATTAGCCTTTGTTGCTGGCACCGGAGTTTGATGTTCTGATGATTTCTGTAGTCTGTCAATCTTTTCATGTTGCACTACAACTTTCAGTGTTTTTCTTCACAAAGTTATTTTTGAAACACTTTCCAGGGTATTTATTGCCAACAGATTCATGTACAAGTCATTCTAAATTAAGAAATTCCAATTACTAGCGAAATGTCTTCAAGAACTAGGGGCACCGCACCATTAACGATTGATTAAATGGTTGGTTTAGCGACCGTTAATTTACGATCGTAAATCTATGATAACGCGTTTGTAGATTTACGATCCCCATAGAATACCATTGCGGTAGTTTACTACCACATGGTATTCTACAAACACATGTTCATTAATTGCCAAACGTTCGGCGTAAATGTACGACCGCAGTCATACATTATAGATAACGAGCGCTATCGCTAAATTGCGATACCATGTGTTTACAAATAGGCCCCTAAAATTCAAGTCCAGTTTATCTAACTGAATATCACAAAATTTCCAAGGCTTTGATGAATGAGAACAATTACAATCATATACCTTAGACTTTATGCTACCATAAACATATGGTTTATATTGATACTTGTGTTTATCTTATATAATGCCCCCCCCCAAATTTATCTCAACTAATGTCCCCCACATTTTTATTCCATCTTACTACAGCTATTATAAAACTAGGCATTTTTTTTAGTACAGTGTATATAAATATAAAGCAATAAGAGAAATATATTTTACTTTGCTATTGCTGTTTTTTTGCTATCAGTAACTCAGCATATGAGGAACATTGCGGGTATTGTGATAAATGGGGTTTTAGTTTATGTAAAGCCATTAACCTATTACCTTCACTTAATGCCACTATATTGGTTATTTATTTATTAATGGGACTGTCCCTGGATGGTATTTATGAAGTGTCTGAATGATAAATCTTTCCATTTCGCTCTGGTGTGATAGAAAAGCTGTTCATATGGGAGAACCGGGTGGATTAAAAAAGACAATCAATAGTAATATAAGAAATTCTTTACATGTTTTTGATTAACCCTTTAGATCTTCAATGAACATTCAAAATTTAAAATGGTGCTAATTTTGCCCCAACCAATCAGATGTTATTTACCATTTGAAAGCGAACGTCTGATTGGTTGGGGCAAAATCAACACCCTTTTTAACAATAGGAACTTTTCTTACATCTCTCTGAATGTATTGTATTTATGTATGGGGATGTCCCCTATTACTTAACCATGGTATGTCTATATGCTTCCCATAGACTGCATTTGACCCATTGCACTGATACTGACACAATGATATACAACACTTTAAAGGGAACAGTTTTTGGCTAATTTTGTAAAATGTTTCAAAATTGGGGTATCTGACATGGTGGATTAAAAAAAAAACAAAACATTAAAATAAGCTTTATTGTTGTTACTGTATCCTGACAACAAACAATTATAACTTATACCCACTCCATTGTATCTGTATGTTTCCCACTTAACTAGTAAGCTCTATGGGGCAGGGACCTCCTTTCCTCTTGTGGCAAAGCTCTAGCACTTCTATTTATATAATTTATATATTTTTGTACTGAACTATCTATGTATTTATTTATCCCCCTTTTATGATGTTATTGACTTTATTGTATTTTATTACTGTACAGCTCTGCGTCCCCAAGTGGCGCTTTATAAATAAACTATATATACATACATACAACAACTATTAGTCACCCATGTGCAGCCTCTACTGACATTCAAGCCAAAATTATTAGATTGGTAGATAAGCTTTTTTGGTTTGCATTTAACTCTAAATAATCAACTATTCTGATTTTTTCTTGTTAAGGCTATAAATATACAGCCATAATAGAGGCTAAAGAAGAATGTAATGGGGATGGCTATATTTTTGCTTTTTTATAATTCTAATATTTTCGTTATGTTGATGTATTTTTCCTGTTTCTCATGCAACTGGTATGGTATGAAATAAAGATTAGCCAACCAGAAAGTGTTACTAGCAGCAGAGGGGCTTGGGAAGAAAAGAAGTAGCAATCTGTATCAATTATAAATGTTAGCAAATTTATTTTAAAATTGTGCTTTAGGTGCTTATTTCACATGAAATCACCTTACCCAGCAAACACCCACCTACCAAATCAAAACAAAATGTGTTACTGCAGTAGTTCTATTGCACCACTGATCTCAGCCACCCTAAGAACTACACCATAGCATGAAGAGAGAAGAATCACAATGAATATACATATTCACAGTCAGCACATTAAAATATGGAGGGAGATATACTAAATGTGCATTAAAAAAACATTACACATCAGTGCAATACAGGTTAGTATGGATTTTTCAACCCTTAAGGAGATGTCTGGGAACCAATAGTAATTTCCCACCTTGCGTGATTGATCTTCCATACATTTCAACATGAAATTTGAAGATGGGGTAAACAGAAAAGTTTCTGCCATGCCATATCTTTTTTTTCCGAAAAACCAATCAATGTGATTGATTGGCCAATCGAAAAACGTAAAGCTGTCATCGATATTGAATCAAATTAGATTAAATTTGTCCAATCAATCGGATCATCAATGCCATGTATGGGGGGGGGGGCTATAGTCTTCATGACACATATTTGATATTTTTGCTTTACTTAGTCAATTAGCTTAACTAAGACTGGCTGGTCTTATTTTTTTAAAATAATTATCTGAATCTCTCCACTATCTAAGAAAAGAAAATAATCACAGCAACTCCCACTTAGAAAATCAAATATCTTCCTCTTTATATTTCTATGTTTTCTACTTCAGAGATTAGCATACATATAGTTATACTGAAGTAATCTTCCTATCAATCACTTAAATATCTTCCTTTTTAAACACTGGAATTACTTCAGGCTTTCCTACAGTTTTTCTTTTTCTTCATAAAATTTAATTTTGTATGAAGAAGATCTTTCTCTCATAAAACCTCATTAACAATACTTTCTTCAAAACATAATCCAAAATCTAATCCTTTATACCAACCACAGATGACAATCATAGTGGTCTACACTTTACAGGCTTTGGAAGATTCAAAGTAAAGACCTGGTTAAAACTGAGCTAAGCCCTCAAAGGCCTTGGGAGGTCTTATTTCTGCCCTGAGAGCTTTTGCTATTATTAATTTTAAAGTCAGTAACATCAAAAGAAAAGATTCAATTGAACTGACATAATAGTTTTTTTTTCTGTTCATATAAAAGCATTGTGAAGCACAAGTTCCCTTTTGTAGCAGTGTATCTGCTATCTGAGTTCCATAGACTCTTTAATCTGTTGCATAAACAAACCTTTGATTCCTCTGTTCCATTGTTTTAATGGTGTTATAGAGAAAATTGTGCAAAATAAAATTAAGCGTAATTTAAATAAAATGTACGGCTTTTTAGAAAAGAAAAAGTAAAAAAACAGCTATACAGTAATGCTCTGCAATACCCAAGTATCCCTTTAGCACAGATACCCAAATTTTCACCATTCTCTTCACCTAAAGCCATGCCCCCATTTGCTGGGACGCTCAGTACTTCTCAACAGGCATGGTTGCCACCAAGATTTAGAATGCAAGGTATCTGTGCTATGGAAAGGGGTACTTAAAGGGGAACTGTGGTCTCCAAACAAGTTGAGTTTAAATGAAAGGTGAGTTTCCTACCTTTAAAACGAGCCATCTCGTTTTAAAGGTAGGAACCACCTCTCTACGTGCTCCACAGCCCAAGATATACAGAAATGACTGACCAGAAAGTTAATGGGTGGGAGGCTGACTTGTGACATTCCTGAGGCTTCTCCTGCACAGTGCCACTGGCGAGCAAAGCCTCAGACTCCCTCAGTGTGTGAGGGAGACAGGAAGTCCCTCCTCCTCTCTTCTCTCCCACTCTGTGAAAACATCCTTTTCAGGCAGAGTTTCCACAGAGTTTCCTGTATGGGGGGGGGGGGTGTTTCTGAGTAACCCACGGCACCCGCGAGTGGGCGGGGCCTAGCAGCCATGAGTGGGCGGGGCCACGTCACCCGTAATTGGACAGGGCCACATCACCCAATAAGTGGACGGGGCCACATGGGGCTGTAAGATAATGTGCCATGGGGGGCCTGCAACTGGAGGGACCATGGGGTTCATGAGTGGGAGGAACCAGGGGGGCTGCAAAGGGGAGGAGGAGACACAGGACAGATTGACTGACAGTTTCAGAGCAGGAAGCAGGAAGTGCAGGGGACCTGGTGATGCTGCTGCCATATCACACACAAAAATTTAAAGGCATGTCCACCCCCAAAACTAAAATTTAGCCCCTTACTGGCCACATCAAGTAGTTTAAAACAATCCTTACCTTACATTCCTGCTCAAAATAGTTCCCCTGCTGTGCCCCTCCAAAGTCCAGGAAACTGCTGTGTAGGAGCAGTGTGTGACTCATGCTGTGCCTGAGGATTCCTAACTTCATCAGGTTGAGGCATGCTCAGTGAGCCCTCCTGCCTCTCAGCCAATCACGGACGCGGCTGCCGGTCCCGCCCCCTGCTTTCAATTCCATGCAAGCAGAGGGCCTGAACACTGCAGCGGAGGAGGGGGCAGGTAAGTAAGAATCGGGGATTTCTAACAATTATATTAATGCGGTTGGGGCGGGGGAGCATGCCCTACACATATCAAAAGTAAATTTCGGGGTGGACATGCCCTTTAAATATCTTCAAAACTATGCAAAATAAACAATGGAAATAAATAGCAAAACTCTCAGGGGAGCAATTCCTATCAATTTAACTCAATTTACTTAAAGTCATTTTTGGACCACAGTTCCCATTTAAGAAGAATGGCTCAAACTAGGTGGAACTGGGCGCTAACCAGCTGGGCAGCTGGAGAACAGGTACCAATAACAGAGAGAAAGGCAGAAACAAAGTCAGGAAAGTAGCCAAGGGTTATACATGGTAAAGCTTCATCCACATGTATGATCTTCCAGACAACAAACGACAACCGAGCGTGTGCACATGCACAACGAACGGCCGTTTGTTGTCCGTGTGTGTCATGGTCGGAGGTCATTCATCAGTGTAAAGATCGTACGTGTGTTCAAGGCTTTAGTCTGTCAGGTACCAGGAGTGAAGAGAGAGGCATAGTCAAGAAACAGACAAAGGTCAGGATAGGCAGCAAGGATCAAAGTCAAGGGGTCATCAGAAGTCAGCAACAAGTATTTATGTCTGAAAAACACACTAAGAGCAAGAATCAAGCAAAATGCTGTAACTGGCAAAGAGGAACAGGAAAGGGGACTTTAAAATGCTAACTGGACCAATCAGAGCAAGAGAACAAGCAGCAAGACCCAAGATAGGCTAAAAGAATTCAAAAAAGGACAAGGATGAATCAGGAGAAGAAGAATCCGAATATATACATATATAAGTTTGGAATTCCTGAAGAGACAAAGTTGATGCCAGAAAGAACATAAGTTGTGCAAGGAAAGTCAGAATCGCGAAGGGATGCCGTGAGATGGATGGAAGGTAAGGGTACACATGGTACAATCCTTTTTCCAGACCAACCAGTTTGCTGTGACAGAGCGTACAGTCCATATAGGACCGCACAATCAGCCATGGCTTTTGGATTTGTCCGATTTTCCATTTGTCCCAACATTCAGTCATGGCTGAAAACCCATGAGATACACTGAACTATCAGCCGATCGGACCGAAATATTGTGTGGTGTGTACCATGCTTTACATGTACAAACTCAACCGTAACCCAAATTAAAGCAATGAAACAACATATTAAAGGGCAACTATAGTGAAAAGCACTTGTTGAAGAACCTGAGTAGCGCTGACATTTGTGGAACATTTTTATATATATATTTATATATATATATAAATGGAAAAGATGGCACTCTCGGGTCTTAGCAAACAAACATTTTTATTGTGCGATCACATGTGATGTCTTTAAATGTCTTTTTCTCTGATGGGCACCTGGGCTGTTGTTCATAGTGAAAGCTAACCTGTTCTTTGTGTGATTTCTGGTCACGTCTGTATAATAACGCTAAAATATTGATATATTGTAACATAGATATGCATTGGAATGGGCAGTATGTTAACACTCATATTTCACAGTAGCAAAACATAAAGCATAGTCACACACTATATATAACTATATATAACCATAGGGACTGACATAAACAATCACAATTTATTAGAAACATATTAAAAATGTTATTAAATGTATATGAATATGATTAGCCAATGAAATGTTAGATGAGTTAAAACACGTTAATAAAGGTCTTTCATCATTGGCATTTTAGGTTTGTCATCTGCACTATTTATATAACACCCCCCCCTATACACATACACACACACACACCCATCCCCTTCAATTTTACACCCCATTCAGAAACACATTGGAAACCACTAGATCTGCATGGAAAGAGAGTTTACGAACACAAGAGTTTTTCAAGGTACTTACAGCTAGAATCTTTGTGTTGGTCAGACTTTCCTCCACCGCTACCACCACCACACAATCCACCACTACCTCCACTTCGACCACCCTTGACTCCAGACATAATATTAATGAAAGTTATAAAAGTCTTTAGGAACACAAATAGACATTAGTATGAATCTACTTCTTTATGCTGCCTTTATATAGTATTTAAAGCCATATCCAAAAACAACAATTTTTTTTGGACAGACCATTTGAGGACCAATTGGATCTTGGGAAAACCACATAGATGTCATTAATATAATTACGTCCAGGTGAATCAGTGCTTTTTTTTAAAAAGTTTTTTTAAACATCTTGAATTTTTTTGTATTCAGCATAACCGCTGATGAGTAGTGTGTTTTTACAGTATTACCTCTCATTATTTGAAGAATAATAACTAAATTATACAGCATAGACTATATTAGTAAATCTCTTAATTAGCAATTTGACAAGTATTTGTCAGCAACTTTGAGAGGCCTTAGTATTCTGTTGTTTCCTGTTAAAGGAGAACTAAAGATAAAATATACAGTAAATGACCCCACATGAATTGTGGGCTAAGCGACAGATGTATCACTCTTTTCTGAAATCAGCAGATTCCTGGTAGTGATGGCCCTGAACCTGAGTTTGGACCGAACTTTATGAATTCCGATGAACTCAAACTATACAAACTCTATCCGAACTAGTTCGGGTTAAAAAAAAAATTCTAAAAACGGTAGCCCTCAAATGTACCCTTCAATTTTGAAAACCCTTGAATGTAGCCTTAAATTTCGATAACCCTCAAATCTAGCCTTCGATTTCGGTAACCTATAAATGTATCGTTCAGTAACCCTCGAATGAAGCAGTCGGTAACCTTTGAATGTAATGTTTGGTAACCCTTTAATGTAAGGGTCGATTTCCGTAACCCTCAAATGTAGTGGCCGATTTCGATAACCCTTGAATGTATCATACGATTACTGTAACCCTCAAATGTATCGTTCGGTAACGCTCGAATGTATCCTTCGTAACCCTCAAATGTATCGGTTGGTAACCCTCAAATGTAGTGTTCGATTTCGGTAAACCTCAAATGTAAAGGTTGATTTTGGTAAACCTTAACTGTATTGTTCTGTAACCCTATGAATGTAGCATGTGAAATACCAGGAATTGCCTGATCATGGGGAAAGAAGTGTGTAAATGAGTTTTGGTGATAGTGACGTGTTCCTCGGACCATTTCCCAGTTGCCACAGCCATTTACAGTAAGTTTCCATTGTTATTTTAACTGTTATTTATTAAAACTTTTCAAACTATTACCTCTCCATTGACTTTAATGGGTTCATTTCTGAAATTCCGAACAGTTACTGAAGTTCAGTTCCTTCCGAACTTTAAGTTCGGCCATCTTTTCCTCGGACCTCAAGTCAAAGATACATGCGTGTTTACATTTTAGCTTTAGTCTAATAAGAACTATTTTGAAAGCAACATGAAAGCAGAATAATGAGTTATTTGAATACACACCTCATGCTTTTTAAGAACATTTTGTAAATATCTGCATGATCTAACAGTAGCAGTAGATGTTAAGGTCTGTACACACATCCGATAGGACAGACAATGCATGAACCCCAAGTGCAAGACAAACAAAGATTGACAAACAAGGACCATACTCATGCGATTATCGGACGAAACGGACATAATTCATGCGTGTGCCTGTGTTCGTCTGTCATTCCTAATTCGTCCTATCAGACATGTGTATGAGGTGAGTCTAGAGAGTCACTGTAGAAAAGTATCATACCTGTAAAAGAGAAACAAAGAAACACTGACCAATCAAGGGGGGAGGTTTCCTTTCACTATCAGCATACAGTAGTTTTTGTAGAATCTGCATTCTAAGAGATTTAACTTTATTGGTTCCTAATCTATTATTCAAACTGTTCCTAGAGTTAAGGTCCGTACACACGTCCAATACTTCGGACAATGAATGACCCCCGATCACAAGGTGCTCGGGGTGGTTTGTCATCTGAATTATCTTTACTTGTCCCAAGAAATTAGATAACAGTTGAATATCGGAAAGGTGTATAAAAAATAAAAACAAAAATACAGGGAGATGCAATAAGGCCTTTAGCAGCCAAATACAGTAAGTGTAACACCCGCACTCTCTGATAATAATTTAGGGTCAGCATGAGCTTTGCACTGAAGTTGCAGGGCCTGTGCTGTTTCTAGTAACAGTGCCGGACCCTTTAATGTTTACATTTGATTTTTAAAACAGTAATTTTTTATCTACAGGGGAAGAATATCTTATTTACAACCATCCCTTCAACAAATATTACCTCTCTAAAACAGGAAATCCATCACAGACCTAGCAAACAACCCTTGGCAGAACATGGTCATCTCCAGGCAGATCCACTGGGCAGACAGACCTTTAGTGATAGAGTTGGCACTGGACCCTCTTTCTGACAGCACGAAATGAGCCAAAAAAAAAGTTCTGTCAGCGATTCGTTATGTCGTGTTTGAATATAGATTTTCGAACAATCTTAATTTACCTTGAGTCCTTATGGACAAATTATGGTTGGGATTGCTAGTTGGTGTGATAAAATGTAAGTAGGAGGAATGGCCATAAAGTAATGCAAGGTTGTAAAGCACTGTGGAATTGTCCAAAAATCCCCCTTTTAATAGATGGTCAGCTTTAGTTGTTGCGCAAACATCGAAGATAGAACTTCACAAAAATTCTTTTTACAGCTACATACAGAAACTATGTTCTCTGAATATAAAGAATGCATAGAAAATGTGTTGTTGTTATGGTTTGTTCTTTTTGTTTTACCAGTTTATTCCCAATTAACATCTCCAAGTCTACAGCCTAACATAGCATAGCAAATAACAGGCTTATGGATTGCTAGGGGCTTAGAATAAAATGCTATTGCACATGCTCCATCATTAATGAACTCAATCTGTTTGTCCAGACATTCCAATTCATGACATCATTAATTTTTTTTAATGCCAAGGGATTCACTCAATTATTATTTTTGTTTGGGACAGTTAAATGACGCTTACAGTCTGTATAGTATGAGTAAGAGGTTTATGAACAATAAAAACTAATGTTAAAAAAATGAATAATCATGTTAAACACTATCAGGGAGATTCAATAAAAGTTCTTATTGTTAAAAATGGTGTTAATTTTGCCCCAACCAATTAGATGTTATTCAACATTTGAAATCTAACATCTGATTGGTTGGGGCAAAATTAGCACCATTTTTAATGATAAGAACTTTTATTGGATTACCCTGTGTATGTTCCCTCATGTAAAGGGTAAGTTAATGTGCAGAAGACTAAATGACTGTATAATCCTTTTCCATTTCAGGAATATTTTAGGCTGAGGCCACACTGCAACGCACAAGAATTGCGGACAAAATCGCGAGCGTTCACGTTTTGCGTTCATGTTTTCGCCTTTTCACGTTATGGAAACGCTGCGTTAACGCACCATAAATGGTGAATGGATGCGCGATGCGCGAAAATTCCTGCAATTTCCATTTTAGCAAAAGTCGCGGGCACAAACGCAAACGCGTACGCAAATGCGCGAAAAACGCGCTAGTGGGGCCTAGCCCTTAGACAGCTTTGCTCATGCTTATCTGTTATATGGTGTATAAAGTAGCTAGAGAAACCAATTTTCATTCATTTCCTTCCTTGCCCCGAAATTATTTTGAATAAAAATGGTCCATATACACAAAACAGTTATTGCCTCAATTTTTGCCAGAATTGGACTTAACACAAATCATAAAGCAGTGATAATGGGCTACGAAAATTTAGTACTGCTGATTATCACTGTATATTACAAAATATTGCCGCGGTAACCCCGGAGGGTGTTAGTGCATAGTGTTTTTCCCAATACAAAGAATGGTGTTAGACTATTTTTTAAGCATTTACTGTAATACAAGTTATGATTTCCCATTTAATGATGGTCAATATTTGAGTTCGATAATCGCTTTTCGAGGTTCCAAAGTTCAATTTTTGATGTTCTTTCTACATATACATAAATATTTTTTCTGCAGAAGCCCCTCTTTAATGTTGTAAAATTTTCATTAATAGCCCTGGTCTGGTATTGGTAGATGTTATGGTGCCATTTCTTTTTTAGCTGCAATACTGGACTTAGCACAATGAATATGGCGATATTACTGCCGCACATCGCCAATACAACTGTCATGGTGAAACTTTTTGATTCACTTAAATACAGCAATAACAACAATATTTGCCTTTGCAATGTCCTGCGCTAGCAAAATGGTGATAATACCCATCATTTATAAATATGCCCCCGGTGAAAAGCTTTAGGTAGACTTACTGTATATATATATATATATATATATATATGAAAACACTCCTGGGTCTTGAATATAACAAATTTTGTTTATTGAGTTAGAACGCCAACATCAACGCGTTTTGGTCGCCATCTTGGCCGTCATCAGGATCTATATATGACATCCTTTTCTGTAGTAATTGCAGTGGAAATGTATCAGTGGGTAGTTAGATTATTCCTTCCTGGGAAAGGATCCCTTGATCAACTAGAACATTTGTATTAATACTAGTAATTTTCAATATTTTTGAATTTTAGAAACATATCCAGCCGACCCTATTTAATGAACCCGCCATTACCACATCTGCTGGAAGACAGTTCCACAGTTTCACCGTTCTCACTGTAATGAAACATTTCCTAACCTGAAGATGAAACTTTTCTTCTAATCTTAAAGGATGTCCACAAGTCTACTGAAATTAAAGGGGAACTGTGGTCCAAAAACGACTTTAGGTAAATCGATAGGAATTGCTCCCCTGAGAATTTTTGCAATTTATTTCCATTGTTTATTTTGCATAGTTTTGAAGTTATTTACATTTTTGTGTGATATGGCAGCAGCATCACCAGGTCCCCTGCGCTTCCTGCTTCCTACTCTGAAACTGTCAGTCAATCTGTCCTGTGTCTCCTCCTCCCCTTTGCAGCCCCCCTGGTCCCTCCCACTCATATGGCCCATTATCTTACAGCCCCATGTGGCCCGGCACACCCGCGGGTGTCTAAGCCCTGCCCACTTGTGGGTATAAGCCCCACCCACTCGCAGATGTAAGCACCGCCCACTCGCGGGTGCCGTGGGTTACTCAGACCCCCCCTTACCTTCTCTGTCAGGACTTCATACAGCAGAGAGGAGGAGGGACTTCCTGTCTCCCTCACACACTGAGGGAGTCTGAGGCTGTGCTCGCCGACGGCACTGTGCAGGGGAAGCCTTAGGAATGTCACATGTCAGCCTCCCACCCATTAACTTTCTGGTCAGTCATTTCTTTATATCTTGGGCTGTGGAGCACGTAGAGAGGTGGTTGATGGCTCGTTTTAAAGGTAGGAAACTGGCCTTTCATTTAAACTCAACTTGTTTGGAGACCACAGTTCCCCTTTAACTAAAGGTGTATAGTTTATTATATGGCCCGTTAAAAGAAATTGTACACTGGAAAAATTACTTTGCCTTATTTCAATCTATAAATGAATACATGTAAGCAGCACTTAAGGTTTGTACACATGTCCGACCGTGGGTCCCTACCTGCGACACATGATGTGTCTGACCGTTCGTTTCGACCGATTATCGGCCCGTGTATGGGCACTTTATCAGCCAAAATGGCTGGTCATTTGGTGATCCGCCCAGCCGGTCAGGGATCATTGCTGTTCCGGCCGATAAAGTGCCCATACACGGGCCGATTATCGTCCAAAATGAACGTTCGGACACAACGTGCATTGCGGGTCGGGACCTGCGTTCGCACGTGTGTACGAGGCTTTACTCTACATATAGTAACATAGTAATTAAGGTTGAACAAAGAGATACGTCCATCAAGTCCAACCTATTCACCCTCTTTTTTTTTTTTAACCCTACATGATCCAGAGGAAGGCAAAAAAAATCAGCTAAAAAGGGGGGAAAAAATCCTTCCTGACTCCAAACCGCAATCAGAAAGTATCCCTGGATCAACCAGATCTATATGTATTAATACCAGTAATTCTCAATATTTTTTAGTTTTAGAAACTTATCCAGGCCTTTTTTAAAGCTATCCAATGAAATTGCCATTACCACTTCTGCTGGAAGACAATTCCACAGTTTCACCGTTCTCACTGTAAAGAAACCTTTCCTAACCTGAAGATGAAACTTCTTTTCTTCCAACCTTAAAGGATGTCCACGTGTCCTCTGATATGACCTATTACTAAACAATGCACCAGAGAGTTCCTTGTATGGCCCATTAATATATTTGTATAAGGTTATCATGTCCCCACGCAAACATCGCTTTTCCAATGTAAACAGCCCTAACTTGTCTAATCTGCCTGCATATTCAAGCCCCTCCATTCCCCTTATTAATTTAGTTGCCCTTCCCTGAACTGCTTCCATTTCCAAGATGTCCCTTTTGTATATGGGATTCCAAAACTGCACCGCATATTCCAAGAGGGAGAATAATATTTTTCTCTCTTGAATCTATTCCCCTCTTTATACAAGACAATATCTTGCTAGCTCTAGCCGTTGCTACCTGGCATTGTTTGCTACGGCTAAGTCTGTTATCTACCAGAACCCCCAAATATTTTTCCATTACAGATGCACTTAACACAGAGTTATTTATTTTGTAGGTGGCACAGGGATTATTAAATCTCAAATGCATCACCTTACATTTATCAACATTGAATCTCATCTGCAATTCTGCTGCCCATTTTGATAATCTATCTAGGTCTGCTTGCAGCACTTGCACATCATCAACACAAGTTTCCAAAGCTCTGCATAGTTTAGCGTCATCAGCAAACACTGAGACCTTGCTCTCAATGCCCCCTTCTAAGTCATTTATAAACAGATTAAACAGAAGCGGCCCTAGTACAGAACCCTGAGGCACTCTGCTTAGAACTTTAGCCCACATAGATGTAGCTCCATTTACCACCACTCTCTGTTAGCAATCCAATAACCAGTTCTCTATGCATGAACAAATGTTTTCTTCAAGGCCAACAGTCCTCAGTTTATACATTAATCGCCTATGTGGCACAGTATCAAAAGCTTTCGCAAAATCCAAGTATACCACATCCACTGCTGTGCCTGAATCTAACTTCTTACTTGCTTCTTCATAAAAACCAATGAAATTTGTCTGGCATGATCTATTTCTCATAAATCCATGCTGACTACTACTAATAAGATCAGTTCTGGAGACAAAGTCAAGGATATAATCCTGTAACAAAGTTTCCAGCACCTTCCCTACCACTGATGTTAGTCTTACAGGTCTGTAGTTACCAGGCTGTGAACGACTACCTTTTTGAATATTGGTATTACATTAGCTTTTTTCCAATGCAGCGGCACATCCCTAGACCAAAGCGAATCTGAAAAGATGAGAAACAGTGGTCTAGATAGAACTGAACTAACTGATGTGTTTGTGTTGTTGCATGACTTCAATCAAGTACTTGATTTGCTCAGTCCCTCAGTCCCCTACCCCCCTGCCAGACTATCTGACTCTCTGTGATGGCAAACATGATCAGTAATCCCTATGAGGCAGCATTGAAAGAGCAAATTTCTATTTCCAAGATGTCCCTTTTTTAAAGTCCCTCTATAATGAAATTCCAAAACTGCACCGCATATTCCCCTCTTTATACAAGACAATATCTTGGTAGCTCTATCAACTGTCTATTTAAACCCAGAGCTAGTTATGGTATAAGTATAAGGAATGGAAAACCCCAAATGCATCACCTTACATTTGCCAACATTGAATATCATTGTACGCTCTGCAGCAATAGTCTTGATAATCTATCTAGGTCCGCCTGCAGCAATTGCACATTGCTTGTTCCAATGCATAGTTTAGTAACATCAGCAAACACAGAGATCTTGCTCTCAATGCCCCCTTCTAAGTCATTTATAAACAGATTAAATAGAGGTTGCCCCAGTAAAGAACCATGAGGACCTCCGCTTAGAACTTTTGCCCACATAGTGCTTTATTGAAAACTACTCCCTGTAACAACCGATTCTCTATCCATGTACAAATGTTTTTTTTCTGTTTTCGAATTTCAAAATTTTTTTAATATTTTAAAGAGTAAGTAAGTAGTAAGGAGTAAAGTAATGATAAATAAAGTGTGGTTGCTTAATGTAAATGCCAAAGGCAACTGGTAGACAGTCAGGGGAACATGTATGAATCGCCAAAACTTAAATAAAATCGAATATCCTTCATGCAAGCTATTTTGGAGCTTCTTCGTGTATTTTCGAGACTACTTTCGGCAACTCTCTAAAGTATCCTTGAATATATGGTAAACCTCGAAAGTAGCAGCAAATATATACTTACAAGGATAACTGAATGTACAAGGCTACTTTTGAGGGTTACCAAAAGTAGCCTCATTTATTCGGTAACCCTCAAAAGTACTTTTAAGGGTTATCAAAAATACGCAAACTTTTGTGATCTGATTGGATCCGAATGGTACAACTCTACATAGATTATACATTAGTCCCCTGTGCGGCACAGTATCAAAAACTTAAGCAAAATCTATGTATACTACATCGACAGCCATGCCAGAATCTAAATTTTTACTTCATAAAAACTACTGCTTTCAAATCTTTTAGTCCTGTGACCCAGTCAGAGGTCTCATCTCTGCTTCGGTCATGTCCACTCACTACATTTCAACTTGAGCCCTCTTTCCTACTGAAGCATTGGAATCAGGCAGTCACCCCTATACTTATCCAAATATTCAACGCCTCCCTGTCATCTGGCATTTTCCCTTCCTCCTTTAAACACGCCCACATGAAACCCATAATCAAAAAAACCTCCCTTGATCCCTATTGTCTTGCTAACTACCGCCCAGTCTCTCTTTTACCGATAGCATCTAAGCTACTGGAACGTCTTGTCTTCTCCCGCTAATTATCTTAATTCTCATAACTCACTGGACCCCTTGCAATCAGAGTTTCATCCTGCGCACGAGACAGCCCTGTGCAAAGTTGTGAATGACCTTCAGACTGCCAAAGCCAATGGCCACTTTTCTATTCTCATCCTTCTCGACCTCTCCTCTGCTTTCAACACGGTTGATCATTCCCTCCTAATGCAAATTATTCACATCCGGAATGAAGTGGCATCGTGGCTATGATCCTACCTCTCGAACAGAACCTACTCTGTGTCATATGACAATAAAACATCCTTAAATAAAACATCGTTCTTGGACCCCTGCTGTTCTCCCTCTATAGTATTTCCCTGGGAGAAGTCATCAGCTCATTTGGCTGTAACTACCATCTGTACGCCGATGATAAGCAAATATAATTTTCCACCCCTGCCCTGACACCCAATCACGCATCTCAGACTGTCTCCATGCTGTCTCCTTATAGATGGTGCACTGATGCCTCAAACTAAATCTGATTAAAACTGAACCAAACCTTTTCCCACCTAAACCTGGTCCTATGCCACCTTTTTCTATTTCTTTGGACAACACCCCCATTTCCCATTTACCCTATCCAGTCGGCACGTTGCTTAGGGGTTATTATCGATTCTGCTCTCTCCTTTTCCAATAACATTAACTATGTTGCTAAAACCTGACACTTTTTTCTTTGTAACATTTCGAAAATCCGTAGATTCCTTTCTCTTCTGGCTACTGCTATGCTTATTCATGCTCTCATCTTATCACGCCTAGACTATTGCAACCTTTTGCTTTCAGGTCTTCCACCTTCCCATCTTTCTTCGCTTCAGTCCATACTTAACTCTGCCGTGCATTATCTCGCTCTCTAACAATCGGGAAATTAAATCTCTTCTGTGCCGAATATCTACCTAGCTCCCCATTAAACAATGCATTACCTTCAAAATCCTTCTCTTAGCATTTAAATCCCTTCGCTCTGCTGCTCCTTCTTATATTTCCTCTCTAGTTTTCCCATATGTCCCTGCCCGTACCCTCCGCTCATCACAGAACCATCTCTTATATATTTATCTGTATGTTACATACCTAATTAGATTGTAAGCTCTCTGGGACAGGGACCTCTTTCCTCATGTTACATGTTTCAAGCACTTGTATATTTCATGATGCTCATACTTATTTATATTTTTATGTATTTATTTACTGCCCCCCTTGTACGACTTTTTGTATTCTATATTGTACAGCGCTGCTTCCCCTAATGGCGCTATATAAATAAACATTTACAGACATACATACATACCATAACCTGGATGAATGAGAACCTCCACAAGCATACAGAACAGTGTTCTAGATAGAACTAGACTGAACTATCTTTAGATCCAAGGATTCATTTCATCAGGTCCTGTGGCTTTATTGATATTAACTTTTCCACTCACTTTTCTGTCAGCTTGCATTTTCCAATCTGCAATGACATTTTATTTTTTTTTTAAAATCACAGGAACAGTTCCCACTATGTGCATTGCATTTGGATCCTTTTATAAATTGCATGTGTGTACGACATTTAGATAGATTGTGTCTATTCCTGTCCATTTTTGATTCAATTCAAGTCTATGGGAGCACAGAAAAAAGCGCAGACAAGTGGACAAGCAGCTTAAAATGCACTACCAAAGCGTTTTACCCACAATAGTAAATAGAAAGCGCAAAGTAGACAAATGGACACAAAAGCACACTGCGTATTTCAATATGATGCAGTGAGAGGTAGCTCTTAAATTGTACCATTCATATTATAATAGTCACTGCTGGTTTCTCTATAGTATATACAGTATTTGTACTATATAACTATCTCAGCCCCTGGATGGTGGCACCCAGTTCATCTCTTACTCAGGGTGGGTATCAACTGTATTTAATTTCGATGTATTTCATTAATTGATGAGGAAATTTGATATATTCTTAGTTATGGGTTTGGAGCATTGGCATCCAAATCATGCTCACTGGTGAGTAAAAGTGAGTAATGGTAATGCAATAGTACATAGTTATGGTATTGTATAGGCGATCATACAAATATGATCACTATTGTAATTGTATGATAGCAATGGTAATTTATGATCACTGTTGTAAAATTACCCATTGCTAAGGGCACAGTTTCGCAAAATAGTGATACTGTGTCTTTAGAAACATGCCCCTTTGCACTTATATTAATTGTAGATTACACACTAATGTTACATTGGATGTGATAAGGTATTAATTGGTTTTATGCTTAGTTTCCATGTTCACAATACAGGATATTTCTGTTGTATTCAATTAGATCAACTGGAGTGAAGTTTAGTTCTTGAAGACATTTCGCTAGTCATCCGACTGGCTTTCTCAATTCAGAATGACTTGTACAAGAATTTGTGGCAATTATGTACCCTGGAAAATCCCAATTAGCATATCACAGCCAGGTGTTAAGGGTGTGATTGCATAGTGGCTAAGAGGCGTTATAGGAACGCCCAGGGTAATGTGTCAAACCAGCATTGTACATGGCAGACAGTTGGTGTCGAACCTCCCCACCTCTATTTAGGCTTGGTTTTTTTTATTTTCACATAAATGGCCTCCTTGATACCTCTCTTGAACCAGTCAGGTTCCTTTGCCAATATGTTAACATTACAATCTTCAAAGGTATGTCCTTTATCCTTAAGATGCAGGTACACGGCTGAGTCCTGACCTGAGGAATTGGCTCTTCTGTACTGGGCCATATGTTGATGCAGTTGCTGTTTGGTCTCCCCCACATACATATTAGAACATTCTTCACTGCACTGCACTTCGTATATGATGTCTCTTTTCTTGTGTTTCGGTATTAGGTCTTTCAGATGTACCAATTGCTGCTTCAGTGTGTTGTTCGGTTTAAAGCAGACAGGGATACAGTGTTTTTTGAAAATTCTTCTTAATTTCTTGGAGACCCCTGCTACATATGGGATGGCCATGTTCTTTCTCCTGTCTTGCTTTACCCCTTCACTGTTGGTATACCTGTTCTTTTCTTTCCTTCTACTTCTTTTGACAAAGGCCTAGTCTGGATATCCACATGTTTTAAGGGCTCCTCTGAGATGTTTAATTTCTTTAGCCTTTGCCTCTGTGCTGGTGGGGATGTTTTCTGCTCTGTGTTGCAGGGTTCTGTTGACACCCAGCTTGTGATCTAAAGGGTGGTGGGAGTCAAACATCAAATACTGATCCATGTGTGTTGGTTGTCTGTAAACCTCTACTTCCAGTTTACCATTTTCTTTGACTTCTACCAAGCAGTCCAAGAAAGACAATTTGTTGTTTTGTACCCTTGTAAATTTGATGTTATGGTCTATCACATTAATGTGTTCTGTGAAAGCTTGTACTTCCTTCTGGTGGATTTTAACCCAGGTGTCATCCACATATCTGAACCACTGGCTGGGTGCTATGCCCTTAAAGGTATTAAGTGCCTGTTTTTCTACCTCCTCCATGTAAATGTTGGCCACAATGGGTGAAACTGGAGATCCCATAGTATATCCATGTTTTTGCTTATAGAACTTATCCCTGTATTTGAAATAAGTGATATTCAGGCACAAGTCCAGCAAGGAACACACCTGTTCTGGGTTGAGATCAGTTCTGCTGGTAAGAGTGCTGTCTTGGCCTAGCCATTTTCTCGCCATGATAACAGCCTCCTTGGTGGGTATACAGGTGAAGAGAGATGTCAAATCATAGGACACCATAGTTTCTTCTGCCCCGAGTACTATATCTTCAATCTTGTTGGTGAAATGCTGAGAGTTCTGGATGTGATGCTTAGAACTTCCCACCAATGGTCCTAAGATGTTGGCTAGGTATTTTGCCACTTTGTATGTAACAGAGTTGATGCTGCTGACTATAGGTCTTAGTGGTGCCTCTTCCTAATGTATCTTTGGGAGTCCATATATGCATATGTACAATGCTGTTTTGACACCTTACCCTGGGCGTTCCTATAAAACCTCTTAGCCTCTATGCAATCACACCATTAACACCTGGCTGTGATATGCTAATTGGGATTTTCCAGGGTACATAATTGCAGATAATTGCTCTATGGAAAGCTATATCTTCAAAAAGACTTCTACGGCATTCCACAAGCTAAATGCAAAACCAGAGTGCCAATTACAGACCGGTTTCAGCTTTATTGAGCCATCATCAGTGTACCATGGAAGCATGGTAAATTCCCAGAAGTCTTTGTTCCTTATTTGCATATCGCTTAAGGGGAGTTTTGAAGCCTGTTCTCTCCCTATCTTATTTGATGTGTTAGTGACGTCTGTCCTTAGACGCTTCACACTGCGAAACCAGAGACCTGCTCTACACTGATGATGACTAAATAAAGCTGAAACCGGTCTGTAGTTGGTTCTCTGGTTTTGCACTTAGCTTATGGAGTGTTGTAGAAGTCTTTAAAAACATAGCTTTCCATAGAGCTTAAGTCCTTATTGTTTCATATTTGCATATCGCATAGAGGGCAGTTTTGAAGCCTGTTCTCTCCCCATCTTATTTGATGTGTTAGTGATAGCAGAAAAAGGAAAGATAGGGGAAGAAAAGACCACCACAGGGATTATACTCCATGTTTGTAACTATAACATTGAAAGGGCATGTCCACCCCCAAAACTAAAATTCAACCTCCTACTGGCATCACTGTGTAGTGTTCAAAAATCCTCACCTTACCCCTCTGCTCCAAACTGTTCTCCTGTAATGTCTGTTCAAAGTCCCAGAAATTAAAGCGTAGGAGCCATTTCTGGTGTAATTTGTTTCCGCCTCTAACTATTCCTCGTAGAGGTTTCTATGAGGGCAAGCATGCTCAGTTATCACTATGAGGCAGCATTGAAAGAGGGAATTTCCCATCATGCAATTCACATGATTTGCATGAACACTGTCTCCATTCTAGCTATAGTAAAACTGCACCTAGCAGAAGATATATCAGATTGGATATCTAGAGATAACTATTGTTTCAGTAAAGATGTCCTTTTATACCTGTTACCTTAAAGGAAATGTACAGAAAGTGCTTGCAATAAACTTTCATTTTTGTTGCAACATTTGAAAGGTCTTTTTACTTATGTTCGTCCTGCCACATGAATGGTGGCAACTAAAGAGTTACTATGTTACATAACATAGTAACTCTTTAGTTGCTGCCATTCCAGTGGATTACCCAACCATTCACTTTCTGTGTAATGAGGTTTCCAAGTTGGGTTTTCTTTGCAATGAAAGGCTCTGGGGCAATAGAGAAATAATTTCCCTGCTTAGCACAGGAATAAACTGTGATTTTTGCATTTCTAAGCATATTTTTATTTTATAATAAGCTTATATTGTAAGTGGATATATATTTAGTTATCAGATCATCTCCTTATTGGGGGATTCTTATACAACCCCTATCCTATACATTCCCTGTCTGCCCTTTGTTGTTTGAGAGTGCTTGTCAGGGAATGGTGAAACTAGTAATGCAACTACATAGGCACTTGGGTTAGTCACTATTTTGAAGGCTATTTAGCCAAAGGAAAACAATTTCAGGCTTTGTAACCAAAACATTATTATTACCGTTTATCTGTTATATCAACATTTATGTGCAGTTTATGGACTGCTATACACCATAGGTATGAAACCTACAAAATATTAATTTTGGCAGTCCAACTAAACAACCAGCCATCTACTTGCAAATCTCTAACCTAAATACAAAGGCAAGACATGCTAGCTTGACTGCTGATTAGAAACTGAGCTTCTCTGAAGATTTCATGCTGTTTTATAGTGTCTCATAAACAACCCTCAAAATCTGATTGGTCTAGATATAATCTTAAATCTGATTGGATCTTGCATCTTGGACCAATCAGATATTGGGGTGGGTTTAGGAGTCACTACAAATAGTGAATGTTCAGTAAGGAGAGCTAGTTTCAGTTTTGCATTTCATTTGAGATGTTATATCTTTGTTCTGAGGCATGTACTGGGATATAAGCTTATTGAGTGATTCTGGCTGGGTAGCTTGAATGGGCAGCCCTTAGTTCAGATGGCTCACAATTTAGTTCTCAGTATTTGGCTTTCTGTATCTAAGATAAAAGAAAATTTCAGTAAAAGTTTTGTTTGCTGTCCCAACTAAATATTCAACAGGAGATCTGAGTAACAGAGTTATTGATGTATTGGAATATCAGGTACCACAATTTCACCAGAAATAATCTCCAGTAATAGAACAGAGGGAGATGATTGCAAACCAGTCTACAGAGCAACATGTTAATCAAAGGGATATCAGAAACACATGCAGCAAAGCTGAGTCTGAATAAATTCAAGTGTAAAAGCAACCAGTCTAATAAATGCTGCTCTGCTTGCACACAACAACATCAGATCATGTAGTTCTGATGACTATAGAAGAAGGGAATGGGTTAATGTAAAATCCCAGAATCCTAGGTGGCACTTGCAAATCAGTTGCTCAGATTCTGCATGTTTAATTAATAAATGGAGTAAGGGCTATTTTTAACTATTATGCAAAACCCATCTGATTGGTGGACATATCTCCATAGACTACAAGCACACTGCCCACTATAGGAGGAGTGAAATCAATTGCTACACCCATAAGAAACACAAAAATGAAAATAACTTGATAACGGTTCCAAAAAAAAGTGTATGGCAAAAGTACACAGGATACCGCTCCCTGCACAACAGCAAAAAATAGTTTTGAGGGTGGAAATACCCTTTAAAGGGCAACTATAGTGAAAAAATTACTTTGCCTCATCTTAATCTATAAATTAATACATGTAAGTAGCAGATACTCTGACGTTTGTGTGTCGCTGCATTCCTTCAATACAGTAATTGATTTGCTCAGGCTCAGTATCTTTTCTCCTAATCTTAACCGACACCTCCTTCCATCTGGCCAGACTCTCTTTATTCCAGTTATACCAAAACTGCACCTAGCAGAATATTGTTCAGATTGGATATCTAAAGGTAACTATTGTTTCAGTAAAGATGTCCTTATATAACTGTTACCTTAAAGGAAATATACAGAAAGTGTTTGCAATAAACTTTGATTTTTGTTGCAGCATTTGAAAGGTCTTTTTATGCATCCTGCCACGTGAATGGCAGCAACTAAAGAGTTACTATGTTACATAACATAGTAACTCTTTAGTTGCCGCCATTCCAGGAGTTTATCCATTCATTCACTTTTTGTATAAAGAGGTATCCAAGTTGGTTTTTCCTACACGAAGGGGGAGATAGAGGAAAAGAACATGTGGACTGGCGCGTTTCGCGGAACCTCCTTCTTCCTCAGAGACCCCTATGAGGAAGCGGAGGTTCTGCGAAACACGTCAGACCACATGATCTTTTCCTCTATCTCCCCCTTCATGTACCAAGTGACAATCGTGTGAATATGTTTTTAACAACGTACAAATAAAGACAAGTTGGTCTCAAGTTGGTTTTTCCTGACTATGCAAGGCTCTGGGCTAAGGGTTTCCAACCTGCAGCCCTCCAGATTTTTGAAAACTACAACTCTCAGCATTCCTCCATTGCAGAAGAACCCAAGGAATACTGGGAGTTGTAGTTTTCTAAAATCTGGAGGGCCGCAGGTTGGACATCCCTGCTTTGGCAATAGAGTAATAAATTGTTAGTGGATATATATTTAGTTAGCAGATCATCTTCTAATTGGGGGACACTTAGAATTAATGTAAGTAACAGGGCTGCGTTAATTACAACCTGATTGTATTTATACTGCAGTGATTCTGACAGCCTTGCTGCATGATTTCAATGTACAACCCCTAACTGCCCTTTGCTGTTTGAGAGTGCTTGTCAGGGAATGGTGGAAATAGTAGTTCAACTACATATGTATTAGGCTTGCTCACAATTCTGTAGGCTATTTGGCTAAAGTAAAGCAAATTCAGGTTCTGCAAACAAAAATCGATTTTTATCATTTATCTGTTATATCAACATGTATGTGCTTTTTTCGGATTGCTACATAATGACACTATTGGTAATAAATCTAGGAGCCAAAAATTACTTGCAAATCTCTAACCTAAATACAAAAGCAAGACCTGCTAGTTTGACTGCTGTTAAGAAACTGAGCTTCTCTGAGGATTTCATGCAGTTTTATAGTGTCTCATAAACACCCCCCCAAAATCATATGTTGGGGGTGTGCCAAGGAGACAGTATAAAATAGCCAGAGGCCTTCAGCAAGTCCTAGTTCTGCATTGATAGCAGAGCTGCTAGTTTGTGCTGCAAGCATAGCAACTGTCAGATGTTTGGTGCCTAACTGAACTTTCTAACAGGGAGATTCAATAAAAGTTCTTATTGGTTAAAAGGGTGCTAATTTTGCCCCAACCAATCAGATCTTATTTAACATTTATAAAAGCTAACATCTGATTGGTTGGGGCAAAATTAGCACCATTTTTAACGATAAGAACTTTTATCGAATAACCCCCGCAAATGTGCTAGCTTTGGTGCCTGGTAGTTCCAGTGTGGAGGCTCTCTCTTTTCCTACATCTAATTTTTCATTGCTTGGGGTATAAAAAAAGATTTCATATAGTTTTTTCAGGCTTTAGTTGCCAAGTATGAAGCCCAAGTTTTTCTCAGCCTGATCAAATTCACTGGCTTTCAACAAAATAATTGTTGGTGTAGTTGAAATACATCTACCACCATTTACCCTAAAGACACACTCTAATAGCAGAGGGCAGTCAGGGAATGGTTGGAGTTGTATTTTGAAAACATATAGAGAACTATAGGTTAATCAGGTAAACACATGTAACCAGTCAGAATGATCACTGTATAAAATGCAGTAAATGTACAATAATGCAGCCCTGCTAATTACATTATCTGTCTGTCAGGCTCTTTATAATACAAGGTTTGTTACTATGTAACCTTCATTTATGGCTTTTACATGTGTGTGGGGAGAGATGGGATAAACAGTTTTTTCTTTAATTACTGAGTTTCTAGGAGTTTCCAGGGAATAACTGGAAGATTTATTGACTTTATTAATAATTATAATGTGGGACTAGTAGAGAGGTCTTAGAACTTTCTCCTTGATCTGCCAGTACACGTGTCCTGCTTACTCTTACACATAGTGGCAGCATCTGTACTGTTAATAGTTAGAGGGATATGGGGCCATATTTATAAAGCGATACCATGGGTTAGTTAATGTACGATCACGGTCGTACATTTATAACTGCGATTGTACATTTACGACTGAACGTTCGTTAATTAACAAATGTTCGGTCGTAGAATACTGTGCCGTAGTAAACTATGGGGACCGTAAATCTACGATAACAAAAATTAATGTTTGTTAAGCTGATCGTAAATTAACGATAGTTTTTTACTGATAGTTAAAGGCGCAGTATTGCTAAAAACACAACACCGCAACTTTAGAAATATGGCCCATGGTAATTTACTTCATAGCGAGGACCATGGATATGGTAATTCCCAGCAGTAGGAGGGCGTGTCTATACATGCCATTCATTTTCATTGACAGTTCCTCCCTCTGAATCTTAAAAACTTATAAATCTAATATCTAGAGAAACACATGTTGGGGGATGGGATGAATTATAGTTTGTGTCACACCCCGTTAGCCACGCCCCCTTCT
Source organism: Hymenochirus boettgeri (assembly GCA_019447015.1). NCBI lineage: Eukaryota > Metazoa > Chordata > Amphibia > Anura > Pipidae > Hymenochirus > Hymenochirus boettgeri. The sequence continues at coordinate 298,273,721 of CM033469.1, read as the reverse complement.
CCACCCTATCCGGAAGCCTGAAAGGGCAGGGTGGGATGTCTGGATGTGAATCTCTTGGACCTACAAACAAAAAAGGTAATGTAGGACAAATGTGGAACTTGTGTCACTTGGACAAATGTGTCCAAGTGCACTCACCGCCTTCAACATGCTGACTGTAGGTTCTGCTACCAGTTGGATTTCAACTCCCACAGGGCCTTGAACCCGTTGCAAGCTGCTAGATCTCCTGCTGTGTTCCCTCCTCGAATGGAGGGCTAATGATATGTTGCTCTTCTTGGATGTAGATAAATAAAACACACATGAACTCCTGCCTCGAGAACATGATCATTGGCATAGGCTGCGGTCCCTGTATCTGTAGCGATTTCCTATGCATCCTTCGACTACTCCTGTTGGAATTCTCACTAGAGGATGAATAAGAATCCCTCCTCCTGTCTCTTCTGTTGTATTTCTTACCTCGCCTATCCCTGGATTCTGATCTCCTTGGCCTACTCCTCTCCCTTATATCCAAATCCCTCCATCTCAGGGTAGGGGGAGCAAGTCCCCTAACTATGGTCCTGGCTTCTATGAACTCGCCTTCGCCACCCTCCAAATCAGACTGCTCTCTGCGCACCCGTGCGTCTTGTGCTACCTCTCTCGCCTACTTGCTCTTTGGCTCCCAGGGTTTGGGCCTGTCTGCTTCCTGGGCCTAACTACGTCTGCTGTTGTACCAGAAATGCCTGAGGGACCCGGATCCTTTTCCACCACTGCAGCCAGTTCTGAGGGTGGAATTGTACCTTCTAATCCTGTTGGGGGGCGCAGCAGGTTTAATGTTGCTGCAATACATTCATTAGACACCCTTACATCAGCATCTCCTGTTAGAGTGTGGGGGACTGAACGGGAAGGGGGTTGAATTCTGCAGACTGGTCTACCTTCTCTGCCCGCTGCTCTCACAGTAGGCCTATCTCCCTCACTGAGAGTTTGAGTAATACTGTAGGGGAAACCCCCCTAGTAAGTCCTGCCCCTTCCCTACTGACCCTATCCCTTACCCTCAACATCACCTCCTCGGTTATTCTTGCCTCCATCCTGTAAAAGTAACTCACTGAAGATTAGTTACCCTGAAAGAGATTGAGTGCCTCTCTGGCAACTTATTTAACAAAATGTCGCCTGCACCATGTGGAAGTGCTCTTTTAGACCCCTGTGTTACCTGTTCTCACATGATTTGGAGCCCTTATGCCTGGTCACCTGACGCCACTATTCAGTGGGAGCTCTTTTCCTCCCGTCATCATGATTATGTCATCATGCCCGCACCTTTATAATCCAGTACTGCCTTGGGGCTTTAGCTGAGACATTGGAGTTAGCTTAACACCCACCTTACACCTGACAGGTAAGCCCAAAAAAAGATCCCTACAGACACAGATGGAAAATAGCAATAGTTTGGAAGACAATAGCAGTTTTTTACATAGGTCAAAAGGTCTCCAAACCCCCTAAAATAGAATCTGAATACGAAACCAGACTAGTTGGTTAGTGCTATGTTTGTGGTGTTTTGTGCTGCAAAAGTTTTGTTCCGCTTTAGTTTGGAAGATAATAGCAGTTTTTTTTAAAGGTGACTCTGTCGAAACCCCAATTTATTTTTAGAAAACCTGTAATGATAAAAAAACATGACAGCACTCAGTAGATTCAAAGAAACCGGAGCAGGTGTATTCAAGGAGAGCGGAATGTTCCAACGTGGCAAGTGCATTCATTGTGGATATATAATTAGTCATGGACCCGAACTCGAACCCATGTTCGGGGTCGAACTTTATGAGCTTGTACGTGCTTGAACTATCCGAACTTTGAACTAGTTTGATTTTATCAAACTCGCTGACTTATTTTTGATGAATTGTTGAACATTCGATAATTATTGAATTCTCAAATCGGTAACCCTTGAATGTGGCTTCGAATGTAGTCTTTGATTTTGGTAACCCTCAAAGGTAACATTCAGCAACCCTTGAATGTAACATTCGATTTCAGTAACCCTCAAAGTTATCGTTCAGTATCCCTCGAATGTAGCGTTCGATTACTGTAACCCTCAAAGGCATCGTTAAGTAGCCCTCAAAAGTATTGTTTGGTAACTCTCGAATTGGCCATAACCCTCGAATATAGCATGCAGAACCCCAACAATTGCCCAATTGTGGGGAAAGTTAGTCTTTAAACATGTTTTGGTGATAGTGACATGTTCCCCAGACCACTTTCCAGGTGCCACAGCCATTTACAGTAACCATTGCTATTTTATCTGTATTTTATCCAAACCTTTCAAACTATTTCTCCCCATTGACTTTAATGGGCTAGTTTTCGAGCTACTGAACTTCTGAACTGATGTTCCGAAGTTAGAAAACAAACCGAAAAGGGTATCTGGACCTTATGATACAGAAACATCCCACTGCTCCATAACTTTTTTTCGGATTTTAAATCTGATCTGTAGATCCTCCTAAATCATCATTTGAAATAACAGCACTTACAGGGAAAGACCCGTCACCTCAGGAGCAGAAATTGTAATATGTGTCGCATGCTTGACCTCTCTGCCTGCCAGCACACTTTCTGCAACACTTAAGAGAATCATCAAAGAAAAGAAAGAAGGGGACGGGGATGTGTAAGCAGAGCAGTGTCGGTGGTGAGGCTGTGCAGAACTTATAAGTGTCGCAGACACTACAAGAAGGCAGTGAGTAAGGGAGGGTGGGGGGCAATTAGGAGCACTCACTAAACATTAATAATTTAATGACAAAGATAAAAGCACAGATAAATATGTGAAAACTGCCATTTTACTTCTCTCAAATTGCAATTTCAAAAAAAATGTAAAGTTGTTTGTATGAGTAAGTATAGTGGCCCTTTAAAGAAGTCTGGCCATCTCTATATATGTTATTATTATTATTATTTTTTTTTTTTTTACAAATGTTAAAAAATGATTCCAAAGGATTTTATAATTGTCTCCCAAACATCATGGGAGAACATAAAGGATTCATTTAAAGAGTAGGGAGAGATGTGTACACAAGTGATTACACATTTATAATCACTATTATGTACTCCGTGGGCTAATTTCTATGGTACAGTAGGTTAGGTTACAAGTTTTGTATCATCAGAATAAGGGGAAGAATAAAAAGAATATGTTAATTAGGAAGGAACAAGAATAGAGTTTTCCCTTTAAATAAAAACCCCTACTGGGTTTAAAGAGATTGAATTTGGCACCCATATATTCACCCATTCACCAATATTCACCAATATTATACTGGTGAATGGGAGAGTATGCCCATTAAAATGATACCCAACATGGAGCCCTTATTCCCTTGCCAAGGCAAGTTATTAATATCTTGGGAAATATGGATTACACGCAGGTCATGTTTGGTATTGGAGGAATTGATAATTAATATAGGAGAGGAATATGTGGTCAATATCCCAATACAATGTACATATCTACATTTATATGGAATCTGCCTAACTGAGGGGGAATGAATGCTTTTGGCTAGTCGTAAATCTGGACATTCCTGGACACTCCCACCTTATGCAATAGCCCATAGGATGGGGGTAGCTCAACAAGTAGTTTAAAAATCCTTGTAGCCCTTATAACTTTGTTCATACTGAGGGGACATGCTAAAACCGTGTGTATGGACCCAATGTTTCTTCCCGCCCCGAGATACAGGACTTCTTCTAGTGAGTAGGGTCTGTGAATATTTTTATCCTTTTTATTTTATATAACTGTTGTACCTATTGTATGTCATTTTATTATAACACCATTTTCTTCTATTTTTGTATTATGTGCACTGTCCACCTTTTGGAATATTAAATCTAAAATTTAATAAGTTTTGTCTTTGATGCTCTAAAAGAACTCAGTTAGCCTCTGATAAGTTTATATGTGATTGAATTGGGCGTTTGGCAGTGTAAATACTAATTAACTCTGTGACTGCTTGTGAAGGACTGATGCTAATTAACCAGTTAGTTGCTGGAGTGACAGGACAGGGGTCGGCATAGTCAGTGAGAGTAAAGAGTGTTTTTGGGGCGTCTTTAAGGCCGTAACTTAAAGTGGTGGCAGCGAGTAGCGATTGATTGGTCAGATCACGTGCCCAGTGAACGGGCGCTCGTGACAGAGACCCCCATACTTTGATTTCATCTTCCTTCAAAGTCGTGCTCAGGATGTTAGACTTACAGTTTATTACTGTCTGATAGTCTGGGCAACACTTTGAAGGAAGCTGAAAGCAATGTATGTAAATAAAGAATAGCAGCTAACACTCCCTTAGGAATAATAATGAATATAGTGCAGTGTTATCAGCAATAAGACTCATAACTCATTCCTTCCACTGACAGGTGTTAAAATCAGCCCTCAGTTCATTTATTAGCTAGTGCCCTCCAGTTTATTAGCCAGCCCAGCGTTAGTCAGCCCTCCAATTCATTAGCCCGCCCTCCAGTTCATTAGCCCCCCCAGTGTTAGCCCTCCAGTTCATTAGCCAGCCCTCTAGTTCATTAGCCAGCCCAGTGTTAGTCAGTTCTTCAGTCCATTAGCCAGTCCTCCAGTTGTTCACAAAACAGCTTTACAGTCAGCTCTCCGGTTCAAAAACCAGCATTACAGTAAGCCCTCCGATTCAAAAACCAGCATTACAGTCAACCCTCCAGTTCACAAGCCAGCATTAAAGTCAATTCACAAACCAGATTTACAGTCAGTGCTCCAGTTCACAAAACAGCTTTACATTCAGCCCTCTAGTTCACAAACCAGTTTTACAGTCAGTGCTCCAGTTCACAAACCAGCTTTGCAGTCAGCACTCCAGTTCACAAACCAGCTTTAGACAAACCTCCAGTTCACAAATCAGCATTACAGTCAGCCCTCCAGTTTACAAACCAGCTTTACAGTCAGCCTTCCAGTTTGCAAACCAGCTTTACAGTCAGCCCTCCAGTTCACAAACCAGCTTTACAGACAGCCCTCCAGTTCACAAACCAGCTTTATAGTTTATCTAATAGATAGATAGATAGAATAAGGTTGATATATATATCTTATTATGAGATATAGATATGGATAGATTATAATGATTGATAAGATACACAGAGAGATAGATTATCTATCTCATAATAAGATATATCTGTCTATTTTATTATCTATCTATCTGCCAATCTATCTATCTATATGCCTATCTTATTATCTATATCTATCTATCTGTCTGTCTGTCTGTCTGTCTGTCTGTCTGTCTGTCTGTCTGCCTGCCTGCCTGTCTGTCTGTTGGTTGGTTTGTCTGTCGGTCAGTTTGTCTATCTATCTATCTATCTATCTATCTATCTATCTATCTATCTCTCTGCCTACCTATCTATCTGCCTATCTATCTATATATATATATAGATATATATATATATATATATCTGACAAATAATAAGATACTGTAGATAGATAGACAGACAGACACACAGACAGATAGACAGACAGAGATAGATAGATAGATAGATAGATAGATAGATAGATAGATAGATAGAAGGATAGATAGATAGATAGACAGATATAGATACAAGGACAGAGAGAATTTCCCTGTATGTAGCCAGGCAATGCTCTTCATCTATTTATTTAGTTTAATTCTATAAACTTAAAATTCTTAGTTAAACACACACACAATTTTAAAGGCCATGTCCACCATCAAACCTATAATTCCCCCCACTACTGGCCCCACTCTGTAGTGAATAAAAAGTCCCAAAAACTGCCCACCAAGAGTACTGCAGAGTCCATATAGGACTCTGCCTCTTGTCTCCCCTCCGGGAGAAGTTTGCCATGCGCACTGCAGCCATTCTCCCCCTCCCTCTACCTCCCGTTTTGCGATCCCTCCCCCCCTAGTGTAATTTCCCTTTGCCAAATAATAGTTTACTTTCCCCCTGCCCCAACCGCTATAAATGATTTCTTAGAAAGTGCCCCGATAGTTACTTACCTTGCCTCTATCCTCCGGCGTTCTGTGCAGCCAGCAGCTGCATCCGTGTTTGGCTGCCTCTCAGCCAATAACAGACGCGGCTGCCGGTCTCGCCCCCTGCTTGCAGTTCTATGCAAGCAGAGGGCGGGACAGTGCGGTTGAGGATAGAGGGAAGGTAAGTAACTATCGGGGCATTTTTTAACAAATCATTTATAGCGGTTGGGACTGGAGGAAGGTAAACTATTATTTGGCAAAAAGTTAGTGAAAGGGCTGGACATGCCCTTTAATTGTAAGGTGTGTAATAGCTGTTTTGTACACCTTACATTATACTGACATATTACTGGTGTTTTTTAATGTGCCCCATTTGTTAGCCTTTGTGCCCAAGTTGTGCCCCTGGAAAAATATGGAGCTGGAGCGGCAACTGGCTTCAACTCTTCTGCCTCTTAAGAGTCAGGAGTCAGCAGACACACCCTGCTGCTCAGCATAACATACAGCTCATAGTCAAGGAAGGAAGTCAGCGGAGGAGGAGCTGGTGTGGAGGAGCTGGCGTGGCACAGTAGCAGTTAAGAGCAGGTATTACACAGAGAGCAGGCTGAGCAGCTGCAGCAGACAAGTGGGGAATCTTCTCAGCATCTGTTGCCTTTCCCTTTGCCCTTTGTCTTTCACAAAACTATGACCGTGACAGACATACAGGGCGATGCACCAAGCGCCGCTATCAGCAACCTGGTGCACACAGCCCGGCGATGTTATATGCCAATAGCGGCGCTCGGAACATCGCTACTTGGTGCTATAATATTCCGGCACTTTCAACGGCAGCTATTAGCGCCGCAATAAAATGCCGATTTCGGCATATAACATCACTTGCGGCAGTTGTGCTGTTAACTTTTGCGTTACCCACGCAGCCGCCTCAAGGAAGGAGTTTAAGTCACACTAACCGATATAACATTGGCTAGCGTGACTTCAACTCCAAATCAGGAGCGATGCGCCTGTTGGTGCATCGCCCTGTAAGTTTTTTGTGTGACCAAAAAAAGTGTCTTTTTTTTGTCAGTGAGTTTTTGGGAGCCTTTGGGGTTTGTCTCAGGCAGAAAAAAACCCTAGAAGTGCCCCTGCCCCTGTGCATTCCAGTGTCCTCAGGGATCAGATGTCACACAGGAAGGCGCCTACTTTTCACTTTTTGGAACTTTAAACAGGCATTGCAGGAAAACAATAAGGAGCAGAGGAGAAAGGAAATGATTTTTTAACACTATAAAGTTGGGCCAGTAGTGGGTTAAATTTTAGTTTTGGGGGTGGACATTAGAGATGGCTGAACTACATAAAGTTCGAAAGTTCGAATTAGGACCCATTAATGTCAATGGGGGAGTGATAGTTCGATGATTTACAGCTAACTAACAATGGTAACATATAAGAAATGGCAGTGGCATCTGGGAAATGGTCTGGGGAAAATGCCACTATCATCAAAAGGTGTTAAAACATTCTTAAACACGAGCGGGCAATTGTCGGGTTTTGCACTAGCTACATTCGAGGGTTATGACCAATTTGTGGGTTACCAAACAATACTTTCGAGGGTTAGCAAAAATAGAACCATAAATATGAGGGTTTACCGAAATCGAGCAATACTTTCGAGAGTTACCGAAAACGAACGATATTTTCGAGGGTTAGCGAACGATACATTCTAGGGTTAGCAAAATGATCCATACATTTGAGGGTTAGCGAAAACGATCTATACATTTGAGGGTTACCGAAAACGAATGATACTTTCGAGGGTTGCCGAAAAGCGAAAAGGCTACTTTCGAGGGTAAGCAAACAATACATTATAGGGTTTGCGAAAATGATCCGTACATTCGAGGCTTATCGAAAAATGAACAATACTTTCGAGGGTTAGCAAACTATACATTCTAAGGTTATCGAACGGTCCGTAAATTCGATAATTATTGAATTTACTATAAATATCGGAAATATAGCCGCAAGCCCGGAAAATCTAACTAGTTTGAACTCAAACTAGTTCGAATAGTTCAAGTTCGTCCAAACCCAAAAAGTTTGGCTCCAACTCAGGTTCGAGTTCCATTTTGAATCCATCTCTAGTGAACATGCCCCTTAATTATTTTTTTATTTTAAACTTTATATGCACTATAGTTCTCCTTGAAATATACAGATAGTGTATGTAGATGTGCTCGTAGATTAGACTTTTTTTGTACTTTTTTATTCAACCTATATCCATATACATATTAGTCACAGGTCCAATGAAAATGAACAACACATAGATTGATGATGATGATTATAATTACATTGATTATTGATAATTCTGTACATTTTAGTTTGGTTCTTTTAATTATTCTAAAAATGTGATAGGGTGTGTCACATTGCTTTCAATTGCCGACAATGAGTAGCTTATTATTATTTAAGACCAGAAACTAATAACTAATGAGCTTGTTGTTCGCTGTTTCTAAATAAGCAGTTCATCCAAACTGAAAGAAGGAATGCACACAGCATATGTGGTATGGGACTAGCCCATGTATTGTATTGCCAACACCACTACATCAATGTTCTGGGGGCCTCTTTAGAAGCATTCCTTCTGGTTCGCTACCGGTTAGCGCGACTTTAACTCCATATTAGAGCCGGATGCGCGGGTTACGCAAAAATCCCCCACGCATCCGACGCTCACAATTTAATATTGTCTTAGCGCAGGATTTTAACCCCAGCAAATAGCTGGCTTTAAAATCCCGCAGTGGGTAAATCCCTTACCGGGAGTTACCCACATTCGCAAACACGATATTAAATCACGGAAGGAGCATTTACCCAAAGCGATAGCAGCTCTGTATAGGGGTCAGTAATGTCTGTATAATGTATAAGGGGCCCAGTAATTAATCTAGAATGGGGCCCAGAAAATTCTTATGGTGAATCCATATAATTTAAAGTAGGGGGTACATTATCCTTTTACAATGTACCCCTTGTACCTGATATCTGTGTCCCAAATGTCACAATGCTGCTTTTAACCCACCCTCTGATCCTGGACTCAGTCCCATGCCTTCACACACACACACACACACACACACTCACACTCACACTCACACACACACACACACACACACACACACACACACACACACTTCTCTCGCCCTACCTTTCCCCTCCCGGCACTGCAGTGACTTCAGTTAAACTCTTGCGCGATCACCTCCTCTTTTACTGCAGGACATGAGCATCGAGCAGATATCACGCAACCTGCAAAGTAGATGTAAGTATGTCCGTACTTAATTTACTGTGCAGGTTGCGCAATATCTGCTCGCTGCTCATGTCCTGCAATAGAAGAGGAGGTGATCACGCAAGAGTTTAATGAAGTCACTGTAGTGCCGGGAGGGGAGAGAAACAAGCAGAAAGGTCAGTACACTTCCTGAATATTATAATTGGCACACTACTACGAAGTAGTTAATATAATGATACTAGACAGTTAAGTAGTTATTGAAACGGGCGCTGGACATTAAGTCTCTCTCTGGGGCATGTGCTTCTTCACTGGGGGTAGGGAAACTTCAGTGACCTGCTAAATGAAGTATCATATCCCATTTGCACATGCGCAGAAGCCAAAAGACACACACACACAAGGGACACACATTTAGGGTTTTATTATATAGGATTATTATATAGTTGGGTCTCATAGAAACCCATTAAGGGAGTATATATACAACAATTACTGGCCCCTATACTTTATACAGCAATTACTGACCCCTATATTTTATACAGCAATTACTGGCCCCTATATTTTATACAGCAATTACTGGCCCCTATTGTTTATACAGCAATTACTGGTCCCTATACTTTATACAGCAATTACTAGCCCCTATACTTTATACAGCAATTGCTGGCCCCTATACTTTATACAGCAATTACTGGCCCCTATATTTCATTAAAGTGATTATTGTCCCCTAAAATTTATCAGCAATTTCTGGCCTCTATACTTTATACATTAATTACTAGCCCCTATACTTCATAAAGCAAATATTGGTCCCTATAATTTATCAGCGATTACTGGCCCCTATACTTTATACAGCAATTACTGGCCCCTTTACTTTATAGAGCAATTACTGGCCCCCTATAGTTCATCAGCAATTACTGGCCCCTATACTTTATACTGCAATTACTAGCCCCTATATGTTATAGAATGATTACTGCCCCCCTATAGTTTAGCAGCAATTACCGGCCCCTATACTGCATACAGCATTTACTGGCCCCTATACTATATAAAGCGATTATTGGCCCCTATAATTTTTCAGCAATTACTGGGACCCTATACATTATACAGCAGTTACTGAGACCTGTACTTTATAAATCCCTATAATTTATAGCAGTTATTGGCCAAATTACTTTATACAGCAATTACTGGTCCCTATAATTTATACAGCAGTAACTGGTCCCTATTTTATTGGCCGCTTAAGGCTCTGTCATCAACCTGACTGGCTTTGCTGAAACATATACAACCCTCACAGAAAAGGTGTTGTTTATTAAGGGAGAGAGCCTGTTATATGGATCCAGTGTGTAAGAATGAAAAATGCAAAAGTTTGCTAATCGTAATTGAAGTAAAAGAAATTGAAAAGGTTAGCCGTTAGGACCTTCCAGACTGGGGTTACCTTGACGTGGTTGGAAGGCTTTTCATTTATGTGATCACAGTAATGTATACTAAAACCCCTTTGTTTATAAAGTATGCCAGTGTGCAGATAGTGTGATGTTGTATGGGGCCTAGGAATGTGCATTGATTTTCTTTTCTATGTTTGAATAAATGTTTGACCAGATCAGTAGCACTTCCGCTAAATGTAGTTGTAAATTAGCCTAATTGGAGTGCTTCCACAATTCTTGTAATGTATGTTTTATCTTTTAACACACACGTGTCGAACACAAGGCCCGCAGGGCCAAATTCGTCCCGTCTGGCCATTTTTTTGGCCCCCGGTGACTTTACAGCATCCAAGACTTACTACTCTGCTATCCATTGGTTCAGTCCCAAGCAGTGGTGTAACTATAGATCTGATTGCACCCACCTGTACTAAGATACATGTGACCAGCAGTTTCTAAACAGCTGATCACAGTATCTAGCATGCATATCTATACTTACAACACTGCTCACTGGGGGGGGGGAGGTGTGACAAAGACTTTCCATTGGAGTTGGCGATTTCATTACCATGCCAATAGAGTAAGGGTAACATTCCATATTAACACATGATCCTGCCATAGGCAGAGGTCCCAGTCCAAAACAGTGTGCTTCACACCCTTTACCTGCCGAGACCCTGCACTAGGCACAAGCGTGACAGAGACCCAGGACTTGCCACAATTCTAGTATGTCAATAAAAAAAATCGGCCCTCCATTAAGCCAGTCTTTTTGATTTTGGCCCCTTATGTGATTGAGTTTGACACCCCTGTTTTAACATGAAAAAATTCCTCTCTTCTCTTGTCCAGTTGAAATTCTGCTATTTGCTGAATCAAGGACTGCTCCTGAAGCAGAGGATACATGTTGCAATTACTGGCAACTCTGGGAAAGAGAAGTGCAAGTGTTTAGAACAGCATTTCTTAAAAAGGGGTCCAGCCACGCAGTCTATACTACTTATGGGTATGAAAGGCCGCAACTTTAATCTTTTATTAAAGGCAAAATTAACCATAATAATATTAAATTCATATTATTTATTCCATATTAATTAACAAAACCAACCTGCCTGTACTATACTCTGGCAGCCACTATGCAATGTATCGGCAATCCCCATAAGGGCAATGAGCTTATGAACAGCCAACCACCACTTGAACATACAAGTCTCAATGACATTTTGCAGACCTAGGCAGAAAATGTCTAATCCAATATCGGATAAATGCAACATATGGCTGCGATATATACACTCAATTAACTTTGCTAACCTTGCAATGTTTTATCTAATCTTTCTATGGCACTTCTCCAGTTGCTTCAAATTAGGGTTAGCGCATCATAGCCTTCTAGGCACTATTTCTGACCAAGTTTTCTTACAAACTTAGTCAGCTTGATTGATTTCACATGCCCAATATAATTTCCCCCTAGATGTATTAGTAGAATGTCCGGCTTATCCCACTTGTTCAGCATTTGGGAAATCATTGCAAATAAGTCCTGCCATTTGGCACCACAAACTCCTAGCCAGCTAATCTTAACTGATCTATAAGGGAATGCCAAATTAGTGCCATAATTTATTTTCTCTGTGTGTCGCCTGGCCCAAAATACATAAGAGTGGCCAACTATCGAAATCCTCATCTGGTGGGCTCCTGAAATAAAGTTTTAAAGGGCAACTATAGTGAAAAAAAAACTTTGTCTGTATACAATGTATAGATCACTTAGTATAAGCTGCCTTACTTTCATGTTGCTGTGTGGCTTCGTTTCTTCACACTGGCAGAAGTTTGTACCAAGCTGTGTAGTCCCCCTCCCCTCTCTGTCTACTCCCCCTCAAGCAGTGAAGGGCTGTATACAGAGTCTGAGCATGGTCAGTTGAAAGGACTTTAAATGAAGTGCTGACATCCTGTTGACCCCTCCCTTCCAGAGCTAGACTGCAAGCAATCAAAGTGTGGGATAAAGTAGCAATATGTTGAAGGGAGGGGAAGAGGGGGAGAGAGGACAAGTGGTGCTGAGATTCTTTACAAGTAAGTTACTGAACTCTGCCTCTGCCTGTTCTCTAACTTTGCTAATTGTTATTTATTTTTTATCTAAAGTTCATATCTCTTCCCCCTGCTTAACTGAGATCATAATCACTGAAGACAAGAGTCAGTGTAACAGCAGCTATAGAGAGACCTTTTACAAACACAGTGACACTGCTTGTTATCCTGATACATTTCATTTGCTTTAGTCTATATATTTCATAGATTGCACTGTATGTCTTGTTTGGTATATAGTCTGTATTACTGTATTATATATACTGTATTAGAGTTTCATTTGAGTCACTGGTTTTGTATGTATATAAGATTTTTTTTGGGGGGAGGGGCTGTTTTATAGTGTGTTATGCTCATATTGCTGGGTTGATGGTTTATTGATTGTGTCTAGCACTACAGCATTTGACTATGTTGCACATGGTACTTACAGTGTGGGTGAAGGAGTATGTGACAGTACTGCAGGGGAGCTTTGGATTGTGTGGGTGTGTGCCTTTGAGTGACAGATGAGGTGTAGCAGCTCCTACAAATCACGGCATATTCAAAGGCTTATATCTCTGGGACTATGAAGAATTTAAAGAAACTAAAGGTACCCTGGTGGTTGGGATGACCATTATATATATTAGAAGGAATTAAAAAAAAACAATTTTCTCACTATAATTGCCCTTTAACAGGTTTCAACCAAGCTTGGGCGAATATAAGAACAGAACATCTTTGAATTCCATCTACCAAAACTCTGAATCTTTGAAAAAGGGAAGCCTAAGATGAAAGCCTGAGTAGTGGCACCAATTCTAAAGGACTGAGATTTGTAGCTCTCTCCCAGAAAACTGGCCTGTTGTAGTGATAGCTGCATAACTCTCACAAACTGGTACCTAGATAAGTGGGAGCCATCCCCGTGGATCAGTAAAGGGCCGCTCACCTTACATCTAACCCAGGCAAAGTCAAGGCCTTAACGGGACACAGGTTGAAACTAGGAAATGACCCCAACCACAGAACTCTACCTCTACCTTCCAGATTGGTCTTTAATTGGCTAATAAGAACTTTAACTTTGTTGCTCACCAGAGAGACATCTAAGTAGCCCAGGCCTCCCTGGGAATCCTTCCTGCTAGAGACAAATTCCCCAACCCGTAACACCAGGAAAAATGCAAAAACAAACAATAACTTAAATAAGTTTCAAATGCAAAAAATGGAAGAGTCCTCCAGGTTCTTGTGCAAGTGTTCACCCCTTCATACACAGCATGGCAACATTTCAGGCAAGACTGTGCCATTCCGCGGATTGTGTGATCGTCATGCCGTGTATGGCATATGTATCAGCCAACGATCAGCAAAATTTTTTGCTATGGGGTCAGTTGATAAAAAATAGTTTAACAGCTGCCATAAGGAATTGGTTGAATTTTAAAACAAAGGATACAAAATAAGGAAAGCTAACAAACTAAGCTGTACACAGCGAATAAAAATCTTTGTATTACGATTATTATTTAAAGGGCATGTCAAGCCTAAAATAAAGTTTGCTTAGAAATTATTTAGCATCCCCCCAAACCTAGGTTTCACGTTCCAAAGATTTCCCTTAAGGGACTTGCCTGACCCTGTCCCACCTGGGTACTGCCTCCTGCTTGTTTTGAGAAAAAACAAGAGTAAAGGGTTCTGCGCTGGCAGACTCTCTACTTCCTGGTCGCCGTTGTCATGCAATTGGGCATGATGTCACATCACGCCTTTACTGACCGCCACATCCAGGAAGTGGAGCAGAGGAGGAGTGGCGAGGGACCGTGCCAGGTAAGACACTTTGGAACATAAGGATAATACGATAACTAGGTTTGGAGAGTGATAAACATTTCTAAGCAAACTTTATTTTAGGCTGGACATGCCCTTTAATACCAATTACTAAATAGAAGCAAAGATATTAAAAGATACTTTGGATTTCAATGATTTCTATATCTTCAAGTCTTTTCTCTTTCATGTGGTGAATATTTTCTATTATTCAGTGATAAAAGATTATTGTGTACTTGTGTTAATCCTTGTGTTTAGAATCTACTGAATTTCTTTTATTAATGAATTGCATACAGTAGTAGATATAAAGTATATACAGGTACCTTTAAACTATGTGGCATTTTTAGTTTACATGGTACCGTACATGGTTTTCCATGTGTAGGCATTTACATAAGATATTTCATTGCTGTAAGTAGTTCAGTTTATTAGTTCAGGATCAGGTAACAGTAAACAATTTTCCTTTACAGATTTTATAGTACAGATTTTTGTTTTTTTAATTAATTTGATCAATAAAGATTTTTCATTTTGTTACAATTTCTGTTCTTCACTTATTATATCCACAACCCTGGTTGCCACATCCACAAAATCCTCCACCTCCACCTCCACCTCCACTTATGTAACCACCACAGCCTTGAGTACCCTGACCATGTCCATGTCCATGTCTATGTCCATGGTGGGAATGGAAACCTGTACCTGTAAAAAAACAAATCTGAATTATTTTTTCTGGAAGAAAGAAAAAAGGAATACAGAAATGTCCTAGCATTTTAACTCACATTTATTTTTATGATATTTATTAAAACTAGATAAAACTAGATTAAGTGAAAAATACTGTGTGTAGATAAAGAAAGTTTTTGAGAAAATCTTTTTTTTCTTTATAAAGCACATTTTAATAATTTGTGCATAATTCCAGGACTATTTATCTATTTATTTAACTTTTTTGTAATCTAATTTTTTAATAGATGCAAGCTAGTCTTCTAATCATAGTCACAACACCTTATTGGCTCAAAATCAGAATCTGCCCAGAAAGAAAACAAAAGTAAATAAATCCACTGTTCTTCACTAGTTTTGTCCTATTCATATTTATCAGAATGTGAAAAATTCTAGAACAGGGAGATCTAATAAATGTTCTTCTCGTAAAAAAAATATGCTAATTTTGCCCTAACCAATCAAATGGAAAATAACATCTTGGTTGATTGGTTGGGGCGAAATCAGCACCATTTTTAACAACAAGAACTTTTATTACATCTCACTGAATCTGTTGGTTCAATTGCAATATGGTAAACATACAGGTTTATTTTACTGTCATACTATGCTGATAATTTACATTACCTTTATAAAGGCTGGCACACACTGGTCAACATTTTAGCCAGGTTGACCAACCAGACAAGAAAGAATTTATTGCTAAATTCTGTCCAATCATCCAGGCTTTAATAGGTCAAAATACCATCTGTATCACAAATTCAGCCAACAAACTACCAATTGTTATATCAATCTGTAAATCTGTATGATTGTAATGAAGTGTGTACCACCCCTAAGCCACATATAAACAGGTGCAGTCATTTATAGAATTTTGTAATTAATATGAAACAATTTCACCATGGTAAATGTCTCCCAGAATAATGAGCATGCACAGAGTATAAATTAATTTAACAATGTGAAAAGAAAACAATCTAAATGTGTGTTCTTCAAGTTCATGTGAAAATGGTGGCTTATTGATTGATCTCCTACCTGTGGTTGTCTGGATAGGACTGGTACCCTGGCACTGTTGAGCTGGGGCACATGCTGTTAAGATAGAAAAGATATACTTGTTAAACACCTAGCTGCATATTATTTTATTATTTTAACAGATTATACCTTGTTTTTGAAATTTGACAATATGACAACAAACTTTCCATACTTTTCCAAGTCAAATGTTTAAAAAAAAAAAAGAGTTTTGTTGGGTAAATGAAATAAAACTGCATTACAATAAAATAAAATTTTGAATAATTTATATTTATTTTATCACTGTTACATTATTGCAAGTTTTATAGACCCATACAGGGATATTTAATAAAAGTTCTAAAAGTGTTAATTTTGCCCCAACTGATTAGATCTTATTTAGTTAACATCTGATTGGTTAGGGCAAAATTAGCACCGTTTTTAATGATAAGAACTGTTATTGAATCTCCCAGTAAATGTGTACAGTTGAAAGAGATTTGTACAGTACACTGTTTATCATCAGTCAA